>JAWMRA010000033.1:8540845-8636406 GCA_035584735.1 Pseudotriccus pelzelni | reverse complement strand
CGCGGCGGGCGGCGGCCCCCGGCGCGGCGGGGCGCGGTGGGCGGCGGGGGCGCGGCGCGGGGCCCTGGAGCGGTTCCACGAGCGGCAGCTGCGGGTGTCCCCGCACGTGCTGGGGCACAGCAAGGCGCACGTCGGGCGGGTGGTGGCCGAGCTGGTCCGCGCCGCCAAGGCGCAGGGGCTGCAGCCCGGCCCGCTCGCCCTCAGCCTGCGCGGCGACTTCGTGCGCATCGGCAGCGCCTACGAGCAGCACAAGGTGCGCAGCCCCGACTGCTTCGACATCCTGGTGCCCCTGCGGCTGCCGCCGCACCTGGAGCCGCAGCCGCGCTGCGCCCACGGGCTGGGGCCGCGCGGCGACTTCGTGTGCGGCCTGCGGGCGAGGGACGGCTCGTCACGGCGCTGCCGGCCCTTCGCCGAGGGCTTCTGCGTGGAGCTGCAGGGCCGCAGCCACCTTTCCTCGGGGCTGGTGCTGCGCTGGTTCCAGGGCCATCTGCAGCGCTGCCTGGGCGCCGTGCGGTACCGGCTGCAGGAGCGCTGCCGCATCAGCCTCTCGGCCTGCCCCGGGCACCCACCCACGCTGCACATCCTGCCCTGCTCCGACTACGTCTGCTGCCACATCTCCATGGCCGTGCGCCTCATCCCGGCCATCCCTCTCGGCGACGCGCTCTACCTCACAGCCCTGCCGCCCCAGAACTCCTCGGGTTTCCCGGCCCCCGATGCTCTCTGGGGCCTCAATGCCTCGCGGCAGGAGCAGCGGCTGCTGGGCTGGCTGAAGGAACAGGCCCCGGCCTCCTCCTGCCATCTCAAGTGCCTGCAGATCCTCAAGGGCCTGCGGGACCTCCGCGCGCAGGGCCTGGAGGAGCCCTTCTGCTCCCAGTGGGGCCGGGTGCTCTCCTCCTACATCCTGAAGACGGCCCTCTTCTCTGTGCTGCTGCAGGGGCCCTTGGAGGCCTGGGATGAGCGGTTCCTGGTGGAGCGCCTGGAGGACCTGGTGCTGTACCTGAGGGACTGCCTGCGCAAGCAGGTGCTGATGGATTTCTTCCTGGGCAACACCAGCATCCCCGAGGCTGTGGCGCTGCCCCGGTTCCTCAAGGAAGCCGCCCCTGTGAACTTGCTGGCTGCCTTCGACGGGCCCACGCTGGACCTCGTGGCCTTCCAGCTGATCAGCACCTGGATCCAGGCCCCACACATCATCAGGATGTACAGCCGTCCCCGGTACTTGCGGCCAGTGCCCACCCCGTGCCGGCACATCGCTGAGGCCAAGCAGGAGCCGCTGGCAGAGTGAGCCAGTGTCACCCCTGGACCCTTCCAGGGCAGCGCACAATCCCAGCCCACTGGTCCTTCAAGAGCCTGAGGAAGGTGGGACCTGATTAAATGTGGTTCTGTGGTTTTGTCCCTGACCTGAGAAAACTTGGAATCCGGAGACCAAGACTGAAATTGTGACTCTTTTTGTTCAGTCTTTTTGTTCAGTTGGTTGTACGTGGGAAAGTTGTGAAATTTCTGGGGAAGTGCCTTAGTGGAGAAGTCTTGCGTTCAGTTGACTTGTTTTCAAACTAACAGGCTTGAACTGACATTTTTAGAAAGCCACTTTTGTCCTAGTGGCAAAATTGACCTTTTTTTTTGAGATTTGCCTTTTATGAAAAAAAATCCATTTGGGAATTAAAAATCCTGTAAATGCAAACAACCCCCCTTCAACATACCAAGACGATCTTAAAATGCAATGAGCACTAGAGCATGGATGTGAGCTTGAAATGCTCAATGCCATGCTTTAAATATCCTGTGTAGTAGAGCACATTGTGCTGAATAGAAATATAACACATTAGTGTTAAATTGAGGGAAGAAGTGAAGCCTCTCTAATAACAGTGTGAAGAACCTAGTTGCACATTGCTGTGCTCAAGTAAGGGTTGTAACAAAGGATTAAAATAGAGATAAAAGGAAACAATTAGCACTTTATTTTCACAAAGGCCTTATTTTTAGGGTAATTGGCTGCACTAAATATTGCTTTGGAGGAGGCATTAGTATTTTGTTAAAGGGGTGGTGTTTGGATCATCCTAAGGAAAACCTTTTAAAGAAATATTTTGAGATTCATTTGTGGGTTCTAGTTGAGTTTTATTGTTTGTTCCCCTATTCAAGCATTATTTTCTTAGAATTTGCTTTACCTCAAGGACCAACAACAAAACGAAGAAATTCTGTGTTATTTTTTTGAAACAAACCTTAAAGCAGTCCAAATCTCAGTGCCAAAGCTGACTGGTGCACCCTCCTGCTCCCTGGTAGGAGTTTGGTGGGATTTTTGGATGACTGCCTAACCAGTAGTCTGATCATGTCAGTGTTTGAACCAAATAACCTGACGGGATTTTGTAGTGCTGTGTCATAGCAAATCGTTATTTTATTATGGGGAGGAGGAAACAAAATATTTCAGGGTACTTCAAAATTATTTAGCACTAATTTGTGGTACAGTGGCAGTTTCAGACCACAGATTCTGGTGTCCTTTAAGTATAAACATCAGGCAGATATTTCTACTTCTTACCTTGTTATGTCCCAGTTCTGGAATAACCTGTTGAGTTGTAATGCATCCAGCTTTGCAAGTGTCCTTAGCTCCCAGTGCAAGTACCTGCTGTACGGGAACCTGATGTGCCAGAGTGTCAGCAAAGTCAGAATTTCAAATCCTTGCTTTATTTGGTCACCTGCTCAAGTATTTGATGTGTTAAGAGCCAAAATGTGTTGCTGAATTGCTGGTGTCTAGGAGTGTGTGCCTTATTACTGTGTCCTAGGTGAGGACTCTGAAATGAATTAGGAAGGACCAAGTGTAACTTCTGGGAAGCTTTAAGATAACTTGAAGTTACTAATCTGCCCCTCCTCTCCCTGATGTACCAGTGTGACTTATTCACAGCTCTGTGCATCAGAGCACAAAGCAAACATTTTCAAAATCTATGAAGCTTTATAAAAATCTATTTTTCTAAGTGGAAACACTCCCTAGGCATATGTTTGCCTACTTCTGTCTATTTTTTTAACTGCTCTTGCAGTCTTATTTTCAGGTAATTATAGCCTTAGGTCACACCCGCAAGCTGGGTTATTTTTGTATTCGAAGCACTGTGCTTCCTTCTACAAATACAAATAGTGTATTTATAGGTAGTATTGATCAAATGTTCTTTGCACATGGTATTTAAGAGTAAGTCAGCTACCTTGGTATTTCCGGGATTTTTTTGGTAGCAGACCATGATATGTTCTATTTTTCCAGACTTGTGTTACTCGGTATTTAAAATAAGATGCAGTTCTGCAATCGAAGCCATTGAATCTTTTGCCCAAAGAAGAACCAGCCAGCCAGCCCAGGGTATTGTGGCTGCCTGAACTCATGACATAAAAACCCTTTAGCTGTTAATTCTGGCATCATGACCACTTCAGTCAGCTGCCTGTCAGTTTCCATCACTGCATCCCTGTCTCTCTCTGAAAAGGTAGATGCACATTTGTTTAGTATTGCCACAGTACAGGAAAATCTGAAATAGATTTGGGAAGGACTTTCTCACTAAAATGTAGTAAGGCCAGGAAAAGAGATTTGCATTGGAAAATGCATGACAGAGATGGTGGAGAATGTAAATAGTTTAGAAAATGAAAGTTGGGCTGAGGGGTGAGTGAGATGATGGTAAACTCTCAGTGAAGACATGCTGCAAACAAGCCAAAGAACACAGGGGAAAACTGGAGGAGAGCTATTGAAAACAATCAGATTTGGAGTGTAGGGAAAAGAGATTTAGGCGGGTTTTGCTTTGACAATATTTCCAAAGCAGTTGAATCAGGATGAAAAGTGAGGCAAACCCTCTGTTTATTAGCCATGCAGGCAGATCTTCAGTGTGAGTTTTTGCTCAGCAAGGCATTTTTGAGTTTGTGATGGTGGGAGAAAACTTCATGTGTTTGCTTTCACCTTAGGCTTGGCTGAGCTTTCTTGAAGAGGGAGGGCATCCTGCCATAAGGCAATTTGTGTGCAGGTGGTGAGAGGTCTGAGCAAATCTCTTAGACTGGACTAACTTGTGTCTCAGTTGTACAATTGAGATATTAAATGTATTTTTCCTGTCTGCTGTAAAGTGTGCATTCGTGAATACGATTGACAAAAGGAGGTGATAAAAGTTGGGTTCTGTTACAGTTTTCATCTTAGTGCACAGCAGGGTGACAGCACTGGTACCTGCAGCGTGCTGGAGCTGTCAGAGGGCCTTATCTGCAAGGAGGTGTGAAGAGAACTCGACCCATATGAGTAATCCTGTGGGCCTTTTGCCTTGTTCCTCCCCTCCCAGCCCATGGATACTGCACACAGAACGAGGTTATGAATACCTGTTTGTTAAGGTTGTAGTTGTTATAATGTACCAGAGATTCAGTGTGGTTCCCTCTGTGTATGTAAACTGAAACCCAAACACGGAAGAAAGAGTATGTTATTTACCCCTAATGTGAGTTCTTGGTTCTCTTAGCTGCAACCTGATTTTGCAAAGACTGTGCAAATTAAGTTGTTTCTATGGAACATTAATTGGGAAGAGGAGTCACACCTGACAGAGAATAAGTTTTTTTACAGTACCAAAATTCATATATGTGATTTCATTTTGTATTGAAAAATGCTGTATATTTCTCAAAGGCATTATTATATTTTATCTGGCCAAGTATCTTGCAAACATTCCTCTTGATTTTGAATCTCTGCAGAGTAACGTAAATTTTAAGTGTCTGTTTGTAGTGGACATTCTTGGTACAAGTATTTTTTTGCTGGTTAATCATAAGACCAAAGATTAAACTGAAGTGTTCAGCTGCTATTGTTTTGGTTTATTTTAAAGTGTTTATAGGCTCAAAGTGTCAGCCCGTTTTAATGAAACGTTTATAAATTCATTTCCTATTTAATACCAAAATACATTTGCACTTTTATTGTTTCCATAAAAAGTTGGTGGTTTCGTTTGAATATTTCACTGTAGTAATAAACAGCTGTTATGCCTCAAGATTTAAATTCCTTGTTACCTTTTTTTCAGTAAAAGAAAAGTTCTGCAGCCGCAGAACTGTGATTGGCAGGTTTGTGTGCTCTCTGGGAGGAGAATACTAAAGTGGCAAAACCATGGGAAAGCAGGAAGTCCACACCTTGGGAGCTGTGCAGAGGGACATGGGAGGAGAGCCAGAAGAGAGAGGAGAGCACGGCTGGCACCATCTGTGGTGTTGCTGACTTTTGAAGTGGAGCACACTGGGGTTTGTGGTTGTCTTGCTCAGAGGTTAAGGAGGATTCAATCCTTGTTTCCCTGGCTCCAGTTTTAGGTTGCTGCAAATCTGCTTTTTCTGTTGCTTAATAAAAAGCTAGGACTTGGTTTCACAGTATCTGTGTGATCTCTTCAGTGTGGCATGTACAGACACATCTCTGTTCCAAACTGTGTAGGTCGTGCTTTATTAAATATGGAAAAAGTCCTTCTGGAGCCAGCAGGAGTTTTGGGGATGGGCCAGCAAGTTACCTGGCCTTTATTAGTCTTTGGTAAGAGGCTAGAACTATACACTTAGAGCTTGTGCTGATGTTCCCTATTAAAGAATGAAATAACAGCAAGACCCTGAGCTTTTTAATCATTGAATAAAAGCAGGCTGAAAATAATGATCTCCAGATCTTTGTGTACCTGCCTTTGCCTCGCAGGGAGCAGCTTCTGTGAGAGGGGCAGCAGTTGCTGGCACAGTGCTGAGGCAGCCCAGCACTTCTTGATCTTTCCAAAGACTGGAAAAATGTCATTCCTTTAGTGTCAGCACTCAGACACCCAGGTCAGCGTGCTGGAAATGTGTTTAGAACCTTACCTCTCATAACATTATCTCTTAGTAATGGCTTCCTTTAAAAGCAATAACCATCCTCTGGTATCCATTCATTCCTTGCTCTGAAGTATTTCTCTGAAGCCTGAGTTTCTATTCAGCAGAAAATCATTAAAGGAAAGAGGCCTTTCCTTTCATGATAAGTCTGTTAACAAAAAATTAACTGGCCTAAGGACTTGCATGCTTGATGTTTAAAGAAAAGCCTGTTTGCATCTAACTCTTTGCATAAATCGTTTAAAACCTTTCCATCCCTGTGCAAATACATCCCTTGTAATGCAGCCGAGGTCAGTCGTGGATGGCTGATTAAATACCGCTAAAGCAAGTTAAAGCTGCCTGGAAGGGAAGGGATTCTGATTTGTGCATCCCGTTTCCATAAGGCTCCAAAAGAGTTCAGACATGAGAAATTCGCTGTTCCAGGCTGGTTTGTTTCCTGTGTCACCTCTTTTAAATGTGTGCCCGGTGAGTCTTCCCTGAGGTAGGTTGCCAGGAGAAGAGCAGCCAGCCCTACTTTTGTTGGGCCAACAGCACTAGGAAGCTGGTGGTCATTGTAGGGGCAAGGATTAGCACCCCTTAGAGCATAAGGGTTTGCCTTTAGTGCTTGCTGATGCTTTGGAGCAGTGCTGTGCTTACTCAAGGGGTTGGAGTAGCTCCCAACTGTGAAATAAGCAGGATATGGAGGGCTGACCATGCATAGATCTGCCCGGGTTTCTGAAACGTTTAGGATGCCTAGTTAAGAGACTACGTCTGCTCTTGTGTGTGTGCCTGCAGTGCTCGGTTTTAAATAGGTAACCAAGACTTGGCGTGTTTGCAACTGCTTTGTAAGAGGTTCAAAGCACTGTAATACTCATCAGCAAGAGAGCTATAGGTACTGTGTGTTCTGTGGCTGTAAACAGCCTGGGGATTCAAGTAACAATTTCTATGCAAAATGCTTAAAGGTTGTTACAAACATGTGCATCAAATGTCACCATGTACCAGTCTCTGTGTTGAGGAAGCCTTATTTTTTTCCTTTTAAAGGACAGCAGTGCTGATTCAGAGACTTGGAAAATTTCTGTCTACTCCAGTTACAGGCTGCTTTTCTTGAGACCCCTGGGAGTTTCCCCCACCTCCTCCCAGAAAAAAAAAAAACCTGAGACCAAAGCTTCATAAAGAATACTAAGCTCTCTGGGCTGGATGTAATAACGCTTTGCTAGTGTTTTAATGATACTCGTGATCCTCTATTGGCTTTTATCCCTTCCACAGAGTCAACACAATAATCTGGGCAGGGGAAAGAAAGGGGGTGTAAGGAATCAAGGAGACAGGCTTGATGGAGATTATGCTGTGAAGGTTACTAGCTATCAAATTAAAGAAGAAAAATTACCCTTATGGCAGATTCATAGTGGAGAAAGTGGAAGGGTTGCTGTGAAAAGTCTCATTGTGCTGACAGAAACCCAATAGCTGTAGAAACAGAACTGCAGCAAAGTCCAACTAATAGCCCACTTCTCCCACATGATTTCAGTCCACTCCTTTCCAGTTTCTAGTGGGGGAGAAGAGAAACCTGGAGCTGAATTCACTGCCAAATCCCTGGGCTTACTAGTCCTGCTTCAGAGGAGGGTAACGGAGAGGGCAACTCTTGGCTCACTCTTTCAAGGTTTCATCCTGTGCAAAATTAAAATGCTGAAATACAAAACTCCCATCAAGGGAGGGAGTGTTGGGGCACAGTTTGTGAATCTGTCTCCTGTGCTCTGACAGAGGACAACGGGGGGTCACTGGTTTTAAAGACAAGTCCTTCTGAAATTCCGTTTGATTTACGTGCGCTGGAAACTGCTCTTGAGTTTCCCAGTTCCTCCTGGCCATGGCACAGGGAGCTGCTCCACTGCCTGTGCAAGTGAAACGCTGGAGCAGCCGCTACAGAGGAAATGAGTCATTCCTCTATTTCTGTTGCAAAAGACTTCTCTGCGCTGTGCAATGCATTTAGGAATATATTCCTACTGTTCCTTGGAAGTTCTCTTCCTGGGACCACGTTTAGGCATAAAAACCATCAAATTAACAGGCACTTACAGACTGTCACTTCACTTAAATTGGTTGTGCGGGCTTGGCTTCTGTAGAGAGGGTTTTTCGGAGCCTTGCATGGAATTCCATGCAGTTCTCAGCTCCAGGTCCGTTTGCTGGCGGAGGGGCTGCTGCTGAAGAGATGGTTGTATGGGGGGTGTGACTGCGACTTCTGAGCACCTGCTTTTGTCGTGTGCCCTCGGAGTCTTGCTTAAGCGTGTCTCAAAAAGAAGAAACTTGCTAGTCATAAGGATTATGAATCATGGGAACTTCTCAAAAAAAATATTTCTGTACAGAGCTTGTATGTTTTCCCAGAAGCCACTGGAGCTCAGCAGCCATTCAGACCCTACCAAAACTAATGACATCCCTGAACAGTAAAAAAGAAACAAACAAGGGAAGTGGAGAGAAGAGCAGCTGTAAGCTCTGAGAAACCACTTGGCCCATTTCTCCCCTTTTATTTCAGTGTGGTGTTTCCCAGCGTGCTGCAAACAGACATTAAACTGCCTGTTGGCACAGTGTGGATGGGGCAGCACCTGAGAAGAATCAGGCTTCTCTTTCTCCTCACTGCTGCCCTGACAGGTAGATGACTAAATAGAGCAGACTGGCACTCACTTGTAGCTTCTGCTGTGAGAACATTGGAGATCTTGGTAAGAATTTGACAAATTGAGTGCTGTCTATCTGGAAGTGCAGAGTCTTTATGAGAGCTTGCACCTGGCTGAGGGCACCAATTCCAACAAAGCAGCAGCAATGCAACTTTACTGTGACATTTACCCATCACATTTTACAGGTGCTTCTTAAAATGTTCCCGCTTTCAGTATAAAGACATGGTGGGTGTGGGAGGGAGGGAGGGAAGCTGGTAGCAAAGCACACTGACTTCTGTGGTTTGTTACTTGAAAATGCTACTACTGCTCCAAGAACCCATATAAATCATGTGTGCAGAGTGGTGTTTTAAATTTGCCTCTTGAAACAATTCTCATTATCCAAAACGTGTATAGGGGGACATAATGAGCTTTTAACACTCAAATAATTCCTCAAGGAAGAATTGTTATGGTCTTCCAAAGCAATCCCTGTGTTAAGTGGCAATTAAGAGCTAATTATAATGAGATGCTGTTGGCTGGGATTAGTATCTGATTTAGAGTGACAACAGAAACATCCACAAAGAGAAGCAGGGGAGGAGATGGTGGGAGCAAGGGGTAAGTAGGGAAGGCAGCAGTGAGGCTGTAAGGAGGGGCAGGTGCATCCCCTTAGGGAGATGGTAACTCCCTGGATGGTCAGCAGAAGAGTCAGCCCTCCATGGAAAATGTGACAGCTTTTCTGAGGGATAACCGGGGGATTTGCATGAAATTCTTCAGCCAAAGCTGTCCGTGCTTGTATCTCTTGTGGAAGAAGATGTGGTGTGAGTGCTGCCTCCTGCCTTCTGAAGTGTCAGCTGGTAAAAGTGCTGTTCACCTGTCTCTGGCAGCTGGAGGGACCCCAAAAAAGGATCAAAGATGAAATTTATCTCTGGCTGATAAAACCCCTCATAATGAGACTTTCATATTGAAGGGCTCTGATGGGGCAATAGTTTGAGTATCTATTTGCCTGACTGCCATTGGTGTAGGTGTATCTGAAGTGCACAGGTATTTTATTTGTATAAAACTGCTCACTCTCAGCGGTCAGCAAACACAGCTGCCCCAAAAACTTTTGAGTTGCAGAGCAGAAGGTTAATTTTGGCTGAATAATGTGCTTCTCTGATTGAACACAGGACCCTGCACATACCGGCATAGGCTGTTCTGGCACATCTTTGCCCCTCGAGAGCACCTAGGGTTTGTTTTCGGCAAATTTCCCCTCCCTGTGACGGTTCCAGGCTTGCAGAGGGAGCAGGCCCTTGCAGCAAAGGGAGGAGACACATATCTCCCTTCTCTCTCTCTCCCAGTATTTTCATAACCTTTTAATGGCATCCCTGCGGAATGGGGACAAGATGATGATCACATGCTGGTCACTGCTGCTCCATTTCTTTCAGTGGGGGAGGGAGCCAGGATGAGATCAGATTTACTTTTTTCCCTTTTCTGCTTGGAAACTTATTTGTGTTGCTAACAAGGTCCCCAGTTCAACGCTGTGAAAGGGATGCTGCAGGGAGGAGGGCAAGTAAGCTTCCTCCCTTGGGAAAGGGCTAATGCAGTCCTTGACTCACATAAACTGCTTTTCTGAGGCCAGTGGGAATGCAGTTTGTCACCCGTGATGGCAGGTGATGTAGGCTGAGCTCTTGGCACAGCGGGATGAGGTCGTTGATGGGGCTGGACACGCACCAGGACATTGCTCAGGAACAGGGACAGCATCTCATTCCCTGACAGCATCGTTCAATCAGCTGCAAGCTACTGGGCACATTCATAATGTGCTGCTACCTGTGTAATCACAGAATTGCAGAATATGCTGAGTAGGAAGGGACCCACAAGGATCATTGTGTCCAGCACAGGACCATATAGGGAGCAACCCCCAGATCAAATTAGTGTTCCCATCTGATCTGTAAGGACAGTGTTTTCAGCCAGATACCCAGGGGAATGCCCAGCAGCACGGAGTAATGTTTTCACCTGGATTTTAGCAGACTTTTGTATATGAGGTTCGTTCAGTTTGCAGTGAAGACAGGTTTGCCTTCAAAGTTCAGCTCTGAGTGTCAGAAAGCACGGTGTGTGTTGTTGTGTGTAGTGATTTTGGTTTCCATTAGTGTCCAGAGATTCCTTGTGAGAAGGAAATTTTAATTCAGAAAGGACTTGGTTCATTTATATTGGTTGCATTTAGGTGGATTGCAGCCTCACTCTTCAGCAGAGCTGTGTCCTGCTGAAAGTGCTGCAGGGTAAATGCACAGGAATGGGGAGGAGGGACAAGAATGGAACAACAGAAACAGACAGGTGAAACCAAGGTCCCTTCAAGGCAGAAATTCTCAGGAATTACGTTTATTTCTCAGTTACAGCACTCCAGTGCTTTAGAATGAAAACTGCCCCTTTAACTCACCAAGTTTAGTTCTACTGCCATGAAACAGTATTTTGCACATCTGCTTAATGAGATGTGTAAAATGGGAAAAGCAGATGTAAGGATCTCTGCTGCTGTGAGGGAATGATTGGAACCTTTTGTCATAAAAATAGTCCTGCCCTTCTGAACCTGTTGAATTCTGAATCTGACTTGGGCATGTTTTTGCAAATGATGATTTGGTATTTGCAGCTGAGTAATTCTGAACTCATTCCCGTAGCTGTTCCTTCGCAGCTTGAAAGTGGGTTTCATTGCTGTTGATATTGTTTTTTTCCAACAGCTTCAAGCAATCTCTATTTTTTTCTGTTTTGGTAACTTGTTTCATAGTCTAAAAGCTTTTCTCTTACCAGCCATATTTAAGTGGGTTTGGATAACTTTTGCTACATTTTACAGCTGCAGGGCCCAGGGCTGTTGTAATGCCTTGGTGATTCCGCTGAAGCAAGTGTGCCTGACCACATCTGTTTCTGTGTTAACTTACATCTTTAAGTCACTGCTGGAAAGGAGAAACCTGTAAATGCCAGTTCCTTCCTGTCCACTTTCTAGGTTTGATATGGTTTTTAATGCTCCGATGAGTAGGAATTGTGACTTATTAAATTAGCGTGAATCAAATGGGAAGAGTCATAGCACAGTTATTCGAACAACTTCCAGGGGATGAGACTGTTCTTCTAAAATAAATCATCCATGAGTCTGTAACACAACCAAAGCTCTCAGCATTTATCTTACAGTTCTACCTCTGAGTCTCAGAGGGATGATGTTGAGACTGAGTTTGCCTTATTCTATAAAATCTCACATTCTGGCCTTCCTAGAAGATACTGTCTTAGTTTCTAAGGTGGGCACTGAAAGCATCTGGAGTATCTTTATCTCTAAAGTTCTCTCCCTCATTTGCTCAGCTTCTTCACCAGGATCACACCCAATCCCCTGGTGCTTGGGAAGCCACTTCTGCAGTTCCCACCCAGCTCCTCTGGGTAGGAGTGACTCTCATTCTGTTGAATTTGTCTTCCTGAGACATGGGGATACTGCTCAGCCTCAGACAGGCTGATGTGGCTCGTTTCTCAGTAAAACAAATATGAAGTAGAAATTTACTTTAAAAATAGAGCTTGCTTCCTTAGGAATTTGCTTCAGTGGGGACTGTGAGATATTCTCTCTGTAATGACTTATATTATAAAAATAGCTCTGTCCTATGCCTGCAAACAGTTCGAAATCTGAGCCTGGAAAAGAAATTTAGCAGCTAACTCCTCATCCCTACAGCTTGAATAAACCAGTCATAAACAAAATGAATTACAAAAGCAACTGAAAAACTAAACTTTCCTATAAATACAATGTTCTCTCCTCGGAAGTCTGAAAATACTCCAGCCTTTTTAGCATGACCCAAAGCCTACCGTATCCAAGCTTTTTTGGCCTCAGTGCAGGGAGTGAGTTCCAAAGCAGAAGAGTGTCAGTGGCGCTGTGCCTTCTCCGAGGCACTTCTCTCCCGCTGCTGAAGCTGCACCGAGCCGGGGGGGACTCGGCGAGCAAGCGAGTCACAGGTCACAGGGGTCCTGCCTTTATTGCGAAAATTAGGTCGTTGAACACGACCTCAAATTCATATTTACGCCTGTGACCTAGCAGACACCATTTCCCTTCAACACGGCCAGCGGATGACACTCGGCTCGCACGAGTGACACTGCGTGAAGCCACCGAGGGCTCTGTCGCTCCGGACAGTGCGGAGACGTGGTCAGCGTTGGAGCGGAGCACGACTTCGCCGGGCGGTGACGGCTCCCCCTGGGGACAGGTTTCCTTTGAGCAGGAACTTGGATTCGGGTGCTGGATACAGTAACACGCGGTGCTCACTTCCTCGGAGGCTGCGTGCCCTTTGGCTGGGGTTTTTATCTCTGTTTACTACAGAAATAGCTTTAGCAGATTATGCTGTGTCATTCAGTTCCCTGCCAGAGTGTATGTTAAAGACAAACCAGAAAGTGTGTGAGTGCAAGAAAGTAGCTGCAATTTTTATGGCATAAGCAAGGCCATTACAAATTATACGAGGCAATGAGGATCTGAGGATTTTAGATCAAATTTATCCCCTTTATTTGGAGATATAAGAAAAGAGAAAAATGTGTTTTTACTGATATTGCCAATTAGGGAGCTGCCAGGTGGCCAGTTAATAACCCTGATGTGCTGCAAGATGCAGCATCAGCAGAGGCTGTTTCTGAAGTGAAGCACAGGAGAGCTTTCCAGGGCACAGCACCATCCGGTTCCTCCTGGCTACAGACGTGAGCTGGGTCCTGGAGATGTGACAAGAGGGAGATCCTGGGGTAGGTAATGCCAAACCACAAAGGGATAAGATCTTATTTGCAGAGAAAAAGTAGAGGAATGCAATGGAATATAAAGAACAGTTGGCTACTGGAAATGCAGAAGCCTGGGAAACGGTATCTTGAGTTCAAATCACACAGATTCACAGGCGTCCACTGTGTCGATGGGCTGATTTAGAGGCAGTTGAGACCAAAGGCTGGATGAGTCATGGGAATGGGTTGTAAAACCTTCCCCTTTTGTCAGGAGCTGGAATCTATGTCTGTCACACTGATGTCAGCCCAGTTCCTGCTGGAAACTGCAACATCACTGGCACAAGATCCGTTGCTTTGACCCTCTCATGCCTCAAGAGACCAGAGCCTATGACAGAGGCACAGGAGCCCAGGCTCCTTGCTGACCCCTGGAGTACACCAGGAATGATCTAGAAGGACCTTTTCCTACTCCAAACAAAGCTGTCTGGACATGATGTCAGGTGGCAATTTGGGAGAAAAACTTGAAGGGACCAGCACTTGAGGCTGGGAGGCAGCCGGTGGGGTTGAGCTTGCACCTGTGTTATCAGCAGGAAGCAGAGCTCAGCTGAGGTCATTTCAGGCGTTTTCTGACACAGCTCCTGACACTGAGTCTCTCCTAGAGATAGAATAATTACAAGCCCCTATGGCAAAGTCAAAGCTAATCCTTGCTCCTGGCAGACTGTGAGGTGTGGGGCCAGCGAGGCAGAGCTGTCCTGCCCCAGAGCAAACCATCCCTCACCCCTACACAGTGTGTCAGAGCTCTGCTGGGGTGCAGCTGGGAGTAAAGGCAGGTCAGTAGCTCGCTGTTTTCCTATTTCTACAGCTGGGATAGATCTTCTCAGAGCCTGGCCTGCACTCCCAAAGAGGGGTGTTTACCCAGTTCTCTCCCTTGTGTACCACTCCATTCCTGGGGGTTTCCATGCAGTGCCCACCAGCCCTTCCTCTCTCCTGGGTACAAGTTGTAGGGAGCAGCTCCTATTTTCCCAGAAATTCTTGACTAAAACCTCAAGGAATTGCCCCTTCAGGGTACAAGCCCAAAGCAGAAAAATCACTGAGGGAAAGAAACTGCATTTCCTTGACACCTGCAGGGAGACAAACGCATTGCTAGAGGTGGCTCTGGAAGAGTGAATTGAAGATGCCTTTACTGGGGGGATGATGCTGTGGGGAAACAGCCAAGTCTGTAACAAGGAGAAGCTGGACCTTTATAGGCTGCCAACAGCAGTGGGGAAGCACCAGCTACAGGGACTTGCCACTTACAAAAAACATCTGGAGATAAGGAGCTTATTTTTAGGCAGCGCGGTAGCTGGTTATTCCAGCAAGTTCAAGTGATGATAGTAAGGATTTGGCGCATGAACAGCAGAGGAAGACATGTCATCTTACCTTGCATAGCCACTTTTCTTTTTGCTTCCCTCTTGCAGCAGAAAGCACTGTCAATTCCTTTAGGAGGATTCAAATGAAAATCCTTTGAAATAGTCATCAGATTGCCTTCCTTTCCTTTCTTTCTCTACTTTTTCAGCATGCTGCTCATCCCCCTTAACTTTAAGGCATGAAGGGGATGAAAGTCTTTGAGTAGGTTTGGGCGTGGAATGGTATTTTGAATACCAACAGCCCTGACTCTGGTTTGTCTGAGAAGTTGCTGAACCAATTTGCTCTGTTGGAGGTAGATTTTGCTACTTGCTGGGCTGGTTGTAATGATTTGAGTGCATGCTTTGGATGTAGGTGATGTTATTGCCAGTGTGTATTAATACCAGGAAGACTAGAAATCTATCATAAAATCATATTCTGCAAAGGCAGTATTCATTTCCTTGTTTTCTGCTTAGAAATTCTGCATTTGCAAGCCTCACCATCTGCATCGCAGCCATTACATGTGGGAAGTATGGAATGTGTCTTATCAGACACAGAGCGTGCACAGCAAAGGACATCCAAAGGTTATGTTGTCATCATGTCAAATGGGTCTGTTTATTCTGAGTGCTGAAGAAGCAGAGCTTAATCAGAGCATCAGCCATATGCAGATTTGAAATTAGATTTTACAATAACCACCTGTCTACTGTTTCGAATCCATCATATTCCCTGGGTTAGAGCTGTGTTTGCTTAGTGAACGTGTGTGCTGGGAGAATGTCATCTAAAAGCCTTCATGTGACAGTGTGAAAGGCACTTAAATGCATGTATATTGTGCAGGGGAAGCACATCTATCTCATGGCTTAGTGCTACAATCTGCTACTAAAGCGTGGGGGGGGGGAAGGGCATTTTTTAATGCACAAATCAATAGTATTGGCACCCCCTGCCCATATAAAACTTCTTTTGCTCTTCTTTTTTGGTTCATAATGCTTATATGTGTCAACCAAAAAAATGAGTGGTAAGTGATACAGCATTTGGTCTTTCTCTGCCCCAAACATTTTTAAAGGGGTAAGTACAAACATGCACATAATGTTGATGTAGTGCAGGCCACAGTTTTGTGACTCACAGCCTTTAAGGAGTCAAAAAAATCTGTCTGAAAAGCTTATGGCTCTCTCCATTATGTTGCAACACGAGAAAAAAAAAAGAAAATCTGTGTGTTCGGTGATTGCAAGCTGCATCAAGGCAGTGGTGAAAAGAGCAACAATATTCAAAGTAAAGGCTGACATTTTAAACACTGGCACTTAGAAAGAAGTGAAATTAAAAAGAACTGCAGAGCAAAAATTGACAAACAACTTGTACCACAGTTTAATCATATGCTCAAAACTGCCTGAAACACGTAAGCACTACAGGCTTTTTTTTTTAATCTTCACTGTGGTAATTATTCTTCTAAAGCAGTAGCTGCTCTCCCTGGGGAAAAAGAGCATTTAGGTTTTTTTGGTTCAGAGTATGGCCCTTCCCACGGAAGCCAACAGGAGTTTTCATTGAATTCAATGAGAACTTAAATGGGCAACTAAATGAGATCAGTAACGCAAGAGCTTTCCAAAGACATCCTGCCCCAGATGCTCCCTCCTTACCACAGGGAGCAGCAGTCACCAGTGTTCTTAGTCTGGCCAACATCTGAAGCTGGAGTATCCTCTTCTCCAGAGCAGGAGATGCTTTTACCATCCACCACAGTAAACTGAAATGTGGTGAGTCAGGGCTGTTGTGACTCAGGGAGGTGCCCTGTAGCAACTGCCGACTATCCAGCTGGGCTGAGCTGTAAAACTGCTGTCAGAAGTGTAGCCTGAGAGTGTCCTCCAAAACCGAAGGCAGAAACCTTAGTTTATGCCAGGATGCTGGGAAACCTCCAATTTGTGTGGCACCAAGGTGGTGCTCAAGACAACAGCCCCAAATCCCCAACTTTCCTGTGCTTTTAAGAGTTTGACCTCAAAAGAGTGCTTTGCTACTTGAGCTCTCCAGGTCAAACCACCCACCTGGGATTTGCCCGTTGCTGGACCACGTTTCCTCCCACCCTGCCTCTGGCTGGACCCAACACATAAGTGCAGGGGCACGATGTTCATTGAGGTCTGTGGGTTACAAGCTCAGTCCTTGCTCCAGCTACCTCATCTCTGCGGGGAAGGCGTGAGCGTGTACGTTTTGTTCATTCAAGCTCATCAAACAACCGCGCCCGTGTTGAACCTCAGGTGTGTCCGCGGCATCCTCTCACACATCGAACTCTTCGTGGCAAAACGCTGCCGTAAAACCACTTTATCCGCCACGGCCACCGCTCGCACCTGCCCGGCCGTGCCCCGCTTCCACCGGCGCCGTGTCCCGGCGGCCAGGAGGGGGTTCGCATCCCTGAATTTCCGCGCCGGGCCCTCTGGAGGTCAGTGTTCGCCCGCGCTGCGGCGGACCTGTTGCGGCCCCGCGGAGGCTCCGCGGGCAGGGCCGGGCCGGGCGGGAGCTGCTCGGAGCTCCAGCCCCGCTCCCTCCGCCCGGCCCCGCGGGGGCGGCGGGTTCCCCCCCGCACCGGCGGTGGCTGCGCGGGGCCGGTGCTGCCCGCGGGGGCCGCCCCCCGGTGCCCCCGCCCGGGGCGGTGCCGGTGCCGGTGCCGCTGCGGCTGCTGCGCGGCGGGCGCGGGTGGAGCCGCGCGGCGGGAGGCGCCGGGCGCGCCCGCGGAGCCATGGCGTACATCCAGGTGGGTGCGGAGCCCCCGGGCCGCCGCCGATCCCCGGGGATGACGGGGCGTCTGCGGGACGCGTGCGGTGCCGCGGCGGGCCCCCCTCTCCCCTCCGTGCCCGGTGCGGGTGCGCAACTTCGGGGTAACTTCTGGGGAGGAGTTCCCGGCGGCGACAGCGGCTCCCGGCGAGGGGCCAGGCGGGGCCGGGGCAGGAGCGGGGCCGCCGGCTGTTGCTCCCGAGGCGCCGGGGTGGGAGCGGATCCCCGCGGGGTTGGTGAGCAGCCTTCGGGCCTCTCTCCTCTCTGCCGGGGGAGCGGGATGGCCCCGGGGGCGTGAGAGTTCTCATTTTGCACAAGGACTTCGTGGAGGGAGGAGGATGCTGAACCCCGCGGGCAGGCTGAGATGCGATGGGCCCCTCCAGCCTGGGCACAGTCTGGCGGGGTGGGGGGCACCGGCGGGGTGGGAGGCACAGGCGCCCTGGTCTTTGGCGAGCCGCGGGCTGCGGTGTTATGGGTGGGCTCACCCAGCGTTGTGGGGCTGAATTGTTGTCGGGCTTGTTCAGACCCTGAGCGACCCCTGAGCCGCCCGTTTTCCACCCGTCGCTCCGAGCGCAGCCGCCCAGTTCGCGGTGAACACGAAGGGGGCATCTCCAGCCTCGCAGGCCGGCCGAGCGCTACTACAGACCCCACTACCGACGCCGCTCGGCACCCCCGTCCCGCGGGGCCGCGTCCCCCTCCACTCGCCTCGCCGTCGTCCCCCCCCGTTCCCTCCCTCTCGGGGCTGAGCCGCCGCCGCGCCCGGCGGGTGGGAGCGGGGATGCTGAGGGAGCTGCCCCGGGTGGACGCGCTGGAACGGCCGCGGGTGAACCCCGCCGGAGGTGTCCTTTGGGGTTCCCGGGGCCCCCCGGCTCTGCGGGGGTCTCGAGTGGGGCCAGACACGGCACTGCCTTCCGGCAGCACGGCCGTCGGGGCCCGTGGATACAAGGTGGGCTACCCGGATGGGGACTCAGAACAGCAGCAACACCGCGTCATCCCCACACCGAGGTGTCAGTCATGGTCATACCGGCCGATGTGTAGCTGGGGTGACCGTACTGCCCCCAGGCTGTGGTGGTCACTGCGATGGAGCTTGTGAGCTTTTCCTGGGGTGTAACTGCAGGGGCACAATACAATCTGTCACCAGTGGGGACCCCACCCTGCTGCAGGATCCCCAGGGGCACTGCCACCGTGGCATGTTGTCACCGGTCCATGAACCCGGTTGGGATTGGTGTTTGTGCTGACTTGGAGCAGGTGACCCCCACCCAGGCCCGGGCAGACTCTGGGACTGCCCTGCAGCAGGGTGTGGAGGTGGAGCCCTGCCTCGCACTCAGCCTCGGCAGAGGGATGCACCTGGCCCTCGATGAGCGTTCGCTCAGGGCTGGAGACTCTCATCGAGGTTGTTCTCTGCTCAGCCAGCTTGGTATGACGTGGCAGGGCATAAGGATGCCTCCCCAACCCCGGGTGTTGGGCCTTTCTCCGGGGGGTTGCTGAGTACACTGAAGCAGCTGTGCTCTCAGGGATCCCCCAGCACCAGCTCAGTGCTGCATCCTTCCCTAAACGCCTGCCCTTCCCCAGCCCTGACCCTCCTGCCTGGTGTGAGCGAGGTGGATGAACAGGTGGTCGTGTTTGCTTTCCTTTCATGGGCCCTGCATTTCAGCCCTGTATGGTGCCTGTGACTGTTTACCTCTTCAGCACTATAATATCTAGTTCTTATCCCTGCCCTTCTGTTTCCTGGTGGAGATTTGTGGGTGGCCACAGGCTCACTTTATCATGGTACCTTTGGGACAGCTGCGTGTGCCCTTGGGCTGGTGGCACACCAGGGATGGGTTCATGTCACGGGTGACTGATGGTGACCAGGAGGACTGTTTAATATGAACCTGCCGTGCATCCCCATGGGCCATTTGGAAAAGCCACTTTCTCTTCATTGCATGTGCTGCGGTGTTCAGTCGAGTGGCATGGATCCAGCTGCTTTGTTTTACAGCAATTTAAATACCCTCCTTGCAGCTTTGCTAAACCACTGTAGCTTTGACTGCAACTTTGCATTACTAAGGAATCATAAAGCCCTTTAAACCATTTACAGTTTTCTTAAACAGTTGGTCCATGGTTATCTGTAATCGCTGTCTTGTCATATTGCACTGCAGGTTTCTAGTATTTTAGTTTATGCTTCTAACAAGTGGTGGCCTGTTTGGCAAGCACTGGCTTCCAAGAAGTTTAAAAGGGACACTTGCACCAAAATGTGGTCCATGGAAGAGTTCTTGGAACTTCTACATCCCAGCTTCTTTATTAAAGACTGGTCTCGCCTCTGTCACGAGCATAAAGCTAGAAACCAATTTCTACACGTGGAAGAGTAGAATGAAGTTTGGGGGGGTTTTGTTTGTTTTGTTCTGTTGTTTGGGTTTGTTTTTTAGAAATTCCACCTATAGAAAGACATCCAGGACAACTAGGAAACCTTTAGGCATTTTCAAGGGAACGCAGTAGGAAAGACATTTCAGCAGGCATCAGAAATGCTACTAAGTCTCCAACTATAAATGAAATGAATCAGGTATAATGTTCCAAGGGTGGCTTTGTGAATAAAACACTGGTTTGTGATGACTTCTCCGTGGCTGTGATTTGGGGTAGTGGCTGCAGTGTGGATTTTTGGAGTGTGTGGCTGAAGCATTTAACTTCTATCTTTTGTATTCTTCAAGTCAAATGTGAGGATGAGGCTGAAGGTGCCCAGTGATGTGTACATAATGAAGAGTATTCAGTCTCTATCCCTTCCTAGAAATGTTGCTGCAACAGCATTGAAATTGCATTGATATGGGCTGAATCTGGAGAAAAGCCTTTTTTTTTTCTCCATTGGAAAATTTTGATGTGGTTTGCTGTCAGCAGCAAGTAGTTGCTGCAATTAGAGACAGGTTATTAAAGAAAAGAAGTGGTTACTTTTGATACCCCATTAGCGAGGAGCCATGAGCAGGACTTTCATGCTGCAGGATGGATTTGGGAATTGCACTCCTGGGGAAGGAGGAGCAGAGGAAGCTTGGTGGAGAAGGACTGGAAACAGCAGAAACTGATGCCCGGTCGGGAGACTTCTTCCTCTAGTATCTACAGGATACTGTCTTGCCAGAAATTCAAGCTTGTCCCAGGCTGGGGTATGTCATGGCAGAAAATTTAAAGTTATTTGAGCATTGCTAACCTGTTTTTGTCTTTTTCATTTTGTTTCCCTTTGCTTCATCCTGGATGTCTAAAAGGACAGTTGGAACCAATAAATGAGGTGAGTTAATCTGATGATTCACTCCCCACTCTGTCTCCTCGCACCATCCTGAGGGGATTGTCTCGTATTTTCTGACTCTCTGCTGATGTCCTAGATATAAGTACTGCACCACATTTTGGGCTGGTAATTTTTGTTTTTCAATGCCCAGATTTTGTTTATGGAAAAAAATATGTATTTTACTGGAGCAGAAAGACATGTTTCTGAGGAGTCTTCTCTGTAGATCAGAGTTCCTCCAAGGAAACCCCTTGTGGTGTGGCAGTGCCCTTGTATCTGTACACTCATGAATACTGCAGATGTCTCGAGTATGTGGGGAGATATCTGGAGAAAATCTCATATGCCTTATTTCTTCAGCTTCTCAGGAACATTTCAAGGTCACACACAGCTGTAAAGTTGTTTGACCCTGGTTGCAGATGCTGTTCCCTGGCAGCTGCGTGTCTCCCCTGCGCCTATCGAGCGGTGCCCTTGTGCTGCTTAATGAGCCTTTGCATGAACTGCAGAACTTGGAGTTGGTGTGGGTGGGAAATGGGCTAAAGTTTATGTCTCTGCTCCTCTCAAAACAAGCAGAGCTTCAAAGCGGAGGGAAGGCTGTAGGGATGGCGTGGAGGTGGGGCCACAGGCTGCTGCCCCTCTGATGGGGAGCTCACACCCCTGGTTGTCACAGCAGAGGAGCACTGTTAGAGGTGGTGCTGCCAGGGACACCATGGAAACCTAAGAAATGAAGTGTTTTTCTGGGTCAACTAACTTCTTTTAAAAAGTATCATTGAAGGTTCTTCATTAAATTAATCATCATGGCAGAGGGGAGATGTTGTGGATAGTGTGCTTTGACTAATCCATTTTAGTGGCGAGTTTGTTGGGCTGTAGTGCTATATGTGTATGGATCATACCAGTGTTACATACTGCTACATCTACAGGGACCAGGTGTGTTCACACTGCTGTGTTAATTAAATAGATCCTTGCTGGATTAAATTGGAGCTTTCACTTACCTTCTGTTTTTAATTCCTTCTGTTGTATGTTTGCTGATCTATTAGTTTGTTGATGTTCATGAAGGAATACGCATGTTTCTACTCTGGCATGTTGCTACACCACAGTGTTTTGTAAATCACCCTCTTGCCAACCTACAGAATACTATATCTCTACTAGAGGGAAAGTACCTGCGGAGAATGCTTATTTCCCTGCCTTGTTATGGCATTGGTGGGGTTGGGCTGGTAACTGCGTAGCACTTGTCTGTTGGTATAGCTGAAATAAATACAGTTCTTAATGTTCTGCTGCAGAAACGCAAACATAAATACAGCTGAATGTTTTTCCTCAATAGCTATTGATGGGTTGTAATGTTGTACTTTGGTTTCCAATGGCTTCAGGGTCTGCTCGCTAGAATCTCGGATCTCTTGCTGTGCCGGTGGACTTGTAGAAATTGTTGTCAGAAGTGTTTCGACTGTAGCTGTTGTCAAACAAATGAAGATGAAGTTGAAATCCTGGGACCTTTTCCTGCTCAAACTCCAGCCTGGCTGTAAGTTTAGATGCGTGATTTTCTGGCTTTACTCAGGGACTGCTCAGCTGTGATGAGAGTGTTGGTGCAGTGGGACATTCAGAGGATGCCACTTAGAAAGGAGGAACCTCCTGAGGGTGGGAACACAGGCTACTCACAGCAAGGTGACAGAAGGGCAGCTCTGGTAACTCAAATAGCAAGGTTAGTCTTTGTAAAAACCTTTTCTGCTGGGTAAGACAGAAGTTGTTTTGTCAGCTGGCGTAGCAAGCTGATAGCTGGTTTAGCTGTGTGCCCTTTTCTAAAGATGCCTTTCATCTTCAGTCCTATTTCCTCTTCAAATGGACCAGCCCTTTGGAGCACTTCAACTTGGCTGAAATGCTGATGAGGTTGTTTTGAAATATTTTCTTATCCTAGCGTGAAGGTGGTTATCATATAGGCAGATGAAAGGCGTAGCTCGTACGTGCTCTGAAGGGGAAATTCATTTAAAGTTTCATTTAGCAGAACTTGATCTCCTGCATCACCTTAGTACTCTTCAAGATTTCTTCTTAAATCATTAAAGAACCACAGCACCAGCACCAGGTTCTGTCTGGAGCTTTGATTAGTGTATTTGCAAATCCATTACAAAGGAAGTCAGTGAAGTCTTCCCTGTTTTGCTCCCTCTCAATTGGGAATCTGCGTGACCCTGTGGAGGCATTCATGAAACCAAGGGAGCAGAGCTCTCCAGTGTTTTAGTGGCTGTGTTGTCAGCTGGGCTGGACTGTCTTCTGTGGGAGCAGACTGTTTGATGGGCAGTGTGTCCAGAATTTGTGACCCAGGAGAGGCCTCCTTAGTGCATCATATGATGCTCAGAGTTTGGTACCTGGGCACTGAAACACTCAGGTACTTTTATCTACTCCTGTGAGTACCTGCTGTTGTTCTGTCTCAGGGCTGGAAGGTTCATGTCTTGCTGCTGCATGAAATAAACTGTCTCATGTTTAAATCACAGTCCTGTCCATGTACTCTTTTGAATCCAGGTAGAATAGGGTGGTAATTAATACTGAAGCAATGAAAATAAAGCTGTTCAAGATGTGTTAGAGTGTTTTTTAAATGTGAAGCAGCATATTTAAGAGTGTGATATATGCCCAGAAATGGATTCACCTGCAATTAATGGAGAATGGAAACAAAATCAATGCTAAATAGGAAAGCATCACGCACAGGAGAGCACAGTGATGAGGTTGCAGTATTGGATGTGGAAAGATTGGTACAGGAGCAATTACATCTTGGGAACAAGTAGCTGGGCTTGTAGTGAGAGGGTGATTCAGAGTTTGGTGTGCTGGGTAGCAGAAGGGACATCTTGTGTGTGTTTGGAGGTGTGGGGTGATTGTACAATGGTTTTTGTTTGTGACTCCTGGATCCTTCAGTCTGGCTAAAGGGGCATTGTGGGCACTGAAGCTGTGTTCTTCTTTTCTCACAGCTCAGACATATGGTGGCTTTGCAGATGAGTTGGACGTTGCCACAGGTAGTGAACAGGGAGACCTTTGGATTCCTAAAATGGTTTCTCCAGCCTGTATTGTTTCCCTCCAGTCCTGCTCTGAAAGCCCCTTACAGTAACTTACTAGAGTGGCCATAAGCAACACACTCTGGAAAAAAACAACCCAGTTCCTCAGCCCTATTGTGCTTTATTCTTCACCTATGGACACTCACAACCCTGGGAAGAGTCTCTGGGACCCCAGCCCAGGCCACATATCCATCTTTCCACCTGCCTTCAGGTGATTTGGTGCAGTAAGGTCTCCCGAAGTGCTGAGAGAAGGTGAGTTCCCAGAGATAACACCTGAGAGGGGCAGCAGGCACCAAAAAGGAGGACACAGGAGAGGAGTAGCTTTGCTTTTTGAGGGTACAAGGGATGCTGCCATGCCTTGGGATCACTGAAGTCACCATCTCCTGTGGCACTGTTGCAAATCCTGTGATTTCTGAGGATGCCTGTAATACACTTTGATTTAGAAGCTGGACATCAGGCTTTGCTTGCTTCAAAGGGCAGTGGGCTCCTCTTCTTGAGCTGAGATGGACCCAGGGTAATGCCAGGGAATGTGACAATAATTTACACTTCCAGGGTGATTTTGTTGGAAAATAGTGAGGGAACAGAGGGAGTGTGTGAGGAGGACAAAGAGAGCAGAGGAAATATGGAAAGGTAAAGGAGTCAAGGGGGTGTGACTGAGAGGAGAAACAATGAGCCTGTAGAGGAATAAGAATCTGGAAGATGAAGAGGAAAAGAGAGTAAAAAGGCAGGAGCCAGATTCGGTGTGTTTTGGTCACTGGTGAACAGGACAGCCAAGCTTTTTGCGTGTGCAGGTTTAAGGCAGAAATGATCCCGTGTAGCCTCTGTTGCCTCAGAATTTAGAAGCCAAAGAAGATTTCTGTTTTCACTGTGTTGATTTTATGCTCTTAAATAACCATATGCAGTTTTGGAGGTAGGGAACAATGTCTGGAGTTAGATGTGTAAGCAGAGTAAGAATTTGGACATGGTCTTAGAATAAGGTGTTTGATGGGTATGTTTTTCAGTGCTCAGAGACTTATGTATGCCAGTTAACCCCTCATTCTTTTTTTTTTTAAACTCTTATTTTTGAAAAGGGAGCTTTTGGATTTAGTGGAAACCTCTGCAAGGAAAAACAGATTTGACTCATGATATTTTGCATTTGGATGCATGCATTGAATTTGGGAACAAATCAATTTATTTTCCTGCTTGCAGCCTGAAAGTGTTTTAAAAATAGATCTAAGTTTTCAGCTGAGATCTTTCCATCTTGCCATTTTTTCGTGGGCCCAGGACACTGGTGTAATGCAGAATGCAATTTGTTCCTTCCTCACCTCCCCACTTCTCCCCACAGGGAAAACTGCTTTTATAGTCCTCATTGGTGAACTAGCAAACATCTGAGTGCCTGTGCTTAATGACCCATCCTTTATTTTCTGCCCATAGGTTTTCCTTTTGGCAGCTCTGAGACACCTCATTGTCCTGGAAATTCAGGAGGGGATGTTAAAGCTGCAAGTTTAAGCCCTTTCTCTTGGGAGACTATGAATTTTTCTCATGTTCTGAATTTTTTACAGTGACAACTTAGGGAAAAGAAAACCCCTTCCTGCAGTGAGTCCAGTTGTATTGATCTGAGTGCCTGGTAGCTTCTTGTTATTTCATGAGGGGCGCTTGCATCCTGGTCTTTGCCAAAACGGGCTGGGAATGAGGGTTTATGTTGGAGCTGCCTGTTACAGAATATTCTACACAAACCCCAAAGATAAACAGTGCACACTGTGAGGCTGAATTGAAATCAGGACACGACTCCTCTTTCCGAAGGTTCGGATTAAGCAGAAACAGAGCTGCTTTAACCAGAGCCAAGGTTTATTTGAGGAAAAATTACTGTGGCTCAGTAGCAATTTCCTTACTAAAGGTCATCTGTATGTTATTAACTCACTATTACGTTTACCCATTGTAGAACATCCTTAATGCCTCTCTTCCTGATTCCCTTTTCACCCTGCCTTCGCCTCGTTCTGAGCGTTTGCTGCTCAAACACAAGCACATCCAAATGCCACCTATGATTGTGTAGCCCTGCATTTATGCATGGAAAAGCTATTTGTGTTCCAAGTACTGATTATATATCAAACTGCATGATTTGGACTGCCTTTAATGGGCTGCAGGGCTGTGCAAATATTGTACGCCCCTTTTAGCATAGGGCTTGGTTTTGATTGTTAACAGATTTTTTTTTTTTAGTGTAGATGAGTTGTGTGGGTCTGAACTGGTGAGATTTGCATAGAACCTGCTGTGAACTTCGTGGGTTTGGAAAAGAATTTCCATTTCCAGTTGATTTTTGGGGTTTGGTTTTTGTTTTTATATTTGGGGGGGGGCTTTTCTGCAAGTTTACTGCTTCTTGCAGAATATGTGATTTGCTCTGCTCCAGTCATTGGTTACTAATGAAAATTATTCAACTTACTTCATTTATACCCAGCTGAGCCATGCACGTAGAAAGGGTGAATTGAAGGCAAACCACACAGAATTCCCTTTTGCTTTGCCTCATTTCATGCTGACACTTTCCTTGTGATCTGCTGCTATTTTCTGTCTCGTGGATGAGCTGTTTTGCATGGTGCACTACACGTCATGCACCACTGTGTGATTTCATTTCCATCGGCAGCACTCCCCTCTGAGCATGCAGTTGGAGAATTTATCTCCTTTATTTATTGCTGTCTGCTCTTGCCCCTCTTTCAGTCAAGCTGGGAGGTCTTCACTGCTTTTTGGAGCCACTGCAGCTGTGGCAGGTTGGGGTTTTCAACCAGAATGTTGTTATATATGAAAACAACATGTGTGTGTGTGTATTTAAACACACTGAAGCGGGACTTACACGTGGACTTCTCTGTGATGCCAAGTCTTCTGTTGACTCTTCTCAAAGCTGCTACAGCTCTCAGCAAAACCAGCTGTGTCATTTAGATCCTGCCAACTTCCCTGCTCCCACCAAGACCCCTGGGTAGTAAAATTACTGTCTGGTGAGAATTGTGTCTGGTTTATAGAAGTGGATAAAAACCAGCCTATTATTTAAAAAGGCATGTCAATAAATAGCTCTTGATGAATTGTGTTTACAAGATAGTTTTGAAACTTTACTGGTAAACCTACAAAGCCATATTTTACTGAGGGGTGTGTGGTAGGTCTGAGATATCTGATCATGGAGGTTTGCCATGGTGGTTCATTCCTAGTAAAGTCTGTGCTTCCAAAGTGTAGCTGTGAATTTACAGCAGTAAACTACTGTTTGAGGTTTGCAGTTTGTGGGAGTTTGGTTTTACTTTTTTTTTCCTTAGAGACAAGTATAATATTTATCATCAAGATTTGAGTTACATGTGCCTTTGTGACCTGTGTCGTGCTCTAATACTGATAAAACTGTGTTTGAAACACAGGCAGAAAGATAAAGAATCTGTTTTTTACATAGGTTTGAAGTCAGTTGCTCAGCCTTTTGCTTGCCAGATAGATCAGGAGATACCCCACAGCATCCAGGGATGAGCACCCGAGATTAGACCCAGAATGCCAGAACACATTGTTATTCTGTATATACTCCTTGTACTGGGTTGAATCATCCAAAGGTCTCTCGTTATAACAGGATAAGCAGCCAAAATGAGGACAAAGATGGAGACTCTGATAATACAATCAGCGAGCTGCCTCCCACTCTTCAGGATGTTTCCCCTGACAGAAGGCGGTCGTCCTCAGATACATCACGGTCCACTTACAGCCTCACGCGGCGGATTTCAAGTAAGGTCGTCCTTCCAACATTAATGTAATTCTTGTGGGGAAGAAAATCAAGCTGTAGTGCTTCCTCTTTCATCTTTTAGACAGGGAATCAAGTCAAGTTGAAGGTACATTGATTAAAATCTCATCCTGTTCTGCGGGAGCACAGTGGAAGGGACCAGCCCTGTTTTTCTTGCTGAAGCATCTGTGTGGTAATTGCATGTGAAAATGGACAGGGAGGGAAAAGTGTAGGTGGGCTTGTGCTTTGGTATAGCTAAGGGTGCTGGTAGTTGCTGGCAGTGCAATGAGGAGAAGTCCTGCTGTGGAGCCTGCGTTGCACAGACACAGGATAGCTGTGCCCAAAGAAGCACCCAAAGTTGATGTGCATCTGTAATTGCTTCAGTTGAATTTCTGACAGTCATATTTGTGCATTTTTCTTGTTTAGGTCTAGAGTCGAGGAGGCCAAGTTCTCCACTGATTGACATTAAGCCTATCGAGTTTGGAATAATAGGAGCTAAGAAAGAAATAGTTCAGCCAACTATCCTGCGGAAAACCTACACCCCAGATGACTATTTTAGAAAATTTGAACCAAGACTGTACTCTCTTGACTCAAATAGTGATGATATGGACTCCTTGACAGATGAGGAGATCTTGTCGAAGTATCAGCTGGGCATGCTGCATTTTAGCACACAGTATGATCTGTTGCATAATTACCTAATAGTGCGAGTCATCGAGGCTAAAGATCTGCCTCCTCCAATTTCTTACGATGGTACAAGGCAAGACATGGCTCACTCCAACCCCTACGTGAAGATCTGCCTTCTTCCTGATCAGAAGAACTCCAAGCAGACCGGAGTGAAACGCAAAACACAGAATCCGGTGTTTGAGGAGAGGTACACATTTGAAATCCCCTTTTTAGAAGCCCAGAGAAGAACTCTGCTTTTAACTGTAGTGGATTTTGACAAATTCTCACGCCATTGTGTAATTGGCAAAGTGTCAATGCCCTTGAGCGATGTAGACCTTGTGAAAGGTGGACACTGGTGGAAAGCCCTTGTGCCTAGTTCTCAGGTAACAGAATTTATCAGATTATTGATGCCATTTTTCTTACTGTGTTTTGGTTTTTTTTTGTGCGGTTCCTTTGCCTGTTGGCAAGTAATACAGTTTCTAATTAGTCACTGTCATCTTGTTACTACAAAATCTGCTGTGTTGGAATAATGTGGGCCCATGACTGGTTTTATAACAGTGTGAGGTGGAGGAGCTGTCTTTAATATTCAAAGGAGATGGCATGACCAAAGATCCTGTGTCAGCTTCAATGAGAGCAACTCAAGACTGCTTTGGAAGTCTGCCCCTTTGGGAAGATTGTCACTGCAGGGACCTGCATCCATTCCCAGGCACTGCAGTGACGCTGTCCCACCCAGGCCATTCCTGGAGCTGTTAGCATGCCTGTGCTTTGAGGTCACGAGGGGAACCACTCATCCCCAGTTCAGTAATGATTTGATTCAATAAAGCACACAGAAGATGAAATCTCTACAGGCTTGTGGCGTAATGCATGAGCAAAAATGTGCACAGGAGTGGTTGATTTATTTTCATCACGTCCCTGAAGGAACTAAACTTGCCATAAATATTTGCCTGATTCGAGTGGCATGTTGTATGGGTTTGGAACTTGATTCAACTGTGCAGTGGGATGGGAAGAGGAGATGCAGAGGGCCTGTGTGCTTCCACCTCTGTGGAAGGGCCACTTCCTTGCCAGCCAGGTAGAGGGCTGTTCAGTGGGAAGCTCTGAGCTTTGCAACCAGGAATGGTGCACACACAGAGAGGCCAAAGCAGAGTCAGAGTCCGAGTGAACACAAAAATCAAAGAAAATGTGAACCATACAACTTCACACAGGGTTTGATTCAGGAAAGGCTCTATAATCTAAAAACTGCAATCCCAGAGCTGGCAAATCACCACTAAACCATATCCCTGGGCTCCCCTCATTGAGCCTTTCCCCCAAATGTTCATTTACAAGTGCCTGCAACAATTTTTTGTCTTTTATTTTTGATGTTAGCAGTTCATCACAGGCTCTGTGTTATACATCTGAGGACAGAGCTCTCCTTTTTGCATCCCCTTATCCTCCTGTGATTCCCACCATGCAGTTTTGTTTCTCCCTGCTACCCCCTACTTTTGCATGGTAAATACTTTCCTGTATTGTGTATCTCTTTATGAGCATCATGGATTCATTCCACAGCTAATACAGACCTTGATTAGACAAGATCATCTCTGCCTTTGTGTGCCAAGCTCAGAGCCAGCTCTTTCTTTTCTCTCTCTCCAAAGTTTCGTTGAAAGCTGCTGCTGTTTTCAGCACTGCTGTCTGCTTCACCAGTATTCAAGATACATTATTTATGCAGAAGTTGACATTTCTGATATTTATAAAAGGAAGGAAAAAGAGAAAACTCTGTTTGAATGGGCAGGCCTAACCATAGAAGCCTTTTGAATTTATTTCCTTGCTATCATATAGAAAAACTTGAGCAAAGTCCTCCATGCCTTGATTAGTTAAGAGCCTTGTTTTGGTCTTTTCATGCCTCCTTGTTCTTTTTACCTCAGCTGGTAGACTGCTACTGCAAAGGGAACAACAGTGCTTGTACAGGACATCCTGGGAGGATGTTTGGCATCATCTTCCCATGTTTTCTCAATGATAAGATTTTCATTTAGCGAGGTATATTTCATCTTAGTGGTAACTGAAGTTAAATTAATTGATCAAAGGGTTAAAATAAATCCTGGAAGAAGTAAAACAATAAAGCTTATTGCTTTGAAAAAATGCATTTTAATGTCTTTAGATAACAGTGATGCTTTGTGCTAGAAATTTGTGAGGGTTTTTTATGACTAGTTGGAACCTCCTGCCTGTGGAATGATAGATTTGACACGTTGACAATTTTTTTATACTTCTCTTTTTTTTTTTTCTTGATTAGCTGAGGGACAGACAGCCTTTACCAGTTTGTAGCTGGACTGAACCTGAGCCTGCTGAAGTGTGCTTTGTGTTGTGAGATCGTGATAGACAGGGGCAAAAAAATAAATCTATGTGCAGTAGCACTTTATTTTGCAGAAGGTGTCCCTGGATTCTAGAGAGCAACACAAAACTGCTGTGGTGCAGTTCTGATCATTACTCGAGGAAAATTTCCCAGTCTGGGTTGGCTGCCCTGGGGCTGTGACATGGAGCAGCAGCTGGCAGCACCCCCACAGTGATCAAAGATCCTGATGGAGAAAATGCTGAGGCAGGTGCTTGGAAATGCAGTAACAGGAGGGAGAGAAACACAGACAGTCACAGACATGATATGTAGAGGTGAAAGACACAAAATATGTGGATTTGTCTTTTCTTTCTTTCTTTCTTTCTTTTTTTTTTTTTTTTTTTAAAAAAAACTGGAATTTATTGACAGAACCATCATGAGCAGGAGAGAGGGAGGAAAGCGAATCCAGATGACAGGAGTTGTGGAGAAAGTTTTCTCTTCCTACTGGTGGGAGTGGGAGGGTGGCAGGGTTTGTGGAAGAGCAGAGGATGTGTCCAAATGGTTTTGGCATAGTGTGTGGATAAAGTCAGGTGCTGAGTCCTTATCTCACCATCACGCTCATCAGCAGCCCCATCAAGGCCAGAGCTGGATCCTGCCTTGGTGCAGAACTGTGCCAGCACCAGAGAGCTGAAAAAGGTGCTGATGCCAGGAATGCCAGGAATCTTTTGGTGTGTGCAGTGTCAGCAGGGACACTGAGCTTCTCCCAGGTGAGGCATGGTCCAGCTTCTATAGGAAACAGCTCCATTGGCTCCAGTGTGAGCTGGACCAAGATAAGCTTCTTATCTTGGGATGTGGGTGGGATGTACAGCTAGCTCCTCAATGGATAAAAACCCATTGTCATAAACAGAGGGATATCTCCATTACAGCACATGGAGTTGCTTGTGAATGAAGAGCTGGAGAATTTACCTTGGCTGTAAGGAAGGGGTGCAGAGCAGCATTGCCCTGTTGTTGTGTCAGGAATGGGTGGTCGGTGGACTCTCCTCTCAGCGCAATGAACTACTCCATGTCAAGCCTCAGGCAGAAGGCTGTACCTGCACATGAGCACTCTGAGCTTGAATCACGCATTCAGTGCTTAGGGGGATTGAGTCCAAAGTGGAGGCAAGGGGGAGCTGCTGCCCGATGTATCATCAGAGCCAGCAGCGAAGCAGAAGGACTTGCTCCTTATAGAAAATGTCAGTGCAGGTATTGCCAAATTCTTTGTCTTTGGTAGTTCTGGGAGGGTTTTTCTTGCAGGGTAATTAATGCCTTTCTAAAGCTCATGGAAAGGCTCTTGAGTCCAGTCCCCATAGGAACACTCTGCGCTCCTTAAATATCCCCTGAAATGTGTGTGGCTTTGCTTAATTACCATGAATGAAGTTGGCAGCCCTTGCTGTAGCTGGGCTCAGATTCACACATTTCGCCGCTAAAACTCATTCTGAAGCACATGTTCAGGACCCCAAGTTTTATTGACATATGATTCATTTCTCTTTTGGCAGATTTGAGTGGGCAGGAATAAATGTTTTAGACCAGCAGGAATGAGAGCTTGGAGATCATTCTTCAAAATTAAAAAAAAATTGCCTGGTTGTGGTGGGAAAATAGCATAAAAATCCTTCTTCCCTCAAATTAGGCCATTTTTGTAGTACAGGGAGTATGTATTGGGCTTGCTTTTTTAACTTCATACTACGAATGCACTAGAATGACCTGTCAGTTCTTACGTTCAAGATGGTATGAGCTCCACAAACAGAGTGGCTTTGCCATGGCAGCTTTGCAGTTTTTGGTTCCCGTCTCAAGGATAAGCTGACAAGTTGTTCTTACTGTGCCTTGACTGGGAAGGAAAAGGGAGAAAGGAATTGAGGTAGTGACTCATTTCAGAACATTCCCTTGGCTGTTAGTGGTATCTGCTCTGCCAGGTGGTTATGGTCTGTGGCTGGGAGGCCCCCAGTTGTGCATGTACCAGGTTTGCTCTTGGTGCCCACGTTCCTTGGCTTATCCATTGCAGCCTGAGAAGGAGCCGTCCTTGGGGAACGGGGATGATGCCTTGTGTTTGGTAGCACGGTGTATTATTGAAATTAATGCCATCCCCGTGTCTCATACAGGCAGAAAGTGCTGTACAGACAGGGATTTAGTTCAGAGAGTTGGCACAACAGCTGGCTGAAGGCTGTGAGTCTCAGTGTGGAGTGGGGGTCCATGTTTGTGACAGTCATGGGAAATCAAATATGAAAGGCGATGTTGTCAGGGTTCTTTTTCCTTTTTGTCCATCTTTTTTTTGGCCAACCAAAAGCTCAGTGGCTGCTTAGCTGAAGGAATGATGCAGAATTGCTGCTGATGAACATGGATTGTTTACGTGGGGCCATGCTTGCTCAGCAGCAGGATGTTGAAATCAGCCTGGCAGTTTGCCAGCGTGGGAGATGCCCTGGGCAAAGCCTGGCAGAGGGCAGGATACACTCACCCTTCAGGTCACTGGAGTTGTGGGAACTGAGACAGAGAGCCATGATGGATTATTGTCTGTCATGATGACAGTATTTTTAGCTCTTAACCTATGTTTGTTTTCCTATTTTGGATTATAATATTCTGCCATCTTTCTTTCACTCTGTATTTTCCATTTCAGTTGTTTTTTTTTTCTCCTCCTTTCTTTTTGTAGTTTTTAAAGCTCCATCACTGAGCAATTTTTCTTCTTTATTGTTTTCTCTTTATCCTTATCTACCTCTTCTACTTCCAGCTGTCATCTCAGTCACCTCACCCCTTCCCCTCAGTGCTGTTCACTCCTTGTCCTTTCTGTGGAGGACTGGAATGCTGTGGGGTGTATTTTGCTGAGGAGAACCCCAGAGGAGGGGTTGGTGGGGGTTGTGGGCAGGACCTCTCCGTAGGATATCTTCTTCCCAAAGCTTTCTGCACAACAGAGGCTTTCTTATGGCCATCCAAACAGATGCAAAGACAGTTACACTTCAGAAGGGATCTTGTGACTCTTTTCAATATACTTTAGGTAGGAAATACTGTTCTTATCCATTGGTAGGTAGGTGTGGGGTTTTTTTTCAGGTTCTGATCCTTAATAGCTCAGCCTTCCCAAAATGATGGCTGTGTGTCACAGGATGCTGTAGAAAACCTGTTAGAGCAAACTGTTCTAAACCATCAGTTTTTTAATGTGCCTGGAGGTATCATCACAGATAACCTTGAGGAAGAAAATCAATCTGAAACTTCATTAGGAGCATTGCATAGATGTCTGTGCTGATGTAATGTGCTCTGGTTCCCGTCGGGAACTGGGGAGGGTTTCAGCTGCAGAATTTTGCTGGTGGTGTAGCAATGCAAAACAAACAGTCTGGGGGGCTGTGAGGAAGGAATTACTCTGGTCCAAACAAGATGTGCAAATGGCATGAGTTAGAAGCTCATCTTCCTTTGGGGGGAGTCTCTTTATGTTTCAGAGATGACAGAAAAAATAAAAAAAAAAGGACTCTGCTTCAAAATTTCTGTGTTCAACCCAGGCAGTAGCTGCAGAAGGTTCTGGATCACAGGCGAGCCCAAGGCTGCAAATCCAGCCTGGCTGTGTAATACAGCTGTGGATAGGAACAGCCAGGAGTGAAATGTTAATCAGAGCTTCAGGAGAGTCTCAGACATCCCAGACTTGGTGTCACTCCGGCATCTCATCAAACAGGAAATTGCTTTTCCAGGGTCATCTGGGATCTCAGCAGAAATCAGCTCGTCATCAGCATAATAATGGCAACTGAAATGATGCCTTAGCACGGGTTCGTAGGGGCACCTCTGCACGCTGCCTTCTGTGAGCAAAATATTGACGGCAAAACCAACAGCAGTTTAGTTTCCTGATGAAAAGACACAGGAAACGTAAACTTCAGGCACTTCCTTGCCCTACGTTGAACAGCGTGCCAATGACACCTCTCGTGCATGATCCCTCTTCTCACCTCAGCCCCTACATGAGCCTGAGGCTTGGGGATGCTCCAGTGTGTGTGACAGAACAAGAGCCACTTCTCTGTGCCTGCTGCGCCTGGCACAGCGTGCCTTAGCGCTGCTGAAGATGCCCATGAACGAGGGGATGGGCACGGGGGTCAATGGGTAAGGCAGCAGAGAGCGTTTCCAAGGTGCGGGCGAGCAAGACTGTCACATCAGCAAAGCTTTTCAGGGAAAGCATAGGGAACTAAAACCTCCCGTGGGTTTTGGAGATGTGCCTTGTACCTCCCTCCCTTTGGGGCAACCCATGAGTTCTGTGCTTGCTTGCTAATGATGACAGGGGACCGCTAGAGAAAGCTGGTGGACGTGGTGCAGCACAACGGGGGCAGTGCCAGCCTGATGTGCCAGGGAGGAAAGAGCGGTGACTATTGGCAACCGATTCGTTTTCTGGAGTGCTTGACATCCCCTCAGGCACCAGGGCAGGATTTGAAGCATGTTTCCCAGATCCTTGTGGCTAAGCTGGAAATAATGCATTCATAATATCAGAGGCAGTTGGCTGCTGGAATTAAGTGCCTTGAAAAGGCTGAGTCACTTGTGCGGGGAGGTGAGCTATCCAGGGATCTGGGCTTCCTTCTGAAGAGACCTGTGTCACCGCTGCAAATGCTGCTGGTGCTCTGCCTGCAATGGGGCTGCTCTTCCCTGCTGGCTCTGAGCACACCCATCCTGCCGTGGCCTTTGTGGAGGTGAGGCCTGCACGTTCCCTCCCTTAAAATAGTTAACAGAATTATGGGCACACACTTGAAAAGCCTGAAGGAGTGTCTTGGGAAAAACTTTTTAATGCCATTACCTAACATCACTTTTAGTGCTTGGCTCGCTGGGTGAGGAGCCAAGTGACCTGCCATCAGCAGGAGCTGTTGGAGGCTGCTGGCCAGCCAGGCAGGAGGTGCTGTGCTGCTCCTGGCAGGGCACAGGGGTTTTCCCTGAGTTCCCACTTGGGCTTGGTCTGAGCCCTCTGATTCTTCTTCGCCCGGTGCAAATTGTGCTTTTCCACTTGCAGCCGAATAGCCATGAATTGGTTGGGATTTTCAGCAGCCCCAGCCTCAATTTCCCCGAGCCATCAATGACTTTGCCAGGGACTGTGTCTTGTGTGCTGCCCCATCTGCTGATGAACCTGGTTCTTTGGATCAGTTCAGGCTGTGACTGTGTTCAGAGCTTTTTACTTTATTGTCTACCCAACCCTTTAGTACCTGGTTTCTCTAATCTAATATATGGGGCATCAGTAAAGATATTTAAGCCTTTTATTATGACTGCAATGCCACTCCTTTTCCTCTTTGAAATGGGCTGTAACCACATGATCTAGTTTGGTTTTGAACTGTTCGACTATTTGGGATGAAGAACTAGCTCTGCACTCCTGTGTGGACAAGGCAGATGGATCAATGCCCTTCCTGGACTGGCTGGTGTGTTTTCAGTTCTCCAGCATTGTTTCAGTGTGTGTGTATTTTGCATCTGACAACGAGAGCATCTCAGAGCCAGGTTGCGCGAGGCAGGAGAGGAGCAGTGATATCAGCCCTCCAGCTCTTTAATTACTAGTTTTAAGCATCATTAAGTAGAAGGAAAAGAAATAATGACCACACAGCTATACTGAAGCAGAACTGTGGCCGTGGCACAGCCTGATGACCAGCAAGGGCACAGTCAGGCTGTGCCGTGGTCTCTGGGTGGATGGCTGGATGGTGAGGGAATGTCTCCTCTGAACTGCCTTCTTGTGACCCAGGGATAAATTAGCCAATGCATGCCTGAACTTCCCAAGTGGCTGGTGTGGTCCCTGGGGGCTGGGAAGTAAAGGTAATGTCTTCCCCAATGGATTTATGTTCTGCACGTTGCTAAGATCAGACCCACCTGGAACCATTCAAAATGGAGCAGGTAGAAGCTACTGACCTTGTATTTCTGCCTCCTTTTAGGTCCTCTTTGCACTGCTACTGAAAAGCTGATGAAGAATCAGTGATTAAAGAACGATTTTCTCTTGGGGATAGTATTTTTTCCTGTTTCTGCTTAGGACGAGGAACCACCAGATGGTTCTTGGTTGCAGTTCAGAGCGTGACTAAAATTCATTTTTCAGGCACTTAGATAAATGGGATTTATTTAATTTCTCTTCCTTCTCTTCCCTTCGCCTCTGAGTTCTGTTCTAAATTTCCACATTGCCTTTTCCCTGCAGAATGAAGTGGAGCTGGGAGAGCTGCTGTTGTCACTAAACTATCTACCCAGCGCGGGAAGACTGAACGTGGACATCATTAGAGCAAAACAGCTTCTTCAGACAGACATGAGCCAAGGTTCAGGTAAAGGGCAGTGCATTTCTCACAATGCTCATGCACAGATTATATATATGTGCCTTTAAAGCACATCAGTGCTTTAAGGCAAGCAATTTGTGGGGGACCCAGGGGGTCCTGTCAATACAGGACTCTGGATATTCGTCTTACATGTATAACCAAGAATAATGAAAGTATTGGAGTGCTTACCCTGAGATACAAGGGGGGGTGTCAATACCCTCACCATATTTAAAGTAAAAATCTCTGTACCAGGGTGAGGTGAGAAGCCAGGAGCTTTAATGTTCCCCCCTTGTGTTCTGTAAGGCAGCCCGTGAGCAGTGCTCCCTGCTGGCTCTGAGCATGCTGGCTGGTAACTGCTTCATGCTTGTGTTCTCAGGTGTTTTTCCCATGTTTCCTGCCCCAGCCACTGCTGCTGCCAGAATACTGGCATTTTGCGAAAAGAACAGTCTGTATCAAGGCTGTCATTAACTGTGGTTTTGGCAGGGACTGTTTTTAATCCAGCTGCCTGACTTTTGTTTCCACTGCAAATCCCTGGGAGGAGTGTGGGGGTACAAGTCCCTTACCATCTCCAAGGGCTGTTTCTCATCATGGTCCGTTCCTGTAGTGCCCAGCCTTCATGAACAGGGGTCTGTCTCATGATGCCTGTAATGCAGAGCCTGTGCCTTGTGCTTTTTGCCAGATCCCTTTGTGAAAATTCAGCTTGTTCATGGATTAAAATTAACAAAAACCAAGAAGACCTCCTGCATGCGGGGCACGATAGATCCTTTCTACAATGAGTCCTTCAGCTTCAAGGTTCCACAGGAGGAGTTGGAGAATACCAGCCTGGTGTTTACAGGTAATTGTGGTGGTGTTTACTGGCTCAGCATGGTCATGGTTGGCTCTGGGGTGAACAAGCAGCAGTTGTGGCTGTGCAGATGAGCCCATGCAGGGCAATGTTTGTCCCAGTAGCCACCCTGCAAGGGGTGGCCATCGCTAGGGTCTCCAGGGAAGCTTGATTAGCACTCTGTCCTCTGCAGAAGCTGTTCCCAGCATTGCCACCCAACAGCTGGAGCTGACTGGGAGCACACCGTGTCAGTCCTGGCTTAATTGGTGCCATTCGGAATGCTTTTGTGCAGGGGAAGAGGAGGAGCGGTAATTGCACTTCTCACTGACAGCCAGCTTGGGCACGAAGTCAAAAATTAGAAGAATGAGAGGGCAGTAGGGAATGATCCCAGAGCCCAGGCACTGATTTGACATGGTTTGCTGGTGAGATGATGCAGCCGGAGGTGTTTCACATTGACCTCACCTATTCTGTAAGCAGGTTTGTTCATGCCTGTATTTTGGAAGGGCTGGGATTCAGTGCCAAGCCCTGTGTGGCACAGCTGAGGTGGACCCAGACACAGCCCATGCAGGCTGTGGGCCAGGAGCAGTCCCAGGCTGACCTCGCTCAAGAGCTTTGTCAGCGCTGGAGATGTTTGGCTGGGATAGGAATTCTTATTTTTAAACAAGTTCTGAATCTCCTGTTTTTGTCCTCGAGGCATGAAAACAGGCAGTAGAGCTTGGCAGTCGAGGTGCTGCTGGGAGCAGGAGCTGCAGAGCGCAGGGATGGTCCCTGGCTGGGCAGCAGCACTGGGCAAGGGACCCACTGTGGTGGGTGGCATTTTCTGCCATTTCCCAGCAGAGAGCTCTTGAGCAGGGCTGCAGGGACCCCTGTGAAGGGTGGGTTTCCCTCCCACACCACGGCTTCACCCAGCCTATGGAGCTGTGGGGCTCGGGCACCACCAGGAGCAGGGTTGGACCATCTTGCTGTCTGGAGGGTCAGAGGGGCTGGGTGGTGGGATGCACACTCCTCTACCACACCGGGCTCTCGTGCTTCACAAACATGTTTTTTGGCAACTTTCCACCCGTTACTCGCCATTTTTTGATGAAGAGAAAGGAATCTGCTTCTGACAGGATGTATTTTGAAGGTTTTTTTTTAATTTTACTTTTTACATGCCAGATACAGGTGTCAAAGCTGGTACAAGGAGGCTAATTCCAACCCATTAGTTTGTTTCCAAACATGTTAGAACAAAAGTGATGCTGATCAGCAATTTAAATTTTGCCCTTCATGCTCAGAAATTTCCTCAGCAAAACATCTATAATTAATCACTGTTTTGCATGCATGTCACTCTGACTGTACCTTGCATGTGCAGTGGTGAATTCCTTCTTGGAAGCTTCCATCAGGTGATCTTGTGACAGGTGGGAAACACTCTATTCTTTGTTTTCCCCTTTTCCTGCTGGTAGCAGAGAATGCAAACAGAGTAGCAGCTTTGTGCAGACAGGAGGGAGAGGGGAATGCGCTGCTCCTCACCACAGTGGATGAAGTCAGTATTAATGAGTAGATCTCTGATTAAATTTTTCTGTGCAAAGGGATGTATTTCCAAAATAAGCCAGTGGGAAGTTGGCTGAATTATCACCATACATCACGCAGTCGGATTTCAGCGGTGAGCCATGTAAGCGGTGCTTCACTTTCAAAGTGACATATTGCTTGCTTTGAACGTTGCAATGAATAATCCCAGGCCAGAAACGTCCCCAGCAGCTCCAAAGCTGGGAAGGAATGTGCAGAGCTTTTTGGAAGAGCAGTGGGGCAGGTTTTCCTGGCTGCTTTCAGACTGAAGGGTGACACACAGCCTGGGCACGGCACTGCCATGGGTGTCCTCAGGCTGGCTGCTCCTGCTGTGCTTGGGACGCTCTTGTGTGAGATGTGTGGACTGTGTAGCCAATATATAGCTGGAGCCAGAGGGGTTGGTCACGTTGGTGTGTTTAAGTTGTGGTTGGCAGCATGGAGAAGCTGCACCTTGCAATGTAAGGATCTTTTTATTTTGCATTTCTGCATAGCAGGAGCATAGTTTTGTTTTGTTGCTTTGTTTTTTTTCTAACTTGAGTGTTTTGGGTTTTTTGTTGGGGTGTTTTGGGTTGGGTTTTTTTTTGTTTTGGTTTTTTTTTTCCTGCAGTAGTGTATCTTTTTGTTGTGTGTTTTGTTGGGAGTTGTTTTTTATTTCTTTTTTTCAATACACAGCTCTAGTCCATTAGGTCAGTTAATTAAATTGGCTGTTGAGTCAAAGTCCAATTGAAAAGGAAAATAATCTTGCTTGACGGGTGGGTGATGATGCTTTGAATGGAGAGAGAGAGAGAGAGCTGTAAAAGCAGTCGTGGGAGCCAGAAGTGAGTATGTCTTCAATAATTTAGAGGAACCTTTTTTGTGGCTTTATGTTTTGGACCCAGTCTGCAGCTGTCTTTACATTGGCTTGGCTTCACTGGAAAGCCATGGAACCCTGCCAGTTCCCATCAGCTGGGGCTCCTGGCTCCCAGTGGGGCTGGTACCACACTGCAAAGTGAGGCACTATCCAGATAAAGTAAAATTAATTTCTTTCCCCCCTGTGTGTTTTTCTGTTGCGCATCTTGAATCGAACTGTCTGGTTTCGTGCACTCTGGTGAGGATTTCTCCACCATTTTGCTGTGATTTAGCAAGGGTTGTGTGTGCAGGCATTGTGAGCTGATGGTAAAGCACCGTCCTGCTCCCTGCTTTTCTGGTGGTGCTCTGGAGAGCTGGACTCCAGACCAGACCCAGGGCTGAAGCACAGCTGGATTAGGAGAGAGGCAGTGGGTGCCTTTGAGACGGGGAGAGCTTTGCATTAGCCAAGATTGGGGAAAGGTGGTGGTTGGGCTGATTCTTTGATCTTTCCTCCTCCTTAGGCATATAAGGATTCAATACTGTAAGTTATTGGCATTTACAGACCAAAATGCTTCTCCTTCCACATTGGTGTGGGACACCTTGTACAAGCTGCCTTTCTGCCTTGCTCTCTGTTCTTTCCTCAGATGCTTACTGGAGCTGTCGCTCCATGTTAACTCACATGTCCCAGTTTAGTGCCTAAAATGAGGTGGGATGAGCTCAGGTGGAGATGTCCTCTCGAGGAGGAGGCATCCAGGGTCAGGATTGCTGCTGCAAGTATTGTCTGTTCACAGTTTCTCACCAGAAGAGCCTGAAAACAGGAAAGCCACTGAAACTCGTAACAAGTCTAATATCCTGGAAAAAAAAAAAAAAAAGATGATGAGTGAGGCAACAGCTGGTGGAGATGATGTTTGATTTTCATTTACTCTATCAAATATGTTGTCTGGGTAATAAGCAGCCATATATAACAGAAATGCACTCTTGGGTGGTTCTGTTCTCCACCTTCTGTTTTTTTGGCAACTTCACACTGATCCCCCATGTGCCACCTTGTGCTTGAGTGCAGGCGAGTCATGGGCTCACCTCCTGCAGAGAAATGGGGCAGGATGTGAAAGGCAGGGTGTTCTCCTAACCCTGTATACCGGTGAACAAAGGTGTTGGTTACTCTTTGTCCAGTGGTAAGGGGAAGGTGGAGTTTGGCCCTGACAGCAGGTCTGTCAGCTGTCATTTCCAAGAAGAAAAAAGATTATTTGAGATTCAGCTGCAGCCTCTGTGTTCAGGAGAGCTGGATAATGGGTGCCTAGAGACCCTGTGCTGTCGTCCCCACTGCTGGATTTTAGGCAGGCTGTCCTTGAAATCCCAGCCTAACTTTCAGAAATCCTGGGCTGTGCAGTGGGAGGGTACACAACACCTGAAATCCGAGCACTGTAGTATTTTGTTAATGATTATAATGTTGTTAATAACAATCGTCAGTAATGCTGTTTGTGCTGCAGTAAAGCCCAGATGGCCCAATAAAAACCATCAGCACTCCAGGGCAAACTGCATCTCGGTGGCTCGTTAACATCTTTTGATCACTTACCATAAAAAAGGCAACCTTCAGCACTCACAGTTAGGGAATATTTATCTCCCCGAGGTCCTTGTGGTGACTGTGTGTGTCTTTCTCCATTTAAATAAGCTCTTGTACATGTTTACAGTGGCAGGATCTTTATGGCTTGTGAAGAGATCAGAGTCCCCAAAGAGGGAATAATCGTTTTCGTGCTCAGGGTACTGTCTGTGCAATTGCAGAGGGAAAACCTGCCTTGCTGTCTGACCTGGCTGGGAGTGTGGCTGGAGCTGTGACAGCACTGGGGCTGATGGCATCTGATGGAGAGCAGTGGTGGGGCTCATCCCACTGCACTGTCCCGTGTGGAAATAGGCCATGGCTCCAGCAGGACAGGATGCTCTTCCTGGAGGGGGAAGCAGTCTGGGCTAGGGTTTGCTTGTTGATGGAGAAGTTGACCTTTATATGTGTGTGACAGCTGGTGAGATCTTCCCTGTAAGTACTGGCTGAGGGTGTGCAGCCCACGAGCATTCTCTCTTCAGCCCTTAACACCGTTTGTTTTTCATCGTCAGCTCTGGTGGTCAGATTTGTGGTGCAGATGTTGGAGACAAGGTGATGCTTGTGGTGTTTGCCTGCTGCTTGAGATTTGTAAATGTTCCATGAACAAGATGCAGAGATAGCAAGGCTTTTCAGTGGTATGTTTTAAATAACAGACTGATTTTGAAATGTCCCAATTAGCTGAGCAGGTTGAAGGTTGATAATGTTTTTGTCCTCAGGCGTCCCCTGAAATACATCTGAATTTTGATTTCCCTGCCTGTGTGGAAGCATGACCTTGAGATGCCGGGATCATCTTTAGATGCCTGTTTGCAGGGATGGAAACCACCATGTACCTGGAGTCATCACACATCTGCATTTTGACTTGCTGACTCAGATACTCATCTCTGCTTTCTCCTTGTTGCTTTTCCTTTGCCACAAAAAAAAACCCCAACAAACATTCAGGCACTTTGTCTTTCGTACACATATATGGGGAAAAAAATCTTCCCTAATATATGAGTCAAACTAAACTGTGGGTTTTTTCCCATGCTGGAATGCAGGTGGAAGAAGTGGTTTCTTTTTTGAAACACTGTCATGTTGGGCATCATAACATCTTTAAGACGGATGGATAATTAGAGAACTTGCTGCTGGAAAATTGTTTCTTAATGTCTATTAAATGCATCTTTCTGAAGTATTGGACGGACAGCATATTTCCCATATCTGGAGCTCAGAAACAAAATCTAATCCTTGCTTAAACCTGTGTAATTCTATCTTAGCAAAGGAGAAAAAATGGAAAAAAACATTGATGTCAGCACCGGGTTTTCTGAGGATTTATACCTGTTTCATTTAGATCAGAATTTGGCCTTTGTGTCTGGCATTTTAAAACACTTGATGCATTTATGCAGCAGACACCATATGGTCCATGCCCAGGTCTGAGGAGAGCAATGCACTACTCCAGGTTGCTCCAGGGACACCTTAGGGTGCTGGGACAAGGGCACAGGAAGATGTGCTGGCAGGGGGAGACACTGCCCTCCTGAAGCCTTCCCTGCCTGGCAGAGCCTCTCTGCAGAGGTACGATGCAAAGGCTTCAAATCCCCGTTGGGAGGAGGAAGGTCCCCGTTGCTCTCCATTCTCAATCCCCATCTGTGGGGGATTGGATGTCCCAGTCCATGATAGATGCTGTCTGTGAGCCTGGAGCAGGTGACAGCAGAGCAGGCAGGAAGGGTTGGCTGGAGATACTGAGTGGAGTCCTGCAGCCCCGATCTTGGTCCAGGGTCACTCAGGGAAGATGCTCCATGGATGGATTTGGCTTTTTGCAGCACACTGGCTTCTTTAACGAGGAGGAGTGAAACACCATTAATCCTGGTGAGAGCAACAAGATGCTGATGCTTCCTGAGCCAATCTGTTGCTTGCTTAGAAGGCAAAATTAGATTCTTCAGGTGGCCTCAGTTAATGTACCGCATCAAATGCAGCAGAAACGGCTTGTGCTGGAGTTCTCTGGAATTTTTTGGGAATCTTTTTCTTCTAAAGAAAGGAGCAAACCCCCCTCTCCTCAGGCTGATCGGTGCTTACTGCTTTTGCCAAGACTCTTAATTTAAGCAGTGTTGCCTCTCCTGACCTCTGCACTTCATCTTGTTTGTCTCGTGCGGTGGTGAAAGGAATTGCTCAAACATCTCGCAAGGCCGCAATCTCACGGTGTATCAAGTGAAGAAAAGTCTCGGTGGTTGGAGCTGCTGTGGGTGGCAGAGCTGTGTCTGGAGCTGGAATGCCTGTGCCTGGCCCTGTGGCCATCAGAGGAGATGATTGTGTAGGCAGAGGCTGCCTCTCCCTCACGGCCATCCCTGCCTGGGTTTGCAGGTGCTGTATGGGGTTGGTGCTGGAGCCTGTTTGTGTGAGGTGTATAAGTATGCATGAAACCATCCATGTGCTTGTTGGATCTGGGGCTCACAGTGCAGAGAATTAAGATGTGATTTTAAAGAAGGAGGAATGGGAGGTCGGAAAAGCCAGCTGTAGATACTCCTTTTCATTACCCTCTGGGCTGCTGTGATAGATGCATCCAGCCCATTACTCCAGTTTCTCCTGATGAGGTAATTTCATGAGGTGTCATCCCTGCATGCCCTTGAGATCTCTGCAAGACACGCTTGTGCTCTTGCACTTTCCCTGCACCCTGGGTCCCTGCTGTCTCCTACAGGACTTTCCTCTCCCTGTCTGAGATCAGACCCTGCTTAGGCAAACGCCTGGCTGGGGGTGCATCTGCAGGGTCCCTTCCCTGGGTGCCCCAGCCAGAGCATAGGGCAGAGAAATCATTTTCCAAAGAGAGTGTCTTCTTGTGGTGGCATTTTCCCTCGTGGAGCATCAGCTGGGTGCTGGAGCTGTGCCGGGATTTGGCCACGCGCTCGAGTAGTTCCAGTTTCTTCTGGAACTGGGCAGGTGCAGACATTGCAGGGAGCAGTCTCATGGAGGAGGGGGCTGGGAAGCGAGTTTTACATGCACACCAGAGCCTGATGGAGATTAAATTGATAAATGTGAAACCACGGCATCTTCTCCGGTGCTTTTCTCTCCTCTCTACTAAATATGATGGGCCACGCTCAGGGAGCAAGGGGCAGGATTTGGTCCATACCTGTGACCTTCTCGGTGTGCATCATTAGCCCGGCTGCTGCTGCTCCTTGCAGCACCTCTTTGTGCTAAATAGCTTTTCAGTATTGATGTCAAGCAGTTCAGGATTAGTTTTCAGTCCTACTTAACCTGACAGCTCACCCCCACTGGCTGGCGGCAGCGCCTGGTGGTCAGCACAGAGAGGGCTGGGCACTGGCTCCTGCCTGCCAAGGGTGGGGTGAGGCACTGCCTGCCTGAGCAGGGCAGGTGTGTGAGGGGGGCACGTTCTGAGACCTTGCCAGGTGCTGAGACTGAAGTGGGGAGTGCAGGAAGTGCTGGTGGGTCACTGCAAACAGTGTTGTGGTTCTGCCAGAGAATCTGTGAGACTCTGCCCCTCAGTTGCCCATGTGCAGCCTTGGGCGTGTTTTTGCTTATTTTTCCCTCCTCTGAGTTAAATGGTTTTAATGGCGTTGCAGGTAATGATGTAGGTGACTGAAGAAGAGTTAGTTATTTGTGCTGAAGCTCTCAGGTGTTCCAGCACACTGAGATTCCTCTGCTGTTACTCCCAGAGAGGCAGCAGCAGAGGCGCTGTGCGGCCGTACTTGGTGGTGCAGCACAGCCTTATCTGCTGAGTAACTGCTGAGCACATCTGAAAAAGGGTTTGCAGGAGATGCAGAGGTTTTGTGGCCCCAGCTGCAAGTTGCAAGCTTTTCCCCATCACATATATGGGATTGGTAGCCTTCAAGTTAGCTTAAGGAGATTTTCCGAGTCAGTGCTCCTCCCTGGTCATTTCAAGGCTGTTAATAAGTTCAATCAAAGAATGAATTAGTATCTGAAATGCCATCTTAAATTGTACTATCGCACATAACTCATAGATGACAAGTGCTTCGCAGTCGTGCTCTTCACAGGCAGGCAGTTTGCAAGTCTCTGTGTGGAGGCAAAGGGGAAGGTAAAGGTAAAGGGTGTTTTGGCTGGATCTGGTGCCAGGGCTGATGCCACCTGGGCAACCTCATGGGGTTGATTATGTAGTGACATGCAAAACAGTTGACTGGTAAAACGTGATTCCACATGACTGAGGTTGGTAGGAGACAAGGGGAAAGCTCAGGGTGGAGTTGCACCTGGAGCCAGGTGTTGGATCTCCAGGTGTCATCACATCCCCTGGAAGTCACTGCCCTGCTGGGGAGAAGCTGTGGGCTGTGCAGTGCCTGATACCCACCGTGCTGTGCTCTCAGCCCTGCAGGCAGCCAGGCTGGGGGGCCCTCAGCCACCTCTCCTGTGCAGGAACCCTGTGGGGCACATGGGCCCATGCCCCAAAGATGTTTCATGTGGCACTGAGGGCCCCATCACTTTGATATGCATCATTTAGGAGTGCTGCATCAGTAAGTGTACAACATGAAAATGTTTTATTTACATCATGTAACTTGTGCTCAAGAAATCAACCCATTTAATGGACATAAGTGAACCCAATTTTCTTCTGTATTTCAGCATTTCTATTATGAAGAATTTCTTTTTAAGAAGCCTTTCTGTTTCCAAATGCATCCCTCAGTGAAGAGCAGCTGCAGAAGGAATTGGTTTGACCTCTGCTTCTCTAATTGCTTTCTGCTCTGTGTTGGCCTAGAAATGGATGTTGCTATTGTGTAAATTACCCCAATGGTAGGAAAAAAGCTCATGAGATCAGGTGTATAGTTTCTGTCAGGAAAATAGGTTTCTTAAATGGAAAGCAGCATCTACCTGTTTATAACCAGAGTCTGGGTCAGTCTGAAAATCCCAAATGATAATTACTTCATTTTCTGCCTCTGATCAGCTCCATGGAGTTACTGTTTTTTGTGGCCAAGGGCAGATTTAATCTGAAATTTACTCTGAGCTCCTTTCAGACTCTGTTAGAGGATGCTCAGACATCAGGGAACGCAGCTCAGTCCACTTGTACTGTCACTTGAGCTTGGAGCATGGAGCAGCGCTCAACTGCTGCCCATGGCTGGACACAGGGGCTTCTCCACCTCTGCCTGTTGTGGGAGAAGCTGGTAGGAAAGAGCAGGTGCTTTTTACTTCCCGAGGCTGAGCACATGGAGCCCTGGGTCAGTCCACGAGTACCTGAGGGGTCTGTATCAAGAGTGTGATGGTAACTGCTTCTGCAGGGTTTTGGAGCAGGCTGAAGTTCTGGCATGAGTGTAAACAGCGCAGCAGTGGCTGGTGCTTGCTTGTTGGTGCTCAAGGAAAGGGTTGCTCCTGTGTTTGAGAAGTGATTGCTGCAGCCGAGGGAGGACCTGGGGAGCTGCTCCCCCTCCCTGTGCCAGGACAGGAGCCCATGGTGTGATGAGTGAGTGCTGGAGACACAGCCAGCCTCTGCTTTCAGCTGCTCTGGGCTCCTACAGTTCTCTTTTCCAAGCTGTTCTTGGAAGAGCCGGTGATAGCAACAGGAAAAATTGTGCTCCTGAATGTGAGCAAAGGAAAGGGCTTATTTTCACAACACCAACTTCTCCTGGGTAAGGTTCGTGCCACAGCTCAGTACAACTCAGCCATCAGCAAATTGTTCAGCAAATTCTGGCCATTTATGAGTGCAATACAGCAGTTAGCCTCTCAGAAATGCATGCCCTTGAGTTAAAAAGACTCATGAACTGATGAGTAGAGTGGAATTTTTGGCACACAAAGATCTCCCATCTTCTGAGAAAGCTGCTGTGGTGAAGCTGCGAGTTTGTTAACCTGAGGTCGATCTAGTGCCACCTCTTATGGTCTGTGTGTGAGCAAGCATTTGGCCTTGGAAAATGTCTTCCCTGTTCTTCAGCAGTAACTCTCTGTGTTCTCTACACTAGTTAATGATAGAAGCAACAATGCTTGTATAATTAGCTCATTAATACCTCAAAGGACTCAGCATGCTAATTACCGGACATGACGAGATTAGCAAGTTGCATTGCAGGAATTCAAAATACTTGGATCAAGAGTAAAATAACAGGTTCCCTTATTTAGGACACCTGCTTGTTTTACGGTCCTGGCATGGAATATTTTTGAAGAATTTGTATGCCTGGGGTACTTCCCCACTGTTAATTTATCCTGTGATTAATTGATGGCCTGTAAGACTTCTTGGTTTAAATTACTTGCTATTGTCTCCCACGATTAGGCTTCATCTTCTTTCATTTTGGAAAAAAAAAAGAATGGAAAAAAAAGATGGAAAAAAAAACCATTAAAAATTTTGTTTTGAGGGTACTTTTACATGGCATATAAATTTTATCACAATATTTGATTTCTCTAGGCTAATAAATCATAGCAGGACATTTAGCACAGTCCTGCTAGCTACGCTTGTGATCCATTGCCTTGTAGGAGAACTCGTTAATAACTGTGACAAGCTGTGTACTAGTTGGAAATGGATGGCTTAAAATTCCTCACCAGATCCTCAGAAGGTGGCCTTTCCAAATAACAGCATCCTGGCCTCTTGACAGGGCACTTGCTCAGCGACACATCCCAGAGAGGTGATGGCATCACCCCTAGGTGGCTGCTGGGGATGGGCAGAGCAGCTGCAGTCTTCCTGCTGGCGTGGTGAACCCCAAATCACTGTTTGAAGATAAACTTACAGGGCTCTGAATTACAGAGTGGGTTTTCTAGGGCAATTATTTGGACAAATTACTTGGCCATTTGAAGGTTTGTCATTACCTAAAATATCCACAGGTGATTTGGTGGGCAGAAGCATTTCTGCCCATGAACTGTGTGTGTCAGAGCTGTCGGAAGGGATATAGTGAGGTGTAACCTTGCTCAGCGTGATTTTGGGACTGCACTGGCAGGTGGTGCCTGAGTCACCCAGGGAACAAGGTTCCAGACTGGTGCGGTGATAAGGAACAAGCCTTTGCAGTGTGGAGATGACAGAGTGCCACATTAAAGTAACACTAATCAATTGTGGGGTGTATTATAATAGGAAATATGCAGCCTTGACAAAGGTGCCTGGCTGAAAGTGAGGTCAAGTGCATAGTACTGTCTCCTGCCTGCCTGGAAGGGTGTGCCGTGAGGGATCCCAGATGTGGCTTTGCTGCCAGTGGTGGTTTCCAGCAGCCCTGGGGAGCTGGTGCTGCTGGCAGGGGCAGTGATGGCAGCACTCAGCTCTAGGCTGGGGCTCCACTCCACGCTGAACATGCTCTTGCTGCCCAAGCCTGGCTGGATTTGGAGCTGCTGCAGACAGTTGTTCTTAGAAATCCCTCTCATTCCTGAGGAGATTTTTTAATCCTTAATATTCCAGCCAGTGCCTGTGGATATCCTGGCTTCAGCTTGCAAAGACTTTTTATTCAACTTTCTAATGAGCCAAGGCAGGGCTTCAATTTGCAGCACACAAAGTGCTTTTGCTCCTGTGTGGTGGGAGTGTTCAGCCTTTCCCAGGATCGGGCCCATCATTAGGGTTCTCTGCTGTCTGCGATCTTTTGTTCCAGGAGACTGGGCTAATCCAAAGGACGGGCCGAGGGGTTGATGTCTTTCCCTCAGTTTCTTTCCTGGACTTCTAACAAGTAGCTGCAGTGATAATTATGGCAAATCGTTTCCGTGTAAACATCCTGCTGACAGCCTGGACGTGTGTAGTTCCTGTCTTCCAGTCGGGAAGGCTGGCGATTAGCACTGGAGCGGTTTGGGTCATGTGCCTTTGGAGAGGAGAGTTTGAGATGCTGCTTCTGCATTTCCTCAGGCACAGGTTGCTGGGCTGCTTTTGTCATTTCATGATGCCCAGGCAGAGCTTTTGGCACTTCTTTACATGATGTAATTCTGCTTCAAGGCCAGACAGGACAGGGCTTTGAGCAACCTGCTCTAGTGGATGGTATCCCTGCCTGTGGCAGGGGGGCTGGAACTGGGTGATCGTTGAGGTCCCTTCCAACCCAAACCATTTTACGATTCTACTTCACCTGTTCTTGCTAAATTCCGTGATAACTGTGGATCTGTGTCTTGCTTATTTGAATTGTATTTTAGTTTGTAGTACAGCTTATTTTATTCCTTCCAAACTCCTGTTTTGGTCTCAGTATTTTTGAGGTGCCGAGTCACATACTAAAAATGCTGGCATCTGGCACACGGCGTGAGGGGACATCTGCAGGATACCTGGTTTCCTGGGGCAGGGCTCTGGGTGGATGAGTGGTGCCTTTGTCTTGACCAGTCTCTGTTTCTGCCCTCCCCAGTCTATGGGCACAACGTGAAGAGCAGCAACGACTTCATTGGGAGGATCGTGATCGGGCAGTACTCGACAGGTGCCCCCGAGTCCAACCACTGGCGCCGGATGGTGAACGCACACCGGACAGCGGTGGAGCAGTGGCACAGCCTGCGGTCCCGGGAGGAGTGCGACCGCGTCTCTCCGGCATCCCTGGAGGTGACATGAGGCGGCAGACTAACGGCAGCCAGACCAAGCAGGCGGACAAGATGAAAAAATAAACCAGTGACCGAAACACCCCACCTCAGACCCTACACACACCCCACAGCAGCTCTGTTGGATTGCCAGCGCCCAACTGGCCGTGCTGGCCTCTGTGAACCGTGTCCCTCTGGGTCCTGGCTGTTCCCCTGGGGCCGGACCTCTCGCTGCTTGCCCCCGGCACCGCTCAGCTGTTTGCATCCCGCGTGGCAGAGCGCGCGGCCGGGCGGCAGGGGCTGCACGTGGAGGTGCCATGGGAAGCGCAGAGTGGGTGGAGGAGTTGGGAGTTGCCTCCGCTGTCCTTCCAGTCCAAATCCATGGCTCATTCTCTCAGAGATATAAGTACCCATGTGCTCTCTCGTTGGTGAACGTGGTAATTAGGCTAGAGTATTTTTTTAAACAGTAGAACCTGTGGTGAAATCGATTCTGACTCCAGTTTTGTCCTTGTACTAGTTTTAACAGAATTAAGCTCCTGTTAGTACGTGCACGTGCGTTTGTGTGCTGGGGCACACGTGTGGCTGTGTGGCCCCACGTCAGATGGATCTGATGTCCTGTCAGCGGTGAGACCTGCCACTCTCGATAGCAGTCTGTGTGTGTAGTAGATACAGTGATGATATAGTAAAATAAACATTGCCAATACCATTTGTACCGAGAAAACCAGCTCGCATCTTTCCAAACCTGGGCTGTGCAAAAGAAACCTCTGCAGGGACTTTTGCGATTAAGACAACCCAAAATACACAATTTTAATTCTCTCACAGACTGCAGTGGCTCTTTCTATGTTGTGTGTGTTAACCCTGGTAGTTTTCCAGGTCACCAAGCAAACTTAGTTACAGTCAAGCTGTCCTGTTGGTTGCTTCTGTACATTTTATTTTTTCACAGCATATTGTCTGGTATGATGCAGATTGTATATTTATTGAAAATAAAATTCTATTTAATGGTGCCACGTAGACTGGGGTGATACTTGTTGGCAGAATTCACCTTTCTGTTGAACTCCCTCAGTTATGCTTATGGCAGATGAAAAGACAAAATATTGGTGGTTACTCCCTTGTTCCTCACTGTAGATGAAGTGGGAGCTGCTCTCTGTTGGCAGCACACAGCAGTGGGGCAGTGGTGGCTGCAGGGCTGTCCGTGGGCATCCTCTTTCCGAGCACGTTGTGGATCTAACCTGCCCCTCTGCAAGGTAAAGTTCCTCCTCTGTCCTGCAGTGAGGTCTTCAGAAAATCTCTGTTCTCTGGCTTCCTCCTGGTTTGTCTCATAAATAAATCACAGCGGAGACGGACCCCATGGGAAGTCCTGGGCAAACACATGCTGTAGGAGGCAGATGTCCTCCTGTAAGTCAAAAAGGCTCAGACAAGGGGCTGTGGTTTCAGCAGTTACTGCTGTGGACTTTAATATTCTTCCAAGTGGAGCCTGTGGGCAACAGCACGAGCTCCGTGGGAGCTGATCTAAGCCCAGCCGTGTGCTTTGCTCAACACTGGGGATGAAATGTGAACAGAAGGTACTCTTGCCCGCGTCTGTCCTCAGAGTTGTGAGGTACCTGTTCACAGGGAGGGGGCTGTCATGTACAGAGGATGCCAAAAATTGGTGGGGGAACCCTGAGGAAAGGTCAATAAAAGCTGGATGGAAACACACTGAGGAGCTCCCGACTAGCAGGGCAATCAGAGCACAGGATGGGAAGCAAGAGGAGCAGGAAGGCTGAATCACTGGGACCCGTCCCCAGGGCTGTGCCCAGCAGGTGAAGAACATCTCATGTTTGGCAAAATTGGAAGGTAACACAAAGTGCAGCTGCAACTCCAGCTGGCACTGCGTGCTCAACGTGCTTGTGCTGTCCCAGTGCTGGGAGCAAAGCTGGTGCCCAGCTGCTGTGCCAGGAACAGATCCGTGGCTCAGGGGCAGCACGGGGGGCTCGGTGTTCCCGCCTGTGCTGGGGGGGATGCTACTGCCATGGGTCTGCTGTTAGAAACATGATAAAAATTATTCAGGATCTCTCCTCCCTGAACATCTGTGCCTTGGAAGTAGATTAAAATACTCAAAGATTTTTGTTCCACAGCTTGCTGGAAGTTGTTTGTAACACTGGCTTTATCTGGGGATGGCACACAGGAAAGAAGGGACAAGGCATGCTTTGACTTCCAATAATCTCAATTCCTTCATTTTTAGTGGCCTCCTGTAGCAACAAACTTTTCCTTGGGCCATATAGTTTCAGATCAGTGTATGCAAGTGAGGGGGAGGTGTTCTTAAAAGGCTTTATTTAATGCAAAGAAAATTTAATATAGAAAATTGATTGAATGAGTTACTGTCTCTGGAGTAAGTCTGGATGCTTTATTGTACAGAAGGCCTTCCATCATTCCAAATTGTTTTTATTTGAATCTTGCCTCTAAAATTGGTCATCCCAACTGAAGTCCCAAAAAATGCTGAATATTTTAATTGGTAGCTAAGAATAAAAAGGGAACAGCATCGAGTGTGTTCCTAAGCAGTTCATTCAATACTGATTTAAGGCATAAATTGGAAATGGAACAGGGCCACAAAATTTTATAGTATTCATGTCTGTGCTGTTTCCCTTACCACTGCAACAGTTAGGAAAGGACTTTATACAATACTTGTAAAAATCTGAAGTTTGTGTCCAACCAAATGTTGACCGTGGGAAGGAGACATGCTGGATAATATTGGCTGTTAATGATACAGAGTGCTATATCATAGCAGATTTTCTGCTGTTTCAGGACTGCATGGACCCAGCATGGACCTGGCAGATGAGCACAGTGTGAGTTTCTGAAACAGCCTTGGAGCCCCGGGCACAGCTGGGGGTTCCCTCTTCCAGGCTGTTGCAGCGTGTCATAGCCTTGCCTTGCTCTGGGTAAAAAAAACCAAACAAACCAAAGAAAAAAAAACACCAAACAAAACCCCAAGCCACAATAACAACAAAAAAACCCCACCAAAACCAAGAAAAAAGCAACTCAAGATGGGTCACTAATGTATTACACCCTCCCCTGCCCTGCAGCCCTGGCACCCTCTCCCCCTGCCTCCCCAGGTCCCCGCTGCCGGCTGCCGCCGCTCCCCGCTGTCAGCACAGCCCTCGCCCTCCCGCCGCCGCCTCTGCTCGGTCTCTGCCGACCTTGCCCGCAGTCAGAGGGTCCCGTTTGTCACCCCCCGAGGTGACGGGCTGTCCCGAGTCCCTTCCTCCGGCATCCCGAGGGTCGCAGCCGGCGCGGCGCCGCGGTATGGGGACACTAAATATCAACCCGGAATGCAGCTGGAGGTGCGAGGAGGGATAATGTCCTTGCTCGCCTGGAGCCCCGGAGGGTGTCAGTGGCTCTCTGGGAGCAACGTGCGCCCCGAGCCGGGCTGCGGGCAGCGCTCTGGGCACGGGTCCGGCTCCGGGTCCCCGTCTGGGCTGCGCTGAGCGGGGCCGGGCTCAGCCGGGGCGGGCTGGGGGCAGCACCCCGGGCGCGGGTCCCCTCTGGGATGCGCTGAGCGGGGCCGGGCTCAGCCGGGGGCGGGCTGCGGAGGAGCCGCTGCTCGGAGGAGGGGGCAGCGCGGCCCCTATATCCGCCCCGGCCGGCGGCCGCCCCCCATAGCCCGCGGGGCTCGGGCCGAACGCGACCCCAGCGCCCGGCAGCGGTGCCGGGCGGCCCGGCCATGGGCTGCGGGCGGGCTCTGTGCGCCCTGCTGGCCGCCGCCCTGCTGGCAGCCCACGCCTTCCCCCAGACCAACATCAAAATCAGCCAAGGTGAGTGCCCGGCGGTGGCAGCGGCGCGGGGTGAAGGTGATTTAATCGGCGGTGGCAGGGAAGGAGCTCGTGTGCCTCCCGCGGGGCTGGCAGCTGGTTCCCCCTTGCTCCGGCTGCTCCAGAAATCCCTGACTTGCTTTGAAATCAACTTTCTTCTTTGCCATGGGGACGTGAGAAGGGCAGCCCCGGTCCCTCTCATCGGGATGTCGAAGTTCCCTCTGGGCTGGCTTTGTTTTTGTGTATCAGTGTCTGCTCTGTCGCCTTCACCAGCACCGTGGGGTGGCTCGGGGCCGTGGGTCCTGGGGGGACTGCAGGAATCACTGGACGAGGCAAAAGTGTGAGGGGTGCAGGGCCGTGGCCACCGGGGCTCGTCGTTAATTTTTTCACACTTACTATGTGTGGTAAGTGGCCACAAATATGGGATTCCCCTTTATTCCCCCGTTTGTTTTTTTTCTCAGAGCTGTTGATGATGCTGACTGCTGTATGTCACTTAGGTTTCTTCCAAACTTTTTCATGGGCTTGGTGCTAGTGAGAGTTGCTGTTCCAAGTTTGTTTGCACCCTGTTAGGTTGATTGGGAATGTGAGCTGAAAGGGGCTCCTTAAGTGCTGTTCAGTGAGATCGTGAGAAAAAGGATCGATACAAGCCCAGCTTTCCTGCCAGACACCTAATCCGTGGGAGCTTTGCCAAAACTAATTAAGGAGGAAAAAAACTCTGCAAGATAACTCCTATCTGTCAGTGCCAGCTGCAGGAGTGCTGCTCCTGGTGTTGGCTGTATCCTTATAACTCCAAACATACCTGGCGAAAGATTTGAAGCTGTAAAACCAGCTTGCTTCCTTTCATTAAAGGATTTAAAAAAGCAAAGCCCTTGGTGTGAAAGGATGTCCCTTTCAATGTTCTTCAACTGCTGTTTTATATTTTACTTGGCGATTTGTAATATGCACTTAAAAAACATTTCAGGGTGTGGAAAATATTGCCTAAATGAGCTTCACATCCATCAGTGGATACTACTCCTCCAGCTCCATATAACCCTCAGACACACAAGACCAAAATCCGTCCCTTGATCTGCCTGCTTCGATGGTGGACACTCAGTGTGAGACTCTTTCATCTGTTAATGAAAGACAAATATTGCAAGTAACATGAAGGTGGCATTGTTTGTCAGTGCTTCTAAATCCATGGGTGCCCTGAGGCATCCCAACATCATACAATAGCACTGTCTTAGCCCCTGACACAGGCTCTGACCCTCAGCCTTCTGTTTTGAATGCCTATTCTTTGGGTCTACTCAGTAATGAGGACATGGTGCATGTGTCAAGACTGTGGTGGGATGGAGATCTGGCTCAGCTGGCACTTCGAACCCCCCAGCCTAGCCACAGACAGGTTCTGCTGAAGCCATCCTGGAGAGGTCCTGGGGATCCCCTGTCCCATCCCCTATCCTTGCCCACTGCTCCAGCAGTGCCAAGCCAGGGTAAAGCCATGCTGCTGGCCCTCCCCATGGCCTGAGCTGATAAGAGGTGGCTCAGTTGGTGAGCACCAGGATGCTCATCCTGAGCCCCAGCTCTGCCAGCTGGGCCCACTCCCCATCCTTCCCTCTCAGCATCCCAGCCCTTGGATATTGCTCTGTGGGCAGCTCTGCCCTGGGAAGGGCTCAGCCTACCACCTGACAGGGATCTCCCCAGCTCTTCTCCCTTGGCATTAGCTCCAGACAAGCCTCTTGAGTGTTGATGGACATCCTCCAAAACAGCTGCTTGCCAAGAGCTGGAGAGGTTCACTTGCTTTTTCAGGTCAGATAGCAGCATTAGCCTGTGGATGTGCCAAGGGGGGATGTCTGAAGACCATGCTCTTCAGAGAGGTGTCTCCTAATGCCCCTAAACCTTTTGGTGAGCTGTCAGCTGTTGACAAAATGGAGCTCTTTGATGCTCTGCAGCAAAAAGAGCATCTGCTGCCAGTGCTAACCTGACCTGATCTGCTGTCCAAAACCCTTTGATGGATCCACAGCCCCTCAGGAATCTTCCTTGCATGGGCATCTCTTGCCAACCTTCTCTTAACCCCAAACTTCATATCTCAAATCTGTGGATCTGTGGAGGTGAGGCAGGATTGTTCCCTGGGATGAAGCTGATCAGGAGCAAAACTGCTCTTCACCAGCTGAGTGTGTGGGAGCCACACAGCTGGTTGGGTTTTTTGTTTGGTTTTTTTTTGGGGGGAGGTTTCCAGCATCCTGGAATGAAAAAAAAAACCAACTTTTGTGAAGCTGGCTAGGACTTTTCCAGTTAATTATTTCTATTTGGAAAGAGGCCAGTGGGGAAGTGAAACTTCTTGGCGGAACAATGCCAGCTTCTGCAAGATTTTGATAAGTGATTTTCCTGGTGGTTCTGCAGTGGATCTCAGCTAATAAATAAATAAAAAGGCTTCAGTTTTGTTGGCACTGACACAAATCCAGAGATTTTTCTAACCCAAAAATACTTGGTTTTCAGCTTTTCTGAGTTAGTAACAGCTGCCTGATCTTATCCTAAGCCAAGTCTGGACATCTATTTTGCTGGTACTGCCTTAAAACATGGTCCTGCCTTAAAACATGGTCCTGCCCTTAAAACTGTTGCACTGTAAACAAGCACAGGGAGAAAGGATTCTTGCCATCATTTGTCACCAGGAATTTGGAGACAAATGGATGAACTGACCTGGGGTCAGCAGGAACCCCTGTCCTGCAGGCAGCACTGGCAGAGGAGCTGATGGTGCTGGGGTGATGTTTTGCTGCTATGCTGAAAAGTGAGGATTTGGTCCAAATATCCCCAAAATGCCACCCTTGTCGTCTTCTAGATCAAAATAGCACCCACAGCTTCTGTCTTGGCTTTTGAGAGTTTCCTATAGAGCCATGAGTAGGCTCCTCCACTCATATACATCAGAGTTCTTATGGCCTTTCTGCTAAAAATAGCCCTCGAAGACCCGAAATAAAGCAGCTCCCCTAATTGTTCCTGCCTGTAAAACTGGGAGCAGTAGTTCTCTTCCAAAGAGACAGCAAAAGCCTCTGATCCTGACCTAACAGAAGAGATGCTAATTAAAAGCTGACCTCCCATATTTTCCTTTTTGGTATATTTAACCTTAAATTCCTTCAGGCACCTCTGGTTCACTGAAGCTCGTCAAATTAATGCTACCTAATGGGAAGCAGTATGGAATAACAAAGAAGGACTGTCTCAGTTTTTGACTCGGTTTCAGCTGCCCTGAACAAACAGGAGGGTGATTTTCCCTGGCAGTCGGGGTGCTGATGGACCTGTCTTTGAGCCAGGACACTGGGACGCCCGCTGCAATTAACACTCAGCAGTGAAGGCTCCGTTTGCTGGTGATGCTGCTGCGATAAGCCCTGTGAATTTTGCCACCACGCTGCTAGAGGTGAGGAGTTTGTCAAGGCACTACAATAAAATCCCAGTTGCTGGTGGTGCCTGTCTGGCGCAGACCTCTTGCTGCCCTCGGCAAGAAGGAACAGCAACCTGGAATCTCTGTGAGCCAGGACCAGACCCCAGCCCTGCCCTGAATGGGGGTACGTGCCTCACCCGTGACCTGGTGGTGAAGCTGAAGCCTCATCCTGTAGGTTTGACCCTCTGCCCCTGCTCTGCTTTGTGTTTGGTGGAGGTTGGGAACCTTGGCCAGCATTGTGAGGGAAGGAGTGCTTGACTCCTGGGGAATCACATCAGCTCTCAGAGTTTCTGATCCTGCCCTATTGCTACAGTAAAATAATTTGCATTTCCTAGGGCTGTTCTAAGGTTTTTCCCAATGCAGGTATGGCCAGGTGTGAACCAGAGAGCTGAACCCTGCATAACCACTGAGCTGACTGCAATTTGTCTACCCTTCCCTGAAGCTATGCTGCTCTTCCAGGCATGCCTTATCCTTTTTCCTCCATAGCCCAGAATTAGTGCTGATGAGGATTGGTGAGCCCTTTGAGCCCCTCCAGGGTTTGTTGCTGTGGGGTGCAGAGCTGACCCCAGCCTCAGATCCTCCAGAGGGGTGGCTGGAGGACCTGAGGCAGATTGATAGGGTGACAGCCCCACAGGGCCTGGCAGTTGACTTGGCCTTGTTCAGGAGTTAAAAAAGGCTCATTGCATTTGTGCTTTGTCACCTGGGAGTGGGCTGTGACAGCAGAGACCTGGGGGCTGGCTGGTGGCTGTTGGTAGAACACTCAGAGATCCTCATGTGGAAAGAGCTGATGAAATATGAAATTATCACCCAGAGCTGCCAGCACTGGCACAGGGAAGGATTTGGCTCCATGAACACTCACACAGCTGCTTCGGATTCACCTTGCCTCTCCTTTTCCCTGTACTGTTCCTTCCCTTGCCGTGGCCACATCCCTCATTGCCGCTGGCAGTGTTTTACTCTCCCCACTCTTGGGGAAAGCCATTCCCCAGAGCCCCTCAGTACTGGAGGACCTGTAGCACCTCCCTGACCTTTCCAGGCTTGAGCCTGTTACCTGCTTGGATAGTTTGATGGCATCTGATGTCTGCCCTCAACCCCTGCACGCCCACCCTGCCCACTGCCCTGCTTGCTCCAGCAGCATCTCTGACCCCGGACCAGGACTCCATGGGGATGTGGGAACTGGCTAGGGGGGAGCTGGCAATTCCCCAAGGCTCAAGAACCAGCAGCTAAGAGAGTTAAGCCTCTGTGCCCCAAGATTTGGGGGTTCCACGTGTGCTCGTGCTGGGGGAGAGGGGGGTGGTGTGTGCTGCATCCTCCCTGCGTGTGACAGGGAGCACGGCACGGAGGAGATCAGAGCAATATGTTAAAGCCACTGCTGTGTTTACACAGCAGCAACTGTGAAGGCTCCAAAAAGACATCCTGCCCCCACAGCGGCTCCTTTTCGGGCAACTTCCCCACTGTGCTGAAAAGTGACAAGGGATGATGAGCAGCTCCGTGGCCCCAGCTCTTATCTGGCAGTGGGAGGCAGATAGGCTGGCACCGCTCCCGGCGGCACGCGCGCCTCGCCCGCCTATTTATGGGGCTGAAATCCAACGTGTGCGTACGTGCACAGCTACATCCAGGGACAGGGATGGTGAGGGGGGTTCCTTGGAGGGAGGAGCTGCGGGCTGTCCTTGGAGGAGGGCAGAACACAGCCATAACCCCGCAGGCCTGGCTGTCAGCTCCCATCCCAGCACTGTGGCTCTGGTGGTGCCTGATAGAGGCGAGAGGAGCCCTTATCTTGGCTTCCCCACTAGCAAATGTCAGTGCCTTTATTTTAAGCACCCTCTTCTGAAAATGATGTCAAGCTGGCTTGGAATATGCCTCCTGGTTTAGGCAGATGCTAAAACTGAGAAACCCACAACTTGTGCAAAATGTGTTTCCAGTTTTGCAAACTTTTGTACAGCGCCCACAGAGGTTGGGTTTTCAGTGCAGGTGTTTGGTGGTTACTTGCCTGGGGGAGGTGGGGGAGCAGGGCTGGGCACTGCTGCCTCCCCTGCCTGCTCAGCTGCCCAGCAATGCTGCCTCACCACCACCAGCTCTCTTGTGCTCTGCTCTCAGCCATGCCCGAGCCTGTCCACGCCTACTCCTGCCCGCTCTTCTGGACAGAGTATGAAGGTCACTGCTACCGGTACTTCCCCATCAACAAAACCTGGGCCGAAGCCGACCTCTATTGCGCCGAGTTCTCCATTGGCATCAGGTCAGCCAAGCTGGCCTCCATCCACAGGTGAGGAGTGCAGAAACATGTCATCACAGCATGGGGAGGAAGGAAAATGGCGACAAAGTCTCATTCTCACAGCATAGTCTCTTTGTCAGCTGTAGCCTCATGTTCCAGCCTAAGCATCCCTCTGCAGCACTGACCTGGTCAAGTCTGATGCACTGGGCACACAAGGGTAATGTAGAAAATGTCTTTTCCTGGACTGCCAGGAAAACTGGCATAGTAATCCCTAAATTTCCCCGAGCTGTGTTTTTCACTCTTGAAAAAGGAATGGAAGTACAACATGATTACACAGGCTTTTCCTCCTGTTCCCTCTCCCCCTGCTCTCACCAACACTATGCTCCTCCTGCACAGACCTGGGAAAGTAATCAACAGCAATCAGAAGAGGGGGACCCATTTGGCCATGGGTCCAGTGGAAGGGTGAATGCTTAGGGACACTCCTGACCATTTGCTGACATACCCCCTCGGTCGCTCCGTGTTGCTCTGTTTTGCCAGCTGGGAAGAAAACGTGTTTGTGTACGACCTGGTGAACAGCCGCGTGCCCGGCATCCCCACCGACATCTGGATGGGACTCAACGACCTGCGTGAGGTGAGAGCTCTCTGAAATCATGTGGGAAATGGCTTTGAAAAACTCACCTCTCTGCGTTTTCCTCCTGTAAAGCCACTTAGTTTTCTCCTTTGGCCCTTACAGCTCCATTAACCAGGTGGTGGCATAGGATCTACTGTGCAGTGCATGGAGAAAGTTGTCATTTCTTTCCTTACAGTCTGCTTTTAAAAGTGCTACTAAAGTGAATATAAATAATTAGTAATTATTCATATTTTATTACTGGATTAATAGAAGGAGTATTGTACTGCTGGTTCAAGAAGAGCAAGTAAGCTGAAAAGGTCTCCAGTGTCAAAAATCACCAAGTTCCGTTGCTCTCTTGTGATGTGCTGTGACTTTTCAAAGCTGACATGTTGGAAATATATAGTGTAATATGTTAGAAAATAAAATCGAGACCATCAGGAGAGCAGTCCCATGTCAGCAAATTTTTGGTAGATACTGAGAAAGGAAGAGAAAGAAAGAGGAAAAGAAACACAGAATTGGGTAAGGGTGTAAAAAAAAAAAAAAAAAGGATTTAATTTCTGGGCTTCCCCTGGTGAGAACAATGCGAATTCTGGGGCTGTCCTTGGAAGTTTTCAGTTGTAAAACCGAAAAGAGCTGTTTGGCTTTTGCTGAGTGGTGACGGTCTCTCCCCATGGAGCGGTCCCTGGGCTGTGTGGCGCTGGGGATGAGGATGGGAATGGGTTCTACATGGGAACGGGCCCCCCACCCTGTACAGTCGTGGGTCTGTGGTGACAGCCTTTCTCTGCCCACCCTGTGCCAGGAGGGTCACTTTGAGTGGACAGATGGCTCCTCCTACGACTACCACTACTGGGATGGCAGTCAGCCTGACGATGGGATCCACTCCATCCCGGAGGAGGAGGACTGTGTGCAGATCTGGTACAGACACAGCAGTGGTGAGTGCTGTGCTGGGTACTGAGGGCACCTTCAGTGTTACTTGCATGTCCACCACAGCTTCTGCTTTTCTTCTGGAGAGTTTGGAGGCAGGCAGAGGATTTGCATTTTAATTTTTAAGTCTTATTTTCTTTCTTCTTGTGTGTCTTCCCTTTTCACCATTTACATACACACAGATACACAGACACACACTCGTTTTCCCACTGCTCGCAGCCCATCTCCCTCTGCCATAGCAAGAATATCAGCTGTCTTGAAGAATTACCAAATTTAGCCAAAGGTCAAATTTTCCCATTTCCCTTCCCACATGGGAGGCTCATGGAAACACCCATTGATTTGCCAGCTTTTCTCTCCCATGCTCAGACCAGGGCATCTTGCTGAGGTGGGACAAGACCCTGCCTGTGCAAAAATCCCACTTCACATCTTCAGTGCCAGTGAGACCAGCCAGGTGTGTCCAGCCCCCCAGACATACATAAATGCCCTGTCCGTGGGCAGGCTCCTGATATTTTTGAGGGTACAGGACTGTGTTTGCAGCTACTCTTTCACTACCATGTCCAAGCTGGGGCCCAGGATCCCCTCCAGATGGGGAGGGGAATGCTGGGAGGGGGCATGGCTGGGAGCGGTGCAAATGGGAGCACACCCAGGGAAAGCCTCCCATAATGGCAGGAGATCCTGGTCCCAAGGGTGGTGCATGGTTATTTCGTTGTGCCTTTTTTCAGCTAATGCCTTGGTTTTTTGGGGGGGTAGCTCTGCGCTCCTGGAACGACAATGCCTGTGGCAGAGCCTTCCCCTTCGTCTGCAAGATCCCCTCGCTGGCCCTGGACTGAGGCTGCTGGCGCTGCCCACGCTCCCCCTCGTTTTGGGTCACCTCTTCAGCCGTGCCGGGGAAGAGCAGTCAGGACATGGCATGGGTTGTGAGAGCCATGGAACTTCTTGGCATCCCCAGAGAGCCCCTGGCTGTAAGATCCCTCCTGGGAGTGCCATGGGGGTGAAGCGGGCGCTCGACAGCGATGGGAGCTACATTCAACAGCAAGGGAGCCCCCCAGGCCTAAGTCTGGCTTTGGGTTTCAGATTAGCTATCACAGCATATTAGAGGAGGCCCATGATTTTACCAATACAGCAAACTGTTAGCACCAAAAAATAGCCATGTGTAGGAAGTGTTTTTGCCTGTTGATCTGTGAAGGAAAAGTGTTATTTTCTGTTAAGTTATGCAAAATGCCTCTTGTCCACATTATTTTTCTCTCTGCTAAAATAAACAGCAAACAGCAGGTGGAGGCTCCTCTGTCTTTCTGGGACTCGAGTAGTAGTGACTCCCCGGGGTCATGGGGTTTTGTGTGAAAGAAAGTGTTTTTTCCCCAGTTTGCTCTGTATTACAGAGATGGGGGGGGGGGAAGTGGGTGCATGGAAAAGTTTATTTTATTGACCCTGACTGGCTTTTGGGGTCCCTGGGGCAGCCTGTGTGTCCAGCTTGCCCTTTGCCTGGCCCCCAGCGAACACGGTGTCACCGTGCAGGGGGCGTGGGGCCACTCACTGCCCCACACCTCTGCAGCATCCCTACCTGCAGCAGGTGAGCAGGGTTTGGCCCTGGCTACTTAGGGATGACTGGATCAGCCAGAGGGCAGGTGAGGGGCTGACACACACCAGCTGGGGTCAGCCCACCCTCACAACCCTGTCCCAGGTGGGGAGAGTTTGCAGCATTTGGTACAACCCTAATTCCCAAGAAAGGATGCTCTTTCCCTCAGTTCTTGCAGGTGTCCTTCTGTGCTGCAGTAGCACCATAAGGGTACTTCTCTCTTCCAGTTCGTTTTTGGGGAGGTGTGTGTGGTTGTGGCAGCTGCAGTGTGCCTTGTTTGAACTGCTCCGTGGGGAGGTGGGACCCTCTTCCTTGGAAGTGGGTGAATTTGCAGGGCTTGGATGCAAGTGGGGCCAAGCTGATGCCAGAGTCCAAGGGAAAGGCAGTGCTATGGAGGTAAAAACATGCTTCTCCTTCGGGGGACACAGCTCCAAGGGCACTGCTGGACCCAGTCAAATGCCATAAATCCATACTCCCCAGGGAGCTCTGGGGTGTGAACTCTGATCCCACACAGCCCTATAGAATCCAGGTGGCTTTGCGAGTAGCCCCGTGCAGAGGGGGCTGCAGAGGTGCCCCTTGCCCTCTCCTGGGAGCCATGTGTCCATTTTTGTCCCTGTTGTGGCAAAGCCCCAGGGTCTCAGAGCACCAAAGCAGCTGGAACAGCCCTGGACTGCCCCGTCTCGGCCTCCGCCTGCAAAGATGGGTAAAAGCATCTGCATAAAATTGTCTGGTCCCCCCGATGTCACCATCTTAGAAATATAACATTTCAGAACTAAGACTTTCCAGAGTGATCACACTGGATACAACGAGGTAAGTAGCTGGGACTCTGCTGGGAGCTTGGAACTTCCTCAGATGGGAGCTCAGCTTTTGGCTGAAGTATATTTCCACTTGGAGAGAAACTGGAAAACTTGATGGGGACAATGGTGGTGTTGTATGTGGAATGTGTGTGCTGGAGCAAGTTTCTAAAATAATGAAACGCTGTCATCCCCGATTATGTATTTTTAGAAATATATTAAAAATTTTATATAAATATACAAATGGATAATACATATAAATAAAACTATATTACTTTTATTAGATTTTATATATGTTATATACACAGATTATCCATATATTTATATGGAAAGTAAGCAATTTGTGTAGCTTTCAGTTTTAGAATTTAACACTGGATGTGCCTTCTAGAAGCTTTTGTTTCATCTGAAAACAATAAATTATGTATGGATGGTAACAGCACGTAAAGAAACCAGCTGTTTAAAAAGAAAAAAAGCTTTTGGATCCAACAAGCTAAAGAAAGCTGATGTGTAGTACCTTGTCTGTGGCAGAAAAGGGTTTGAGGAACCAAGCATGGTGGGGGATGTGTCTGATGAACTCCTGGTTCCGAGTGCTGGTGCTGAGGTGTTGTCCCCTGTGTGTGATGGAGACAGCGCGGGGAGCGGGGACAGCAGACCCTCAGAGTCCCTTTGGACTTGGCTGTGCCCAGAGCCCATCACTATGGGGAGGGTTGGGTGGAGGCCACTCTGAGAGCTGCCTCAGGATGCCAAGCTCAGCTCCAGGCTGCCTCTCCCCAGTTTCTTTTCCCTGTTCCTCCTGTGCCCCCTGTTCAGAGGAGCTGGGAGCTCACCACGGCTGGGGATAGGTATGCCTCGAGCCAAACAACTGTCTTTTTTCACTGCAAGTGGTATGAGATGTTTCGAAAGAAAGGTTAAAACCTTCCCTTGGGAAAGCGTTTGAAGACCTGGGCCCTACTGTGGCTAAAAATATTGCTAATGGGGAGCTCTATGAAAGCTGTCACCTCCAATTAATATCTTCATTTCCAGGTAAAAAGAACTGAACATGTGTGACCTGAAAGTCAGGACCAAAGTTAATACGGGCTTTGTTTTGGAACCCCCCTGTCTTTCTCCTGAGGCTCCAGGGTCCTTACTTAAAAATCAACATCTCTCCTTGCCAGTGTCTTCTGTTTCACAGTAATCAAATGAAATTCAGAAAACAACAGGAGTTTTCACCTCCTTAATTAACTTCTAGTGGATCTGGCTAGGTCAGGGCTTGATGGAAGCTGGGATATGCCCTTTCCCTCGACATGGATGGCCCCAGAATTTGGGTGGTTGGGAGGCACTCCAGCTCTCCAGGCTGAACTTTTTATTTTTCTGTGCTCCTTGTCCCATAACCCCTCACTCCCTTGTTAGCTTGAATTTCTCCCTTCTGACTTGCTATATGGTGTAGGCAGTGGGAACCTGGCAGTGTCAGGACTTTCCCACACCTCTCCTGCACATCACTTGCAAGTGATTGATTTCTGGGGGTCCTTTTATGACACTGATTTTTTTAAGAGTTGAACATCATCTTTTGTAGTGTGTGAAAGCTGGGGCAAGTGTGGACAGCGTGTGACGTAGCCTGGTAGTGAAGCAAAATAATCTCTTTGTGACAAGCGTCTTTACCCTCCTATACCCCGTTTCTGAGCTGTACAGGCAATATTGCCCCCCAGCCCTGGAATGGCAGCAGGGAGAGATGGGCCTACCTGCGCCTTTGACCTTTTGATTCCTTTTATTCCTACTATGATTATTCTTTATTTCCTGAGATATACTGCTGGATGTTGGGATGTGGGAGGTGGATGTCACAGCTGGATGTCACCAGCAGTGCTGGTGCTGCCCAGACACAGCCTGGTGAGGATTGTTCTCCCCAGTGACGATCTTGACTGCTCCAACGCCTGGCTGGGCTGAGCTGGGCTGGGCCGGGCTGTCCTTTCCTCTATTAATTTCATAAGATTTTTTTCTCCTGAAAATGACTGGGAGGATAAGGGCTGCACAGCTGAATCATGAGCTTTTTCTTGTGTATTTCCCTTGGGTTTAATTGCCTGAGTAGAGGCTCAGCTCCTGCCCTGCGGCCAGGATGGTGCAGAGTAGTTCCCTTTGACAGAGAACAAAAATATCTCAGGACCAAAAAACAGGTTTCCAGCAGCTCAGACAACACATTACACATATTTACTGGCTGCAGCAGCAAGACCCATCACAAAAACAAGCCCCTATGATAAATTATTTTGCCCATCTGTGTGATGGGGTTCGTGTTAAACAGCCCAGCTTTAGCACATCCCAAATGTGCACGGCTGGGAGAGACAGAGCAGTGGGGCATGGGAAAGACAAGCAGGATCTGGCTGTGTAGGTCCCAGTGGATGTTGGCTTAACTGAGATATTCCTGCTGTTCTGCAGAAGGGCTTTCCCATCCCACCTCGCACCAGCTGCTCCCTGCTGCTGCCAGGGAATGAGTGGGACAGTGGGAGCCAGCAGGGACAAACCTGCTGGGAAATGTATCTCTTTCTGGGCAGCCAAAGGGCTCGTCTGAGGCAACCATCAAGAGGCATGAGTCAAGCTGGATTTATACACCATGGAAGCTGCTGGTGCGTGATGGCACCTTAACTAACTGCAAAAGCTCAGTGAGACTTCCAGCAGCACCAGTTTCCCTCAGAGAGGCTCATTGCTGCCAGGGGCTCCTCCAGCCTGGGGGACTCTGGGACGGGGCTGGCTCAGCACAGGAGCTGTCTTATGCCAGGGCCCATTTTGCTGTTGATTGCTCTTTATTGGTACCCGAGAAGTCTCCCCCTCTTTTGTGGCCAAGGATTTACAGTCTTCCTGAGAAAACTGCCTTGGTGGGGAGTGCTGGCTGTGGGCCGATATCCCTGTCCCCCTTTGGCACAGGGCTCTGCAGCACAGCTGCCTAAAAGAAGGTGGTTATGCTTTTCATTAACCACGTTCGCTTTGCCAGGGCTCAGTGATTTGTCTGAAAACTTTCATTCCTGGGTGCAAATTGCCAGAGCTGCCACTGATCAGAGGCAAAGTGCAGATCTGACAGGAGTGCAATTCCTGCTGTGGGCCCTGCTTGGAAAGCCGGTCAGCCTTGAAGGACACAGGTGATGTGGGAGAAAAAGGAACCGCAGCTGGCACTGGGCATGTGAACCCCTGGAGTCGGCCAGGGAGGATGGGGCTGTTCTGGGCTGATGCTGAAAGAGCTGATGCTGCTCAGCGGTGCCTGGCTGCTGTCCCCGAGTGAGGTCCTGGGCACGGAGCTCCTGCTGCGCTGGCAAAATGGAGCTGTATTTGGGAATCTGCAAAAAAAAGATAGTCCGGCTCTTGGGGTTACCATGGCAACTAGATATTTGCTCATTTGTATTTCTTGAAAATTATACTGGTCTGCTGATTGCCTCATTTGTGAAGCTCTTTGTCAGGAGGCCGATAAATCCCTGTTTGTCAAGGGCTCTATGGAAGCGAACGGTGCCGTTATTGAGTAGACTTCTGAATGGGATCTTTGCTGGAGTGTGGGTGTGTTACATCAGCATCCCTCCTGCAGACACCCAGTAACATACCCCCTGGCCTAGGAAGTGGGTGCTTGTTCTGCTCATCCCCTCTGACATCCATTTGTACTCTGCAGTTGCTTGGGATAACCAAATCCGAGTGACTTGTCATGGGAGACCAGCTAAGGATGGGACAGGGGAAGGCTTGAGGGGAAACTCTTCTTGAATGGAGAGGACTCAAATAACGTATCTGGCTGTGCTCAAGAATCTGCCATGAGGTAGGAAGGCAAGAGGTTTAGCAGGAAGTTAATTTGAGGAATTCTTGTCTCCCCATGTGTTCAGGAGAGGAGGTGAGAGCTCCATGACTGGAGAGGCCACAGGAGCAGTACCCATTAGCCAAAATAGGAGAGCTGTGATCCTGCTCACAGGGGAATAACCACTGTCCTCTGCTTCCAGAGTGCATGGAGGCTTGAAGGTTTGGGAAAATGACAGCTCAGATTAAATGCTTACTGGGTTTTGATGTTGCAAAATTTGGCACTCTCTGTGGAGCACCAGGAAAGGACAATGCTGTAGGGCTGGCTGGAACTTTCAGAGGTGGCTGTAGGAGAGGATAGGGAAGGGTTGTTTTTTTATCCTGAAGACAAAATTAATTTGATTTGGATGCTGTTTAGACTCTATGGCCCTGGTCAATTGACCCACAACCCAGCAGCTGTTTAAGAACTCAGCATTCCTTATCAAGTTTATGTTTAATGGCAAAAAGCCACTTGCCACTATGAATGTATTAATCCAGCATGGATAGTGGCCCTGGATTGTGAAAGTGATTATAATTTGGTAATAGCAATAAGATTAACAGCTCTAGTGAAATCTTAAATGCCAGCTTTGTAACCTGCCCTTTTTCCTGCACTGACTCCATCAAGCAATCTGTGGTAGCTGGCTGGGGGGCTGCGTGTCGCTTTGCATGTGATCCCTCAGATCCCCCACGTCCAGCTGGCCCGACTGGGACGTCAGTGTGCGTTGTTACCCTGGGCCCCACAGCCACACAGGGGAGGCAGAGCGGCTCCTGCTCCGGCAGCAACACAGTCAGGGCACTGAAAGTCTTTGCTTGGATTTGACATTTTGGGGTCTATTCTACATTTTCAGTAAATTCATCCTTCATTGCACATTGCCCTGGCCTTTTGAGTGCTCCCTGCTGCAGAGATGTCCCTTGCAAGGACTGGGCTCCCAAAGCATCCCAGTATGCTGGTGGGTTTGATCCCTTTCAGTCCTTACCCCCAGGATGTGACTTTTGGGGAAGGACTGGTGAGCTTTTGGGGAAAGACTAGCAAGTTTGTGGCTTTGGGTGGAGCGGGGTGAAGTGATGATGAAGAATGCTGCAGTTCTTCCGCTCCTGGTCTTAGCATACAGACATACAAAGCACAAAATGCCTGTTAGGGTGGCATTTTTAATTCCAAAATGCCAGTGCAGGCTCTCGCTGCTCATATTGCCTGGCAGCTGCAGTCACTGCATCCTCTCTCCCATTACTTTCTCCATTTTTCTGGTTTAAACTGAGGAAACCCAAAAAAAGCTGCTGTTTTGTTGAGAGTTCAGTGCAGTGAATGACCCATTTTTCTTCTTGGATGAGTCACGGATCCTCCTTTGAAAGATCTCATTATTAATATGCCATTTGTGGGATATGTCTGAATTTTTGAGCAGTGGCAGTAGCCTTGTCTGTGCTCACTAAGGGAACCTACAGAATGAATGACATATGTCAAATATCTGCACCCAGATTTAGTGTCTGTGTACTTTTAAAGGACATATTGCTTTCATGCTTGGCACTTTTTCCTTAATAGAAATTTGATAAAATTCTCATAAGTAGAAGAGGGGGATCCCTCCTCAGATGGTTTGCCTCATAAAAGAGAAGTGGAAGAGGAGGAGAGAAGTATTTTTAGCTGCGCAGAATGGTCACAGAGTAGGGTTTCATCTCAGGGAGAGCAACCATCACCCTGCATCTGGGCTGCCAGGGCAGTGCATCTCAAAGCCCTGCTCTTTGCCTTTTGCACAGACCTCACTACACTGTTGGAGAAAAATGAACCCTGAAAAGTGACAAATGCCCCCTGCAAGGGTTGCCCCGAGGTTACTCCCTGGTGAGCCTTGCCTGACTGGCACAGGGATCACCTGCCTGCACTGCCTGAAAGGGGAACATGAGCTCTGCTCACCCACAGTGGAAGCAGCACCCACAGGGACAGTGCACAGATGCTGGCCCTTGGGCAGTGTCCAGCCCTGAGAGATGCTTGGACAACATTTTCTTGGACAAGACAAAGGAGGAGAAAGGATGTGACTGCATGGGAGCTGCCGACATGGTGTCTGCTCCTGGGGCTTGGGGAGCACTGTAATGGAAACTCATCAGATCTGCGGGAAATCAAGCAGAAAACACTAAACCAAGTATTCTCAGTATGTTTCCTGTCGGTCATTATTTACAGTTGGTCCAAATCCCAGATTCCTTGATTTTTAATAACTGGCTCTGGGGTTTTAGCATGCCTTGCTCTGGGTGCTTGTGCTGGAGAGTGGCAGCTGGAGCAGTAGTGCCCTCGCAGAGCAGAGGACAGAGAGTAGCTGGGCTTAATGAGCAGCTGGCACATGGCAAGTTTTCCATGCTAAGGAAAATGTTGATGCGTTTTCTTTAAACAAAGAGCCCTTAGGAAATGTTTGCTATTGAACCTGGCTCCTCTGGGCTTCCAGAGGTGGTGGGTGCCTTGTGGGAAGGTGTTGCCAGCTTCGATCTCCCCTCTTGTAACAGGCAAGGAGGCTGTGACATGGTGGCCTTTGCAGGCAAGGTCACCTTGCTGCCCCTAATTAATGCTGTCATTAATTAACTTTTATCCCAGGTTCTTCTCCACCCAAATTTCTCGTCTTGGTGGCAGGGGGCTGTTCACTGCAGAAACCCAAGCCAGAGCATGCCCGCAGAGCTCAGCAGCCACAGCATCATCACCCTGCCCCATTTCTACTGCCCTGGCTGCAGGATTGCATGTTGGGCTTGCCACGCCCAGAGAAATTAAGGGTTTTTTCTCCTTAATTTGGCACAAAATGATTGCAGAGCTGCGGTAGTTTCCCTGCTGCGGGCTTTCCGGATCTGCCGGATGGGCCCCCGGGGCACTGAAAACGCTCACCCCTGACTTCGTCCTTAATGCACTGCAGATGTGATTATCCTAACGCAGTGCAGCTCCTGGCGCGCCACTACGCCCCGTTGCCGATGGGCTTCTCGGTACAAATGGGCTCCCTCTGGGTGCAAGTCCCCGCGTCACGCACGGCAGGGCGGGACCGCCACCCCGAGCCTTTCCTCCGCCTGCAGATGCTGTGAGCGGCTCTGCCAGTCCCAATGCCCCCGCAACTCTCCGCCCCTCAGTGGCTTCTGTTTTCTGAGGGATTAGAGAGCAGATCTTTGCATCAGCCTTGTTGAAAGAAAAGCTCAGGTTCTGCTGTTTGCAAAGCGCTGGCATTGAAGGAGGGATGGCTGCAACCCGGGATCCCATGTGAAGAGAGCCTTGGAAGAGGCTGGCGGGTTAATGTTCAGCAGGTTCCTGAGGGAACACCCCAAAGGGGCAAGAAATAGGGGCAGGGTAGGATAAAAAAGCAAGTGGAGGGAATCATCTTGGGAAAGGCAAACTTGGGAAAACCAAGACTGAGCGTTTCCTCTGAGTTTCTCTGCTCAGGCTCTGATAGTGCACTTGAACAAGAAGCTGGTGTGCACTGAGGGCACCAGGAGCTGCACTGTGTGGGGACAGGGGAAGGAAGAGTCATTCCAGATACACAATTTGACAAAGGATGCTTTTTACTTAATTTTTTTTCCTCCCCCAAACAGCACTGAAGATGAAGAACAGGTCCTTCCGCTGACACCTGGCAAACGCCTGGATGCCCAGCCCAGCGTCTGCTCAGGGGCCGGAGGGGATGACCAGGTGCTTGTGAAATGATTCCTGCCGTGCCTTCCAACGCTCGGCGGGGACCAGCCGGTGCGGCGGCACCAGGGGTGCTGCAAGAGGCAGCAGCATCGTCCCTGCCCCGCGTGGCCAGCGCTGCAGCCCCACGGCCGCCAGTCTGGCCGTGTGCGACAGCAGACGGGGCAGGAGGACGTCCCTCCGACGTGCCTCGCCGCTGCATTGAAACCCCTCGCGTTTGCTGGGAGCGAGGGAGCTTTTCCAGCGGCACATCCGTGAGAGCGTGCTGCCATCTCTCGGCTATGCAAATCAGGAGGCACAGCCGAGTGACAACGGGTCCCGCTCCAACTCACACTGCCTGGGAGAATGTCCCTTCTCTGTTCTGTTTGTTTTTACCGCCATTCCCTTTGCTGTGTTCTGTGCCCTCTACCCTGTGAAGTGACCCTGGGTGCGAGGGGAAAGCCCTGACCGACGCTCAACGCTTGGGCACCTGACAGCCCAAGCTGAGCATCCAAGAGAGCACACTGTGTAGTAGGACACCAGCAGCCCTTTCTTCCGAACAACATACTCAGTCAAGCGGCTATTTTTAGTGTTTCAACCCGACATGGATAAAGACTCCCTGAAAATTTGAAAATTAATTACTGAAAGCGGCGGAAAGTCTCAGGCTTACCTGTTTGCTTCAGTGGCACACTGCAATATCTGGAGCCACGTAATTAGCACTTCCCTGGACTTAAAAATGGAGTTTACAAGCAGCAAACAAGTGAGCATTCTACTTCATATACAGTCTTTAGTCTGTGTGTGTGGCCCAGAATTGAATGGTGACTGCTACCAGTAGCCACAGCAGGTTTCAGAAATGAACTTCAGAAAAATAGAATATCTGATCCCTCTCTGAAAAGCACCATCCAGAGCTAAGCATGACTCACTCCATCCATCCATCCATCCATCCATCCATCCATCCATCCATCCATCCATCCATCCCCACAAAATCCACCAGTGTGATTTTTCCTCAAAACAAACAGGTTATGATCTGACAGCTCCAGGCTACCAGCAGCTGTAGAGATTATTTGTTGGAATGGCAGCCTTTTCTTTTTTCATATGTGTGAGACCAAACAGCTCATCCGTAGTCCTTTGGCTTTGAAAAGGAAAAGAGAAAATAGAAGTTATTGGAAAAATGTAACCGAATGCTCATGGCTGCTGAGGCTGGATGCAGGAAATGCGATCTGACAGCTCACTTCCCACGCCAGGATGGAGTTGAGCTGCCACCCACGCTGTAGTGGTATGTTCTGAACCCCAATGGGGTTGCTTTGTGCTGTGTGATCTCTCTTCCAGTCGGAAAGCACCCACCACTAGCCCTTGGTTAAGCTCCACCGATTATTTGGCTGCAGCTGCATGGTGCTGGGCTGAAATACCTCCTGGGGGCTCACCCTGAGCCAAACTTTCTTTTGGGGTGAATGCTTTTGGGAGAACAGCCCTGCCACAATAGTCCTGTTAGCTATCACGAGCATGTGCTCTATAGGTTGCCCTTATCCTTCCCATGGTGGTAGAGCCAACGTTCGAAAAAAAGAAAGAATTGCCTGGGGAGATTAGCGGGTCAAAGTGTGCCAGGTATTTTGTTGATGCAGATGTGATCCATTTGAACGTGATGTCTCTGGCAATGATGTAAACTGCTTTCCCAAGTATAAATCACTTTTCCAATATTGAAAAATAAATTTTGGTGATGCTGCACTGAAAGAAGGGGGGGGAGGGACATGACGGGGACCTGCTCTGAGCTAATAGCCCATCGCTGAGAACATGAATGTCGAATTGGCGCATTTCAGGCTGTTTTTCTTGCCTCTGCCCAAATCAACAGCGGTGAGTCATCACGGCAGACGGTATCAGCTGCCGTGGTGCTCGCAGCGGTTCACAGTGCAGGCTGCCGAAACCTGCTGCTTTCCTCTGCTGCTGACAGGAGAGGGACTGATCCCAGCCACCCTCAACACCAGAACAGTGATTGCTTGACAGAAATGTGGTTTCAGAAGCCAGAGACCCTACATTTTATTTTCAGTAGTAGGAGAAGGAGTGCCCTGCTCCCACGCTCGGCAGGGAGACTGGAAGACTGGGCAGAGTCTGGCCAAGTGGAAGCTGGGAAAGAGGAGCCATGTGGTGGGCAGCCCAGTGCTCCTGCCTGGCAAGTCCCACAGAGGCAGCCCCTGAGGGTCTGAGTGTCGTGGAACCATTGTGACAGTGTTATGGGAACTGCAGCAGGAAGCAAAGACAGGTCTGGTTTGAGCCTCCTCCCCATCCCTGAACTTTTGGCCCCCTCTGCCACCACGGCACTGCCAGAGCATCCCTGTGGATGCAAAGCCAGTGTTTCTTCTCCCTCCCCCAGCTCACTGAGGATCCAAGCAAAGCAGTCAGGCCCAGCTGGGCTATGCCCAACACCTTTTTGGCCCTGCAGCTCAGTGACCATCTCGTCGAGACCAGGACATTGGGTGAGGACAGTGGAGTCTGGCACCACAGTGTCCTGGCCCACATGAACTCAAGATACCTCCTGGATGTCCCCAGATCCGTGGCTGGGACACCCTGCATCCACTCACTTGTACAGAGCCAGTGGAAGGTTTGTGGGGTCCAACTCCTTCCTTATGCAAAGGTGAAGTCCCCATCCCCTGAGGTATTATAAAGATGTGTAGATGTGGCACTTTGGGACAGGATTTAGTGGTGAACTTGGCAGTGTCGGGTTAAGAGTTGGACTAAATAATCCTAAAGGTCTTTTCCAACCTAGATGGTTCTATGATTCCGTGATCAGCGCCCAGGGCTCACCACGGCCCTGCAGGTAGGAGGCAGCACTCAGCACCTGCTCTGCCAAATATACCACTGCCCACCCCAAAACTCTGAGCTGGTGAGTGCAGGAGGGCCAGCAAAGTGCTTGGCAGGGCAGAGTGGGCACCCTGGGGCAGTGCCAGGGCTGCAGGCACCGTGCAAGCACACATACCTGCACTTGCACACGGCCAGTGACTAGGGAACGCCTGGATTTCTCCAGGACATGGATGTCACAGAGCAGCTTTTGCTGAGCAGCCTGATGTGATTTAGAAAGGAAGCAGAAAAGCCTCAGTACTTGTCATTTTCCAGGCTTGATCAGCACAGCTTAGCAAAAGGTCAGTCCGTAGCTGGAGCTGACCGACAGTCCTTGGGGGTACAGATATGACCCATAACACCAGCAAATGATGAAATTTGCTGGCAGGACCTGGAAAGACCGAGTTCAGTTTGCTTCAGAGGGAAGTGTTTCAGTAGCTTTTCAAGGGCAGAAGATGCCCTTTTGCCTTGGAAGTCTTTGTCACCACAGATCCTCTGCCTCTTGCTTTGGAATGCAAATGCGGTTGAAGATAAAGAAGCAGAGCTGAAAGCTCCTGCCTCTCCCCAGCCTGGGCTGCTCCTTTCAGGCTTTGGGAAGTGCAGCTTCCCTGCTGCCCGCAGCTCCCTGCACACACAGCAACGGGATGGGGAAAGTGTGAGCCTGCATAATCATTGCTATCAATGCACCAACCCGACCGATCGCACTCCCCCTGGAACACCAACCTCACAGATATTAATCAACCAGCAGGCAGGTTAGATTAATTGGATTTCTGCATCCAAAGCTGATGCTGATGTCCACTTATTGGAAATCACTCCAGAGCTCAGGCAGTTAAATAGGAAGGTGTTTCCCGTTTGTTGCTCGAAGCAGATAAGGATACACAATAAGAGGAGCCAGAGGAGACCATGCAGCACGGCTGAATTAACAAGCAGTTTGGTATGCTTTTGGTCTGAGAGTTGCAACAGCCTTAGGAATTTGCTAATTAGATGTGTCAGATCATTATCTCACCAGCCAGTGAGGGAAATAGTACTTCAGTTTAAGCACCTTTTTTTTTTTTCCTACTTGGAAGCATATTTGATACTTCAGCATCTCCATGTGCTGTTGTGATGCTGCCCAGGCTGCAGGTCACTGATCCCCCGGGCTCTGCGGGACACAGGGGCACAACTACCCCAGTCCCTGCAGTGACACTGCCTGTAGCCTCTCTCATTGCTGCTGCAGGAAAGCAAAGCAGACAAAACATGGGACTTGTGGTTGTTTTTTTTATTTTGTTTGTTTGGAGATTTTGTTTGTTTGTTTGTTTTGGAGGGTTTTTTTTATCCAGTGGGTCTCTGAATTGCATCTCAAGGATGGGGCCCTTTAGAAAGGAATTCAGTTTTTAACTCTTTCAGTCATGGAGGACCACGTGTTTTGGTTAATATTGACTCAGTATAAGAGCACACCTTTGATTTTCTGAAGAAGAAACTATGATAGATAAAGACTACGAGTTCCAGTCTCTGTCTTTAGTTGTGGCAGGGGGGATGCCCAAAGGCTGTGACCCCGTGGGAAGCCTGTGCTGGAGCAGGTTTGCTGTCAGGACTAGTGACCCTGCAGGGTACCCACACTGCAGCAGTCTTTCCTGAAGGACTGCACCCTGTGGGGGACTCATGCTCTAGCAGTTCATGGGGAACTGCAGCCATGGGAAGGACTCACATTGGAGAAGTTGCTGTGGGAGCTTCCTGTCTTCTGTGGGAGGGACCTCATGCTGGAGCAAGGGAAGGGTGTGAGTAGCCCTCCCCCTCAAGAAGGACCAGGAGGAGGTGCTCCAGACACCAGAGCAGAGATCCCTTCACGTCCTGTGATGCCTGGCAAGGCAGGCTGTGTCCCTGCAGCCCACGAGGACCCACAGTGGAAATTGCTATAGATATGACTAAAGGAAAAACCTCTGGCTGCAGCCAGGCTGGGAACAAGGGAGGGAGTTCAGTGTGATGTTAAACTCCATAACCTGGCCTGAAGAGACTGGGGTGGACATCCTGCACTCCTTTCCTGACATACAGCATGGGGAGTGCTTAGCTGAAGAAGCTGAAACAATTGCTTTTGAATACATTCCAAAACTAATTTAATGTACGATATCTGCTGGGACTGGGTGAGTCAGAGAGCTGTGATGGGACTCTGAATGTGTTGCAATTTATTTGTACTGAAGTTTAAATAAGATTGATGGAGCTATAAAGACATTATTGAAGAGACTTCGTGGTGGAGCCTAGAGGGAAAATGAAGCATAGCAACAGGCTTTTGATTCTGTAGGATCCTCCCACCTCCCTGTGGGGTTGTGATGGTGGTAGGTCTTTGTTGTCTGGGTTTGGGTCCGCAGGGAGCTGTGGGTGGGTGTAGGCTGTCGACAATGCCTGAGATCTGTGAGAATCACCACAGCTCTGCAAGGAGTTTTGCCAGGAGATGAAGGACAGCTTGTGGAGCTGGATGTAGTAGAATCACAAAATCACAGAACTGTTAATGTTGGAAGGGAGCTCTGGAGATCACCTACTTCAATCCCCCTGCCAAGGCAGGGTCACCTGGCACAGGTGACACAGGAGCACGTCCAGATGGGTTTGGAATGTCTCCGAAGAGGGAGACTCCATGACCTCCCTGGGCTGCCTGTTCCAGTGCTCTGCTACCCTCAATGTGAAGAAGTTTTTCCTTATGTTGAGGGGAAACTTCTTGCATTTTGTTTTATGTCCATTGCTCCTTGTCCTGTCACTGGGCACCACCAAAAAGAGCCTGGCACCATTCTCTTGGCACCCACCTTTGAGATATTTAGATGCATAAAGTTTAAGTCAGTTAAACATCAAACTGGATTTTCTGATTTGATGGGACATTTTGCCGGAAACTGGTCTTGAGGAAGAAGATTTGCAAACCTGGTGAAGTCTGAGGCCAGCACAGTGGGCATAACTTCTCAACAGTGCCAATGCCTCTGCCCTGGAATGAACCCCACCAGCAAACCCTGCCAGGCTGGAAGCTGCAGACTGCCCATCTGCCACAAATGCTTTTGGAAGCAGAGCAAAAGAAGTTGGACGGATGGTATAATAAAACTAGAAAGGGTGATTGGCTTTGGTTTGCTTTCCAAAGATTAAGAAGCCCTTTCAAGTGTCTTGGGCTTCATTTGTCACTCAAATATACACTAACACAGACAGTCCAACATTTACAGTCCAAAGTATCTCTAAAGGTCTTCCTCTATAATTCACAGCTGTGAGGTATCAAACCCTCAGGTTTTTAATGACTATTCATTCAAACTAAACCATAAAGAGGAGCAGCAAATATATGTAGAGCTGTGGCAGTCTGGAACCACAGCCTGGGCATCCATGGGTCCCTGGCAGATCTGCTTTCCCAGTGCTCAGCATGCTCGAGTGGCAGGGATGGCCCAGGAAGGGAAATGATGAGCCTGCTGCAAAATGTTTACAGACATCATGTTTTGGCTAAACCCTCTCCACTGGGGTTTGTAGAAAGGTTTAGTGGCAGCTGCTGCCTTGAGGTTTCCCATGCGACCCATGTGTGGCTGACACATAAGGTATTTCCCGCTTGGAAATCTCTTTCCAAACACGCTGAAAACCTCAGCTTCAGGGCAAGAGCAAGAAAGATCGGGGATGCATCAGGATTTCCAGCTGGGATATTTCTATCATTGCTGGATAAAAAGTGCTGAAACAGAAAGCTTTTGGGTAATTCAGAGTCTCCCTCTGCAACTGGGCGTGGGTGTGAGTCACCAATATGTTGACATGTACTCATTTTAGTAAAATCTGGTGTTTGTTTCACTGGTAGCGTTGATGTACAAAAGGCATTGAAATTAAGTGCTGCATGTTAAAGATCAATTTGGTTTTACTGCCACTGAAAAAGTCACTGGTATTTGGAAATTGTGCACCTACATCCCCCTCACACTCAGTGGGAAATTTACAGCCCAGTTGCTGAGAGGACATTTTCTCTGCAGTGAACTTCAAACTTGGGTTTCCAGCTCTGCCCTTCCTCCATTTGAGTATATGCTTTTGTGTGCAGGAAGGAGAGTCCTGGAAAGGGCAAACAGGTCAGTGCCAGCTGGGAGCCACCTCTGCTCTTCAGACCTTGCTCCCTTCTCCAGGGGCTTTTTCTCAGTAACCAAAAGAGCCAATCGTGTGTGTGGGCTGCAGGTAGAAACTCATCACCTGCCATGAGTGCTGCACCCTGGGGTCGTTAACAACATCTTAAGGGGAGAAGGGAAAGCACCACCCTAGGTACCTTCAACACAAGTGCTGTGGGATCTGCTGCAGAGGTTTGTAAGGCTGTTCTCAAGGGCTTTGTGCTGCTTTACTAGAGAAAGAGAGGAGACTGGAGAATGTGTGGTAAAAGTACTTGCCTGGGTCACCTGGAGCACTGAGTTAAGCTTGTCCCAGTCCCCACTGGCATCCCTGTGTGGGTGTCACAGGGCCCTGCTGGTTGCTGGGGTACTCCTTTGCTGGTTTGAGGCAGGGGGTTCTTTCTGCTTGTTTTCACTCAAGCAACTTTGTTTATCAGTTCCCTGTAAACTTGGGACAGTGTTTTAAAAGACAGTGGTATTTCCAGGAATAAAACACATTTCTTTGATACATTCTTTGAAGTCATCCTTACATGTGGAGTGGCACCTGTCTGGACTTTCCTGTTGCTGTAGTTGGTGTTGCAAGGAGTGAGGGAGACTATTGCTCAATGCCTGTGACTAATCAACCCTCCCTGCTCCCAGTTCTTGCCAGGAGCAGGCTCCCCCAATCCCACCCCAGCCCTGGGGGAACCCAGGGTGCCCAGCATGGGGCTCTGTGCGAGCAGACTTGGGCCAAAATACCCCTGGGGAAAGGGAGTTGAGGGGCTCTTTTCACCCTGATGATTTCCCTGATGTGGCTAAAGGGACTGGAGAGGGGCTGCACGCAGGGAGGAAGGGTGTGCTCAGGAAATACCTTGCAGCCAAAAGAGAGGAGAGGTGGACCAAGGGAGGTGATTCTTGCACTAGATCAGTTTAATGGTATGCTTTGCACTATGCCTGCCAAAAAAAGCTGTAGTGGCCCAGTTCAGACAGGACTGAGCCGCAGGAGAGGGGAGGCTCTGCCCTTGAGGTGAGGGCAATGAGCTGGGGCCAAACAGGTAAAATGCAGGGCTCTTTCCTGCCATTTCTCCCTCTTCTGGACCTACAAATTCAAACGCTGCTGCATAAAGTATATGGACACCTTTTCCTGTGTTTTGGTTTCTGTTCTCTGCCATCTCTGTGTGAGGACAGATGCAAACTGGGTTTGGTACAGACTAGCTACAGAAGTGATTTCAGCAGCTGAGAACAACAGACTGGAGAGACAGAGGGAGGCGTATGCTCTGCCTCGTGTTTGTAGCAGAGTTGTAAATGTCATTTGTCATTTCCAATGGTGTGCATGATTTTGTCAGTTTAATCAAATTGCTCCTTTTAACACTAGATTTGCCCAGGGGCTGCTTTCCATTCCTTCCTCTGCTGGGCAAGGATTCAACACAGGCAGCGATGGGGTCATCCTGATGCCCTCCCACAAGGGCCAGGGATATGCTGCTGGGAGCTGTGCCCAGCTTTGGGCCAAGGCTGGGGCTGGACACATGGGAGCAGTGCTGGTCCCTGCCCCGATGCTGGTCCCTGGGCAGGCCTGGAGGAATTCACCTGGTCATCCACGGAGTCTGCAGGCAACGGCAGGGAGGGCAGCAATAAGGAACTTGACGTCACCGGCTACGGCTGCTGGCGCTGTCTCGCCTGCCGGGGACTATTTTTAGCATTATCTCAAAAGTGCCTCCTGGCCGGGTTTAGTTGCTTAGCAGCCGCCGCGCTGGCGTGATGAGGATGGGAGCAGGCGTTGTTAATGCACACGTGCGGAGATTTCCTCGCGGGTCCCTCCCAGTCACTGCCGGCAAATCACGCAGCTCTCAGACCTGCGGGGCCGCGGGTTTCTGCCCCAGCAGCTGATGTCCCCTGAGTGCAGCGGTGACCCCTCCCTTTGGCTTGAGGGGGGTCTTGTATCCTCTGTCTGGCACTCACCCTTATGTTAGGGCAGAGCTTTTCCCTCTGGGTTTGCTGCGTTTGGGAACAGGCATCAGGAAAAGGGCTTGGGCTCAAAATATGCCTGTGTGGAAGTCCCCAGCCCACAGCCAAGAAAACGCGGTGCACTAAACCTTGGCGGAATGCTTTGTTTACTCTTTGGTGAGCCATTTTACTTCCAGATGATCTGTTTTCTCTGACATATATAGAATTGCATGTGTCTAAAGCTGCCTACCAGGATTGCTGGTGTGTGAGAGGGGAATTATGTTTGTTGTAGAGTCAGTGATACCCTCAGTCATAATCAGGGCTCTCAGAAGACAAAGGGAGTTATTTTCTCAAATTCAGAAGTTTGGTACTTAAATGATATCTGCTCAAATTGATTGCTGAGCTACAGATAGCTCTGTAAATACATTAAGCTGAAAAAAGGTTTCTTTTAATTTTCCATGCCCTAACAGGCTCTTTTTAAAGCAGGAAAATCCTGAAATGAGTTACTGCAGGTAAAAATACAATAAACAGGACTTTTAGGGACTGGTTTCCAAAATGGCAGGAGCCCAAGCAGGTAATGGTAACACCAAGGGCCTTCCCAGTAGCTCATGCTTGCTGGTAAGTTGGCACAGAGCTCAAACAGTCTGAGGAAAAGTAAAATACAGTACTACAGATTAGAGGTGTTTTGGTCTGGTTATGGTTGGCACCCTGGAGTAATCTTTAATCATTAAAAGATTAAATGGCAATTCCTGGGCTACTGAAAGCTCAGCATCTCAGGAATATCATTCCCTTACAGCATACTTGAGTGATGGAGCTGTTCCCTCTCACTTCGTCGTCTTTAACTGATGTACAGTACAGGATGTGGAGCCAGTTACTAAGTTGTTTTTCCTAACAAACTCTGGGAAAGGTGGATCTGGCAGACAACAGCAGCAATGACCTGAGAGTCCTCACCAAAGCAGTGAAACGCAGGTGTGTGTTTCTGCCACGGTCCCAAAAAGGCAATGGAGAATCGAGTGCTGCTGTGCCTCTGCTCCCAGTCCTCTGCAATTACAGCCAGCTTGTTTTTGCTGTCTGGCACGTGCCCTGGCTGAATCAACCCAGCCTGTGACCGACTGTCTGCACAGGCATGCCCCGAGGTGATGCTGGAAAGGTTATTCCTTGGCTTTTTCTCCTGTTAGTCACATTAGTGCTTGTGCCCGTATTGATCATTTTCAGACATTGTGCAATGCTAAAGCTGGTAAAGCCCCTCCGCCCTCATGAGACAGTGGGAGAACAGGTTTGTGTGTTTTTCTTCAAAACAGTTAAAACTATAAACCTGTGAGTTTGCCATCACAACCCCTCGCTGGGCCTTTTGAGTGTTTAATGAAACACTTTTTGCATTCAAATTCCAGGTGCCTCTCGCTCTGCCACCTGCTGCCAGCTGCTGCTGACCTGGGCTTTGCTGCAGCTGGGTCCAGGCCTTGGGTTTTTTCTGCATTGTAAAATAAATTTGAAATAAGAAATAATGTTTAGGTGGTTTAGGACAGAGCTTTATCTTACTACGTGTGTTTGCGTAGTGCTCTTTACTTTGGCAAGCGTGTCAGGAGTGGGAAAGGAAATGAGTGTCCCCATTTGTCACACAATTGGTAATGTCGCATATAGAAAGGTAAATGCCAAGTAGTACATATGCCATTTTATAAATAAATGCTTCTGGCAAAGAAAGGCGTTTTCTACCCAGTTACGTGCCCTTTTGGATGTAAATGTTATGTATGTGTGGTAATATTTGGCCATCTGCTGCTGACAGTAGGAATTGCACGGGCATGGCAGGAGGGAGCCCTTTCACACCGGCTGCTGCTGGAGCTGCGGCCGGGAGGGGGACCCGCGGAACGCCAGCACCCTGAAAGGTGCTGGGATCTGCTCCACGAAGTGCGAGGGAGCTGACAGCCTCATCCGAACTACTTGGCATCGAAAGAAAATTCACCCAGGTTTGAGCTCGCCGTCTTGGTGTGTAATAGTATCTGTGGGTGGCGACCAGCAGGTGACCTTCCTGGCCCGTGGCAAGCTTGTTGCGTTCGGTGGCTGGAGGTGTTTGCCTGATGTCTGTAACCTACAGGGTCATGGACCGCACCCGGGAACAAAATCAGGGTCTAATAGCTGGCTGAGGGAGGAAAGGGAGAGGTGTGAGGAGAAAGAAGGGGAAATGAGGACAAACACAAAGTGGAAAAGGTCTAAATTAAAAGAAGGTGGGAAAGTTGGTATTGTGCTTTACAAAAACAGGTTGTGTAAAGGGATGGGATTTTGCAGCCTGCCCGGTGGAACGCACTCAGGTGAGCTCCAACAATATCTGATTATCTGATGTTCCTCCTATCAGAAGGAGCTCTTGGAAGCTCTAATCCCTGGCACCCCAGCAGGTACTGAGGTGGTGTTTTAGGTGGTGAAAAAGTAGGATTTGCCTTTTAAACTCACTGAAACATACTGAGTCAGGGAAGGTTTCTAGAAAAGAGATAAAAAATAGCACAGCCATTTTCTTTAGTTGTTTCCTAAACATGTTTGTTACATCTCTTTCTGCTCAATTAACCCTGATTTTTCCCAGCACAGCCAGAGTTTTGCCCTGCAAGCCCACCCTCAATAAAGACAGGCAGCTGGCATTGTTGTGCCACCAGTCCCACATGTATCCACACTGGGTCTGTGGTGTGGATCGTGAGCTGGGAGGACACGTCCTACAGCAAGAGCTAGAACTGGGTAAAAAAAATGCATAGCAGGGGTGCTGAATCAATGGAGTTCAATAGGAGTAGTGTTCCCAGGCTGGCCAGTGCTGAGAGCCTCCAGCATGTGGAACAGGACTCGGGGTGTGCTTGCTGCTGGTCTGGTCTTCTTGGGGGAGAAGGAGAAATTCTCATCTGTCAAAAGTTATCATCTGAACCCTCTAGTCCCAGGTTCAGCCTTGGGGTGATTCCACTGCTGCAATGAATTTGTGTCAGGTGGGGACTCTGATTGCATCTGTAAAAAATATGTATTTTTTTTTTACTTTCAGCTGTCATCACTTTGAAAATCACTTCTGTATTTGACAGGCAGTGTATTGACTTGCTTCTGCTCATTTGCTTTCCAACTCAGTTTTTCATTTCACATTTCTCAATGTCTCACTAGAAGCCATTCAAGTCTGTTCTCTCTCTGTGACAGGGCACATCCTCACACTCAACAATTTTGAATATATTTTGGACAAGAGATGTCTGCTGTAGGGCTTACAGCTTGGCTTTTTGTAAAGACCTAAACAATTTGCACAATATGGGTCCAGTTGCTGTTTCAAACAAATGCAGCCCAGACTGTATTGTGGAGCTCAAGCTCAGTGTTGTTGTTTTGCTGCAGCACTATGTTTTTGGTTCAGTTTAGAGTAAAAAATATACCTGATATGTACTGAAGGAACTGCTGGAGATGTCATACAGAAGAGCAAGGTACTCACGTTAGAGATATGGGGTCAAAGTCCCTTTTAGGGGATCCTACAAGGGAAAGAAAGCCTGATTTCCAGAGGTTGGGTGTTCCTTTGACCAAAAATCCTGTGCAATTCCTTCACCCTGCTAAGTGAAAAGGTTTGTGCTCTCCCTTACCACAGTGCTTAATTGTAAGTGAAAATTTTTCCACACATGGCTGAGATCTGTCTGTGACCTGCAATAGCAATTGTATTCTAATTTCCTCTCTTATTTGATAGCTTAATAATATCCTGAGTAGCACTTAATGCTACTGCTACACTTGCCACATCTGGTACAGAATGAATATTGATCCCTTACAAAGCTGGAGGTTGGGACATTCATGAATGTTCTCTTGTATGCTGAGCTTGTTGTTGATTTGTTTAGTGTTCCCCTTTCACACCTTCTGTTTCAATTAAAGAAAAAAGCAATGCTGAAAAGCAAAGGGAGGAGAAAAGGCAATTTCTGCGGGCTCACGTTAGTGTTCCCAATTTGTCCTGCTTACCTGTAGCTCAGCTGAAGTCAACTGAGGCATAGGACCCTTGCCACTGTGTCAGGCTGGGCCATATTCATCTTTATGCATTGAATCCCCCTCACTTCAAGGAGAATATTTGACCTCTGAAGGGTCTGAACCATGCCCAGAGCCTGGACAGTACAGGTGCACCCCGTGTGCTTGCCGTGTGGGATCGCTGAGCTGTATTTCAGGCTGGTGCTCCCTGCTCCAGAGCTGGCTGCACTGCAGCAGCAAAGGACACCCCGTGCTGCTGAGCTGCAAGGCTGAACCAAAGCAGACACAGAGTCATTCTTGCCACAAGACAAATGGTATTACTCACACAACGCGAGCAAGATCTATGCCAGGGCTTATGAAGGCTGTCAGCTTTGCTCACACGGATAAAAGGCTTTAAGGAAATCCCCCTTGTTTTTTTGATGTGTTGCCTCTTTTGGGACTGGCTCTCACGCTGAATGCATTCTCAGCTCTCCTCAAGTGCTGTGTATTTAATTGGCTTCCCAGGCAGGCACCCCCCACACCATGGTCTGTCTTGTTGGCAGCCTCTGAGATATTTTGCCATTGTTCTGTTTCGCTTGGCACACGAGTGTCTGCACACAGTGTCCAGAGTAGCCAGGTCCAAGTCACCAATGACATCATGCTCTTGGGAAGAAAAACTTCCTCAGGGAGCAGGGGCAGCATGTGCAGCTTTGGGCTAACTACAACACATATCCACTGTTTTGTGCAGCAGATGAAAAATATGCTCAGAAAGATCAAAGAGAGTAGTAATGTTGACTACTAGCAGAGAATGCACTGGCTGAGCCCGAAGTCAGTGTGGTTGTACTTCACACTGTCCAGAAATTACATCTGTAGGATGAGCCCAGCTCTCAGGAAATTCATCCTTAAGCCTTGGTGGTCCTTTCCCTCTCACAGGGGCAAACTGTGGTCCAGAACGACCTGCCAGGATTCAGCAGCAGCTGACCTAAAGGCAGAGAAGGGTCCTGCCTTGGAACCCATCACTTCCAGACTGGAGCCTGCCAAGCCCCAGGTGCTGACTGTGGTTTCCCTTTTCCTTATTTTTCTTTTTTTTCTTTTTTTTTTTTTAAGCTGACTGGCGGTAGCGAACTGTAAAGCCCCCTCTGCTGACACTGCTGCGAGAGGATTCATAGGCTTCTTCTGGTTTCCAGGGAATACTGCAAACCCCAAGGCAGGGACGAGTCAGCAGGGAGGGAGGGAGGGAGGAGGAACATGGCTAGAGCTATTCAATGGTCCTGGGAGATTTGCATCTGTCAGCTAATAACTAGAGTAGGATAACAATGGAATTAGTTTTAAATCACCTAAACAATCAAAGAGCAATTACTTCCCTTAATTATAAGCAAGATGAGGGAAACAATAGGATTTAATTTCAATAATGCCTCTACCAACTCAGCTATGATTTTAATTTAATTCAAAAGTGAAGAACTTCCTGCATTGAGATATTCTGCCTGGAAATACCCTGCTTTATCTTCACCATTGACTCAATAAACCATGGTATGGATTTTGCTTAACACTCAGCATTTGACTGAAAAATAAACCAGGGCCTTACACTTTGTTTTTAAATTATAATCCCAAGTCTGTATGGCAGTATCTGTTATGAGTGCCAAAGTTCACTAGGAGAACCTGGCACTAAATTGAATGACGATCTGCCTGTCTGGGTGTTACTTATTAATAATTTTTTAGATCCCCTGAGTATTGCAGTTCCTTTTCAGAGCACAGAGCTATCACAGGCTCTCCATGATGAGGCTGAGGACTCAGGAAGGAAGATGTGAGGGGAGCATTCCAGTACTCCTGGGCTGGTGGAACTTATCAAAATCTAGATAAATAGAAAGAGAAATGAGAGCAAAAGTAACAGCTGGATTATTTGACTGCAGGCAAATTGGTGAGTGGCACAGCTGGAGAACAGTTTTGGCTTGCTGCCTTCTGCTTTTTTGCCTTTGTAGTTGCAGATTTTCTTTTTTTTTTTTTTTTTTTTTGCTAGTATTTTTAGCATTATTCCAGTTTGGTAGCATTTAACCTTGTTGCTGTAATAACTGCTGCAGAAATTGTCATGAGGGAATTTATTCTGTCTTTGTGAGTATGTTTGCACTGCATGAAGTAAAGAAGGCCTGAGGCAAGGTATTGAAGAACAAGGGAACGACAAAATATTGACTCAACAATTCAGTGAGCATCATCTGCCCAGAGTGCTGAACAAGGGAGGAGTCCTACAAGGAAAATCTCCCTTGATCATGTTATCAAGGAATATCTCAAAAGCCAAAGAGGCAGGAGGACTGGAGACAGCTGCATGGCCTAGAGTAAGCCTGATAATTTTGGAATACTCGACTTCGCAGCATATGAATATATAAACCTCATACAGGTAGGCAAAGGAACTGATATACCCAGGCATTTATCACTGATAGCGTAAACCCTGGTGTTAGCGGTTTAATTTATTCTTGTCTTGGTGCTTGTTGCTTTTATTTAGAGCAGCCCCTTCCAATGTCCTGAGTCATTTCAGAGACGAGGACATGAGGATCCAGCTTTAGCTCCTCCAGGCAGCTCTCTCAGTCCCATGCCTGGGTTGTTGTCAAGGAGACATATCTCTGGCATACATCTTCTCTGTGGTTTCTCTTCTTAGTATGATTTCCCATTGCTATGGAGACTATCACAAACTCATTTAGCAACTCCCAGTGCCCCGCGAGGAATGTGTATTTCATAACTCACTGCTCAGAACAAGGAGTGTAGTTAAATTTTTGGCTGCTCACCTGCATGTCCAGCCTGGTTCTGCCAAGGACTGTCTGTGCTGAGCCCTTCTGAATGGACACAGCACAGCTCTAAGGGCAGGCCTACAGAAAGGTATCTTCAACGGGCACAGTTTGGAAGCTGATGCTAATCTTGCATGTGGGAGGTAGCCCACTGCTTGCCCTGGCTACTTGGCACAGCTCTCCAAGTCCAAAAACCTCTTATCCTCCAGGTCTTCAGCTGGCATCCTGCTGAGTTCTCATGCCATTGCTGTCTCTGAGAAAGAGACCATTTCAGATCAGGGCATAAGTGTTTGCATGGTGTAGGTGAACAGAAGCTCTGGAGATCCTCAAGATTTCCCAAGAATTTATTTTGAGAAGACAAGGAAAAACTATTAAAAGAGAAGTCTTCAAACAGCAAGAAGAACTGAACTTGCTGGTTTAAGAGCAGAAGCAGCCCATGAACTGGAGGATCAGGGCAGAGAACACAGGTATAGTGGTATTTCATGGGTACTACACCAGAGCTCCACAGCTGCCAGTATCCTGATGCTGCAGATGAAGACTGCATCCCACTCAGGGCAGCACTTGAGTTGTATCAGTCAGGTGGTGGCACTTTGACTCCCAGAGAGCTGGGGAGGCAGCTGCACTGGAGACAGCAGGACCCCAGCAGTAGAAGTGGCACCAGTAACCTGGAGAAACCTGACTGAGTGCTGGCACTGTGCACTCATCCACTGTGGCCAGCACAGAAGTGTAGGCTTTACTGAGAAAACCAAGGCATAAGAGAAGTTATCATTTGGGGTTTACAACAGCTGGGACAAGGAAAGCAGTCACTGCTGGGCTGAAGGGCAAGCAGCAATGGGGCTGAGCACCACCAGAGTGTCTTCCTTCTGAGACAGGAGGGAGAAGAATCCTTCCAAGCCAGCCTGACAGGGAGTCAGTGCCATGGGAAAACACTTTTCAAAGTGGATGCAAGTGGGCAGGCCAAAATAACCATGATAGCCTTTAAAATAATAAAGCTGCATGTTCAAGGTGGGAATTACAGCTCTGTGGGTCATGCTGAGATGGCAGGTGAGGCTGCAGCTCCCAGCTCCCTGCCCAGTTTCCCCACTGCAGTGCACAATCCGACATATTAGCATAATCCTCAGTTCCAGTTTGCATTAATATGTCGGTCTATGCCCTGCAGTAACTCGGGAGCAGCTGTACTGTCATTGGGCTACTGGGGTTAGAAGGCCATAGCAGGACTCTGAGATGGACACAGTAACTCTGTGACCTCTGCTGGGTAAGTCAGAGCCCACTTGTACCCAGAGATCTGTAAGTAGCCAGAGAGTCTGCAAATCTCCACCTTAGTGCTACACAGAGCCATAAATATTCAGCAGGTATTAGGAGCAACTGAACCAGGCTAAATGTATCTACATATATAAATAAAATGAAGTAATTAATCAATTCTGTAATTTTACAAAAATGTACATCAAATTTACATATTTTACTGAGGCTCATGATTTGTAATGAGGTACAGTTTGGGGAACAACCCAAAGGAATCACACATACCCCGTCACTTATGCAAATCACTCTCTATTCACTGATTTATAAAATCAGTTAGTTACACACAAAACTGCTTTAAAATGCTAATGTGCATCTCCTTGGTGTGTACTGGGCTATTTCTGGCTCAGCACAGTGCAGAGCTGGGCTGGTTTAGGAGGTGTACCCTGGAATTACCCTCTGCGTTATGGAATCAACACGCTCTAGCCGATGTACTGACAGGCAGTGGAGAAGGAAAAGAGGAGGGAAATGCACCAGGAATCTACCTGAGCAGTTGATTTCAGTATGCCTCAGCAGTGATGGGCTGCTTTGTAATTTGCTTCAGTGCCATTTTTAATCTTGTGAAATTTAAAAGTTCAAGGGTATATTTCATTTAAACTTAGATTTTTTTTTCCCCACTGAAATCCCAGATTTAAACATTATGTTGTGTTGATCCAACTAGTGTCCACAGAGATCTGTGTGTATATGCACCACACACAGGATTGCATTTCAGAGGGTTAGCTATGCCTGAACAGCAATTACCTGTGCAGCTCTGGTTCATATTACTGCATTTCTCAGTGTCACTTTTTTGTCTCACCATGGGTTTCTTCTGGGTGTTTAAAGGCTTGGCTTGTTCTTCGGCTATGTGTTGGTGAAAGCGTACAGCCAGGATTTATGGATTTCTGAACATGCCATTATGGGTTTGGTGGACTGGGTCTGCATGCTTGGAGCTAAATTCCATTTATCTGGAGAGTAGGTGTTTAACTAATGGGCACATCAGACATGAAATAAGTGCAGGGCAGCTTCTAGTGTCAGTGTTTTACAAAAACATCTGAATGAATGAGCTGAGAGAGCAAAACATCGACTGTTTTTATATTCGGCGAACAGAAATAACAAGAAAAAGCACCATGATGAAGCACTATCTTGTGCATTACTGATTATTTCAAGGCTAATTTTATTCGTTCTGAATGATCACTGTTTCTGTAAGACTGAGGAACAATGAGTTCAAGGAACCTGAATTAAGTAATTGCAAACCACAGGTTGAAAACAACTTAATTAATATCTCGAATAAGAATTTAAAGGAACTTACGTGAAAGTAAGCAGTAAATTGATGTAATTTGTTGTTTTTCCCACTGAATGAAAGGCTGATCATGGTTGCCAAAAGGCTTGTGTGCATTGGCTGCATGAGCTGTGGGTATGGATGGTGGCGGTGCTACAGGGAACTGGATGAGAGTGTAGTGTAAATGTGGTCTACAAAAACGATGAGAAAGAGAAGGAGAGAGATGTGCTCTATTTAAGGGCTTGTTCTGCTTCAGATGATGGTGCTCCCACTGACTTCAGGTTCTTGAACTTTTCTATAGCAGAATTATTACACTTAATGTTATTCTGTGCTCCAAGACCCCAGCCAGATCAAGATCTTACTGTGCTAAACATAAGGAATGATCTAATTTCTGCCTGGAAAGATTTACAATATACAGTGCTTTATAGAATAACATGTTTTTACGGGAGAAATCACAAGTACTGGGGAGTAAGGAGTATCATTTCTGTGTAAATGACCAAAAAAAAAAAAAAAAAGAAAAAGGTAAAAGAACATCTCGATAGGGCATAATGAGATCTGCTGTCATTCTTTCATTTATTTCTGATTAAATCCTTGGAGCTTCCTCTGTAAACATGCCAAAACTGAACGAAGAAAACTTTATGAAGGCTGCAAAAGCAAAACTTGCAAGTTTGAGAAAAAGTCAGAACTCGGGCTGACCAGGAATAAGGTATGCTTTTTATGTACAAAGCTCCATGCTATTTTTTCAGCCTGACCTGGAGATGAGTCAAAGCTGTGTATTGAAGGAAGCTGTGGTTTGTAAGGTTGTTGTTAGAGAAGCTACAAATTGTAGTGATTTACACAGGGCACTACAGGAAGATGATTTGGTGGTTACAATGCATGTACGTTATTTTGGAAATCAGATTCTCTTTTACATAATGCTAGACAGCTCTCCCACACCAAGCTTTTCACAGGCTCAAATGAATACCGAGTCTTTGCACTGAATGTATCTGGCAGTAAAAGGCAATTTACTCTCCTTTGATTCAGCTTGAATTGTGTCATTGTTCAGACACAGACACAGCCTTTCTCACAAAAATAACATGCAATAACAACTGTGCAGGTGAGATTTCAACCAAGCAGTGCCTGGGGCCTCAATTTTCCCCGTGGAGACTTTGAACCTTTCTGGGTTTGCTCTGGATAGTGCCAGTGACTGTGGCCACAGGGATGCCTGTCCCCCACAGTGCCAAGCAGAAGAGCCCTGGCTGAGCTGGAGCAGAGAAACTGCAGCTGCTGCCCAAGGTTACCCCAGCTGTATCCACATGCCACAAGTCTATCCAACACAATTTGTTTTCTGCTCATGTGTGTTTTCCACCCTGTTAACATGTTACCATGCAAACATCCAGAGATGAGAAAGATTTTGTCTTTTTAGCTGGTTTTTTATGGAGGCAGAAATTATGTGGTCCCTTGGCCAGCTGATGAGCCATGGATCCTCTAGGAATGGCTTTTGGTCCAATTGCCAGCGTTGTGGTCCAACACTTCTCAACTTGTGAGCTTCCACAAAAATGCCCTTCAGAAGGGCTGTGAGAAAACCTGAATGGGACTTGAGAAATGAGTGCAGAACTGACAGGTGATCTGGTTGTACATCACATATAAAATTAGTCCCGTGGAAGACTGTCTGGGTCAGAGCAGTGAACTCTGAGGGATAAGGACCTGCTGCATAAACCTCTCTCACTCTGTACTCATGGCCCCTCTCTTTTGTGCTCTGATACTAAGTTTTTTTCTCGTAAAGGCTGGTTATTGAGTTGTCACATGAAGTATGACTCAAGTGCCATCTCTACTGATCTCATCAAAGTCTTTTCCAGAGGCTTCAAGGAAAGATGGAGAGATAAGGACTTGGTAATGCTGAGATCTGGAACACGTTAAAAAAACAGGTAGGAAAATAAGCCTAGAAAAAACAATTAAAATTAGAGAAGATTAAAGGATAAATACCTTGGGGGAGTTTATTACTGTATGTTTCACTTCTATTTGTACTGCACCTCTTAGACCAATTTTTCTTTTCATTTTCATAGCATTCCACTATCAGCAATAAGCACCAAACTGGGCTAAATTAACAAGTTGGATTCATTACACCATTCAAACAATTTTCCCTGGGCTTATTATGCCTTAAAGGCTAGGTACTTTTCTGGCAGCCTCTTTCAAATTACTCTTTCAATAAACATGACATAAACTTGGGTCTGTAGAGCATGAAAATTTATGTGCAAGAGCAGCAATTTTAACAGGTGGAAATTCTCAGATTCACCAGAAAGGTGAAGCATGAAGTGCACTATTAATTTTTCAAAAGGACTTAGTACAATAATCCTGTTCTGTTGGCATCCACGGTAAAAGACAAGTGCTTCTTGCTCCAACTGTGCCTTTCTCTGCAGTGCAGTGCAGCGCACGCCAGCTCCGCTCCTGCCTGTGCAGCGTTTCATAATGTGCAAGTGCTCGTAAGCCCCGGTTCAGCTTTTCACTCTTGCAGGATGCAGCGTTTGTCACTGGGCTTCTGCCCAGCCTCTGCAGAAATCATGCAAGCAGCACGACTCTCCCCACAGCTGCCGGTCCGCACAGCCAGCTCTTGCAGCAAACGTGAACTGATCTGCAGCCACGCTGTTCGGTTTGCAGGTAACATCTCGGGCAGGACCTCGGGCATGGCCCTGCCGCGCTGAGCAGAGCAGAGGGAGCTGCTGCTTGTAGCGCGGATTTTAGTTGGTGTGAGGAAAAGCACACTTGATTCTCAGCCAGCGCTGTCTACTCATCAGACATTCCACGAAGTTTGATTCTCAGAGATGCTGAAACATTTTTGTAACAGTTGCTATGATGCTGTCAATTTAACTACGTAACACACTGCACGCAGGCTATGACTGTCCACTAAGGCATCCCGTGTGGATTCCAACACTCGGAAAAGGATTGCTGCAGTTTCCGCTCTCCTGAAACCAGCATGGAAACTACTGCTTTGGGCTATCTCTCATTTTTCACACTAGATGAAATTTAACAGATGCAACATATCTAATTGTATTGACCAAAAAAAAAAAAAACAACTTACTTTTCTATAATTTTTCCTTGGACTTTCAAGATCTAAATATTTAAAGGTCTTTGACTGGTTTAGATTACGTATTTGTCAGGTCAAAGTAACTGCAACAACTACTTGTTTTGAAACCAGTCACTTAAATGGAAATGCTCAGTTTGTATATTATATATGACTGTTGCTGGTAACACATAAATTGTGTCTAGGACATTTAAGGAAGCATACAGTCAATAAACAGAAAAAGAAGAAACAGCTTATACACACAAACAAGGACTAATATAGCTAACGATGTAATAAATCTATGACAGGATGATGTCTGTAACAGGAACTCAAATATTTATTCACATATTGTACGTAATGCTACTTACCTACGGCACCTAAAATGCCTTGAAGATGTATTAGACATAAATTCAGTAGAGCAAAGATGCAAGTCCTAAGAAAGTTGATGTTTTATATTTGTTGCAATGTTGTAGAGGAATACTGTTCAGTAAAAGATATCCTCTAAAAGACCTTGAGGAAACGGAGCAGATGGTTGCATGTGCTATCCCACTTAAATTTAAAGTGGCTTTATAAATACTCAGAAAAAAAAAATAATTTTTCCGTAGTCTTTTAAGTAAAGAAAAGGAGGCAAAAGATGATTTTTATTAGTATTCAAATCAGAATTCCAAAATATAAGAATAACTTTTTCACACTAAAACAATTTACAATACTGTACAAAACTGTAGAACGGTTCAATATGCCTTGCTGTCAGGATTAATTGTATGTTGAATTTCTGTATTAATACATCCCACAGGATAAGGAAAAATTCCAGTTTGGGATGAGACAAGGTAGGCCTCAATAGGGACTGCACCATTTGCTGGTGATGGGCAGTATCCCTGCTGGGCAGTACAACCTCCATAGCTCCTTGTACCTGCCGACATTTTTAATGAAGAAAACAGTGGGAGTCCTGGGGGACCTCCTGTGCAGGCGCTGGCGGCTGTGCCTGCGCCACAAGCACAACATGTTCTGGACACCCTGGGCTCCTGATGCCTGCACAGATTGGCCATGCATCACATGTGCTTTGAGTCTGCTGTGTCCAGAAAATAGTCTGTGGGGCCATTCAACAGAAAATCTGCTCGGTTATTGATAAAAATGGGATTCTGCCATCAAAACAGTAGAATTGGCAGGTATAGGGAGTATGATTCTAGGAACCCTATATAATTCTTACGAGGCATCCATCTGAAATACACAGACTACAGGATCTTGGTGACTGGTTCTTCTCTGCTCTAGTTAAATACTGTTTTGCTCCTTGGCTTCTGTCCTATTTCCAGAAGATGAAATAGCATGTCTTTTCCTCTCGTGGTTGGTGATTGTTTTTCTCTCAATCTGTAGTTTTGTTATGGATCAGAGGGAGCCAAGGGCCACGAGTGACTTGCAATCCTCAGCACATGCTGCTTTCTCTAGACATACTGTTTAGTAAGGAAATAAACTAGTGAGGGGTAAAAGATGCAATATGGTGCTTACTGCCTTATTTCAGCACATTAAATATATACAATCTGCACTTGATTCCAACTAAAAATAGCACTCAGATTAATACAGCTTTCTTTGATATATTAAACAAAGAAACCATTACCATGAGTTATAAATTGGGAAAAGTGTGGTTCACAGTGTCTGTCAAAATAGAGTTCTGTGCTAGGATGGATGTGGACAGGCTGATGGAGTGGACTGAACATACACTCAGGAGTGAGACAGGGCACAAATCTCTGTGAGTGTCATTGACTCTTTCTGAAATTTAAGGCAGGTCTTTTAAGTCCATATATCTCTATTTTAAGAGGGTCCAGATTTAAACACTTAATTTATTTTTTAGCAAGTCTCAAGAATGTATAACTCCAACTGATGTCTGTGCTGGCCACTCATTATCCAAAACTGAATCCCAAATTTGAGGACTGAAAATCAGAAGGCAGTTCCAAAAGTCCTGGCCTCAGATTCCTGGGGCTTCTTAATTTCTAGCGTGATATCTGAATGCTCTTATCCATCTTTGGCTGATTGAAATCTGCCACTGAGAAAATTCTATAGGAATAATTATTGCTCTATCTCACAAATCTTGATGAGCTTTTAAACTATTATCTATAATACCATTAAAATTTCACAATATAATCATCCTTGCAGAAACAAATCTGGTATATCTTTTATTTTGGCGGCTATATGAGATTTTACAGATTTAAGGCAGTGCACAACAGCCGTTTAGAAAGCTGAACATCACTGATCCATTTTACAAATGGAGACAACTGCACTCAGAAGAGAGATCTGCATTAGACCACACAGACTGCAGCAAATTCACCACTAGAATACAGGATTTCTGATACAAAATTTACTCTACTGAACACTAAATCAGTGGCTCTTAAACTCTTGCTCTAAGCAGGCAGTTATTCATTGTAGCCAGCTTGCTTTCTTGCCTCCTCTTGCCAAATTAATTTGCAATGTAGTTAAAAATGCACTGCTAGTATTACCTTGTCCCTCAAGTGATTCACATTGTTACCGCTGGGATATTGCTCAGTTATGAAACAAAAAGAATCACCTGCTGCATCACTGGGGCAGAGGATCTGCTCAGCTTAGTTGGAAAAGGTCAGCAAATTTGCAATGGGTGTTGTTGCTCTACCTACAAAAAAAAAAAAATTTTTGTGGCATATTGTGTAATTCTGGATGTCCATCTCAATTGTAAAGGACAGAAAGAAAATATCTGTCATTGCTTACGGAATTGACTGGCTTTGCAAAACTAACTGACCCAAAATACGCAAACATATGTCAGTTGAAACGCAGTCTGATGGGCACGGGGTCATTGCGCCAAAATGTCACTATGTCGTGATAAAGCCTTGTAGTATTTTTTTTTTTTTGGTCCTGAAATTGATTTTGAAATCTCCACATTTTGCACGCATTGCTTATGGACTGTAAGCCAACAAGACCGTGTCAGCAGGATGATGTCTGCCCAGCAGAGTCCAAGGGAGGCGGCAGTATGCCATCTGTCTTAGTGAAGTCTCCAACAGAACTGTGGTGTATTTAGCACAGGAGAATTTTAAATGTCTCCTCAGGTCTTGCAGTGGCCTCAAACCTCGGATATTGTAATTAAAAAAAAGAGTTTGATCTACCCAGGTCTCTTTGCCGAATATCTGACTCAACTATTTTAATTTTTCATAACTAATGGAATATTCTGCAGTTAGGAACTGGATTTATCAAATCAGCTAATGTCAGCTTCCAGGGCTTGCAGGAAAGAGGTCTGTGAGTAAGAAGAAACCTTGGGGGTTCCCTTAGTGTTTAGTGTGCGACCAGTGCTGAACATCAGACCTCTCCGTGGCAGTCATGCACGGCCGGTGTGCTGCCCTAATGGGGAGAACCGTGGGAATCACCTTTCCTTCACAGGAAGGGCGATTAGACACTGGAACGGGCTGCCCAGGGAGGCGGTGGAGTCACTGCCCCTGAAGGTGTTAAAGGAAAGACGGGACGGAGCACTCGGTGCCACGGTCCGGTTGACACGGTGGTGTTCGGCCCCAGGCTGCACTCGATGGCCTCGGGGGTCTTTTCCAACCTCATTCACGCCGTGCTCGCCCGGCCCGGCCCCTCCACGCTGCGCTCGCACCCCGCAGCCGCAGGGCTGTCCCCGGAGGGGCGGCGGCCGCGACCTTTCTCCCTCCCCGGGGCGGTGCCCGGGCCGGGGACCCCCCGGGCGGGGATCCCGGGCCGGGCCCGGCTGAGGCGGGGGCGGGGGCGGAGCCGCGGCCCCTGGGCCCGTGCCCGCCCTCCCGGCGTGCCCCGCGGAGGGGCGGCTCATGTCCGCCATCCCGGCGTGCCGCGCGCCCGGGCAGCAGCCGGAGCAGCCGCGGCGGCCGCGTCCCCTCCCTGCGCTGTGAGACAGCAGCACCGCCCGCCGAGCAGCCGCCCGCGCCTCGCTGTGCCCGCGTCCGCCCCGCTCCCTGCCGCTCCGCCCGCCCCTGCCCCGCGCCGCTGCCCGGCCGGCCATGCCGTCTCGGGCAAGGTAATGAGCCGCAGAGCCCCGGGGTCTCGGCTGAGCGGCACCGGCAGCAGGCAGCACTACCACCCGCGGGGCTGGAATGACTGGCAACCCAGGTGGGCAGGGCCGGGGGCGCGGGGGTCGGGGCTGGG
>JAWMRA010000033.1:8511583-8540688 GCA_035584735.1 Pseudotriccus pelzelni | reverse complement strand
GGGACGGGGCAGGGACGGGGCTGTCAGCGCCCGGCGCGGGGGCAGCGCGCCCGCCTCCCCCCGCGGCCTGCGCCGGGTCCGTGCCCGCGGGCAGCGCTGCCCCCGCTGCGGCCGCGGGGAGAGGCCGGGGGCTGCGGTGCGGGGAGCGGGGGTGGGCTCGGGGCCGCTGTTTCCAGCCTGTTTTCTTTCAGCTGGCGGACAACCAGGGGAGAGGTGAAGCTGCGGGAGTACTCGTAATATTTCGAGGGTTAACAGCATAGTACGCGTTTATTCTACATATTTATTTATTTTTTTTAAATCTGGGGAGCATGGTCGATCTGTATAAGCTCCAGCCTACTTGCAATGTGTTTTATAAGGCTTTAGGTGTATTTTTACCTGGCACTTTTTAGTAAGTAAAATTCGAAGTCTGTTGACTTCTTTAGGTATGTACAGAGAGTGTATTTCAAATCTTGTTTCCTTCTAATGTGTCTGATGAGAGTGTATTTGCTCTACTGCTCAGCCTTGCTATTTGCAGAGTCAGAGTTGTCATGTAGAAATTGTAAATAAATTTGGTGTTTCTTAGTTTATTTTTAATGTGTTTTAATGAGGCTTTTTTAGTGTTTTGGGAAGTGTAACACAACATGGGATCTTACTTATAAACTTTCCAACAGAGAACAGACTGACACGTGCTTGGCAGTGTATTGACAGATGATAGTCCCAGTCTCATGCAGTTTGGGCTGGCAAAATTGAGTGGATGGGAAGGTAGATCTTAAGAAACACAGATATAATTTCAGCATTTACTGTGAAAGAGGCTTTTCTTTTGCTTGAAGAGTGCTAGAGGCTGTTCAGTTCTTAATGGTGTGTGGGGCATGGTTATTTAAATTCTAATTTCTTCTGTAATTGAACTACTTGGTCAAATAACTTACTATTTTTTCCGTACTTAAAAACTTATGAACCTTGTTAGTCATGTTTTTTTTAAAGCCTCTAGATTTTTTTTTTGGAGAATTAAGAAGTCTGGTCTCTCACATACACCTTAACTACTATCTTGCTTCAGATATGTGGGCTGCAGTCTGGAATTTTGGGCCCTAACTCGTGACCTTCCCACCTGGAAGAAGTTGGATGTGACTTTGCAGTGGGTGGTTTCTATAAATGCATCCTGGTTGGATGTATCAATTTGTCATGAAACTGAGAGTGTAGCGGCAGAAATGCTGGTTTCAGAAGTTAGACTGTTACCTCTGTGTCTGGCTCCGTTCCGTTCTGTGTGCTGTGGTCTGGTGCCTCCTTAGCTCTCGAGTACAGTTGCTGTAAACTGAGCTGCTAAAATAATTATCCACAAAGCCACAGCAGAAACAAAACTCTGAAAGCACTAGAGAAAGTGTGGTGGCCTAAGGGAGCCTCACAGCATGGACAGGGCGTCGTTCTGTTTCCATCACACCGTGTGACCAAGAGCTCCGGCTAAGAATTAGCTGACAACCTCCACCACTGGTCCTGTCAGTTTTCAGAATTTAACTTTATTCTTTCCTTTAAATATTACCATTTTTTTATTCTGGTGAGGGAGCCCAGGAATCAAAAATGTTCACACAGTCCCAAACACTGCATGTTTTCTTCTATGTGTTGTGCTCCAGGTTTTTACATCTCGAAAAGATGGCTTTGCTGATGGGGAACTTCTTGTGATTCTACACTACAGACTTAAAGGACAAAGAGATTAAATCAATCTTGGTTGATTTGATGTTAACTAATTTTTAAAAGTTATTCATATGCGTGGTTGAAAGGAGATCTGTTACCTAAAACTGATAATGTGTGTTTCTTTGATCATTTGGAATATGCTCTTGGACAAACCCCACAGCACAAATATACGAATATTTTTTCCTTTCCCTTTCCCTGCTGGTGGCTTGTAGTTTCATTTACTTTGGGTGATGTTGCTGGTAAATGCTTTCTTGCAGGGCGTGGAAGAGGGGAGGGACATGACCAAAGTAATGAAAGCTGTAAAAATTGTAATTGTTTCAAGATTCTAAAGGCAGAAGAAGGAACTGCTGATGCATGGGTGTAGGATCAGATGGATTGTGTTTTCAAATGCACATTTCTATGTGTGTAAAAATTACTAGATTGATTTTCATTACTAGGTCCAGATTCCTCTCAGTTTTTAGTTATGCTGGTCACCTTTGGGGCTTGGGGTGAAAATGGTGTGAAACTGAAAGCTTTTGAGCGTAGATGCTTTTTTAAGGGACAGTAGTTTTTAATTAAAATTTGATTTTTTTTAAAAAATTTGTGCTTCTGTGTCAGATGCACGTGGACTGTTTTTCCAACTGTGTGTATTGATAGAGCTGTGTATTACAGAGGAAGAAGCTGTCCTGAGATATAAGGGCATATTAGTTTGTGTGTTGCTGTGTACCAGGCTCTAAATTAATAGCCACACAAACACTTTGTAGGTGAATGTTGGATGTATGTGGCAGAGAACAGTGAAGCTTTTTTTGAGAAGGCTTGATAAGATTTTGTTCCCCTTTCTTCTAATCTTTACAGCTGTCTAGACCTTTACTTTCTTTTCTTTTTGTTTAACAGATTTCACTGCATTTTGCCTGTTGCAAACCTCTGGGGCAAAAAATAAAATCATGTCAGGGTGCAGGCCTTGTGTGTGAGCAGAGTTAATTTGTTAGAGTACTAGAGGCTAATTGTGTACTGAAACAAGAAGTACTGCCTTTTGATGGGAAATGCAGGAGTGTGAGTGCAGGATAGCAGGTTAGCAAGTGCACCATGACATGCTTAGATGAACGTGAGAAAAGGAATATAAGATTTTAAGGAACAGGACTTCTCTGTCTCTCGCATCATAAATACAGTTAGCAGGGGAGTAAGCGGAAAAGTGTAAGATCTGTCACATCTGAGCAGAGTTCCAGAAGTGCCCTGTTAGGTTCAATGCTGAATTTTATTCTTGAAAATGGTGTGTGTCCTCATGCAATATAAGCCAGTGGTACGAGTTACTGATTTCTGTTAGCATGGTGCTTGCCACACCAAGTTACTGCCTGGGCCCAGTGGGTCTAGGCATGAGACAGGACAGTAAAATACGGATCTCCTTTCAGTAGCTTATAGCCTAAGCAGGAGAGCATATTGGCTGGATTGTTGTGACTGAGGACAAGTACCCTGTCTTTAATTAAAGACAGATTGGGAGGTATTGGCAGAGAGCAAAGAAACTCATCAGAGCAAATGGCCCAGGAAAGTGATGTTTAGAGCAGTTACTTCTTACATGGCTGTGAAGGCCAAAGGCATGTCTTTTACAAAAAGCAAGCACTCAGTGTGGATATTGTCTGATCATAATGCTGAATCCATGGAGTGAATGACGAGCAGGTGACAGTAGTGGGTGCTGTGTATGAGAGAAGTGGAGACAGAGACTCTCTCTGTGTTTGCATGTACAGGAAGGTACACGGGGAAAATGTTTGTTAGAAATAGGCTGACCTTAGTTTGCACAGGTGAGAGACCTGAAAGTTGGCAACACAGAGGTGTTTGAGGATGTTGTTGAAATTACCTGAGAATGGGTGTGTAGAGTCATGTAGGGTGAAAGTTGATAAGGCTTCTGTCTCTTCAGGGGTAATTGAGAGAGAGGAGAGAGCAAAGACTGAGGTACAGGTATGTACACAGGGAGGGAGAGAGAGAAAAATAGTGATGTTGAAGGCAGCTTAGAGAACAAGATGCCAGTGGAAACACTGGGAAGAGATTCAATGGACTGCCCATGGGAGATGCTGAGCAGGAATGGGTTCATTTGTAACCGTAATTCTCTATCTCCTTTCACATCTGAGTGAATATGCTGATAAGGTTGGAAAGGTGCGAGATCAAAGACTTTGTTTTTTGGTAAAATGGAGGAGCTGAAATTTGTAATGTGGAAACCTTTGTTTTTCATGTGAAAACAGGAGAGTGAGATGTGAGAAAGATGAAAGAAGATGAAAGTGTGTCGGTGGAAAGCAGAATAAACTTGGAGTGCAGATAGTTTTCCGTACAAGAATAACCATACTAGATCAGAGCAATGATTTAGCTAGCATAATATCCTGGACCCAAAAACGGCTATCAGAAGATATCTGTGGATAAAGAAGAGGATGTGTATATGATGTCTTTTCCTGATGTTTCTTTCTAATGTCCATCACAGGACAGAGTGAAACTGGTGAGCTATTGTGTAAGAATGGAGTGATGCAGAATCAAGAGGTGATTTGAAATGCTGCTGTGGTTGCAGGTGGATGTCCAGCAGTGGAGATTGCAGAATTGCAGTAGGAAGATAATTAGTTGTTTTTTCACTAGTAGAAAACATGTCCACTCTCGACACAGGAGTAGAAACAAAAGTAGGTTTTGGAGTGGGCTCAGCCAGGTTCAGGCTTGGCAACGTAGACCAAGTCATGAGAAAAGACCATGGCAAAAGGAAGCTGTCACAGCTCTGCCTTCCAGTGGAAGAACAATTGGAAACTTGGTGGGAAGCTGTTAATTTGAGTGGATACAGTGACTCTTAAATTATCAATAAGATATTTAAAATTTAAGTAATGAAGAATTTATCTCTACTATAGCAAATAAAATTGGCAAATAGAACAAATAAACAATTAAATTTGACTGGCTTGAATAATAATAGAGCTCACACAGTAGAGTTGTCTTAGAATAAAGCCTTCATGTAGGTCCTGTACTTGGAAATAAAATCAAATAGAATAATTAAGTGATTTTTGTCTCAAAATAATATCCATATGGCAGGGTTGTTCTGAAAAAGCTACAGATAATGAACAGTATACGCCAGACTGTAACAAGCTTCTTGGACAAAATTTCTTAAGGCTTCTATATAGTAAAGAAACACAGTGTATTTTTGCTTGACCTATATTTTTAAATTTTTTTGTCTAAATAAAGATTTTTTTTGTAAAACCAGTTGTTTTCATCCATATGCTCTTCAGTTAAATAAGTTGGCAAGTCAACCTTTGATGGAATGAGATCTAGACAGATTTTTGAAAAGCCTGTTTCCTTTTGTATGCCAATGGAAAAAAATTAAGCAGCCTTTTTGGAGAGTGGAGGCCACACACTAGTGGCCATTTCTGCTTATTTGGATGGCTGAACTATTTTCTTTTTCTGATGGATAAAGGCAGGTTTAAAATTACCTTGCAGAAAACTGAATGCAATCTCTTTTGTATAAGTGATACTGATAAAACAGTGTATGCAGCCAGTTGGTGGTGATGGGGTAATCTTCCACCCAGAACCAGGCACAGATGAAAACTGTCATGTGAGCTCTTGAAGTGCTTTGCTTAGTCTCCAGCAGTGAGGTTTTCAGGTGGAAATAAAACAGCACATAAAGTGCCAAATAAGCTTTGGAAGCTACATTATAGGGTAGTCATAGTAGTGTTCATCCTTGCACTTTCTCATTCTGACTTTGTGTAATGTCACATATATATTTTTACTTCTCCTTGTCTGTTGCTAACATTGCATTGTGGTTCTGTTAGTACATGATGTTTGTGACAATGTCAATATACGTAAGGTAAATTTGCTGTTACGTAGACTTTGTGGGAAAGATGATGCTGAGCTTTGGGTCTGTCACATAACCTGCCATCTGCGTGGCACAATACAATTAAAGTGGAAATACTGCCGTGTGAGCAGGAGCAGTGCCCTCCTGAAATACAGGTGTGAGCTGAGGTAGCCAGGAGTGCAGTTCTTCACATCACCTGGTGGAATGGCTGTGGTGTACCCTGAAGGGCTGGAGGGAGGCAGAAGAAGTGATTGTTTGTAAGACTTTGTCTCAAGGACTTGTCCACAGAGTGCTTGCCTTTGAGTTCTAAGTGGTTATCTTTCAAAATGATAACGACATGATTCCTGACATGAAAAAGAGTGTCTTTTAGAAATGGATTTGGAAACTCAGTGTCTCTTCCCGTGCACGCAGTGAGGATGCACAGCCATGCCCTGTGCCACCCAGGTGGTGGAACACAGGTACGGGTAACAGGAACTGGGGATGCAGCCCCAGGTCTTGATGAGCCCACGCCACAAGTTCCCAGAGTGCTGGTGCAGGAGCCTGCAGTACAGATCTTGAATGTGCTTCCCCCCTGAGAAATGGTGTGTATCCCTGGGCAGCTGGAGATGCACAGGCCCATCACGTGGTGGGCTCTGCTTCTGGTGTGAATCTCATTGCAAGCTCCTTCCTGTTCAAAATCCTCCTTCTAAGCAATAAGGACCATAGCAGTTGATGGGGTTACAAAACCTCATTCTCTGGAAATGGCATCTTTCTACAAAGAATTTTTTTTTCTGCCGTATAAAGGAAGGACAGAAACTGCTGGCTACGTAAGCCACACATTTATTGTAGTGGGAACAATTTTTTCTGTGGGAACTATTGTCTCCTAAACTGATACACGGGAGAACAAGTTCATATTTTAATAAAATTGGACTCACCTTTTAACTGGTGATAAAGTGTGAGCAGGTTAGCTGGCAAATAGCCGTTCCCAAAGCCAGAATGAAGTGAGTGTGTGGGTTTTCCCAGGGAAACAATAGGCTTACGTATTTTACCACAATGGAAGATTATACAAAGTGTTCAGAGGCTGTGCTGTGGGAAGTGGGGTTAGCTGAGAACATGGGTAGTCCTCCAGTTGATTGGGAAGTGCAGAGCAGTGTTAAAAAGTGTATGTTTAATCATCTTGCCTTCAGACATAGGAATTTCAGGCTTAATGGCTGACAGTTGGAGATGATTCGGTTTTACAGCGCATTGCCTTAAAAAAGCGATGCCCTTTGGGAAGGTAAACTTAAGAATCCATCAGTACTTAAATTTACCAACTGAAAATTTGTCAACCTGTTTCACTGAAAAGCTGAAGTACTTGCTTAAAGTGAGCTGGGAGTTTCTGAAGTTTTGAGAAAGGGAGAAAATCTGGGGTCTCTAACTGCCTGGAAGATTTGCACATGGTGTAGACACATTTAAAGTTCATACCATTCAAGGTACAGTGGTGAACTTTGTTGTTTGACATAGCTGAGGTGAATGATAAAGGTCCAATTGTATAAGGATTTTTACAATCCTAGTTGACTGTCATGAACAAAGACTTCTAGTAAGGCTTTGCCTCTTGAGTAGCGTAGCCTATTTTATAAATAGTCCAAACAAGTGCTCAACAAAGCAGTAGATGTGATGGCAGAGTGAATAGTGAATGAGGAAAAGAGTCTTACTGTCTATATTTAAAAATGAATTTGCTTATAGTGCAAAAGGAAATAATATCTGCCAATCAAACCTAGTGTCAACTTGCACTGTGAGAATAGGGCAAAAGCACAATTTTCTTCTTGTTCCAAATGGATAATAAAATGTCTTAGCATTCTCAAGAGAATAAAATGTGTGTCTATGTCTTTAATTCCGGTTGGTTTTGAAAATATCAGCCCTCATGGTCTGGCTCTTCCAGTTGTACTGAGGCTGAGCCGTATTTGACAAGCCTTCAGGACAGCTTAAGTAACAACTGCTTTTCAAAAGGTTTACCTGTGTTTTTCCCTTTCGGCTTCGAGATGTGTTTGACTCCTTTTCCCTGAATTTATTTACCAGTTCTAATCACAGTTTTCTCTTGAAAAATCAAAATGAAAGACTTTTTCTCAAGAACGTGTGGTGTTTGTCCTTACACAAACTGTAGTTAATTTACAGAAATGACCTGCCCTGCCTTTTCTAAAAATAATCAAATGAACCATCCAAAGCTTAAAATCAAAATAGTAGATCTTTAGAGTTTGGTTAGGGAAAACTTGCTGTAAATAATCTGTTCAACTGAAGTAGATTTGAGTTGAAGAAAATTCTGCTGATTTTTCTTTTGGATGGGTTTTATTTGTTTTAATGTCAAACCTCCAGCATTGCTTGTAAGAATGCATTTAAAGTAGTTGATTGAGTTTAGATTCTGAAGTCTCGTGCACACAAGTTTATTTCATTAAAGTTCCTGTATTTTTGAAAATTAAACCACTTAGTATGTCCAGTGAGAAGAATTGGTTTCATAATTTTAATCTTTTTTCTTCAGAATTTTTTCTGGGCTATAAATCAGTTTTGTGATATGAGAGTGGTTTAATCTTGGTGCAGATTTTAACTCGCCTTTTATCTGCAAACATTTACTCTAAAGGATAACAACTCTTAATTTACCTTTCAGTTTTTTCTCCAGTAAAGCCTGTTTCCTTGTTTTGCAGTTTTTATTTTGTAAAAACCCAATCTGTGATTTCTGCGTTCCTTATCAGTTACATGCCAGTAACTCTTCCATCGAATAAGAGGGTTTATATTGCCCAGTAAGGCCCATAGCACATTATGTAAATGTTCATGTGTAGATTAGTGATGACTTTCACAGATGGTAACTGTCATCTAGTTGTGGTACATACCTGTACCTAGCTGTATTTTATTTGTCACCTCTGGGAAGTAATTTTTCCTTCTGTAGCCATCCAGCTGAAAAGAGACTTGAGAATGTCTCGAGAAAAGGCCCTGGCACGCTAGAATGCATTTCCTTTGCATGTTGTTGTGATAATTAGTCAATTCGTATCCCAGTGTGAATTTAAGGTCACATTTTAAGAAGCAGGTTAGATGTAAAACTTTTTTACACAGGAAAATACAACTGGGATTGTCATTTAAATATGTTATATTTGTAAGTGAATGTGAATCCCACTCCTGTTATACCCCTACATAAAAAAAAATATTTTTCTCTTTGTAGAACTGACAGTGCATCAGCTGACCAGGACAATTTAAAATACTCTTCATCCAGAGATCGGGGCAGTTCTGCCTCCTATGGATTACAACCCTCAAATTCAGCTGTGGTGTCTCGGCAAAGACACGATGATATCAGAGTCCACACTGACATACAGAATGAAGAAAAAGGTATACAGTTGCTGTTTCGTGTGTGAATTGTGAGGGGACATTCAGGGAAAGGCAGTAAACTGGAAATGGTGGAGAATTTTTTGGTTTGGTTTGGTTTGTATCTTTTCCCTCCAAAAAAGGCAGTGAAGTGATTTGACTCATTGTCACAGTATCACTGTTTTGAGAGATTTGTCAGGGATGAAAGAAATGTTGTGGTTGATATGAATGCTGACAAAAATATGCAGTTGCATTAGGAGAGAAATGCAGGAGAAGACTTCATGTATTAACAGAATAAGCATTTTTTTTTTCTGAAGAATAGTATTCTGGATATATTTGGTGTACAGGCTGATTTCTTCCTGAATACTCTCTAATGCTTCTGGTATTGGATTAAACAGGCTACTAATCTGATATATTGCCCATTGCAGCTTTGCTGCACCAAACTAGAATCTTTGTTTGGTAATCAGATCTATATTTTGTCGTTAATAGCAATTTCTACTTCCATGTGCCTCAGTCTGATTTCATATAAATCATGTGATGTGTGATTCATACATTTTTATTATTTTTGGGATGGAAATACTATCTCTAAAAAATAACTAAACGTTCAGAATTATATATGAAAAAGAAATCTGTATTCTGATTTTTTTATTTTTAATTGCCTAATACAGGTATCAAATAGGATTTTTTTACTGGCAGAATCACTTAGACTATATAAATCTTCAGGCAGGCCAGACTTAAAAAAAATACTCCCAGGATTAGTAGTGTGGGAGTTTTTGTTCAGGAACCTAAAAAATACTTGCACTTCTTCTCTGCCCTGTAACTGTCTGTAAATAATTGCTGTATGGGGAAGTTACAGCTGGGTGCAAATTTATTTTTTTATGAGTAGTAGGTACTGTTAGTAGGTGGCAGAAGCATGAAGCATGTTTATCTGCATAGCTTGAGAACCTTAAGATTTGTTTAACTTCAATAGGGAAACTGCTTAGGGAGTATTTGTCAGCGTGTCAGCTAATGTGGAATGTTACACTGTGTTTAACACAGACTGACACGGTAGGTTATTCTCATAAATTGAAGTGTGCTAGCATTTAAAGAATGTACTTGCAGTGTAGTGAACTAGTAAGTTCTGAACAAATTCAGAAAGGTAGTTTGTGAAGTTGCTGGGAAAGTGCCATTTGAAAAGAAAAATGCGCCTACCTGTCCCTGCAGTGCTGTGTCTTGCAGGGCATGTCTCTGCTAGCTCAGCACTTTGGGCTATTTTGTTCAGGTGTGACTTGAAAAGAGATGATTAGGATATTCTGTACTATAAAACCAAATTCCTGGTATGCCTAGTTCATTTTTATTTTTGGAGAAATTTGTAAACTGACAGATGCAGAGGAGTTTCTTTGTTAGTAAGATTTTTCTATTGGTGTGTTGGAATCTGCCAGGACGGAATTTTCTTTGAGATTTTCTGGCCTGGATTTCACACACCACCACCCCCCCCCCCGGCCCTGACCCCAGCTTCTGGTGTCAATAACAAAAGTTAATTCCAAATTGATAGTTTCTGGGAGCTTTTCAGGTTTGAAAACCTCTAATGATGGGAGGTTGTGCAGCCTCACTTAGGAGCCTGTTTAGTGCTTTACTACTCAGTCTTTTTCTGATATTCAGATTTCCCTTTCTGCAACTTATGACTGTTGACTCCTGTCCTTTTGCTGTGCATGTGTAAAATTAGTCTGGCTGTTGGTTTTTTTGTTATAAATAACCCTTCACATTAGCTAACTTTCCTCCTTTACCTTATAAAACAAGACAAGGGAGTTGGAAGATGTGAGTTTTTAAACTAAATAGAATGCTCTTGGGTGTTTACTTACAGATGAGGTGTTCTCCCTTCCTGCAACACTTTCTTCCTTTTTGTTTTGTAGTCCTCTAGTCCTTACTGCTAAAAAGATACTACACTATTATTCCTGTGTCATGGTATCTGCATATTTATGCTCAAATTATAAACAGGGACATAACTGATTATATTCTTATTTGGCCTGAGATTTAACATATAAAGGGAAATGAATAAAATTTTTATATATTAGGATTTTCAAAAGCTTTTCAGACCAGGAGATAAGGGAAGAGTTAGAATATAGTATTTACAGCCTTATTGATGAAAACCCTGATTGTCCTGCTGGTTTTAAATGAAACAAATTGTGATTTAGAGCAATATTGTTACTAAATGTGTGCCGTCTACATGTGAAGTGGGAGAATATAGGTTTGTGTTTAATTCAGTTAAGATGATGTCAAATGTCCTGTAGCAAATACTACATGCCTCTGCAGACAATCAGAAAAGCTTGGATATTTTATGGGCTAGAGGAAAAATATGAAGTAACTTTTAAGAACTCCAGTAGTATATGGTAGTGTCTCTGTTTTTGATAGTTGATGTTTGTGGCCTGAATGCATGATCATCTGACATCCTCATTTAAACTCATTTCTTTGGTGATTTGAATGTGTGATGCACTTCTGTTTAGTCTTCAATGTATTAATGGCTGTTAGAAGTAATTTCCTTCATAGAACAGTGTTGGTTTGTTCTGACAACATAACCTTAAGGTGGCACACCTGCTAGTTTGTTTACAAACGGAGTTGTAAAAATTACTGTTGTAAATCCAAATATACACAAACTATCCTTCCTGTAATCGTGATTGATTAATTGCAAGTGAGACTTTGCACAGGATTTGATTTTCTGTAATAGTAGGGTAGTCTTGTCTGTATAGAAATGCACAAATGTCTGCCAGTAGTTAACATCTGCTTTTTCTCAAAAACTTTCTTCACAACTGCTGAGGTCCAGATTCACCTTGATCTTTGAACTTACTTTTTATCCAACCTTTAGTCTCAGCAGGCTGCCTCTTTTTACGGGGAGCCACCTCACCTTTTCCCCAGACTTTCTTTTATACACTGAAGCAGGTGGACTTGAGGAAATACCTTTTCTGAAAGAAATCTTGCATATCTTTTGTTGTTCTGAGTTTAATTTTATTAGTTGATTCTTCCCTGTCTCAGGCAGGGGGAAGGCACTTTAGAAAGCTGCCTTGGAAATGACCGCTAATACATTGAGTGAAATATTGGGCAGGCTCAGGGGACAGTTCCACTTCTCCACAGTACCAAGAGAAGAACTTGCCCCTCTAAGTGATGTGGTAGACTGGAAGAATTTTCAGTCTCAGCAGTTGTGTATGTATATTCTTGTGGATCTAGGACTCAGAGTAGTTGAATTACTCAAAATGATATTCTTATTTTAATTTTATATTGAGATACAAAGATGTATCTCAAGTGGGAGAATGTAGGATTGGCTTTAATTAAAGATAATTGGCTTTAATAAAGATAATTAAGTGTGTGAAAATATTGACCTTTTTATGCTGAGACCGTTGTTCAATCTGTACATACAAATAGTATTTGGCTTTTCAAAAGCTTTCTCATTTTTTGGAGCCTGCATGGTGGGTTTGTAGCAAAAACAGAATGGAAATTTGATGTGCATAATCAAGGAGCAAGTAAGTGAACGAATCTAGCCATGTGCACTAGCAGTTTGACATGAAAGTCTTTGTAAAATACAAGGTCAAAGTAATAATAAGAAAACATTAAATACAACAAAATTGGTGTTAAACTTCACTGCAGTAGAGGCTTTTTCGTGGGTTTCAAAAGAAGACTGAGATTCTAAATACGTGACCTGGAAACTTACAGGGTATAACAAAGCTTTAGTGCATGTGAAAGTGAAAAGGGAAGCTAAAGAGAGTGGTAGAGGATAGGGCTGCTAATTTGTGCATGAATTGAATAGGTCATAACTCACTACCCTACTAAATATGTGGTCTGAGAGCCTGTTTTAACGTCACGTTGGTTTCTCCACAGGTGGCTACAGTGTCAATGGAGGATCTGGGGAAAATACTTATGGTCGGAAGTCGTTGGGGCAAGAGCTGAGAGTTAACAATGTGACCAATCCTGATTTTACCAGTGTTCCGCATGGGAATCGTGCTTTAGCCACAAAAGACATGAGGAAATCACAGGGTAAGGACATCACATATTTTTAGGAAGAGAGTATCTCTTTTGGCAACATTTTTTGTGTTCAGAATATGAAAAAAATTCACTATGATGAGGCACTCTATATGTTTTTTTTTTAAATTTATGATTAGATAATGTTGATTGAAACTGTCATCTGGTGTTTACTGTTCCCTGTGTTGAGGCTTCTTCCATAGGTTGGGCAGATTAAGCTCCCAATCTTTCAATTTCCTTTAAAAGGTTTTTGAACCCTTATTTAGGTCAGCAAATTTGGCAGAGAGATCAAGAACTCTAAGAAGGAGAATTTGCTCTCGGATTTGTTGAAAATTGGTGCCTGAGTAAAAAGTTGTTAATCAGTGAGTCCCTAGTGTGGGAAGAGCAGCAATGGTGACCTCAACCGTTACCTGTTCTCACTGGCCTGCAGGTCAGCGAGTCATCACATCACAGCGCCAGCTGATTACTCAGCCTGTGTGTACTCCTGAGCCTGCCACAACTCATGCTGCCTCTTGCTCAGCTGAGGGTTGGAGGCAGGGGAGGAACTGCAGGCATCAAAAGAATGTGGGCAAGGTCTTGGGAGATGCAGCGAGAACAAATTTGGAGTTGCAAGAGGGTGCAAGAATGCTGGGCTTGTGTTTGTGAGGAAGAAGGCTTGACTCTTCCCACTATCTGAGGTTTGAGTCATAGTTTAAAAAAAAAAAAAAAATAGAAGAAAGTTGTTCCAAGGACTTCTGAATGAAAATAGAAACTTAGTTATGACTAAGCACTGTCCCTGCATCACTTAGTATAAGTAGTAGTTAGGCCACTACTAAAAGCTGTGACTGCTTTATGCCAGGCACGTTATAAACATATGAGGACATGCTGTTTCTTCTCAGGGATTTGTATTTCAGAGGAAAAAAAGACAATAGTGTTCAGTGTGCTTTGCAGGTGGAAAAACGGAGGAGCAAGGAGTGGTATCACTGTTTCAAAAACCTGATCTTTGGAATGGGTTAAACTCAGACTTTATAATCCCATTCTGGTGTCATGATATAAAAATTACTTAGTCTTTTTAGTGTCTTTTTATGTCTATGGAGAGGAAATAGAGAAAGAGAACTCTTTAAATATTACTTTTGGTGGTGGGCTTGTGCATGAATTTTCTGCTACTACTACATAATAGTAAATTCAGACTTTTATCCTAGGTACGTGAGCACCTCTTTAATCCTTAAAAGGTTGAAACAGATAATTTTGCATGACTGAAGTTACTGTCTAGGATTTGTACGTTCTCTGTCCTCTAGATGTCAGATTTCAAGTTTCTGCTATTGAACTTGTCTGTCTTCATGATTGTTGTAGGTTTCAGCAAGTCACTTTGATTTTTCATAGCTTGTTTAAAATACAGTGGGATTATTTTTTGAATTCTTCGATATTTTCTTGTTTGTTAGCCTGTGGCTGAGACTGCTGATTTTTCATAAAGTGGAAGGCACAGGTGTTTGTTAAGTAGTGCTTTGTTTAATGTAGCTTCAGTCATGATCTTGGTTAGTGTTTTGGGGGGGGTGGGGTTCAGGTTATGATTGTGACATAACAAATAGCTGATACTTATTCTCTTGGGGAGTAATGCCAATGTTCACTAGGTATTAACTGAATAAAACCAAAACTGCTTTAGTAGAAAGTTTTAAACAGCGTGTCTTGTTCTAGTAGAGGTTAAATGTGTGTCTCGTACCAGTAATCTTGATGGTGGTAGTTTCAGTTATACAGTTCTGGTTTCCTGGGCAGGCAGCAGTCTGCCTGGTAGTCCTTTTCTTTCCTCTCTAGGGCTGTTCAAATTTTTTGGGTGGATAGCTGTACCAGGTCCATCCTTCTGAAGTTTGTCTGTGTCCAAGGCAGGCAAGCCTTGGACTACAGCTGCTGGCTCAGCTCTGGGCAGAAATACCAGGAGATGTTCCAATGCAAATGACCATCTAGCAGAGATTGTAGTTATTGCTCTGGCACCATCACTCAGGAAGACCTCAGATACAGCCTCAGAAGGTGTCTTTGCTGGTTGTGATTCCTTGTATGTTTCTCACCAGAAACACAGCTTTTTGTCCATTACTGAAACCTGTTGTTTCTAAATAAAGCAAGGGAAAAGAACCTTGAATTCTTTCTAAATGGCTGTGTATGCTTGAATCTTCTGTGAAATCACTAACTTCTCAAAAGAAGTGCTCTTCATGCCTGTCAGATAACATCTCTGCGTGTCTTGTGTAGTTGTGTTAGCTAGGAACAAAATGTAGATTTGATCCTTCAGACTCTTACTGCTATTTTAATGTTTGCTAAGCCTGCCTAATCCTTCAGAATGTCAGGTGTCTTCAAAATTAATTGCTTAAACTGATGCCTGGCAAGAAACAGATTATCAAAGCCTGTTATGTTCATACTTTTATTTTTAAATCCAAAAAATAGAGACATGAAAATAAGGCTGAGAATATTTTTTGCGAGTATAAGACAGAAGCCATGCTCTCCTGTAGATGCTGGCACGACCTGTAGGAGTTAGTGGGCTGTGGGTGAGTTCATAGGATCTGTAATACACAAGGACACCAAGGTGTTTTGTTTCTTAAATTTGTTTCAAATTTAAACTAGTAAAGCAGGTATATACTTTGGATTACTTACATGCACACCTGTATGCTGTTCAGAGTATGACAGTCTCACTTCAAAGCTGGTCTGCACCCAGAGCTGGGGGTCAGTCAGGCATCCCCAGGGAGGGTCTGGTCTGTCCAGGAGATCTCACATAGCCAAGTCTTTGCAGGGAGAGCTCTTGGGGAAAAGCTTCATTTTGAGTAGAAAGTAAGTTATTTTTAGGTTGTTAGACATATAAGGAGGTGTAGGATGCAACCACCTGGAGCCACCAGTCGCTTTTACTAACTACTGGTTTTCACCTGAAACAGCCAGTAGATGCTGCTGCTTTTTATTTTGTCAGACCAGTTTGCTTTCCCAGTTTGCTATTGTTTTTCCAGCTGGAGCAGCCGATTCCTGCTTTCCCAGGATGTTCTCCACCATTACAGTCTGTTCTTCACCTTTGCAGACAACAAATTTGTGGTTGCAGTTTCTTGGTTTTGTGCCTATCAAGGATATCTTGAGGTGTCTCGTTCTTAGGTACCCAACTGCCCTAGAAGGGTGCCCCATGTTCCCAGGCTGGCAGATGACATATTCTGTCAGTATTTTTCCATTATAACCTTCCCATTTTAACCAGTTGCTTTTATGGCTGCTCCCATCTGATGACTGATGTGTAACATACCAGAGCAAAAAGCTGTCTGTAGCTGTCGTGGATTTTCTCATTAGTCATGTTGACTAAGAAAACCTCGTCATCTTCCATGAATCCTCTGATTTTAACCACTATGAAACATCTAACATTAAATGTCTCGAAAGAAACTTTGTTTCCTTTTTGCAAATGAAGTAAATGAATTATTTGTATGAATTCATAGGTAACTGGTACCTAAATCAGGTAACCTGAGTTGTTACCTCACCTGGTATTGAGTGCTATTGATCAACTTCAATGAAATGTTTTCTTAGGAAGATATTAATTCTCCTACATTATGATCTGCTTAAGCAAATAGCCACTGCCCCTCTGCACACTGTGGGCTTTTGTGCCTCAATAAAGGAAGAGTAGAACTATTTTCCTTTCCAAAGCAAAACCTTTCTACTCATCAGAGAGGTACTCATAGCCTGTCCTCTTGTACCAACATAGCAGAGAAAAATCTTCTTTCTTCATAGTCAGTTGAACTTAACTCTGGTTCTGTGCTTCAAGAAGCAGCTTGTTTTATCCACAAGGTTTTCTTTAAATAGTATTTGTTGAATTTTTTTGTTTATCTATTCAGTCAGATATAACCTTGCCACATTTATTTTTTTTTTTTAATTTCCATTTACGTTGAAGGGAACTAAATCAGGTTTTTTTGTGTAGAAGTAAAACAGTTCTGCTTCGTTCTGCATGAGTTTCATGTGGGTGTTGGGGTGTCCATGGGAAGAAATGAAACATTTTGGCAGATTTGTAGATTTTACATTTAATTTTCTTCTTACTAAGTTAAAAGTAAATCATGATTTATCTTTTTTCTCAAATTAACAATAATTTCTTACTAAGTTCAAAAATACACATTTTGGACAATACAGGGTATTATTGATCAAATGCTGTAGGAAAAATAAATAAATTGTTTTTTCCAGAGCGATCGTTGTCTTATTCTGACGAGTCTCGACTGTCAAATCTTCTTCGGAGGATTACTCGGGAAGACGACAGAGACCGAAGACTGGCTACTGTAAAGCAACTGAAAGAATTCATTCAGCAACCAGAAAACAAACTGGTTAGTAATTCCTCCTTTTCCATAGTGCTGGAATTTCCATGCATTCTTTCTATAAAACTGTCTTTTAAAAAAATCTGACTGTTGGGATATGTATGCAAAGAATATCTTGGATACAAGGAATTTCATTCCACAAGAGATGAGAGTGTATTCCTGGATTGTCTGCTTTGTTTCCATAATTCAGGTAGTTGTTTGTTGCTTCGTTACTTATGATGTAACTTAAACCAAACTCCTTGAATGTATGACCTGTAGGAGTAAACATGGCATGTGTGTGTGTTTTTTTGACCTGCCCTTTGGATTCCTCAGCAAGGAAACTGAGGGAAAAGGAAGTAGAACGTGGTGATGTCTTGTTCAAAAACTGTTTCTGTATTTTAAATTAAAAATATACAAGTATTTAGCCTTGTGAATAGCTTTATCTTAGTTTACTCAGTTTTCTAACTAAACATCTTTGTATGTGGATTCCCTTTTATGGCAAGAGAACAAATAAGTCTTTTTCCTTACAGCTTTAGTAGTTTTAGTGGTTTGTTGAAGTCTCTAATGTCCTCAAGGGTCTCCTAAGGATTTGGGAATGGGAGAGGGAAGTATCCCTCCTTGGGTATACATTTTTAATATTACTTATTTTGAAATGAAGTATTAAAGAGTATTTTGTCTGACACCCACTGTTTTGGAGAGCTTTGTACTTCCAAGTACTGAAAAAGCAGGAAGTGATGGTTTAATACCCTGTCACTCATTTATGGGCAGTGCTGTGATACTTCATTTGTGGCATGTCTGTTCATATTTATGAGGAATTGGTTCATTCTCTCGTTATATATTAATTAACCACTTACGATTGTACCCTTTTCCAAAAGGCTTGATACTTAAATATATGAGACTTCTAGCCTGTGTAATTAGGTGTAAGCAGCCCTTGTTCAGGCCAAGCTAGTACTTCAGCTTTCCTCTGAAACAAAATCCTTATTATTACAAGGATTTGGGGAGTAAATGCTTTCTACAGTTATTCTGTGGTTGGGTTTTATTAATAGCTTCCATTCTGTGTGCATTTTCCCCCAGGTTTCTTTCTCATTTTGTAACTGCACTTTATTTGGGTTTATTGGTAACTTGGAACATACTGGAATTGCCATTTTAATGTCTAACTCAGTGGTGACAAACTTTGTTAGTGGTCAGGATGTTAGAAGTTTGTTAAACTTCCCTGAGTTCACTAATGAAAGTATGATCAGATGTCAAGCGATGTCCGTGATGTCAAATCTAAAACTTTTTAATGGACAGTGGTTAATGTAGAAGTAGCTCCTGCAGTTCCTGACACTGTTAAATGTGGTTTAAGAGAGTTCTTTTCATGCTCAGGGTTGAAATGTCTGTTCAGTGAAGTAGTAAATGTCAGTAGTCACTTGTCATCTAATGGCATTGTGCTCCAGCTTCTAAATGATACTGATGCCTTGTCTTGGCTCTTTTGTAGCCTCTTTTGCAGATACTAGACATGTTTTTAGTATGTCTTTCTGAGTTCTGAGGGGCCAAGCATGTGGACCTCTCTCTGTTCCCCCACTCTTAAAAGCATAGTGGTGTTCAAATCTTTAAAAAAAACCCCAACACTGGATAACATCTACTGTATTAAAGATGAATGTCTTTAAGAAAAGAGAACAAACCTTTTTACTGACTTGTCAAGAAAACTTCTTATTAATCTTACCCAGCTGCACCTAATGTATGATTTTGCAATCAACTAAGTGATGTGGTGTGGGTTTAGTACATGTTAGGAAAGCAAGTATTTCTTGTTATGTTTACTGAGAAGCACCGGTTCATCAGTCATGTTTCATCTCCAAGATAGTATTCCATTTCACTGAAATTCAGGGTTGCCTAAGTCGAAACTTTAATACTTCAGATTATATTGTCTGTTCCATTAAACTTTCTGGTGATACAATTGATCATTAGTGTAAGAGATTTGGTCTTCAGTACACACTACTCATGAGCTGTATGGTGAGTCTTACATTTGTGATGAAATGCTATCAGCAAGAACTAAACTTAGAACAAACCTTGATAGCAGGCTGCCAGTGTATTTTCATGGCTACTGTAAATAAATATTAAATACAACATCTAGGATAATATTGCAGTATTGCTTAATGTGGTTCATGCTAGTCTGCAGTGGCCTTGGAAAGCATAACAGCATCCTATTGGCAAGCAGAATTGGCAGTGGTGTGTTTAATGTGGGTGTAAACAGGACCTATTGTGGAGACAGTATTGGGCCGTTATTATGCTTAATGCCTTTTATGCATCTTACGTTATAGGTACTAGTTAAACAACTGGATAATATCCTGACTGCCATTCATGATGTACTCAATGAAAGGTAAGCTGGGAAAACTAAGCAATTTGCAGGCTTTAAAGAGGAAAAATGACACCACTGGGTTTGGATTTCGGTATAGAAGTAGAATGGAGAAGGGGAAAGGTAGAAAGGAATTAATTCACTAGTTTTGCATGGGTAGGAACCGATTGAAACTGGGGGGCAGGCATATCAACAATACTGTTAGGTGTCTAGGGTACACTTGATGTGGAGAGAACGTGAATGCACCAGCGTGGCTTTGGCATTATGGGTAAGGTAAAATCTGTCTCAGCTATGTTTGATCAGCTGAGTGGAGCAGTGCACTGCTGTAACTGGGTAGCTGCAGGTTGAACTTAAGGGTTTTTTACAAGCTGATTCATTTACATTCAGTGAAAAGCATGTGTAGAGGGAGCTCAGATGTGGGGGGGCTTTTTGGTGCTTAGGTCAGTGTTACTGCCCAGAGTCAGCTGCATGTTAAGATTTTTTTTTTCCTTGGATAGTGTGTTGCAAGTAGACCAGCACATTTGTTACATACTTTTATTAAGTTGACTTATTCTATAGAAATAATATTTAACAGAATTGTATTTTGGCTTCATCACTGGTGCTATTAAGAAGGAGAGAAGCAGCTTCATTTATGTGTATGTTTTTTTGCTTCAGAAAATTGCCTTAATTTGTTCATGGTTGGTTCTTTTCTGCTGTCGTGCCTGGAGATCCCAAGTTTCTTTTTTCTTTTTTCTTCCCAAAAATACAGTAGCAAATTGCTTCAAGAATTGAGACAGGAAGGAGCTTGCTGTCTTGGCCTTCTTTGTGCTTCTCTGAGCTACGAGGCTGAGAAGATCTTTAAATGGATTTTTAGCAAATTCAGTTCATCCACAAAAGATGAAGTTAAACTTCTTTATTTGTGTGCAACCTACAAAGCACTAGAGACAGTAGGAGAAAAGAAAGCCTTTTCATCTTTAATGCAGGTAAAATACAAGTTAAAACAGGATTTTTAATGATTTTTCCAGTGCAATGCTTGAATGAACTTTTAAACTGGAAGGAACAATACATGATGCTATACTGACATAATAAGTAAATATAATTATGGCTGAGAGGGAACTTCGATTGAATGGGATTCTTTTGATTCTGATTACGTTAGAAAGCACTTTGTAGGATGGTGCATACTTTGGTGCAACTTTTTAGTATTTATAGCAGATCCAAGAAGAATAATCCTGGTGAGACCAAAAATAGAACTCAAGTGGAATGGTACACAAAACCCAACTTTTTATTGCTTTGTGCTACTTCCTATTTACAACTTCTAACTTGAATTGTCAATAGATCTTAAGGGAGTAGGATACGTGCAGACAGAATGTGGTCCCCTAATTCAAGTTTTAGTGTCTGTTATTTTGGGTGTAGAACAGCTATATCCAGGTCTGAGCTCTGATTTAATATTTACTTTACAGAGCCTAAAAGCTTCAGCAAGAGAAATAGGGAGTTAAACCAATTAGTTGTTCTGTGGCTAAAGAACTGAAGAAAACGGTGTCCCCAAGCCTTTGACCTGGGTTTGCCGTATTTCAAGCAAATGCCCATTTGAAAGGGATTATTTCCATGCAGAATGTGTGATGCTTTTCACATTTTGACTTCCTGCAAGAAAGAGTGTTGAGTTGTTTGTTGTTTGAATCAGAGTAGTTTGCTGTGTGTTCAACACTGACTAGATCTCACATGTTGTTTTGATGAAGGAAAATGCCTAATGGCTTTGCTTTACCATTTTAGCTTGTAATGACCAGCCTGCAGTCCATCCTAGAAAATGTTGATACACCAGAGTTACTGTGCAAGTGTGTCAAGTGCATCCTTTTGGTGTCTCGATGCTACCCGCACATTTTCAGCACCAATTTTAGGGTAAGCTTACTTTGCACTCTGTATTTTCTTTCTTGAAATGTTGGTGCAGCAAATGGGCCAATTAATCTGTTTTGACAATTGCTTTCCAGGACACAGTGGACATACTGGTTGGGTGGCACATCGATCACACTCAGAAACCTTCGCTGACGCAGCAGGTGTCTGGTGAGTTTGGCCAGAGCCGCTCATGTAGTTTGCTGGGGCTTGCAAATGGTGTGGGTTTACTTACACAGGACTGGTTCCACTAACGTGGAAGTTGACACAAAACCAAACTGAGTTTCTGACTACATAACAAGAGACTTTGTTCCTAACTTTTTGGTAAATGTGCATTTACCAAATGCTAAATCTGGAAAAATGAGATGCTTTAATCAGGGTTCTTTTAAACATCAGTAGTTTTGTGCAACTTTATGACAATTTTTAATAAATTTATAGGTCTTAATATGTTCTCTGTGAAAGGATATATTTTCTCCTAAGTATTTCTAGAAAATCTTTGTAGTAAAGACGCTGTACTGGCATTTAAAAAATGGGGAAACTTTTCTATAGCTATAACAGCTGTCTTGGAAGTTATTCATGGCAAGTCTGTTATGTTTCTTGTGTCATGGTCCTAGATTCTGTCCTTAACATTTAACTGCTGTGGGACAGGACTGAACCGTAAAATTAATTTTTCAGAAGGACAAAAGAGGGAAATATCATTTATATTTATTTGTTAATTTTGTTAGATTTTTCATGCAGATAACATTCTCTTACCTGAGCAACCTTTCCCTCAGTGATATGCAACTAAAATTTAATATTTGTATGTTACCTTGTTCCCCTGTATTAATTGGCCTGGTATTTTTATACAGGATGGCTGCAGAGCTTGGAGCCCTTTTGGGTGGCTGATCTTACTTTTTCTACCACACTGCTGGGTCAGTTTTTGGAAGATATGGAAGCTTATGCTGAGGTAAACAAGACTTTATGGTATATACCAGAGTTAACTGTTACGGTTTTCCACAGCTGTGGTTTTTGTGGTGGTATTACTTTTGTAGAAAATAAAATTACATGGTTTTCCTGGGGAAGAGAGGACCAAATTATGGAGCATGCTAAATGCATGTACAAAGACTGTTCTGCACAAATCCTCATGAGCTCCGTAAGCGGTATCATAGCCAGGCTTTCAGTCATTGTTGATTGAGAATCATGTAGCAATAAAAATAAAAGCAATTGACCAAACAGGAATGTCTGTCTTCATATTTAAAGAGCTGCAGTGAAGACATGGGCTTTCCTTGGTGTTTTCTTTAATTGTCCAACTTCAGAGTTTTTTCAGAAGTGGTAACTTTTGGGGAGAGAGAGGGAATCGTAATGTTTCTGTAAACTAATAATAAACCTGTTTTTTTTTAAATAAAGTAACAGATGACACTGTGCAGGAAATAATGTAGCAGGAACTGATGGAAAACTGAATTGTGTTAATTTAGCATACTTTGTTTTGAGTTTGTAACCTTTGCTTAATTAGCAGGGCACAGAGTTTATCTGACGACGTCATTAAAGAAAGAGGTTTGGGGGGAATGTTGCCTTCTAAGGTGTATGTGCTCATATGTGTGTATGCCTATAGCTAGATTATAGTGTGTTGTATATGTTAACGTGCAGACCCTATAGGTAAAATTGTACTTTGAGCAGAATCTGTTTCACTCCAAGCAGATTCAGTAATTTGATCAGTGTACTTACGTGTACACCAGGGCTTCTGATGGTGCAGCTTCACAGGTCAGGATTCATAGAACAGTGCAGGAAGTCACTGCTTATCAACTTGTCTGCTGAACTGGTCAATGTGTGTATTCTTAGTCACGGAAGAGTTTTAAGATAACATGTGTTAACTTAAGTCATGGGGGAAGTGGTTCCAGCTAGTGTGTCCTTATCTCGCAGTGGGACAGACCAAGACTGCATCTATACTAATGAGATCAGCACTTCTGGGAATGTTCCCAGGCACTGGTGCCAGCTGGCATGGAGTAGGCTGTTAGTAAACTCCTGGTCTCCAGATCAACGTAGCTGCATGTAAACAGTGCGGTGGGAACGGCCAGTCCAACACTGACTCCAGTTTCTGAATGGGAATTTTTTGGAAGAGTGGTAAATGTGCACAGACAACTGTTGTAACAGTGCAGCAATATGGATGATCGTGTTCCAGGGACCAGGAACTCCATGAGCCCCTGGTTTAATTCACAAGATGTAGTCGGAGTACTCTGTTTCAGTGGCTGAAGTAATGAGCAGCATCTCATTACTGCCCTGTGACTTCATGGGCATTGTGTGCTTATATCCCACCTGGGTATATATGTGTAGGTGAGGTACTGGAGAAATACATCCATCATCAGATAGCACAGTTTAGTGTCTGGAAAATCGATGATGATGTGTTTTCAATCTCATATTTTGATCTTTTATCCATGTGTAACTGTTAATGATGTGCACTGATCCATAAAACTTGTATGCTGTAGGACCTCAGCCATGTGGCTTCTGGGGAATCAGTAGATGAGGATATTCCTCCTCCCTCAGTGTCGCTGCCCAAACTGGCTGCACTTCTTCGGGTGTTCAGTACCGTGGTGAGGAGCATTGGGGAGCGCTTCAGCCCCATTAGAGGACCACCAATTACAGAAGCTTATGTAACTGATGTAAGAACTCAAGTTTTTCTTTGTATTTCTTCGTCACTGACATGATTTATCACCGTATAACGATGCTATTCATTGTTGGGTTTATTTAGGTTTTATGGATTTTACATGAATATGCATATTCTCAGCTTCAAGTAAATCTGTTTTCTCAAATATGCTACAGTAATTTTACATAGACTGTGATAGTGGCACACGGGAATCACGTAGCAGAATTGAACTTTTTTTGGCTTTTTAACTTCATGTGGCTGGGTTTATGCTTGTTATCTGTCTTTGAAACCATGTTGTTGTTTATTCAGATAACTATGATGCTATAAAAACTTGAATTCAAATTATGAGTTTGATTTTATAAGATGTCAGGGTTTTATTCGTACTGAAAATGTATCTCTAGTTCTATAGTACAGGATGGTGTAAACTCATAATATATATTATATAATATGCTAAGTAGCTGCTGTAGTTCTGTAACAGGGAAAGGGAGATAGATAAAAATACCTGTAGTCAAAATCTTACTGTTGATGCATGAGCTGCACAGCTGAAATTTATGTCCTTGCAGAATTTTGTGAGGGACAAAACTTCTTGGATAAATAAGTGTATGGATTTCCCAGTTAAAGACAAGACAGTTATGTAACTTCTGTCTTAATCTGCAGAGTATTCTTGTGATAAAATGAGTCTATCTCAAGAAAACTCAAACTAGTCTGTTTTACAAGAGGAGTTCTGTTGGAACTGAGCAGAACTGTGAATAATGAATTTAGGTCTCACAGGTCTTCAGCTGAATTGAAACCAAGCAATTGAAAGTTTGGGTTTTTTCTTACACTTCTGAAGTGTAATGCTGTGATGTGCATTATTCAGAATAGAACTGATCAAGCTGCAGAGTAGGTGATTGGACAGGATATCAAGTGGATGTGAATACAATTAAATAGCATCTCTTTTTAATGGAGTTTAATTCAGTTATGGTTTTAATTTTCCAGGTTCTATACAGAGTAATGAGATGTGTGACTGCAGCAAACCAAGTATTCTTTTCTGAAGCAGTACTTACGGCTGCCAACGAGTGTGTTGGGGTTTTACTTGGCAGCCTGGATCCAAGTATGACCGTACACTGTGACATGGTCATCACATACGGATTAGATCAAATGGAAAATTGTCAGACTTGTGGCACTGATTATGTCATTTCAGTCCTGAATCTGTTGACACTGGTTTGTACATATTTTTATTATTGTGGGGTTTTTGCATTGAAGAATATTGTCTTCTAAGCTATCTTCCTTTTTTTTTTGGGTGTGTATTAGGTGAATATTTTCAACTCTTTCTGATCATAAGCAGGAAGTTCCTCTTATAAATGATGGTTTTCTGTATAGTTTGTGCTGCTGGGTTGTTTAGGCATTTGGCTTGTTGATGAAATGGCAATTAGTTTTAGCCTGAGTATTTGTGTTTTCTGTGTTTTTTGTTTTTGTTTTGTTTTTTTTTTTGCTGTTGTTCTTGTTTTGGGTGGGTTTTCCCTTGTTTTTCTTCTCGTGTCTGGCTTGACTGTTGGACAGTGCAGTTCTCTGGCCTTTGCAGTTGTTAACACCACCTCTGATGAATTTCAGAATCGTAGTGCTTAATATGTTCTGTTTATCTAATGCCATGACTTGGGAAGTCAGACTTTTTCAAAACAGCACTTAATGCGTAGGCCACAAACACTTAAATATTACATCGATCTAAATTAATCACACACCTCTCAGCTGCGCTGGTAAAGCCTGAAAATGACTGAAAATTTCCTGCTGGGAAACTTTTTTCTAGATATGGAGTATACACACTAGAAAAACAGTATTTTAATGAATCTTTACCTGATTTTTTTTTTATTATATTATCAAAGATATTTATAATTTTGTTTTTTTATCCCCAGATTGTTGAACAAATAAATACGAAACTACCATCATCGTTTGTAGAGAAATTATTTATACCAGAGTCTAAACTACTTGTTCTTCGTTATCATAAAGAGAAAGAGGTAAGAGGAAGTGACTTCTACAGGTATATTACAACAGCCTCCATGAATTTCCTAGAATGTTAAGCTGTAAAACTTTGTTCATCTTAAATATATGTTTTAATATGTGTATCTATGAAGATATAGGCAGATATAGCTAGTTCTTGGTTTTAGCTTTTAGATTTGATAGGAAGTGAGTAAGTTTGCCATCATTCCTGATAGAGAAGTCCTCAGTTGACCTGGCTTTTTGATATCAGCGTGTTAGGTGGATGATCAAGAAAGTAATTAATAGGTGCTCTAAGTAAGAGGTACTTAATTACAGGAAGCTGAAAACAGGTATGTGCACCAGACCAGGCTATTAAAGAAGAGTAATTAAGTTCTTTGGTGCTGATCAGTATATTTTATGATATTGCTCTAATCAGTTGTTACTGTAATTTTATTCCCAAGGTTGTTGCAGCAGCCCTCGCTGTATACCAAGCTGTATTGAGCCTGAAGAACATTCCTGTTTTGGAGACTGCTTACAGGTTGATTCTAGGAGAAATGACCTGTGCTCTAAATAGTCTTCTCCATAGTTTACACCTTCCTGAGGCCTGTTCTGAAATCCAGCATGACTCTTTCAAGAAGCTTATATCCAATGTGGATAATGCCAAGTTTGTTGTTATATTTGACCTCAGTGCTCTAAGTACTATTGGAAATGCTAAAAACTCATTAATTGGGGTGAGTAAAAACTCTACAGACAGTTGTGCAGTAAGTGTAAAAAGTACTTTATTACTCAAAATACACTCTATTGTATTACAGCAGTAGGACACAAACAAATTAAAATGATCATATTTGTCTTCTAATTTGTTATAGAAAAACTTGCAGTATTAGAACTTAAGGAAAATGTAATCGGTGGATTGTGTCTCTAGTTGGTGAATAACAGAAAGCAGTTTCTAGGGAAGAGCATCTTACAAGGTTTTAATGGGTTGATTCTAAGATTATCATAGTAATTGCTTTTGAAAATCGAGACAGATGAAAGCAGATAGTGTGTCCTTTGGTAGTATATCAACCATGTGAAAACACTTTTTCCAGATCTTTCCAAATAAAAACATGAACTGCTTTTAACGACTGTTTAAAAAGGGGAAAGAAAATAGTTACAATTAACATCAGAAAATAATAGAGTTAAATTATTTCCCGTAGGAAAAAGCGAAACATAATTAATGGTATGGAAACTACGCTTAAAAATAGCTCCTGTTTATTATGTTTCTTTGCTTATGTTGCAATTGTTTTCTAGATGTGGGCCCTTTCACCAACTGTGTTTGCACTGCTGAGTAAAAATCTGATGATTGTTCATGGTGACATAGCAGTTCACTTCCCTGCTGTCCAGTATGCAGTGCTCTATACATTGTATTCCCACTGTTCCAGGTATGAAGTTTACTAATTCATCAGTATTTTGAGAGCACTAGGATGGACTGACCTGAAAAGAATGTGTTGCTGAAGGGATGAGTTTAAATAAGCTTCGGTTACAATCAAACTCTTGCCCAGAGATCCAGGATAGTTGATAAGATATAAACAGCAGATGCAAATATGTTTCAGACCTTATTAATACAAAATGGTCAAAGTAAGGGAATATACTAGTTTAACTGTTATTCTGTACGTGTCTTGGTTTTCACCAAGCATTGGATACCAGACGCTTGAAAACAGGTTACTGGACTGATGTAAAATTGTGGCTTTGTTCTTTTGGGCTAGGGATCAAAACACTTGGGTTTTGACATAGTGTGGTTACTGTGAGGGTGTACATTGAAATTCTGCTTTTTTTGGTGGTTGTTTTTCCTCCCTCCTGTAAACGTCAAAGAAGTATCCCTAATCTTGGGGTGGTTTTCTGTTTTGTGCTTTTTCTTGCCTTTTCAGACATGACCATTTCATATCCAGTAGCCTCAGTTCTTCCTCTCCCTCTCTGTTTGATGGAGCAGTTATTAGTACTGTAACCACAGCAACAAAAAAACATTTCTCAATCATACTAAACCTTTTGGGGCTACTGCTTAAGAAGGATAATCTTACTCAAGATACCAGGTAACTTAACATTTTTTTATGAATAGGGAGGTATTTTTTTATTTCCCAGTAGAATGCCTTAATTTGGAAACCAGGATAATGTTTATCTGTAAAACTCGGGGTAAATTTAACTAGTCAAATATTTAGGGTTCTTTAAACTTTAATAATTAAATACCTGTGGGAAAAGTAGCTGCTTGTTTTTATACTTGAAAGCCAGAAGAGTTTAAACGATCCTAAGATCTATACAGTAAAAGCAGAGCTATCAAACTTTATTGAAAGAAAGAGTTTGCTTGCTGAAAGTGTCCTTTTACAATAGTTGCCACCCTGTGTTACCAAAATGCTGTGAAAGCTGGGGACATGTTTCAAGTTATGAAACATCTTGTTTAAAAAATGAGTTACGTTTTAATACTGATATGTAACGTTTGAAGTTATATTGGAAGGTACTTTTCTGAAACTGTGTAGAGCGAATAATACTCTTGTTTTTTGAAGGAAACTGCTTACGACGTGGGCTTTGGAAGTGGCTCTTCTGATGAAAAAATCAGAAACATATGCACCGTTATTTTCTCTCCCATCTTTTCATAAGTTTTGTAAAGGACTTTTAGCAAACAGTAAGATACTGCATATTTCTACTTAACTGTCTTTTACATTTCAAAAATTAAGTACATAGGCAGCCTTATCCTGCTGATAGCGGCAACTGTACTTGTTTCGTTTACTTTGGGGATGCTCCGAGTTCGTTTTGTGCAAAAGCTTACACTCTTTATGATTTTTTTCAAGTGGATCTCTGGCTGTGACTTATGTAGACAAATAATTTTCTTACAAGTAAGATTTGATACATCAGTGACATTTTTCATAGATTGATTTTTTGAATGAAAAATTATTTTATCAAAAGCACTAGAACTGTTCCATAATGTGACATGTTTTTGATTTCAAAACCTGCAAACAAAAGTATGGGAACAAATGCTTTTATTACCATAATACTAGCATGAGCAGTAATTTCCCAAGGCCAGGAGCGACTACCTTTTCCTTCATGTATTTCAATGAGGGAAAAAAAATCTATAATGCCTGTGTGTGGAGATCATAGGAGGATTGATCTGTCAGCAGTTAAAACAGGCCCAGAAGTTGTTACTGAAACTGGTAGTACAAGTGACTTTTTCTTACTAAGCACCTACTTTTATAAATAATAATGGCCAGTCTTCGCGAACGAAGAACCTGGGAAGGTCTTTACACCTTCCAGCCTGCGCATTGGATTTTTTAGGTG
>JAWMRA010000033.1:7951613-8511483 GCA_035584735.1 Pseudotriccus pelzelni | reverse complement strand
GAGTATCCCTGGCTGGGATCGAACCCTTGGCCTTGGCAGTGAAGGTCCTGCAACCTAACCACTAGGCCACCAGGGGCACCTACTTTTACTGTTATAGTAAAACCAGTAAATGAAATGAAAACTATTGCTTAAAGCCTGTGCCTCCATTTACTGCCTGTGCTGTAAAAATGTCATTAGATGCTGTGCCACAACCAGAGTAATGCAGGAGTTATCTAATTCCAGCAAGAATAACTTTTTTTTCTTTCAACTCCTTAATTCAGCACTTCTGGAAGATGTGAACATTTGTCTTCAAGCATGTAGTAGCCTCCATGCCCTGTCTTCATCCCTTCCAGATGACCTTTTACAAAGGTACTTGCACAGAATTCTGTATCTCATTTGAATTATGCTGTCAATGAAGATCTTCCCACCTTCCTTTTTGCTGTTGCAGGTGTGTTGATGTGTGTCGTGTTCAGCTCGTGCATAGCGGTGCTCGTGTAAGACAAGCTTTTGGAAAACTTCTGAAGTCAATTCCTTTAGATGTTGTGTTGAGGTAAGTTTTGAACTTCAGCACAAAGAATGATTTAGTTTCTTCAGTGACGCTTATCTGAAGAATAATGCCAGTGCAGTGTCATCATACTCTCTTAATTTAAAATCAAAAAGTGTGAAGTGTCTTGCTGTCTCTTTTACTTTTTTTGAGGTTTAAGAACAGTAGATAGTAGCAAAGTAATTACCAAATTCGATAAGCTATGTATCACTTCTTGAAGCAAATATGAATACTTGTAAGGTCCATGTTATTCAGAGCTTCAGCAATACTGTGTCCTGCAATTTGACTTGAAGACCTGAACTCTGAAGGCACCTTGCCTTAATACCAAAGCATATTCTTATTTCCAGTCATTTCATGATGTGTGTCTGTAACTCTTTTGCACAACTTTTGGGCTTATTCAAGTACATGGGTTGTTTCCCCCTCTTCCTGCAGTAACCGTACCCACACAGAAATACAAGAAATTTCGTTGGCTATAAGAAGTCATATGAGCAAATCTCCGAGTAATACATTCCACCCACAGGATTTCTCTGATGTCATTAGTTTTATTTTGTATGGAAACCTCCACCGAACTGGGTAAGAACTTCTTGTAGAACTGAAATCCATGAATGTCAAATTTATAGTAAACAATTCTGAGTTATGTTTACTTTAGAATTTGTAATTATCTTTACAAATTACATTGCTTTACTTTCAGTCTTTTTTTGGGTAATTATAAATATCTTAAATACACACCTTTTGGCACATTTGCCTGTGTACATTGTTGATTGGAAATAATTTTGTGAGAGGTTTGAGGGTGATAAGGAGCTGAAATGTGTGTGGTATGAACTCGTGTTAATGTAGTGATGTTTTCTTTCAGGAAGGATAATTGGTTAGAAAGGTTGTTCTATAGCTGTCAAAGACTAGATAAGCGAGATCAGCCAACGATCCCTCGGAACCTGTTGAAGACTGATGCTGTGCTCTGGCAATGGGCTGTTTGGGAAGCAGCTCAGTTCACTGTTCTTTCAAAGTTACGAACTCCTCTGGGCAGAGCCCAAGATACATTTCAAACAATTGAAGGTAAAGTGAAAAACCAGTTTATTTTAATGGGATTTTTATAAGGTTGTGAAGCTAAGGTCTTCATGTTCAAAGCAAGGAGCACAATGACTTTATTTTTCAGTGATTACATATATTAAAGATTTTGTATAATTACTGTTAATTTTGCTAGATTAGGTTAATTTAGATAGATACTTTTTTGACAGATTTTGAGAACTAGCATCTCTATCCTTTACATGTTTAAATACAATACTGTCTGGTTATCTGGTAACTCTTTTCCCCCCCATGTTTTGGTAAAATGTCTAGGTATTATTAGGAACCTTGCAGCCCATACGTTAAACCCTGATCAAGATGTCAACCAGTGGACTACTGCAGACAATGATGAAGGACACAGCAGCAACCAGCTTAGGCTTGTTCTCCTCCTGCAGTATTTGGAGAACTTAGAAAAATTGATGTACAATGCATATGAAGGATGTGCCAATGCCCTGACCTCCCCACCCAAGGTATGTCAGTTTACAGTGCTGATGTTACTGGGAACTTTCTACTGAGTGAACAGTGTTTTAAGGGTTGTTCAGTTCTTAACTGAAATTTCAGAAGAACTTCTCGAACAAAGTTTGAGTCTCTTGAAAAAGTCTGGCTTTGACTTGGGCTTATTCCTGGAGAACATCAGGCTTTATTTCTGAAGTACCAGCTTGTATAATGGTACAAATTCATCAAGTCTGTAGTACCTCTGATTTGTAGCAGTCTCCTATTTGTAGATTGTCAGCAGTTCTGTTATAAAATAACACAGTTATTTGAGGCTTTAAATTGTTTTGTGAGAGATGTAGTAATTATTTATAAGCAACACACCCCTTTGTGTAGTTCTAACTGCAGAACACTCTTCCTGTTGAAATAAGCTGTTTAATTACCAGACTTTGACATGACAGTAATACATAATTTATAGTCAGTTCATCTAAAGACTTTTAGATTGCCAGTGTGCCTGGCCAGTTGGATGCTGCACATGATTTCAGACCATCTGCATTAATAAAATGAAAGATGCAGAATCTCAGCCATTTCTTCATCTCTCAGTTGGAGAAAGGAAACCTTCCTGCCTTTGATTATTATAAAGTACTTACTGTAACTGTTCTGGTTTGTACCGGGGAATGGTGTTGTGGAACTTTTCTTCTGTCTTTGAAGGTTATCAGGACGTTCTTCTATACTAACCGTCAGACGTGCCAGGATTGGCTGACGCGGATTAGACTTTCCATCATGAGAGTTGGATTGCTGGCTGGCCAGCCTGCTGTGACAGTCAGGCATGGATTTGATTTACTCACAGAAATGAAAACTAATAATAGTATCTCTCAGGTACTCTCTTTTCAAACTCTGTAGATTCTGCAAAAATATTCCTGTTGTATTGTAAAAGAACTAAGCTGCAGCAATCAGTTGTTATTAGACCAAGTGGTACATAAAGGAATGTGTTATTTAACATTTTTAACTTTTAATTCTGTATTGATGGACTTCTGTGGTTGTAGGTTGGATACAGTAGTTTGGCTGAAGATTAGGATGTATTGTACATGTGTGGTCAAATACTACACAGAAATGAGTGCCGTAGTTAATTGACAGATTGAATGGAGCCCTTTCTTAAGTAGAAGGTCCTGGTTAAAACCTTATGAAACTGGTGCTGCATTAGTATGAGGCCTTCCCAAGCTTATGGTAGTGTAATGTCTTTGCTTATCTGTGGGTATGAGGAGGAAGGGGATTGTATCATGAGATATCCTTCCTCTGTAAGTAACCAGCAGGCTTAAGTGCAGGGGTGGGGTAAGTGGGTAAAGTGGTTAAAGCCTTCTTGAAAAGGATGAATAGTTTCTTCAGTATGTGATAATACATACTGTCACCTTAGCTCCCCTGCTTTTCCAAAAGCAGTGCAGTGGGTGGATATAAGGAGCACTGGTAGATACTTGTAATGAAATACTGCTTCACCATTTCCAAGTATTTACCCACGTGTGTGTACAGCTCTTGTTTTTACAGCTCTTGTTAAATAACGCTTTTGGTTTGCTTTGCTTTTAGGGAAATGAATTGGAAGTGACAATTATGATGCTGGTAGAGGCATTATGTGAGCTTCACTGTCCTGAAGCTATTCAGGGTATTGCTGTCTGGTCTTCTGCTGTAGTTGGGAAGAGTCTGTCCTGGATCAATTCTGTAGCTCAACAAGCAGAAGGGCGGTAAGTTTTCTTGAATGACTGGATGCTGCAAATGGGAAGGTTTTTTCCTTCTTATGGTTAGTTCTATTTCTGAGTCTTTTAAATTGTGGGATGAGTCAAGACTGCTGATCTAATTTCCATGTCAATTAAAGTCACTGTATTTTTTCAGAGATACCTGATGCATCCAGCATTTTAAGCATTTTTTAACTGTTAGTTTTAAATAAATTACCAGGAATTGAATATAAATTGTGTTCCTAAATTTTCTTAGTTTTTTGTACACAGCAATGCTATTTTTGTATTCTATTTAATTTTCCATTGCAAAATAGTATTAATTAAAATATTTTCTAGTGAAGTTTCTGATCCCTGTGTTATCTGGATACCTACCTCAGTTTGCCAAGAGAGGGACATGCTTTGCAGTTTTAGTTCAGCTTTGAAAAAGTGGCTTCTATGTCTGTTGCAGTAGAACCTTTGGATACAGATACAAATAAGTGGGTCATTGTTCCAGATAGGGTGTGCCTTCAGTTTGGTGTTTTCCTCTCCTTAAAGGAATGCATCATTTCTTCGGTATGAAATCAAACTGTCATCTACCTTCCACGTGAAAATCCCCAAACAAACCCGAAGATTTTAAATTTATAACTATCTTTTTCCTTTTTTTTTTTTTTTAAGATTCCTTAAAATCACATGCAGTTTCGTAATAGATGGGAAGTTACTCAGAATTATCAAGTTTAAGGTGTGAATTGTTCCCCTAGAGCCAGTTCTACAATCCTGTAGTAAATGACATGTATTTAGTCAGTATTGAATTCTACTAATTCAGGTAAAAAGAGTGACAGTGAAATATAAAATAAATTTGTTTCCTTCTGTCTATACTTGGCTTGAAGTTGACTTTAAAACTTGAACGGACAAGCTTTTATCTTACTCTGTAATGGGAAAATTCAGCCAGTAAACTTGTATACTATGTTAATCCCCTTCTTTTGCTGAAGGTGACATGAACTTTTTGAGTATTGGGGTAAAGAAACGCTTGAAATACAGACTATTTGCGAAAAAATCCCCTAACCTGGTTCTTCAAAATGCTGACTAAAATATTGAACTGTTTAAGGTTCGAAAAAGCAACTGCGGAATACCAGGAGCACCTGTGCTCCATGACGGGCGTGGATTGCTGTATTACAGGCTTTGACAAGACTGTTCTGAAGTTGGCCAATTCAAACAGTGTGAATAATGCCAGCCCAAAGCATTCCTTGAATGGTCAGTGTTTATTGTTTCCTTTTTAAGAGAAATTCAGTTTTGTAAGTGTATGTACATAAATTGAGAATGTTCAATGATAGAGCCATGGCAATACACTAGTTACAGGTTTTTAACTAAGACTTGGTTACAGTATTCCGTTTCATCTTTGAGAAAGAACCTTCTTTGTTCTTAATTTTGTTCTGTTTTTTCTGTTTTGATGTTTCTGTACAGATCTGGACTAAAATTTTCCAAAACCTCCTTTTGAAAAGGTTCTCTTTTTTTTTTCCCTTAGAAAAAGTGTCAGTGGAAGAATACTGTAGACGTTGTGTAACTATTTGATTTTTTTAAAAAATTAAATATTTTTCTTCACCAAAGACTTAGAAATTACATTTGAGTAATAGAATTGCTGTTTTAAAATGTAAGTTTAAGTATGTCTGTATGTAATTTTTTTCATTTCACAGGAGAAACTAGAAAAACTGTCCTGACTAAGCCAAGTGACTCTTCACCTGAAGTTATAAACTACTTGGGTAACAAGGCATGTGAATGTTACATTTCCATTGCGGACTGGGCTGCTGTTCAGGAGTGGCAAAATATGGTCCACGAATTGAAGAAAAGCAATAGTAATACCTCAATCAACCTGAAAGCAGATTTTAACTACATAAAGTAAGGATATAATAAATTTATTCAGCAGTACCTTGGAGTTCATTAATTTAGAACTGAAATATTAAAGTGTACAAGGATTTCAGAAAATGTCAGTTTCTAAATAGAGGCATGCAAATAAGAAAGTTGTGTTCTGGGGAGGTGAAAACTTGGCTATGATATTTACAGATGAGTGAAGAGGTAATACCATTATAAATAGTTACTATGCCTTTCTGACTGCAGAGGCTTCTTAGTAGTCAAGAAAAACATCTTTTATCGAAGGAAAAATATACCAAGTTTATTCTGCTTCTCTTAGCAGAAGATGCATCCTTTTGCACAACTTAAATAACAGCAGGAAGTAAAATGCCTTTCAGTGGTACAGTTCTTAAATATTTTAATTCATTAATTTAATGTATAAAATATAGGAAGGAAGTGATCTTGGCTGCTTAATTTTTGTCATTTTGTTTCATTTTCAAATGGAATTTAGAATTGTAGTTTGTGCATGTATTTCCTGACCCTTGATATTTGTCTGGTTCATGAAAAAATTGGACGTTGAATAGTCCTTCAAGGTTTAAGGGTCCTTTTTTTTGACAGCTTGATTACTTTCCATCCCTGTACTATTGTGGTAAACATTGTAAAATCCTTTTGGCTGAAATCGCTTGACTTGGAAATAAAAGTGTAGAAGGAAGCAGTGAAATAAAATCTTGCAGTTCTGACAAGGTGCTTCTTTGAGAGAAAGAGATGATCCTTTTTCTTATTGCAGTTGTGCAGTCAATTCATTAGGAGGGCGAGTGCTTGTCATGGATGTGAAAATGTAATTTCTGAGTACTTGTGTTTTTCTAAACTAAACTCACTATACTTGTGGTACCATTGCAGAGGTCTCATCATTTTGACTGGTTTAAGTTAGTTTTCATTCAGTTAATTACTGGAAGTAAGATACTATCTAATTAGAAAAATCCTCCTGGAGAGGAAATGGAGAACTCCTGAGAATGACCAGCACTTTGACTCTTCTGACCCTGAACAGGCTAAGAGACACTGTAGTAATGAGGATCAAAATAATTCAGCAGAAAGGGGAGATTTCACATGCTGAGTTTTTGTTTCTTTTCTAGTCCAGATACTTGGGCAATTCCTCCTTCAGTGGGATTTTTTTGCTTAGAATTCATTAGAAGTGCTCTAGGATTGAAGTTAGTCTTGAGACTTTGTTTGCTGTATAATATACTTAGCAACTGGAGTAAAGTAAAAAATGTGAAAATAAAACTATAAACATTGAATTGCAGATCTTTGAGCAGCTTTGAGTCTGGACAACTTACTGAATGCATTGAACAACTAGAATTATTACCAGGAGAAAATATCAACCTGCTTGCAGGCGGATCTAAAGAAAAAATAGGTATAAATGCATAAATTAACATTACTTCAAATACAAAAGTAAATATTTCTTCATTTATCTGTTTCTACGAATGACAGGCTGAAACTTCTGAATGCAGTTTGTGTTCAGTGGACTGACCATAACCTTTATGAATCAAGCTTTAACATGATTGGCAATGGTCATCCTAAATGTTGATGCAAGTGTGTTTTCTGGAGTTAATGTGACTGTTTAGAAGTAATCTGTCATGAATTTCTAATGTGAATATGTATATAATATATAGTTTTAGGTTTATTTTTCTAAACTTCCTTACTGTCAAAAATGCATTCTCAGATAATGGAACTTGATAAAATTTAACAGTTCGAGTTGGTTTCAATTGTTTAATCTCCATGTAGACATGAAGAAGCTCCTTCCTAATATGCTAAGTCCTGATCCAAGAGAACTTCAAAAAGCAGTTGAAGTACAGCTTTTGAGAAGTTCAGTGTGTCTGGCAACAGCTGTAAACCACATCGAACAGGAGCAAAAGTGGCAGTCAATATCTGAGTAAGTTGAAATGTGCTATCAATATAATACATTGTGAAAACCTGTTCTAGCTTGTTGAACATAACTTCGTGTAAAGTTTCAGCATCTGTAGTAGTTTGCTGCCAGTTCTAGTTGTCGTGAGTTATAAGCTTACTGAGGAAAAATAAGATGATGTTTAACTTGGATTTTATGTAGTTAATAAAGTCCTTTGAGCTAGTAAAGTAATTCTGCTTGTCAGTTTATTATTAAAGTATTTTGACTTGTGTGTAAGAGTGCAAGATTTTCTTGCCATCTTTTTAAAGATCTTGAATTTGGTTTTTCTTCAGTAATTTTGATATCACTATTTAGCCTTAAAGTCTAGTTAACAGAAATGACTGTTCTGATCCTTTTATTTCAGAAATCTCATTAAGTACTTAAAGCAAACATCCCGTATTGCTATTGGGCCTTTGAGACTTTCTACACTCACTGTGTCTCAGTCTTTACCAGTGTTGAGCACTCTCCAGTTGTATTGTTCTTCTGCTTTGGAAAACACTGTATGCAACAGGCTGACATCAGAGGTATGTCTGTGTTTAAAAGCTAAACTGGGGTAACGTCTTTTTCCATGTCATGTTGTGGAGTGTTGAATATAAAACATACATTAATTGTTCTGACAATTGTTAATCATACTGTAAAAAGACCTTATTTAGTTTACTAATATGCCTTGACCCGAGTTTAAGTTTACATCTCAGTTGGACTCTTCTGTAGTTATAAATATGACAACTCTTTCAGTTACAGTATTTTTTAAGTTTTAGTAGTAGTTGCCTTTTAGAACAGTTTTGATATTTCTTCTCTAGATACATTGTAACACTTATTCCTGCAACATGTGTAATTTACTTTAAAAGCAACTTGAAAATATTCTAGTAAAAAAAATCACTTCAGCAATTAAAAATGCAGTCAGACTCCAACCAGTCTGAATGATCTAATTGCTAATCACATTGTTCAGAAAAGAATTCAACTTGATTTTGAGCAAATTCTTAGTGTTGTCCTCTCAAAATCAAGTGTAAAACATATTTAGGTTTTATTAGTTAATGACAAAATGTGGCTACTAATACAAATAATAATGTTTCCTCTGCACTAAAATGGTCTTTGCTTTTGATAAGTGAAAAGACATTGTAGTAAAGTTGTCTCTTATGACAAATGTGCAATTTCTGTGCCTCTTCAGGACTGTCTTGTACCTCTCTTCAATGATGCTTTGAGGTCGTGCAAACAGCATGATGTGAGGCCATGGATGCATGCACTGAGGTACACGGTGTACCAAAATCAACTGATGGAAAAACTTAAAGGTATGTAAGCTCTCATTTTAGTGTTACAGAAAGTAAATGCAGAATTTGAACTTGAGTTTTCTGCTGAAAGCAGCAGCTATGTCTCTATTATTTAGGCGGATTACTTTATAGAAGCCAAATTTGGTTCTTTGCCTGTCTTGCTTTACAGCTCATTGTTTCAATTACTGCTGTGATATAGACAGTGTTAAAAACAAAAAAAACTATTCTAAAGTCTTTAGCAGTTCTGTACTCTCCTAATAACACCTTACTTGCTCATCTCTTTGCACTTCAGATGCTTTCACTTTTGAACACAATATGAATAATGGGTCTTTAAAAACAGTCACGAAAGCCATTTAAATGTGCAGGGTGATAAGAGGTAATAGGAGAAAAGTTCTATCAGGGGACAAGTAAGTTTATTAGCTAAGAAGAATGGTTATAGTGGAAAAACATCTCTTTTGCCCAGAGGATAATCTATGGATATATTTTTTGTTTCAGAGGGAGTGCACGAATATTCTAGGCATAAGTTAAATCATCTCGACTTCTGAAGAGGGTATTAAAAAATAAGAGAGATGAGAATTTTTTTACTGATGGGCACGTACAGAATACATTGGGTAGAAGTTATCAGATAATAGTTTAATAATTTTGTTGACAATATCTTGCTTCCTTCTTCAGAACCAACAGTCCCAATTAAAAGCCATCTAATGGAACTGGGCTTAACAGCAGCCAAATTTGCTCGGAAGCGAGGAAATATCGCCCTGGCCACACGGCTGCTTGCCCAGTGCAGTGAGGTTCAGCTGGGAAAAACCACCACTGCTCAGGACTTAGTCCAGCACTTCAAAAAGTTGTCTGCACCGGGTCAGATAGATGAAAAATGGGGTCCTGAACTCGATATTGAGAAAACAAAGTTGTTATACACAGCAGGTGAGTGTTTGCTAATTGTGCTGTAATGACTTGAGCTGCTTGTCTTTATAACCGGGCTAATTCCCCTAACATTGAAGAAATCATAATTGACCAGTATCATTAGGAACTGATTTAATACTGTTAACTGTTGTCCCAGTCTGAAAGGGTTTTCACAAGTCTTTTCTTACTTGTCATTTTTAACTTCAAAAGAGAATTTTCTGTGTAAAAATACATTGCTACAAGCTGTATCTGAATACATTGAACTTCAGAAGTGTTTTGAATGATGTTGACACAGTACTGAAGATTTGCTTTTCGTGATATGCAGGTCAGTCAACACATGCCATGGAAATGCTGAGTTCTTGTGCCATATCTTTCTGCAAATCTGCCAAAGCTGAATATGCAGTTGCTAAGTCTATTCTCACACTGGCTAAATGGATTCAAGCAGAATGGAAAGAGATTTCAGGACAGTTGAAACAAGTGTACAGAGCTCGACAGCAGCAGAATCACACTGGTCTATCTACCTTGTCTAAAAACATATATAATTTGATTGATCTCCCAGCTGTTAATACACTAGAAGAAGAATATCCTAGGATTGAAAGTGAATCTACAGGTACATTTCTTCTCCTTCTAAGTCTTCTTAAAATTAGTTATTGATGATTCCGTTGAGTGATAGCACCAGTTATATTGATAAGGACTAAGTGCTTAAGTAACTCGTATTTGTTTTCCTAATACAGATATAAACAGTTGTCTTTTCTGCAGTAGGTAACTATATACAGTTAGAAAACCCAAACACCTTAATATTTCTGTCATTGTTCTGTAATGTTTTTCTCACTGAGATGATGATGGCCTGAAGAAGAAACTAGTATGCATTTATTTTGGATGAGGATATCAATTTTTGTCCCATGTGTATTTGCCTTCAGCCTGTTTATTTGCTAAAGTTTGAATGAGATCTGTCAGATTAAGCATGGATAAGATTTATGTTTTGAAGGCCCTCAAAGTGTGAAAAGGACCTGGGTTTTCTCGTGATCTTTAATCTGTGCTTTATCTGAGCACTTCTGCTGTTGCTGCAAATGTACTCCCAATTTTCAGCAGACTTTATTCTTAAATGCTGAGATAAATTCTGTCTTTCTTTAAGCATGGATTTCATAAATAACTTTTATACATATATATGCAGATAAACGCAAACACACTGCCTGGAGTACTTAATAGAATTCTGCTCTCTAAAGCATTGTGTTCTTTTGTAGATCATGAGTTTTTTGCCTCAGTTCCATCTTTCTGTGAAAGGGGAAGCAATTGTAGAGTATAAGCAGTGATAGTTAACAAATGAAAACTTTGTTTTGCAGCAGGGTCAGAACTGAAAAAATAATTTCATTGTGTAAGATTTTACACCCTGGGATACTAATTGTACTGAAAAAATATTATGTGCTCATAATGCGTTGGTGTTATTTTCTGTGTTAAGGAAAGTAGAAGTAGGTTTTACACCATAACTTAACATTGCTCTATATCTGCTGTCACAGTAAACATTGGAGTTGGAGAACCAGACTTCATCTTGGGCCAGCTGTATCACTTGTCTTCAGTACAGGCACCTGAAGTAGCCAAGTCCTGGGCAGCCCTGGCTAGCTGGGCTTACAGATGGGGCCGGAAAGTAGTTGATAATGCCAGGTAAATTCATCCTAATTTGTTTAAATTTATGCAGCACAATTAGTTTTCTTGAGATAAACCCTAGCTTTGTAGTTACGATTACTGTTGTTTGTGGCCTGAAGTTGCATTTGAGCAGATAAATGAATATTCTCTTGATTTACTTGCCCTCTGTAAAAAGTAGCTAGTTTAATTCTGAGATAAAGATGATTTCTTCCTTCAGTGAATTATATATATACAGTCTTAGTGGTTTCAGTATCTCTACAAATACCCATGTAACGGGGATCAATAATTCATTAACTGTTACAGTCAGGGAGAAGGTGTTCGTCTGCTGCCCCGGGAAAAATCCGAGGTTCAGAACTTGCTTCCAGACAACATTGCAGAGGAAGATAAGGAGAAAATCTATGGAATTCTTGGGCAGGCAGTGTGTCGTCCAGCCGGGATTCAAGTGAGTGTAAATTTGCTTGCTTAAAAAATGTTCAGCTGCAGTGTAAACCTTATTTTTCCTTATTTTTGTGATTCATGTGAACTCTTCTAAGTGTCTTAAAATTCAGACAGTACAAGAAACTATCTGTTAGGTAAGTGGTAACACGTCTGTTATATGAACTATGGTAATGCGATCAAATAATGCAGTTGCATGCGTTGCATAGACAAAAACTGGATTAGGAACTAACATTGCTTGTAGAAATTGTTGGATGATTTAGTCAAATCTGTTTTCTCTTTATTTGCATTCAGGATGAAGATATGACTCTACAAATCACTGAAAATGAGGACAATGAAGAAGATGATATGGTGGATGTGATATGGCGTCAATTATTAACAAGTTGTCCCTGGCTTTCAGATCTAGATGAAAATGCAACAGAAGGATTAATTAAAGTGTGGAGGAAAGTTGTAGACAGAATCTTCAGTCTCTATAAGCTTTCCTGCAGTGCATATTTTACTTTCCTCAAACTCAATGCTGGTCAGGTTAGTGTTCATGCAGATAAGGAAATCCAGGTACAAACTTTTCTAAATGATGGCATGAGCTAAATACTTAGAGAGTATTTCCTTGTTTCAAGGTTCCACTTGATGAAGAAGATCCCAGACTGCACTTAAGAAACACCTCTGAGCAAAGCACTGATGATGTTATTGTAATGGCAACCCTAAGACTGTTACGATTGCTTGTGAAACATGCTGGGGAACTTAGACAGTATCTAGAGCATGGGCTAGAAACTACACCTACTGCTCCTTGGAGAGGTAAATAGATGGTATCTAGTTGTTAAAATTAATTTTGATGCATTTTCTCTGAATGCAGAAAACTGTTTGTTGCACTTTGAGAAAATTTTTATTTAAGCATCATAGCCTGTCTTTTACTAAGTAATGTAATTAAAGGTATTCAGGTCTGCCATACATTCTGATCTTAAAGTAATTAAGTAGCACAGATTCTGATCCTCTCCTTTCCCCACCTGAAGACATGGCAAGAAGAAAGGAGACGCAGTTTTTGAATTATTACACTGTATTACCACCTTAAACAAATGGGGTGTTTTTTTTCCTAACTACAGCTGAGATAGATGTATGACTAAAGCCAGATGTCTCAAAAGGAGTTGTTTGTTACTACACTGCTGGTTCTGGTTGTTCAGCGACTTCCCCTCAAAAGGTTATGGACTTATTGGGGAAGGCAGCAGAAGAGGAGGCCAACTATTGTAAAATTGCACTTTCTTTTGGACTTTATTTTTTCTCACAATTCAAAAAAAGGCGTGCTTTTAAAACTCAAATGAAATTCTGCCTCATTTGTCATCACACTTTCTTTTCTTCCCCATGCAGGTATTATACCCCAGCTTTTCTCCCGCCTGAATCACCCAGAGGTGTATGTTCGTCAGAGTATTTGCAACTTACTGTGTCGAGTGGCTCAAGATTCTCCTCATCTCATACTCTATCCTGCAATAGTGGGAACCATTTCACTTAGCAGTGAATCCCAGACCTCAGGTATGGAGATAAAAATGAGCATTCAAATAAACTTGAGCTAATACGTTTTTATTTTCTGGATAAAATGATACTGAGGTTTTTTTTCCCTCAGTAACTCTCATACTTTGTATCTTAAGAATATTTTTATTATAGGACCTCACTGCTACCTTTCATCCAATTTACCGGTGTGACAAATAAGACTTTCAATTTTGCATATTTTTTGTATTTTGCTAAGTATGGAGTGATATATCTTAGTTTAGCTGATACTTTAACATCTGTTTTTAATTTAGGGAACAAGCTGCCTTCTGCTATCCCTACTTTGCTTGGTAATATTCAAGGAGAAGAACTGTTGGGTGGCGAATGTGATGGAGGGAGCACCCCAGCTTCCCAAGAAAGTAGTAAAGATGATACAAAAGCTGGATTAAATGAAGATCAAGCAATGATGCAAGATTGCTACAGCAAAATTGTGGAGAAGCTCTCTGCTGCAAATCCAACAATGGTATTGCAGGTGAATAGTCCAAATGAACACTACTTGGGTACTTGAACCACAAAATATAGAATTGGTGTATCTTGGGGGTTGGACTACTGAAAGTTTGGTGTTTCTTTGCTTTAGGCTGTCATCTTTTTTCACCTTGTTATTCTACAAAAATGAGTGTGAATACTAGCTCTTAAAAGAAGTGAATTTTGTTTTACACAGGTTCAGATGCTGGTGGCTGAGCTGCGCAGAGTTACAGTTCTTTGGGATGAGCTTTGGTTGGGGGTTTTACTGCAGCAGCACATGTATGTCCTCAGACGGATTCAGCAACTGGAAGATGAAGTCAAGAGGGTCCAAAACAACAACACTCTCCGGAAGTACGTCTCTTTCAGTAATTCAAATGTCAGTGATAACTGTTTGTTCTTGGGGAGCATACGGTCAAACCAGCCAGCAGTGGTATTGCTCCTGAGCTCATACTATCCTAGCTGTTCCTTTGTAAGCCTGCAGCCTTATTTCAAGAACATTTTGATGTTACAGCTGGTACTCTAATCAAATGAGAAACAGCAACAGCCTACCTGTAAATCCGTGTTGGGATTTCTTTAGTAATAATATGTTAAACCTAATGCATATTAAGTTGGGGATTATAAGATCCTATAGTTCTTGATTTCCAGGTCAGATGAAATGAGGACAAACGTGTTGAAGAGTGTAATCTGTTTAGAAGTTACTGTAAATACAGATGTTTGAAGTAAACAGAATGTTTTAATCTGCTTTTCGTTTTCAGTGTTGAGCAAGTCCTTTTTTTCTCCCTCACCTGGGTTCTCCTGTGAATGGAGTAGTGGAAGACGAGATCCATTCACTGGGCACCTGGCTAATGTTAAGAAGGCCTCTTGAATCCTTTTGTCAGGACTAACATGGAGTGGGAGAATAGAATAATCTGAATCTCTCTTCCTCTTCTTTATAGTGTGGTACATCCTCAAGAAGTAAGAGAGCTCTTTTCTTAAAGGCAACCAGTTGTTTAGAGTAGTTTCTGCTCAGAGCTTCTTATCACAGTTTCCAGTGATGAAGAACTCAGTTCACATGTTTCATTTAAAAAGAAAAAAAAAGAAAATAATGAAAAAGTGTGGTTCAGAGGAGCACTGCATTCAGTATTTCAAGAGAAATACTCTTCTTTTTAATATGATCATCCTTGAAGAACTCATTTTAGAGATGTAACGATTTTCGTGAATTCTTCAGTGTCTCATTTGTCATTTTATTTTAATGCTCTGATGATGAGGTAACTTGGTTTTATGGTGTTAAGAAGAAATTTTGGTGTGGTTTTTTTTTAATACCAGAGAGGAGAAAATTGCAATCATGCGTGAGAAGCACACAGCTCTAATGAAGCCCATCGTGTTTGCTCTGGAACACGTGCGGAGCATCACTGCAGCTCCTGCAGAAACTCCTCATGAGAAGTGGTTTCAGGATAACTATGGAGATGCAATTGAAAATGCACTAGAGAAACTTAAGAATCCTTTGAATCCTGCTAAACCTGGAAGCAGCTGGCTCCCATTTAAAGAGGTATTATATGCACAGATGAAGAGCACAATGTAGAAACTTTCTACTCTTGCTGCACCTTTTGCTTGACCCTCTGCTTCTCTTGTTCTCTTGCCATATCAGAATTGCAGCCTGAAACTTTGTCTTCTCAGCGCAGGCACCCTGGACACTAAAGCACAGTAATTTTTGCTTTTAGCAATTCCTGTTGACTGTCTGTTGCATTTCTATCCAGTGAAATTATGTTGTTTTTCAAATCTTTCATCTTCTGCTATCTGGAATGCTGTTAGTTTTGGGAGCAGAGGGCTTTATTTTTTTTTTTAAATACCATTTTTCTGGAAGTATGCCGTTTGAGTTTAGTGGATTTAAATTTTAACAAGTTAATTCTCTGGTTATCTAAACATATTCCTCAGGCGACGCAACAGCTTTCAAATGATCAGCCCTTCCCAGGGTACTTTGTCAATTATGTCATCTTGTCTTAGTTTTTTGTGGTTCTGAAGAGAAACAAAATATTCATTCAGTATCCAGAGGCAATCTGGTAGTTTTTAAAAGTCTTGCTAGACAGAACCGAGGTTTTACACAAATACTGTACTTTTCCCTGTACTTCCCCTTCTGCTTTATGGAACAACATACAGATACATAAACAAGAGGTTGCTGAATGCTGCTGTCTTTAGCCACAGCTCAAATATTTATAATGCAGAAGCAAACCTCTGGAGGAGCATGATTTGTTATGACTTTGGTGCTTATCACTACACAGGGTATATTTGCTTTATAAAGGATGTCTTTTAGTTTTTGTCGTCTTCATCCTAAACTGTATCTGGATCAATAGGGTGGAAGGGAATGTAAGAAAAATCTCTGTGCTTTCTGGAAATGACCACCATTAAGTCTGGTTTGGTGGTGTTTTTGTTTTTTAATGCTGTGAAGGTGAACCTCTACCTAAAAGAATAAAATTTGTTTGGAATAGGTTATGCTGAGTTTGCAGCAAAGAGCACAGAAACGGGCCAGTTACCTGTTACGACTTGAAGAAATCAGTCCTTGGTTGGCTGCCATGATGAACACTGAAATAGCACTTCCTGGAGAAGTATCTACCAGGGACACAGTCACAATTCACAGTGTGGGCAGCACCATCACAATCCTGCCTACCAAAACCAAACCTAAAAAGCTGCTTTTCCTGGGTTCAGATGGGAAGAACTATCCCTACTTGTTCAAAGGTAAGTAATTGCATTTTTCTCATGCAAGGCACTGTCTCTTGTTATAAATTAGACTGTCTTAAAGGCACAGTGTGACTTCTGTTTTATCTGCCTGAGTGATAATGAGAAAGAGGAGTTTGAAGCGTGTACTCTCTCTTTCTTTTCTACCTCTAACTTCACCAAACATTTTCAAGGAATTTGGCCTTGTGAAGTTGTAAGGCTGGGGTGTTTCAAATCCCCTCTGTATAAGGCTTTCATCAGAAGCAGTGTCCTGCTTGCAGGATTAGTTGGATGCAATTTTTCAGAAACTTAAGGTTGCACCTAAAAGAGAACTTGAGGGACTTCTTGCCTTCCCTGAAAGGGAAAGATCTGTTTGTTATGTTAGTAACTGTTGTGTGTACCTCTGGCAGAGTGGGCTGGCATAAAATGGTGATTCTAGTTAGGTAAATGCCATGTAAATATTTAGATTTAGGCTGAACAACTCATGCTTAATCTACATAATTTATAAAGATATTCATAGTCTGAAATAAAGTAGCTTAAAAATGCTAAATTTTGGGCTCTAGGAGAAGACTTTGTTTTATAGCCTCTAGAAGCTGAATTTTAAACGAATTTGTTTCAGGCTTGGAGGACTTGCATCTAGATGAAAGAATCATGCAGTTCTTATCAATTGTGAACACCATGTTTGCTACTATTAACCGCCAAGAGACACCACGGTTCCATGCAAGGCACTACTCCGTGACACCGCTGGGAACCAGGTCAGGCTTGATCCAGTGGGTGGATGGAGCTACACCTTTGTTTGGTCTCTACAAGCGCTGGCAACAGCGAGAAGCTGCTTTACAAGCACAGAAGGTAACTACTGTGGTTTTATAACTGCAACAAGGTGGAAGAAGGGCATCTGTTTTGATTGCTTTGCAGCTCTAAAACATGTAGTCTTAAAAGGAATGCATTTTGTTCATAATAACGCAGAATGGTTCTGTGTATTTGTATCTCTTGGGATTTCACTAGAAGTCAATGCAATTGCATGTATGTCTTTATATGTAATTGCAGTGTGTAACATGAATATGCTGTAATTCAAAGAGATTGTTCTCTACAAATAGAATTATCCTTGGTTAAAATTATTTTAGTTCCATATCTTGTTTTTTCCTCCTCATTTAATTTTAAAAACAGATTTTACAGTTATGTTTTTGAGATTTACTCTGGTAAGAGTAGAGTTAGGCCAAAACAATGTGTTATGATTTTATAGAGACTTTAACTACTGAATTTTGAAAGAATTCTCTGAGCTGTAAAAATCATCCTCAGTAGAGGTGTTGATTTCATATTTCATTCTTGCCAAAACTGAATTTGGGATAGTTTTGTGTGGTGATGAGTTGCAATACATAAAGTACTCTTTTTACCTCTGCTAGGCTCAGGACTCTTACCAGAGTCCTCAGAACCCTGGAATAGTGCCTAGACCCAGTGAACTTTACTACAGTAAAATTGGACCTGCTTTAAAGGCAGTCGGGCTTAGTCTTGACGTGTCACGTCGTGACTGGCCCTTGAATGTCATGAGGGCTGTTCTGGAAGAACTGATGGAAGCAACTCCCCCAAATCTCCTTGCTAAGGAGCTCTGGTCATCATGTACCACACCAGATGAATGGTGGAGAGTTACACAGGTGAGTTATGACAACTATATTTTACCTTTGAGAGGCTGTGGTTTTAATGGGAAGAGGGGCAACAAATGACCAAGATGTGTGCAAGCAGTGATACTTGTGAGTTTGGAGAGCTAGCACTGCTGATGTTGGATGTAACAGGAAATGTTGGCAATTGTACCATCTGGAATTAAAAAGTGGGTATAGACCCGATTAACTCTACATTATTATGCTAGAATTATCAGCCTAAGTCATGAAAACTCTTTTAAGATATCATCAAACAACAAATAGAAAACTGATTGGAATAAGTTTGGTTTTATTTGTCTTACACTTACACTTAAAATACTGTTTTAAGATGGTAGTCAGTCCAATGTGTTGGCAGAGGATTCCCACAAATAATTTTTTCCTGAAACTCTCTTTAAAGTCGTATGCAAGATCCACTGCAGTTATGTCCATGGTTGGCTACATCATTGGTCTTGGAGACAGACATCTGGATAATGTTCTTATAGATATGACTACAGGAGAAGTTGTCCACATAGATTATAATGTTTGCTTTGAAAAAGGTAATTTAAAAAATGCTCTATGTTATTCAAATAAAAGGTTTCCCTTCTTGCTAATTAAAAGAAACAACTTAAATTTTTATCTTAAAGGGAAGAGCCTTAGGGTACCGGAGAAGGTTCCATTCCGGATGACGCACAATATTGAAACAGCACTTGGAGTTACAGGAGTAGAAGGGGTTTTCAGGCTTTCTTGTGAACAGGTAGGTTAGGAAACTTGAAAACTAAGGGCTGTCGCTTGCCAAAAAAATTTTCTATTAAACATTCTTCTGCTGTTTATAAATCCTTTACTTTTTCTGCTGTGACTTTTGTTGGACTTACTTTAGATATATCCTGTGATAGATATTTAAGAACCATGAGAATGTCACATACTTACATGTCACACATTTGAGTGGTACAGCTATGGTTTAGGTGGAAAGGGGAACTTCTAGCTCTTGATATAAAATGTTATGTTTTTCTGAATCTTTTCTTTGTGATGTTTTGCTTACCCTCTTTCTTTGAGACTCATCCATGATAACCAGATATATTTTTAAAAATAAAAATGCTCTGAACAAGGTTCTGAACAAGACACTTTCCTCCTTAAGTGTCTGTGGCTGGTGTACAATGTTTGTGTGGAGGGTTAGAATGCAGTCTTCAGTTTTGGTGACTTCCTGCAGGTTTAGCTCCATTTGTGCACACTGTGGTGTGCTTCCTGTCTCTGTAGCGGTTCAGGATATGTGCAGGATTTTGCATCTGAATTTCTGCTGTTCTACGAGGATAGCTGCAGAATCAGAACTAGTGTTTAAAATGTGATGCAGGTCCTTCATATCATGCGCCGTGGGAGAGAGACTTTGCTCACGTTGCTTGAAGCTTTTGTTTATGATCCACTGGTGGACTGGACAGCTGGAGGTGAGGCAGGATTTGCTGGAGCTGTCTATGGTGGTGGTGGCCAGCAGGCTGAAAACAAACAGAGCAAAAGGGAAATGGAAAGAGATATTACACGCAGTCTCTTCTCTTCGAGGGTGGCGGAGATAAAGGTGAGTTTACAACAGTAATTTTCTATTTTGAAACCAAAGTATGGTTTAATTTCATTTATTTGCATTTGGGCGATGGTGGAAGATACCGTAATTTATTAGAAACAGTTTACAAATTCTATTGAGTTTGTATTAAGGGAAGTGCTTATATTAAACTTGCAAGTATTTAATTTTCAATTTCTGCAATGCTTACTTCTAAAACATGTTTTGATGTTTTGGCTGCATCTGGGCTAAGGGAATAAAAATAGAGGTTTAGAGAGCAATCTAAATAAAGATTTAGCATTGTAGCACTGGAAGCATTCCTAGATGAACAGCATCAAGGAAGGGTTAAGTTCTGCCATGTCTTACTTTCTCTTACTTGCTTGTTGTAAGTGCAGTTCTGTAACATCTGTTTCTTGTTTACAGGTTAACTGGTTTAAGAATCGAGATGAAATGCTTGCTGTGCTGCCAAAATTGGACAGTAGCTTAGAAGAGTATCTGAACCTGCAAGAGCAGTTGACAGAGGTAGAAAAGTTGCAAGGAAAACTACTGGAAGAGATGGAATTTCTGGAAGGTGCAGAAGGGGTGGATCATCCCTCCCACACGCTTCAGCACAGGTACATAGGTTAAATGTTGGAAATGTGAATATATGAGAGAGGTGAATAGCTGGGTAAAAGCTGTTCTGTACAAGGAGTGACCTGCTTATTGTAAGAAGAATTACTGAGACCATCTTCCTTCTGAATAACCTCATGTATGTCCTGCACCTCATACTTCATCAATATAACCTGTGCTAGTCCAAACTGATCCTCAAGGCAAGAGAAAGAACACCACATTCAGCATATTCTATCGGAATAATCCACATAAGGCAGATACTGATAAATAGCACAAACATCTTTTCATCTAAGTCTAAGTTATTTTTGAAATTGATGAAAGATTTCAGAATTGCATGAATATGCACATGCATTAATTATATTGTGGGGAAACAGTTATTAATGTAACGTTACTTTTGTATAACTGATGAGAATATATTGATTTTGGGGTCAACGCAGTAGTTGTATTGTTTGATATGGTTATGTTTTCTGTAGCATTAAGTATTTTTTTTTTCTTGTAGTACTTACTTGATTCTGTGGCTTCAATAATTTCAGGTATTCTGAGCACACACAGTTGCAGTCTCAACAAAGAGCTGTCCAGGAAGCAATCCAAGTGAAGCTGAATGAGTTTGAGCAGTGGATAACACATTACCAAACCGCTTTCAGTAACTTGGAGGCAACGCAACTTGCAAGTCTTCTTCAAGAAATTAGCACACAAATGGATCTAGGTATAAAACCGTATTTGTGCATGTGTTTTTAATGGTTTGAAAACAACTAGAGTTTAATATCAAGGAGGCATTACAAGTATCCTCTACCTTAAAGGCAAGGACCTGTATGTAATAAATGAAAGGGGTTTCTTCAAAGGGTAATTTAGAGCACTTCAAGGCTTCTGTGCCAACCTCTCTGAAGGAACTTGTCTGTCTGTGCTGGTTTCAGTCTTAGCTGAGCATGAGATGATTCTCTTACCTTGTGCTCAAAATTCTCATTATGAATTCTCCATGCTTCCCTTATCACAAGTAAAAGAATTACTTTGAAAAGGTGTTAGAGCTCAGTATTTGTATGCTATAAAATGGGTCTACTTCAGAGACGCATTTTAATTTTTAACTGTCTTTCTTAAAAGGTCCTCCAAGTTATGTCCCAGCAACAGCATTTCTGCAAAACGCAGGCCAGGCACATCTAATCAGTCAGTGTGAACAACTGGAAGGAGAAGTTGGTGCTCTTCTCCAGCAGAGAAGATCCGTGTTACGTGGGTGTCTGGAACAACTGCACAACTATGCAACAGTTGCTCTGCAGTATCCAAAAGCTGTGTTTCAGAAGCACCGAATAGAGCAGTGGAAAACCTGGATGGAAGAACTCATTTGTAATATGACAATAGAGCGTTGTCAGGATATCTTTAGGAAGTAAGTTGACAGAATAGTGCATTGTTCAAAAAAAATTTTCAAGCTATTATCCTAATTTTCTAATGAAAATAAATACTTTTGCAAGGAGAGTATTTTTCTTACACAGAGTATTTTTTCTATGCAGTTAGCTAGTACTTGAGAAAAGAAAGTTTTGTCATTGTACTTTCGCTGTGCAGGTATGAAATGCAATATGCTCCTCAACCCCCTCCGAGCATGTGCCAGTTCATAACTGCGACGGAAATGACCCTGCAGCGCTACGCGGCTGATATCAACAACAGACTGATCCGCCAGGTGGAGCGCTTGAAACAGGAGGCAGTCACCGTGCCTGTTTGTGAAGAGCAGCTCAAAGAAATCGAACGGTGCATAAAAGTTTTCCTTCATGAAAATGGAGAGGAGGGCTCGCTGAGCTTGGCCAGCGTCATCATCTCCGCTCTGTGTGCGCTGACAAGGTGAGTTCCTTCTTGTGAAACTTGGTGAGTTTGTGTTAGACAAGGGGTATTCAAGTGATGTCGTTATGTGCAGAGTGCAACAGCAGGCACGGTGTCTAAGTGTCGTGATTCATCTAGGCGAAATCTGATGATGGAAGGTGCAGCATCGAGTGCTGGAGAGCAGCTGGTTGATTTGACTTCAAGAGACGGAGCCTGGTTCTTGGAGGAGCTTTGCAGCATGAGTGGGAATGTTACGTGCCTTGTGCAGTTGCTGAAGCAGTGTCATCTTGTACCTCAGGACTTGGATATTCCGAACCCCATGGAAGCATCAGAAGCTGTTCACTTGGCAAATGGAGTCTATATCTCACTGCAGGTGATACTTACTTACTTTTATGTTACCTTTTCCCCCAACATTCAGCACTTCAGCTAAGCCATTTGAAAAACATTCTTCCTTAAAGGGCTAAATGTTTATGATGCTGCTGAGTTTTTTTACTTAAATCTTAATCTTAATTACTGTATTTGGCTGAGTTGATCAGGCATTTGCTTCTTCTGTTTACATTTTTGATTGAAAGAAACTGTTATGATCTATACATGACAAATTGTAAAAACTGCTGTCAAATAAGTAACCATGAGGAAGCAGTTAGTATCAGATTTATAGACACACTAGCTTCATGTCTTGACGGTGCTGTGGAGGTAGTTGTTGTTACATTTCTACAAATGTCAAGCCTTTGGGTTTGTACAAGGTCTAACGTATTCCTAATTTCTTTAAAGTTAAAAACCAGACTTTTGACTCTGGGCTGACCAGCATCATATTATATTTTAGGTGATGCCTGCTGCAGGCTGGTGTAATATTAAAATGACAAAGATGTTGCATATGATACTTTTTGAGGGAGGAAAATTTCTTATGTTTTCATATTTACTCCCCAACAGGAATTGAACTCAAACTTCAGACAGATCATTTTTCCTGAAGCACTTAGGTGCTTAATGAAAGGAGAGTATACTTTAGAAAGTATGCTTCATGAATTGGATAATCTTATAGAGCAAACAACTGATGGAGTCCCTTTGCAAACACTGGTTGAATCTCTTCAAGCCTACTTACGAAATGCTGCTATGGGTCTAGAGGAAGAAACACATACTCATTACATTGATGTTGCAAGGTAAATCACTTTTTTTTTTAGTTCGGGTATGAGAGAATGAAGACTGCAGAACGTTAGTTTGTATAAATTTATTATTTGATATATAGGTGTTTTTTTCCCAAGAGTACCCTTAAGCAAAGTGCAGTGTCTGAAGTGCACTGTTTCCTCTGAGTTTGTGTGTTGATCCATGTGCATACACAGAAACGTGTCAATTTACACTTACATCTGCTTAAAGCTGACTTATGGTAGCCAGATTGTTCCAAAATATGTTGTTGTGATTTTGTATTTGAAGTTAAAGGATGCTAAAAATAGGAGCTGGTTCATTAGTTTGTGGGAGGAACCTGTGCAAGGGAGAGCTTGTAACCATGGCACTCCTCTTGTCAGGAGGTTTGATGAGCGACTTTTGCATAATGAGTCAGTGACTTGATTAAAACACCAAAATGCAAACAAACAAAACCCCAGCCAAACAGAGACCTGTCCATCTTGTAATGTGGGACTGTACCTTTGTGGGAAAGTGCTTGGTATAGAACTGAGCCAGTTCCAGAGGTTTCTTTGAGCCATTTGTGTTGGCTCCATCAGCAATACAGCCAAGGTTGTACCCACTGAAAACAATGTACCTTTCTCTTAGTTTACTTTTCTTCTTGGTTTACCTGTTGGCAAGCCTGCTCAGCCTGTCAGTTGAGGGTCAAAAGTGACATAAGGGAAGGAGGGCATTATGCCACCCTTCAGGAGCACCTAGCTGTTAAACTGTCTCAGCTATACTCTGAGACCTCACCCTCCACCTTTTTCCCCCATGCTCAATTCAGTTATATATGTGCATGTTATAAAACCAGTGCTTGGTTTCCGAGGAAGGAAAGGTGATATCTGCCTCTCTAGCTATTCATAACTCTGACACACTCATAGGAAGTACAGTCTGTATCTTCTACCTGTATTTCCTAGCTATTGTTATAGCTTTGTAGGTGGTCCTCTAATACAGTCTTGTCTTACGTGGTATCCTTCAGCTGTTCTTGAGACCAGCATTGGAATTTGTGTGGAAACAGGGCAGGGAGGGTGGAAAAAGCCTGCAAAAATTTCATCTTGTTCAGATGCATCTTAATTCCAGTCTGTTCTATCTGTGGGATCAGTCAGCTTAAAAAAAATCCTACTTATTGCAGACTAAGCAAAACCATGTAAACTTTTTCTTTTTTCCTTTGAAGAGTACTTCATGCTCAGTATGGTGAACTGATTCAGCCAAGAAATGGTTCAGTTGATGAAACTCCCAAAATGTCAGCTGGTCAGATGCTTTTGGTAGCTTTTGATGGAATGTTTGCTCAAGTGGAAACTGCATTTGGTTTATTGATTGAAAAGGTATGGATCTGTACTTTCTAGAGTACTCTTGGAGTCAAAAATAGAAAGCTTTTATAAAAGCAAACCTAATTTATTTCCTTTATATTGCTCAGCTAAACAAGATGGAGATACCTCTTGCTTGGCGTAAGATTGATATAATTAGGGAAGCCCGCAGCACCCAAGTGAACTTCTTTGATGATGACAATAATCGGCAAGTTCTAGAGGAAATTTTCTTTCTGAAGAGACTGCAAACCATTAAAGAATTTTTCAGGCTCTGTGGTACCTTTTCTAAAACACTGTCAGGTAAATAAACGTTACCAAATATTCAGTATGGCTTTTATGCACTTCTCATCCTGTTCAGAAGAACACAAAATGGGCACTTTTACTGTAACTTAACCTTTCATATATGGCAAGGATGCAGAAATTCAAAATAAATTCCTGTAATTGTGTTTATAAATCAAGCAATATTTTTCTAGGTACTTCAAATATTTTTTAATAACAAAATTACTGTTTTTTTCCTTTAAAAGGAATCAGTTCACTTGAAGACCAGAATGCAGTAAATGGACCTGTTCAAATTGTCAATGTGAAAGCCCTTTACAGGAACTCTTGTTTTAGTGAAGATCAAATGGCCAAACCAATTAAGGCTTTTACAGCAGACTTTGTGAGGCAGCTTTTAATCGGCCTTCCAAATCAGGCTTTGGGACTGACTTTGTGCAGTTTCATCAGCGCTTTGGGTGTCGATATCATCGCTCAGGTAGAGGCTAAAGACTTTGGAGCAGAAAGCAAAGTTTCTGTGGATGACCTGTGCAAGAAAGCTGTGGAGCACAATATCCAGATTGGGAAGTTCTCCCAGTTGGTGATGAACAGGGCGACAGTTCTGGCGAGTTCGTACGACACCGCGTGGAAGAAGCACGATCTGGTGCGCAGACTTGAGACGAGTATTTCATCTTGCAAGACCAGTCTGCAGAGAGTGCAGCTGCACATTGCCATGTTCCAGGTGAGGTCACAGCCCGGGGTGGTTTGTTTCTGAATTGTGTCTGTGGAAAGTGAGCGTTAGTGTGTCTGAGCTCAACAAAACCTTATATTTTGTTGAATAAGTTCTAGAGTATTTTAATGGCCTCTATGTGGTTTTAAATTATGCTGTAAATATACATTGGAAAAAAGTGTTAGAGCTACCTCCTTTTGAAGACTAGCTGCTTTATAAGAAGCAAATTTGGCAATGTATAAATTCTTTTTGAGTCAATATGTGTGATTTTTCTTTTTTTTTCAATAGCCATTAAGTAATTTAGAAAATAGGTCAGTCACTGGCTTTCTTCCTAGCAATGCTGTCCTATTCTCCCCGTTTTCCAAACACATTATGGCTTTAAAGGAGGAGACTGCTTAAAACAGTATGCATTGCTGAATGTCATCTTGCATCTTGCCTTCAAAGTTTTAATGCATTAGCTGTGTCCTTGCTCCACTGTTTGCCTCATTAAAAAATATAAATAGCATTATCAATCCTGAAAAATGCTCTTCTGAGGCCTTAGATAAATGCCATTGTGTCCCTTGAACTGTACACTGGTATCCAGTTGTACTGTAGTGTCAGTGATCTTGATTTTATAGTGATTTGTTGGTTAAGGGACAGGGCTCTCTGCGTGACAGTAAATAAACCATTCCGTAGGCTGAGGAGCAAAGTTGTCTTGATTTTAATGCATCACAAGTGAATTGTTTCTGAATATTGATGGCTTTTCCTTCAGATCAAGGAAATGTGTGTAAATCACTTCTAGTGAGTTCGTGACTGTTTAATGATATGAACATCCAAGCCAGCAAAACATAATTTACAACTACTTTTATAATTGAACGCTTTCTAGTGACTTAGAACTTTGAAGCCATGCTGGTATCATCTGACGTGCAGCCCTTTTAAATGCCCTTACTCATAAAATGTACCAGAGCACTAGAATTGCTGCTTATGAAGCAAAGTATTTTGTGCTAAGCAATACTGATAACTGAATATTGCTGTTATCTTCTTAAAGTGGCAGCACGAAGATCTCCTCATCAGTCGCCCACAAGCTATTTCTGTCACTCCTCCACCTCGTTCTGCAATTTTAGCCAGCATGAAAAAGAAGCTCCACACGCTCAGTCAGATTGAAGCTTCGATTGCAACAGTCCAGGTACGACTCCTTTGGAGTGGTTTGTTCATCAGAATATTGAAATGTGATTCTAACACAAACTTCAAAATCATGTTCCACCTTCAAATTATGTTATGTCTTGCTGTCTTGCACAAATGTAGGGGTATTTCTTTATCTCTTTCATTATGTCTGATACATACTGTCTCAGTGTTTGATTTTGCTGTCTCAATGAAAACATTTTCTCTGGAATGTCAGTAAATCTTTTTGAGGAAAAATAAGATACCTTTTCTTTCTAAAGGGTGCTCATGCTCCTATTCTTTGTATGCCTTAGAATTTACTACAATGATAGTAAATAATTTTACTAGCTAAGTGTCAGAAGCTTCCTTTGTATATCTGGACAAATCAGTTACTCCGTGTCTTAAGGTTTGTGTGCTGTGGCTTGGCTCAGTTTTTTAGCTTTTCTTGGTGTCAGTATTATAGAATGTTAATTGTTTAAAATAAATAATGCTTAGCTTCCTGAATTTTACTTTCCTTTTTAAGTTATAAAGGTACTGTTTGCAATAATTTTTTGAATTGTTTGCAAAATAATTGAGGGCTCCCATGGTTTTATATAATTCTTAGCCTAGAAATGTACTTACTTTTGCTTTTCTTTTTATGGCAAGTTAAAATCTAGACAGGTGACTTTCCATAACAATCAAATCCAATTGTGATGTGTACTGAAAATAAACCTTTAAATAGTGCTAACATCTATCGATCACGAATACCACAGTATTTTACATAGAAGGGCATAAAAATGTGTTATATATACATAATTTTTTTTAAAGTTAGGCTTGGAATGATATACAGTATGGATTGTATATAGATATATATATATATGTGGGGTTTGGATATTTTTTTTTCTTCTCTGATGCAGGAGAAACTAGCAGCACTTGAAGCAAGTATTGAGCAGCGTTTAAAATGGGCAGGAGGTGCTAATCCTGCACTGGCACCAGTCTTGCAAGATTTTGATGCCACTATTGCTGAAAGAAGAAACCTTGTACTTAAAGAAAGTCAAAGAGCAAGTCAGGTACTGCAGACAAGTACAGTACTATTGACTCTAAGTGTATTCACTCTTCATTTCCTACTTGAGATTTATGTAGAAGATATTTTTCTGCTCTGCATCTAAAGACCAAACATAGATAACCAAATACTTCTGGGAATCCCACTTGAAAAGCAACATGAATAATCTCTGTGAGAATTGCTGCAGGGTTGGATGACCCTGAGATGATACAGCTACTGTAACAGAGCAGTATCTGTGTGTTTAACGTTCTCACTTCTAAGGGTGTGAAAAAAATGCGGTTTGTATAATAGGCAGTTGAATTGGAATAATTTATCTCACTCTTGCTTTGATTTTTCAGGTCACTTTCCTTTGCAGTAATATCATTCATTTTGAAAGTTTACGTACTAGAACAGCAGAAGCCTTAAATCTTGATGCTGCGTTATTCGAACTTCTCAAACGCTGTCAACAAATGTGCTCCTTTGCATCCCAGTTCAACAGCTCAGTGTCTGACCTGGAGCTTCGTCTGCTCCAGAGAGTGGTAAGCCAAGGTCAAAGCAAAACACTAAACATTATAGAACCCCTGTAAGGAGTTCTCAGTTTTGTGTTCCATTCTAAGTCAGTGTTATGTGTACCTTCAAATGGGGTGTGGATCACAGGGTTTGTGCTGTCAGCTGATAAACACTTCACATTGGCATCTCCACGGTAATTGAATTTTATCTCTGGATACAGATAAAATGTTTCTGTTATTTTTAGGGCACTGGCCTTGAACATCCTATTGGCAGCTCTGAATGGCTCCACTCAGCTCACAAGCAGTTGACCCAGGAAATATCTACCCAGAGAACAGTACAAACAGAAAGAGAACAGCAAATAGAAACAGTTTGTGAAACAATTCAGAATCTGGTGGATAGTATTAAAACTGTGCTCACAGGTCATAACAGACAACTTGGAGATGTCAAACATCTGCTGAAAGCTATGGCAAAGGTATGACTGAAACATCCTCAGTTTTATTCCTCAAGCCCATGTCAGCACAGTTTAAGAAAAATAACACCTGTAGCTATGTGCTTTTTAAAGTATCTAGAAACAGTGAAATGTGTTCGTGCATATGGAGTTCAAGACAAAGAGTTATTTTTATCTCTAAGAATTCATAAAACTTTCTAACATTAGGCTAAGCAGGCTTTGGTTGAATTGAACCTTTTTTCTCTATTGGCAGTTGAAATACTTTGTTTATAAATTCTCTTAGTTCTTAATCAGGAAAACATTTTATCATTTTTAAATTTATCTTCTTGAAATGTAACTACTCAAAATTATGGCTGTTAGTAGCCAAATGACAAATTGAGGGGCTGAAAGGGCTAAAAAATGCTCAGCTTTATGCTCTTACTTAAAATATAGCAGTTAACCTTTTTGCATATCTTTGTTACAGGATGAAGAAGCAGCTTTGGCAGATGGTGAAGATGTTCCCTATGAGAACAGTGTTAGGCAGTTCTTGGGCGAATATAAATCGTGGCAAGATAATATTCAGACAGTTCTGTTTACATTAGTTCAGGTTATGGGTCAAGTTCGCAGTCAGGAACATGTTGAAATGCTGCAGGAAATAACTCCCACCTTGAAAGAACTAAAAACACAGAGCCAAAGGTAAGGAAGTCACCCTGTCTCAAGTGAGAAAAGGCATTTTTCTTGTCTGTTTTCGCTTAGCAGGAACACATCATGAGGCACCTACTTGATGGTTGTCTTCGAAAGCAGAAATCTTTTTGCAAAATTTGACTTAATTTTCTTTTTGAGTTTTCAATAAATCAAGTAGTTGTGTGAACACTTATCAATTTCATTATGTTTTCTAGTGTCTACAATAATCTGGTGGGTTTTGCATCACCCTTAGTCACGGATACATCAAATGAATGCTCAAGCCCAACTTCTGCTCCTACATATCAGCCAACCTTTGCTGCAGGTAATACTTGAACAAGTACAAACATGAAACCACCAGGAATTTATATTAGAGAGGGGATCATAGCTCTTACTAAATTTTGAAATACAGACAACTTCTATAAGATTATAAAACCTCATAAAATTTAAGTAATTCGTCATACAGTACTGAATGACTGCTTGATCATAGCCTGTGAGATCTGGTTTCACCCCACAACACCTACATGGAAAGCACTGTCATGTGTATCACCTGAACTGTAGTTTCTGTTAAATTAGTATTAAAATATATGGCAACTTTGGACTTAATTTGAAAACCCTACAAAAACATTAATGTCTGAAAAGTTCTCATTACGTACAGTTAAAAACATGAATCGCCTTTCTCATGAGAAATTGTTTCTATTTAAAGAATTACTCTACTGTCAATATTGGGACTAGGTGTAGGTTTATAACTTCTATCAAGAAAAAGGATTGCATTTTATAACTGCCCTACAAAGGATAGAGGTTGAGAGCCCATGAAAATTTGCTTAACGTAAATGAATGTTTTGCAGTGGAATAAAAACTTCTTGTTTATGGAGTGAAAGAAATTAGAAAATGGAAAGATTGAAAACTGCTACAGAGTTTAAAATGCATTTGTTCTGAAGAACTGATAACTGCATTATACACATTTAATTGTGCTTTTTCTTGCGTCTGTAATGTACTATTATTTTGAAGACTTTAAGTGCTTTTCAATTTTCTTTCCAGCTGTACGTAGCAACACAGGGCAGAAAACTCAGCCAGAGGTGATGTCACAGAATGCAAGAAAGCTAATTCAGAAAAACCTTGCAACATCAGCAGATACTCCTCCAAGCACAGTCCCAGGAACTGGCAAAAGTGTTGCTTGTAGTCCCAAAAAGACAGCCAGGGACCCTAAAACAGGAAAAGGTAAATGCAGGCCTTAAAAAAACCAACCAGAAAAAAAGCTAACAAAAAAAAAAATCCCACCACTGACAGCAACAAAAAAACCTAAAATGCCTTGGTGGTTTTCTGTGCAGGAATGTAAAATTGGATTAACTTTATTTTGTGCCTTTAGCCGTGCAGGAAAGGAATTCATATGCAGTTAGCGTGTGGAAGCGGGTCAAAGCCAAGTTAGAGGGCCGAGATGTGGATCCCAACAGGAGAATGTCTGTGGCTGAACAGGTGAGGTGAAAATAATAAAATTCCAGTGCTGGTCCTTGCTTTAAATATGTGGCAGTAAGGATGTGTGTGTGTGTGTGTGCGCTGAAGTGTGCCTTCAAGTTCCTTTTGGGATATGGGACATATTCCAGTGCAAATCAGGTTTACTGCTGCCTTGTATTGTTGCATTGATTTTTTTCCCTGTCATATGCCTTTGTTTTCTATATGGGATGTTTATGTAAAGTCACGAATTGGCTAAAACTGCCTTTCATCTTTCAGTAAGCTAATGTTTGTTCCGCAGCTGTTGATAGGCAAGGAGAACACGAGATCAGTACAGCTGTCCGAGGACAGAACTTGTCTGTGTTTGCTGAGATAACACAGCGACAGTCTTGTCTCTGGGAAGTGGAGTCAGGGGACCCAGTTGTCCATGTCAATTTGAGAATGTTCTGGCTATTTTCCAGATAGGGGATATGAATGAGATTGTGTGTCCTTTTTTTGTCCCTGCAGTACAAATTCCTGTGTCTTACATGGACTGCTCAAAGTTATATTTACAGTTAATAGAGATTTTTTTCCACTGAAATATCTGCAGGTGGCATTCAACAGTAAATTCTAAGATCACTTAAACACCTTTAAAATTCTATCTTATTTTTAATTACTTGTTTGACCTTTTTAATAGGTTGACTTTGTGATTAAGGAAGCAACTAATCTAGATAACTTGGCTCAGCTGTATGAAGGTTGGACTGCCTGGGTATGAGTAGGGAGACAGCAGATCGGTCTGGTTCAGCGAGGTCAGACATCCACCAGAATCAACTCGGCCTCAGGCATCCGTAGCCGCACCACAGTCGGTGGTGATGCATACTGGGGCTTAATCTGAGGAAACCTAGGAAATCTCGGTGCACTGGGAAGTGAATCCTGCAGGATAGCTGCACTCAGGGATACGCTAAACACAATGGTCTGCAACCCCCACGGTCAAGGGTGAAAGCTCACCGCTTGAGCAACACGGTTTGTCTTTCTGCTACGGAAGAACTGCAAACGTGTCTGGGGGTCAGCTGCAGAAAGAAATCAGGATGCTACAAACCGCAGAGTGATTTGGAACTCCAATTCCATCTGACCCTGTGAACAATTCAGGAAACACCGAACCCTGTTCAAAGAAAAACAGAAAAATGGGGCCATGAAGAAATCACAGCAAGGGCAGATTTGATGCATTCAGATTCTTGTTACTCTTGTTATGTGGCAGCAGTGCTGGTTGAGTCGACCAGTTAGTACGGGAAAAGGCTACAAAATGTAAACTTCAGAAATGGACTGAAAGCAAAGAGCTGTACATCAGATATATGCTGCATTGGAAGAACTTCTGAGATAGAAGAAAAAGCCTTTGTTCTCTTCTCCCTTTCCTCTTTCCTTTCTCTCTTGCCTCCCAGCTTCTCCTTGCATACACCCCTCTTGGCTTATTCTTGTAGGTTAGGTGTACTTCCAATATACTTTTTATTTCAATCCTTCTACTTCACAGTTTAGTCAAATTAACAACTTGAATTTTGTTTGGTAAACAATTTTTCCAAAAGCACTGAAAATATAGAACATCAATGATTACTTATGAGTTGGATGGTCAAGTGCAAAATGTAATTTTGGTTATTTTAAAGTCATTTTTGTGATTCTATTATGTACAGTTTCTCAAAATTGTCACTGTGCATTTAAAAGTAATAAATCCTACAGGCATTTGATTTAATGTGCACTTCCCTCTGCTTGCAGTGTACACTTTTTTGTAATTCAAATTGTCCCTCCAATCTCATTCTACTGTGATTGCTGTAGTTTCTTTCGTACGAAGTAGCTAATCCAATGTAATCTTTACCTTTTTAGAAACCAGGATAGAGTATCTAGTAGAGTTTTACATTGTTGATGACAGATAAACAATAAAGTGATGTTCTGGTGGAGGTAGAGTGATATGCTTTTTACTTCACTTTCCTAATCCTTTTAGTTTACACTTGTAAATTCTAGTGCTTCACTTCACAGGGGTATACATGTAATCCAAGAAATGAAGGACTCTCCAATTTTTTTTCAGCTAGATCTGTAAAGATTTCTGCAAAGTAGTTTTCCTTTGCCATATTACTTCTATAGATGGTTGTTCAGTAATGCATCCATAGGGAATCTTCCACCGAGGTTTTTTTTTAATCAGTTCTCAAAGTGTGATTATGGTCAGAAAAGTCTCTCTAAAAATGGCATCATCTTACTTAGATCAAGGTCCTGCTTGTCTGCTGGTTGTCTAAAAGACTTCTTGCTTCTTTTTTTAAGTGGGACACCTTTAGGAAAAGGCAACTTCCTTTTCTTAGAGCAAATAAACGCCACAGAATTCAGTTACAACTACAGAATCATACTGGTGCTGATATCTAAAGCAGAAGTGCACACTGGAGTTCTCAACCCAGATAAATTTGTGTAGTTATGTATAAAAAAATTCTTTTTTGTAAATTCATTATGCACAGTTCCTGCAAAATGGGGGAAGATTCTTTATGCCATTTTCGTCACTTTTCAGAGTAAAAACACACTTTAAATACAGCATTTTTCTGTTAAAATCCAAGTATTAAAGGATTTGAGCCAAGCCCACTGCTGGCGTAAAATTAATTTAATTAAGTGGGTTTGCAGCAGTTCATCTGAGTAGGAAGCTTGGCTGGTAGTTTTCGGATAACCTGATGAATGCCAGGCAAACTTGTGTTCCTTTCAGTATTTGCACTATGCTAACTGCTCTGCCTCCGCTGTAGGTCTTAGAATTCACTTTCTCCTCTGTTGCCAATTTTTCGTGGACATGCACTTTGAAGTGTAAGAGTTTTCAACAGTCACATGGCCTGCCTTGCGCTCGGATTGCCTGATTACCTCTAGGGAAGTCACAGGCTTTGCATCTAACAGTACCCGTGCAAATGCATTCCACTGCCACTGCTTCCTGCCCCTCTGCGCCGCATCACAAGGAAAGGTGTTGGAATGTTGCAGTGAAGAACATTCATATGCAGAACAAGACACTTGACACTGTTGGTCCTTTTCATTTTTCTCCAGTTTAAAAATAACCTTCCGAACAATCTGTTGGAGAACCATAGTAACAGGAGTGTGTTGTACCTGCTGTTTTGTTTCTTGGAAGCTGGGGGGAAGGGAGGGGTAATGCACTCACCTGTGGCTCATGTATTATACCTCTGCAATCCAGAAATGAAACACTTGTGTGGAGATGGGTTCTTACTGCGTAATTTAATAAAGTTTAAACAAACAAACAAAAAAGAATATGCATTTTTAATCTCCTTTTATGCAAAACTACGTGTGGTTGTGAAAATTACAGGGAAGAATGAAGTGCCTGATACAAATACAAAACAAACCCCAACTTAAGGCAGGATTCTCCAGAGATTTAATTTGCATAGCTAATGTAAAGGAGACAGGTCAGAGTTAGTGGGTCTGCTTTTGTGTGCTGATGCATTTTTCTTGGAAATGTTGACAGTATGGCAGGTTAGTACAGTCTTTGTGACACCGAAAATCCAGTTTCTGTGCACGCAGCTTGCATAGTAAATAAGACTATTAGTTACGTTCTCTAAAAAGATGTCTCTCTTATAAAGACATAAACGTACTTCATTTATTTTCAGTAAACTGGTATGTTTACTTTTCTCTGCAGTAAGGCACACCTAGGACATTGCTGATCTAGAATCACATCTCTAAATATATATGAACCAGTTGAAGCTGCAGAAGTCAAAGAGTTCAGCTGATGGCATTTTTTTCTGTGCCACTCACCTGCACTAAATGATAACCAAAGAATCATACTGTGAAGTAATTTCTCAAAGCCAAATTCCATGTATGCTTGGCAGTTTCGTTACCCCCTCCCAGTTACGCAGGCTTATGGTTGAGATGCTCTTAATCCTTTGAAAATCCATTTCCTTGTTTGCCTCTCTTCCTGTTCCCCCTCTGTTAAGCCAGGATGTGAGAGCATGGCTCTGCCAAACAGGTTGCTGGGATGTGTTAAACAAACTGGAGTCTTTAGTGGTGTCTTAGATTATGTTGGCAGGTTAATGACAGTGTCAGTGTAAATGAAATTGAAACTGCAACAGATCTGTACGGTTATTTTTGTACTTTGTAGGGACTTCATGGTCTGGTTTTGCCTTGCAACAATTAGTTTTGCCTTCAGAGATTAGTCTATTTAAATAGTAATGTTTTGTCTAATTTTTCAAGTATCTGTAAAAGACTCCAGACTCTCATAAATTGGATGTAAATTGGAGGAAGCTAGTTTTCCAAGGAAGAGTGGATGAGATATCTATAAAAGCATTGGTGACACTTAGTGCTGTCCACCCTCTGGTAAACTCATCAAACTGCTTGGGGATATCTGAATGAGAAGCACCATATAAAAATATTCCTTCAGAAATACTAGAGAGGATTGGAGAAGTTAAAGCTCTTGTTTTTCTGAATGCTGTAGTCTCTGAGGATAATTTGCTTCAATTATTCATCAGTGTGTTCTGTGCCTGGAACATCAGATGTACTGTTTTAGTACACTCAGGTACTTCAAAGGTTTCTTTGCTTTCTATCCCTCCCCCCCTTTTTTTTTTCCCAAGCTTTTCCTAAAATTAGCAGACACCTACACTTTATTGCACTTTATGCATGAAAGAATTGGACTAGGAAAAAAGTTTAAGATCACACCTGCCACCCATGTTTCTTAACATGGTCTTAAATTACAACATGCCTTTTTTTTTTTTTAGTGGAAAATGGTTATGAGTGTACATTTTAGTTAAAGAATTTATTGGAAATACAGATACTATGTGCAACTACTGCTGCATGTACTTAAATGCATAGCATCTGATGCATTAAGCATCTGATTAGAGCAATGTTGCCATGCACCAGGCTAATTTATAAATATATACATGCATATGTACACACACACACACATTGTTTCTGATTTAGCATGGTGCTGCACAAGGCCTGGCTGCCCAGCAAAGGAGGGTGTGAGCAGGTGGCCGGGCCCCACACCATCCTTTCTGGGCAGTGTGATGGCCCGTCTCTGGTATTTCTGGGTGTGAAGGCACCCAGCAACATTCATCTGTTGCTCTGCCCCTCCAAGTTATGGAGCAACACTTAACGTGAGGGAATGGCACCTCTGCGGGACCTCTGGAATGGGAGAAAAGCGCCAGGCAGACTGATTTGGGAGCTGGCATTGGAAAGACTGACTGATGAATGTGATGGGTTGAAGATGATGGAAATGCCCGCTTTTTCCACTGGTAAGCGCTTTTCTTTTTTTGTGGTGAGAATTGTATAAATGGATGAAGCTGGGGGCTCTCTGATCGTATCAGACACATGTGGTGGTGCCAGAGCAGTGCTGCTGCAGGACATTGCAAATGCATCATAAAATCATAGAATACTGAAGGGTTGGAATCATTTAGTCCAAGCGCCCTGCCCCGGGCACGTCCCACTTGACCAGATTGCTCAAGGCCTTATCCCACCCGGCTCTGAACATTGCCAGGGTTGGGGCATCCACAACCTTCCTGGGTAACCTGCTCCAGGGTCTCACCACCCTCATGGTGAAGAATTTCTTTCTGTATCTAACCTAAGTTTCCCCTCTTTCAATTTGTACCCATTACTCCTTGTCCTATCACTACGGTTCCTGACAAGGAGTCCCTCTCCACTTCCCTGTAGGCCCCCTTCAGATACTGGAAGGTTGCTTTGAGGTCGTGCTTCTATGTGTCTCCTTACTCTTAAAAGACTAATAATCGTATTGCTAGTATCACTTATGAAATTAGTGTTTGTTTGAGCTTTGCTGTGGTAAAATTAGATTTTGAGGGTGGACTCCATCATTTATAAGTGTAAAATGGTACACAAAATACTGTTAGCTTTTCGCAGCTTGTGAACGCATTTTAAAGTTGTTCAGTAAAGAAGCTGTTCTTTTCATACATTCTTGAGTGAGTGTGAAAAGCACTCTGTGAAAGATGAGACCCTTTAGGACTGACATGTGTTTGCTTTTACAGCGTTCTCCTTAGCCCTTCTCTTTTTTTCTCTCCACCAAGCTGGTGCCAGGGCAGTTTTGGTGCCCGAGATGTTTTCTTTGCTCTCATTTTAGCCTTGCGTTGCCCCCTGGGCAATGTGATTAAGCTCATTATCACACGTGCCTAAAGCATTTAGAACGCTGACTCAGAAACAGTATTTATATCCCAGTGCCTTTCTCCTGTGTCTGTTCCCGTGCTTGCCACAGGTTCTGAAGGAAATAAAACACGTTGGGCTTTGATGTTACCAACAGCGTTGGTGAGGCCACACCTCAAGGGCTGTGTCCAGTTCTGGGCCCCTCAGTTCGGGAGGGACATTGAGGTGATGGAGCAGCTCCAGAGAAGGGCATCGGGGCTGGGGAAGGGTCTGGAGCGCAGGTCCTGTGAGGAGCGGCTGAGGGAGCCGGGCATGGAGAAGAGGAAGCTCGAGGGCACCTGATCACTGTAGAACCAGCTGACAGGAGGGTGCAGCCAGGGGGAGTCGGGCTCTGCTCCCAGGCACCCAGCGACACGACTGCACACGGGGAGGTTTAGGTTGGACTTTAGGAAGAATTTCTTCACAGAAAGGGTGATTAGACGTTGGAATGGGCTGCGCAGGGAGGTGGTGGAGTCACCGTCCCTGGAGGTGTCCAAGGAAAGACTGGACGTGGCACTCAGTGCCGTGGTCTAGTTGACGTGGTGGTGGTGGTGAGCCAAAAGGTTGGCCTCGGTGATCTCAGAGGTTTTTTCCAACCTGATTCTGTGACTGTTTTTTTTGGTTGAGTTGCCAACACTTGAACGTCCCCGTTAAGGCCCGCGGTCACCGCCCCTCCCGGCCCCGCCCGGCCCCGCCTCAGCCGCACTGCGGCGCGTGGGGGGCGGCCGCGCGCACGCCCCGCGCCGTTCGAATCGCTCCGGCCAACCGGCGGCCGGCGGCTCGCGGGGCTTGGCCAATCAGGGAGCCCAGGGGGCGCGCCGAGCCTATAAAAGGCGGCGGCGCGGCGGGGCCCGGGAGGGCGTGGCCGGCGGGCGGCGGTGCGGGAGCTGCGCAAGATGGCGGAGGGCGACAACAACAGCGCCTACCAGCTGGTGAGGGCGGGCGGCGCGGGCACGGGGCGCTGTCCCCCGGGGGCTGCGGAGGGGCGGGCGGGGGCCGGGCCCGCGCTGCCCTGCCTTGCCCGCGCGGTGTGAGGCGGTTCGGTGCGGGATCGGCGCGGGGCCCGGCGGGGCCGCGGGCGGGGCGGCTGCTCCGTGTACCGGCCTGGGGAGCGGCATCGGCGGTTGTGCCGGAGCCCGCAGCGGCACCCGGCGTTACCTGACGGGCGGTGCTTGCCCTCGATGTCTGTGCGTGTGTCTGTCTGTGGCTCTTTGTGTCTGTGTGACTGTCAGCAGCCTCCCGCTGCGGGACCGAGCGGTGGGAGCCCGGTGATGAGCTTAGCTTATGTGCGAAGGGGGGCTCGGATGCTTAAATGCGGGGATTTGCATATTAATCTCTGTAGGGGTGAACGGCTGCCGTAGGAAATGGTAAAATCGCCGTAAAAGCGAAGGAGGAGAGGCTGGAAGCCGCTCGAGCGCTGGGGACGGGGAGCAGGTGCCAGGAGCGCAGGGCTGGGAGGGAGGCCGGAGCCTGCAGGACGAGTGCACGGGACTGTACTGCCAAAAATACGTGCCCCTTTCACAGCAGGAATTCGCAGTTCTGGAGGCTTTGTTGTTTGATTGACGAGAAAACACTTCTGACCGGTGGGTTCGAGGGTGAAGATTCTGCTGGTAAAAGCCGTCTCAAGTCTTTCCTACCTGGCCCAGTGGGAAAAGAACTTACAATAGTTGTCCTCTAGGCTGACAGAGGCATGCTGGTGTTAATAACACTGTTATATTCCAGTCTGTTTCTCATTAAATTTTGTCTTGGTTGTGATGTTAAATGCAGGCAGCCAGAAGTAATAAAGCAAAAACGTTTGTCCTAAAACGTCGTGCAGCGTTTTTGTTTATGTCCACGTGACAGGTTTTGTTTATGACAGAACTAACTGGAAGGTGTTCAGCAGCATGCCAGATAGTTTTCTACATTTTATTTTGTAGTTTTCAAGTTCTTTCCAGTGGTAACACACAAGAAAACTGCTGCAAGATAGCTGCAGCCAGCTGTCTGTGCTATTTTAGTGGTGGAGTGAAGTGTAGCACATAGCTGAGAGTCAGACCTGCTCTGCTACTTCTGTGCAGCAGATGTGCAGGTCTCGATGACTTTTCAGCTCTTGCTATTGGGGCAGCATTAGGTTCTGTTCATGGTTACCTGAGTTTTGTAATCTCTAAGATGCCCATCTCCCACTGAGGGGAGGCTGTTAAGCTCTGTTAAATGTGGAACACCTCAGGTGAACTGCTTAGGAAGCTGATGCCAGTGCAGGTGATGGTGTAGGGAGAAATGTAAGAATCATACTGGAAGTGGAGTTTAAAGGCTGCCTGATCACTGCCCCAGGCAATCTCTGGGAAAGCTTTCTTTGTAAATATGATGATATGGGTAACTCCTCTCTGCTGTGGATTTTGAGTTTGTATCCATCTTGCACATAATAAAAAATTGGTTTTGGGCAGGAGGTAGAAAGCTTTAGTTTCATGTGGTAGAGTTGTCTTTGAAATTACATTTATTTTAAATAGTTCTCACACTGCAGTTTTCCACATGTTGACAATGAAAACTTGAGAGGCTTTAGCTAAGCTTTAAAACTTGACTTTCTGCTAATCTGGGAGGAGGCAGTATGGTAAATGGGAGACTGGGGGAAAACACCTTGGCAAAATCTGGGAGGAGGTATTATTTGATCTAATAAGATACTCCACTAGGATCTTGGTTATTTTAAAGTATCACTGCTGCAGTGTCGTATCTTAGTACAAAACTCACAGTGTTATTAGTAATTTAATTACTCAGAAGGGTTTGTGACTGGGATAATACTGGGATAGTACTCTGGTTAATAAAGGAGTTTTCTTCTCTTTCTGTGCAGGCTTCTGAAACTGCTGGCTTGGAAGAGCAGTTGCAAGGATGGGGAGAAGTGATTTTGTTGACAGACAAAGTCCTTCGCTGGGAGCGAGCCTGGTTTCCCCTGGCACTGATGAGTGTTGTTTCCTTTGCTTTCCTGTAAGTACCTTCTGGAGGGAGCCTGGAACACCATTGCACCCCCGTGGCAGGTAGCAAACCTGTTAAGAAAATTAGGAAGATATCTTCAGAAATCTAGCAGGAAGGCTTTTGCTCCAGGTTCTGTTTCTTACAGCGTGTGAACTTTGTTAGAAAGACCAGAAGTATTGAAAACAGGAAGTAACACGAGTCACGTCCTGTTCAGAGGAGGGACAGAGCCTTCCGCAAAAACTGTTTCCCAGCAGTGGTTGCTGGAGTTTTTACTGTGCTCAGCTGAATGTTCTTCAGTGGTGTGTCCCATGTTCTGCCCTCATCCTTTGTATCCGCTTCTTAGTCAAATCTGATGATCTCCTTTGTCTTTTTTTCCCCAAACCAACAGGAATATCGTTATGGAAAAATGTTTTTCTATAGGGCAAAATTTCCTATTCTGCATCTTTGCTGTGGTGTTTAGGATGAGTTCAGTTAATTTTACATTCTCTGTCATCTCCTTTGAGAAGGGAGGAAAGGAAAGACTGCAGGTAACTTCCAGTCAGCAGGGTGGGAGGATGTTGTCTGTCTGGATTGGAGGTGCTGGAGGCACTTGGACCTGCCTTCATGTAACATGGTAATAGCCAAGATGGCCCGACCTGCCTTGTGCAGGCACGTGTTACACCAGCTGTGGCTTTGCCAGTTGCATCTATTTTTGCAGTAAGGAGAGGGGAGTTACAAAATCCCAGGTGAGGCAGGAATAATCACTAATATAAATTTTATGGTCTTCAGGGGAGGTAAGGAGGATGGAAATCAAATGAAACTGAAAAGTAGGTTTTGAAAGAAGTAACTACATGAACTTGAGGATATTCTGCTATAAATTCTGTGATTATAACAGGAAAGATCTTGTGTTGAATAATACTTTGAGGAAATGCAGAACTACTTCAGATTCTGAATTGGTACTTCATCAAAAATGAACTGGAACGTTCAGCTCAGCACTGTGCAGATGTACAGAATGCCTGACCCTGCCACGGACTGGGTCATTTCCAGTGTTCAGGAAGTTCTGTGAAGTGCAATTAAGTAGCACAGAGCACAGCTGGGTGTTATCAGACACTTAGGAGATGAGCTGTGGTTTGTCCAGTCTCCTTTCTGCCATGTTTGAGTGATGGCACGTTGAATATGGACAGTGCAGCACTGTCCAAGTGGAGATTTAAGGCTCCCTGTCTGGAACAGGTTTATCTGGCTCGCAGAGGTGAGGCAGAGCAAATGACAAGTTGCAGTAGATCTGAATTTTGTGACTTATGAACCAACAAAATTAGAGCTTTCATTCTACCTGGTTATTTCATATGTTTACTCATCCTCATCCCTCAGTCAGTCTTGAGTTCAGTGGGTGTCAACTTCTGAGAGAATAATAAGGATGAATTTTTACTTTTACTGAACTTCATAACATGCTTGCTTGTGGCATTTTCTTATCCAGTACATTAAGAAAAAAATTTATTTTTTACCTGTATTTCTCTGCTTTAGTGTTGAAGTACTTGGACCTCTCTTTATTAGTAATATGAGCAAATTTGTTTTGGTGTTTTTTGGGGTTTTTTTTTTGAGGTTGGGGAAGTGGGTAGGTCTACTGCTTGAAGTTCTGAGCCAGTCTGAAGAGGTGACCAAGTATGTCTAGTATTTAGGAGTTTGAGGATGCAGAAATAATTTACCTTCTCTCTGCAGGATGATCTACTACTTGGACCCATCAGTTCTTTCAGGCGTCTCCTGTTTCGTTATGTTCCTCTGTTTGGCTGATTACCTTGTTCCTGCTCTTGCACCTCGAATCTTTGGCTCTAATAAATGGTGAGGAAAGCTGGAATTAAAGCAGTTTCTTGAGTGTAAATACATTATGAACTTTATCAAAATGAATATCTGATTTGCAGACACCAAATGATTACTTTGTAGAGTCATTGTAGTGAAAAATCAGCAATCTCTATTACACATGAAGTGAGGACAATAGTAAGATGTTCTTCGTTTTCATTCTTCTTTTTCAAAGGAATAGGCACATTCTTTGCTCTCCATTAAGGATGCTAGTTAGTTCTGCTAAACTAGTTTTTAGTAATTAATGAATAATAGATACTGAGTACTAAAATTATGTAAAAGAGTGCTGATTGTATGTTTGGAAAGAGGCAGTAGTAAATATGATGGAGGAAGAGTAATGCAGAGAGTATGGATGTGATTGAACTGGAGAAGAACCCAATTTGAACTAAATTTCAGTTAAAGTAAATTTTAGTGTATCTGCTTTAAGATGATTAAGTGGATAAATGTTCTTGTGTAGTACTGACATAAAAGCCAAAGTAATGGACACTGACATCAGGTGTGTATTACCTGTATGTGTCACACTGGTATCAGGTGAAGATCAGTGGTCTTCTGGTTTGAACGTGGTTGCTCTTTGGGAGTCAGTTTAGGAGAGTCAGCATAGAGAAAAATTACATGGACAATTGCATTACAGTGCTCAGTAAATAAGAGGTATAAGCAAAGCAAATGGCTAAGCAAAGCAAATGCCAGGATAAGCACTGGATGTATTTTTACTGCTGGAAAAATGCCGTGGGGTTTTTTTATAAATTTCAGATTAAGTCTTGAATTCTTATTTCTGGGCTTTTTTTTTTTTTCTTCTCCAATGAAAGGACTACGGAACAGCAGCAAAGATTTCATGAGATTTGCAGCAATTTGGTAAAATCTCGTCGCCGGATCGTTGGCTGGTGGAAACGCCTCTTCGCTCTGAAGGAAGAGAAGCCTAAAATGGTACTGAGTCCTAGGAATTAGTCTCTGTTGTCTTTAAGATTTTGTTTGGCTTAGCTTTGTCTAAAGTATTTTATCAAGGCTCGTGTCTGAACAAACTGGTATTTTGAGCCAAGAACTGACAGTTCTGGCTGTGACTTGACATTGGTCACACATTTATTCAAATGTGGAGGGCAAGATACAGGACTTCAAAACTTGCAGTTCTGTGCATTTAGGAGCATATCCCTGATAATAAGATAAAGCCAGACCGGATTCCCTTGGATAGGTAAATTTTTGGAAACAAGGTGTTTCCTGTGTACACAAACAGTCCAAAATACTAGATCTTAGTAGTGTGTCATCTGGTACATGAACTACTGAGCTGCTGTCCCAAAACCAGCCATGGGTGTAGTGTGAGTGTGAGGCTGAGGTGTCAGTGGGGATGGCAGGGATATCTGGGCAGAAAAGAACTGCAGTTCTGTAAAGCCGGTGGTCTGAAAATAAACGAGAAGTTACAAATTACAGATGCTGTAATCTCAATTTTATCACAGAGGTATTGCATGTGAAGAGCCAGAAAACCTCCAGTTGGTTTTAAATGTTGACATGTTGCCAAATACGGAAGGGAAGGGGGAGAACCTCCAACAGGGTCTGTGGTAACTCTTCCCTTTTCACTTTTTAGTACTTCATGACCATGCTCTTTACTCTTGCCGTGGTTGCTTGGATTGGACAGCAAGTTCACAATCTTTTTCTGACTTACCTTATCGGTGAGTGTGAGCATGCAAAACACAAGGGACTTCTTTGTTTGCTTTCTGAAAAGGGGTGGGACTCACAGATGTAATTTTTCATGATGTAAGTGGGGTGGGATAGTTTTGTTGCAGGGTTCTGTTTTTCTCTTTTCAATCAATTAATAGGGCTTAAGGGAAGCAAGGAATTACAAAGTGACAGAAGTTTATTAAGGGAGTATTAATTCTTCTTTTTTTTTCTTCCCCTCTGTAGTAAGTTTCTTTTTGCTGTTTCCTGGACTAAACCAACATGGGATCATCACGAAGTACATTGGAATGGCGAAAAGGGAGATAAACAAACTTCTCAAGCACAAGGAAAAGAAAAATGAATGAAGACTTAACTGCTGTTCACTCTAGTTAAAGGTTTCCTTGGGATCAGTTTTGAGAATTAACATATAATTAAGACAATAGAAGTTACATTGCTCACTGGCTTTTTTTTTTTTTTTAAATTGGCTCTCCGATGAAGTGAAAATTTCACTGCAGGAGCTGCTGTGGGTTTGTCTCTCTTGCTGTGCTGAGTAGGGTTTGCAGCCTGCAGCTGATCCTGTCTGAGAGATCCTCTCCTTTGGTGCGTGGAACTTGTCAAGTGTCTTCATCAAACTAAGAGACCCTGTCAATAAACATCCCAACAGCAGAGCTGTAATGCCTGGTAGTAGTTCTGTAGCTGTGTTAGGTCACTGATCATTAGTTGTGGCTGCAGCAGGTATGAAAGGCAGTTCTGAAGTCCTTGGAGGTTTGTTACTACTGATCCTTGTGGCAGGAGAACAATTAGCTGAATGAGAATGGCCACAGCTGAGGGTGCACACCCAAAATGGGGGCAGAAGGTGTTTCCATTGTCTCACTGAATCTGTTTGTATACCAGATTATCTGTTGAGTAGGGGTCTGGAGTATATAAATCAGTAGTTCAGTTATTTAGCTGTAGTGTAAACTCATTGCACTGAGACTGTAGGAAATGAGTGAAGGTGTGTGTTACCTGAACAGCTGATTGTTCTGAAAACTGCTGTTGTCATGGAGCCATGTAGCACGTTTGGTTTTATGAATGTTGTTGTCTGTATACAAAGTCATTCTGAATATGCTGGGTTTGTCTCTGTAAATAAGCCTGAATTGTTTGTGCTTTTCTATGACCTTTCCCTCCTTTTTTAAAACTGAACTTTTTTCTTTAATAAGCTAAAACCTGTGTTAATGTGTGAAAAGTTTACTGTTTGAAAATGAACTCTCTTCAGTGTCTGTTACAACTGTTGAATAGATAAATACAGACTAAAGAGAAACTTGTTTAAGACTTGTTCTTTGTGAATGGACAGAAAACGGTGTAAATGCATTTTTCAATCAAGAAGGGGAGCTGGGAATGGTTTAGGAAATGTTCTACTGGCACAGCCTGTCGCGGGGAGAGATCTGGATGTGAAGGGGAATAGTTTAGGAAGTGCTCTGGGTGGTCTGGCTTGTCACTGGGAGAGATTCTGGATGTGGGGGAAATGCTTTAGGAAGTGATGTGCTTAACTGGCACAGCCCGTTGCTAGAAAAGATGTGAGAAGCCAGGCGGTGACACTACCCCGTGTTCCGGGGCTGTTCGCAGGAGCTGGTGCCTCCCCTGCGCTGACACGGCTGAGGTGCTGCACGTCAAGCCCCGAGCGCCGGTTTACCCTGGGACGTTCAAACAGTAGGAACAGCCCATCCTCTTGGCGTGGCTTTGCTCCTCGCAGCCTGTGTGTGTGCCCGTGCGAGCCCTCACGGTGCCCCTGCAGAGGACATTGGGGAACACGAAGCGCTTTCCTGGGGTTGTGGTTTTCGGGCCCTACGCTCTGCCCGTACGCGCGCAATGGTTTGTCCCTCGCGCCCCGCCGTACCCGCCCCCTCGAAGCGTCCCCGTTGCCATGGGAACGTCGCTCCGGAAGCGCGGCGCGCTCCTCCAGCCAATGGGGGCGAGCGAGGCCCGGCGCGCCTAGTCTCGCGATACCTCGCGGCGGCCGGCGGCGCTCCCATGGTCCCGCGCGGCCGCGGCCCTTCCTTTTCCGCCATCGCGCCGCCGGTGAGTGGGGCCGGGCCGGGCCCGCCGCATCCGCCCGCCCGCGCCGCCATCCGCGCCCCGCGCCCGCCCCGCCCGCGACAGCGCCACCGCCGACACCCGCCCCACCCGCACGGCCCGCTTGGGGCCGCCCGCGCCGCCCCCGGCGCCGTCCGGAGCCCGCCGAGTGCCGGGCGGGCGGCGGCGCGTCCCGCCCGTGGTCCCGCAGCGATGGGCGGCGGGAACCGCCTCGGCGGCCGGGCCGGAGCTGCGGAGAGCGGGGCTGCGCCGTGCAGGACGCGGGCGAGCTGCGCCGCGGGGCCGGGGCACTTGGGGCGTGCGGAGGAGGAGGGAGCGGAGCTGGGGGCGGGCAGGGCCCTGCGCGGGGGGCGGCCCCGGTGCGGGAGGTCGCGGGCAGGAATCGGCCAGGACTGGCCTTCTGATTTCCCCCAGAAAGTGGTGAAAGCCCTCGCGTGCCGCGGGACTGCCCTGGTGACCCCGGTCGGCAGCACCGTCGCGGTGGGTTCTGGCGGCGCCCGGGCCCTGGCAGGGATGGGGTGGCCGTGCCGAGTCATCCCCGCCCTGCCGGGGGTGCTCCCGGGCGCTTGGCATTATCACTGGAGCTGATGGCGGGTTTGCTTCCCGGAGCTCTGTGTTGTCTGTGCATCCTGCAGGGGTTTTGCAGCTCAGTGACCCGAGCAGCATCAGTTGATTTAACACCACGTAGGACCCAGTTATTGTACAGGGCTGATATTGCTTAATTGAGTTTTAAAGCCAAACTGACGTGCCTGGTGAAGGTGTCACACTGCTGACACGGTGGGTTTGAAACCTTCATGTGTGTGCTTTAATACAAAGTTTAACTGAGTGTCAGATTTCCTGACTTGTCATGCAACTCTTCTCATGGATCACTCTTCTCGATCACCCCTAAGTGTGTGACTTGATGTGCTTATTTACCCTAAGAGTGCTTTTTAGGGTTTAATGTGACTTTCTGCCAGTCTTGGACCTTTTAAGCTTAAAATTAGGCTTAAAAAGCAGTGCTGCTCTGGGTTTCTGTGCTGAGGGGCCGGTGCACATAACTCATAACCCTTCCCTGCAGGCACCATGGTGCGCATGAACGTCCTGGCAGATGCTCTCAAGAGCATCAACAACGCAGAGAAGCGTGGGAAGCGCCAGGTCCTCATCCGGCCGTGCTCCAAGGTCATCGTCCGCTTCCTCACCGTGATGATGAAGCACGGTGAGTCCTGGCCCTGCTCACCCCTGGGGGCTGGGGATGCTCCTGAGTAAAACTACATCGAGGGGCTTGAACTAGTGTTGTGTGACATAGTCAATGAGCGGTGTTATTGTAGCTAACTGTTATACATATATTTAATTGTGTGTGTATGTATATATATATATATACATATGCAAGTGTTACATATTTGGTTGTCTGCTCGTCTCTCCTGCAGGTTACATTGGTGAATTTGAGATAATCGATGACCACAGAGCTGGGAAGATTGTTGTCAACCTCACAGGCAGACTCAACAAGGTAGGGTTTGCTTCCTGATTTCGATTTTCTAGGGTTGTGTCTAAATGATGCTTTTGTTATTATTTTAACCTTATCTGCTCCAGTTCTGAAAGAATTGCTTGTAAAGAAGGTGGTATTTGTTGAATCCATGTAAATTGGAGCAATATGGATATTATCAGTTAAAAGGCTGGTTAATTTGTCAAGATTAATAATAGCATGGGTCATTAATTGCATTTCTTTTGAGTTCTGAATGTGCAAGACACGTTTTAAGGGAAGTCTGCTTGCAAGTGCTGTGTATTTCTCCCTCTTCAAAGGCCTTCTGGCTGCCTAGTGGTTTCTTAGTTTCTTTGATGTTTAAACTATCTGGAAGACTTACCTTAAGTGATAGGAGCTGACTTCTTTTCCAGTTGATGTTTGGTACCTGTAGATGTGGAGAAGACAAACCTTTCTTCTGCTGCCAAGGGGGCTTTGCTTGAGCTGATGGAAAGTTGAATGTTGTGTTATTTGATGCTTGTTAAGTTCCCAGGGCATTTGAGTAATTCATGTGTGTTCTGAAAGTTTTTTAACTGCTTTTGTCTCAAAATAGTGAGCAGTGTAGTTCTGTGGTGACTTGCTATGCCTCATTGTTTCCAGTTAAGCTCTTCAAGTGAGAGGTGGCTCTTTAGTAAAGAACCAAAAAAAATTACTTGGTCAAAATATGTTGGGGGTATCTCCATGTGAGTACATATTGCAGCTGAAAATTGCTTGAGTGTACAAGGCAGAGGATTCTGACACTGCCAAATGACCAGTGTTACGTGTGTGTAATAATGGTTGAGTGTAGTGTTCCTTTAACTCTGTCAGGGTGCAGCTGGATATAAAGTATCTCAATCCTTGCACTAAGGGAACAGTTGTTTGGTTTAGAAGTGTGTCCGTAATGCAGGAAGGTGTTCTCCTGGTTTGGTCTTGGATAGCTATTGATATACTTAAAGCCAGTGAGGTAAATGGAGGTGGTAGTGGTGGTCATGGTGAGTAATATGATTAACTGGAAAACTTCAGTAACTCCTGTGCATGTTAATTTCTTCCTGATTAAAATCTACATGTATTTTTTGCTAACTGTGTATGATGGTTAATCTATGGTTAGAGTAATCACAGGATTTTTGCTGATATTTTAGTGTGCTTTTCTGTCTCCCAGCACTGCGCGCTACTTGGTTGGTTTAGCTTCAGCAGCGGTGCAGGTTTGTCTGGTGAGGAGGAGGGTATGAGGCTGAGGAAATAACTGCTGGATAGTTCCTGTGTGAGGGTCTCAGGTGGGAGGAATTGCTGCTTATACTGTGGGTAATGGAGCATGTGTAACTGTACTTGTTAAACTCTCTTTCAGCCACTGAATTGGGATGACAGACAGATGTGTAAATCCAGATTATAAAGTTCTTCAGTTTGTAATGGAATTCTCTTTTACAGTGTGGTGTAATCAGTCCCAGATTTGATGTTCAGCTGAAGGATTTGGAAAAGTGGCAGAACAACCTGCTGCCCTCACGTCAGTTTGGGTAAGTGTGAGGTGTGTGAAAAGGGGGGGGTTTGTTACACGTGCAAACTGCCTGAGTTAGACTCACCTGACACCTTTCTTCTGATCAATCTGGAGGTAAATACCAGTCTAAAAATCCATCTTCCATATAAACACTCTTTTTAACCACTTTTAAAGGGACACTGCTAAGCAAGGACCTGTTTCTGCTTGACCTTGGTAAATCCTCATTTCACCATTTCTGCAGTTTACCTGAAAATAGGACCGTGCTCATACTTGTTTTAGTTTTATTAATGGCCACTTGTAAATGGGGAGGAGTCATGTAAGTTACCAGGTCAATGGAAGTAGGTTGTACTACTGAGATTCAAATGTCCTGATTTTGTGTGAACTGATCAGATATTAAGTGATGAGAGACTTGGAGCCTCTGTTAAACAAACCTTCACAACGCAGAAAATTTGACTATTATGCACTGTTTCCCAAAATATACTGAGCCAAGAGCAGTAAATGCCAGTGCACCAGGATTGCAGAGCTAGAAGAGTCTTCAGGGCCTCAGCCAGTCTGTAAGGATTAACAGTTCCATGTAATTTCTGTTCTTAAAGCTCCAGCAGTAACTCCTTCAGCTGTCCCTGAATAGCTCCTGTGTGTGTTGTCATTGGAATTTTTAAGAGTATTTGTCGAATGGTGAGACAGGAGGTTGTCAGACTCGCAGCTGCGTGGGTGAGGCGTGCTGGCAGTGACGGTGGCTGCCGCAGTTGTCAGTGAGATGCGGAGCCTCACCTGCCTCAGGCAGTGCTGGGCACCGAGGCAGAGCCCCAGGCTGAGGAGCTGTCTGGCACCAAGGCAGCTCTGCCTGTGCTGGATCACAGCATCCCTGGAAGATAGAAGAGGACTTTGTCTAGCAACCTTTGAGGTGCTGCTGCTGCAGCAGCTGGAGCACTGCCCAGTGGGAATGAGCAAGGAGACAGGCCAGTATTCAGGGAACAGGAGGCTGTGGATGTCCCGTGTGCTCTGCAGGGCTGTGCTCATGAGAGGAGCTGCCTTGTCACTGTCTGATAACCTGATCTCGCTGTGTTAGGCCCATTCTTACAGGCACAGGTCTTGCTGTTGTAACAGAGAGATGCAGTTGGTGCTGTCAGCTTTGCACCAGCCTGGAACAGAGCAAATAGACTGAACATTTGTTCTCTTTTGACAGGTACATTGTACTGACAACCTCAGCTGGCATCATGGACCATGAGGAGGCGAGGCGAAAACACACAGGAGGCAAAATCCTGGGGTTCTTTTTCTAAAACTTGTAAAAAAAGAGGATACTAATAAATTGTTCAAATGGACTCTGGTGTTTCCAGTCGGTATTTTAATGTTTTTGAACACTGTGATAGTGCTTATAACAGACAGCTCTTCCAAAGTGCTCAAGTTCCAGCTTCACTTCAGATGGTGGTTGGGTTCCACACCATCCCTGGTCACATTTTTTTTTTGTGTATTTTAGAACACACTTTAAATAGTTCCCACTGGACTGACAGTTTGGGATGACTGTACGGGAGAGCCTCAGCAGCAGAGCTGTAATGCTGAACTAATGCTAAGCCCAGCTGTCCTGCATGGGGTCACCTCTTGGCTTAATAATAGAAGATGCCTTGCCAGAAAGTATTTCCTGTTTATTGTTAAAAAATAGCAGTGTGTGGAATTGTGGAATAATTAAGATGGTCGAAGTTAGATTTCGGATCACATGTTTGTTCCACATCAGATGCTGTAAGGAGTAATTGAGGTAGAGAGGTGAATAATTTTTTTTTCCTTAAAATTTTTCCTTTGAAAGTGTTTTGAAACACAGAATTTTGGGTAGGGTAGTTGCTGTGCAACTACTTCACATGTTGCCACAAAGATGTAACTATATGGGATTTCTTAAGATTTTTAGAGCAAGGAAATAAGGCTGAACCTATGGATAGTGAATACTGAGTATTGAATGAGTTGCTGTTCGTTTCAGGCATCTGATGCGTGACAGCACATTGTACTTGATACAGAGAAATCAAATTATTTCAAGGCAGTACAGGGACAGGTGACAACTTCAGTTGGTAGAGGATGGGCAGCAAGCTGGACTGATTGCATTGTCCTCCTACAGCTGCTGGAAATCCCTTGTGTTGTTTTGCTTTGTTTGGAGTCTTGTCAGGAAGGAGCCCATTGGACTGTAGCAAGCCTGTTCCAACACACTAAAACAGCCGTTGAATTTGTGGTTCTGATACAAACCCTGCTGGAAAAAGTTTTCCTTCTTGCTGATACATCGCAATGCTCGGTATGTTGGTTGAGCTGGAAGTGTGCCTTGAAGGTGATACTTCATCACAAAGCTTTTCCCAGAGGCTTGGGATGGAAGTGACTTTCTTCAGGCACAAATTCTGAACTCAGTAACCTGTCTCAGTTCAGTCTGTCACTTTTTATGGAAAGGTGAAGTTGCTCAGCAAACAGGTCTTAACTCTGGACAGACAGCACAGTCTAACCTGATGTGGCTTTTCTCAGGAACACAAAATACCAACAGGGTTCTGGAAGTACTTGTGGGAAGTGGTGTGTGCACCAGCATCCTGACTTGAGCTTGGCTGAGAAGAGTGAGGGAATGATAAAAAAGACTCTCTTACCTGCTTTGTCTCAGTCATGTGATGGTTAATGTCACAAAGTATAGACTGGAGATGGCATCAAAACATTCAGTGGAATCAACATGGTTCTGTTTGATTGGAAACATCTGCTTAGCTGAAGATAAAGATTTGTACACTGAATTAGAGTAGTTACAAACAGAAAAGAAGTCTAACTCCTTTCTGTTGTCAAATCAAACTATTTTGTTACAGGTGTTTGTTTCATATCCGTAGTGGAGATCATCCTGCAGTACCAGGCACTGACACACCTGAGATTTTGTACTTCTTGTTCAGAGTAACCCTGAAGATTGCATCAAGATTTCACTATTCCTTTTTCTAAAATCTTCACTTTTATCAAGTCTAGAACAGAACATGTTTCTGATACCTGATGGAAGAAGGTCAGTGACACTTTAGGGCTTCCTTTAGGTGAATTTACTATAGCAAGTCCCCTGCTGGTTGGACATCTGTGTTTTAATCCAGTTTTACGGAGGACATATACATAAGTTTTTCTGACCCAGCTTAGCTGTGTGTGTCCTTTGCTACCACAGAGACCCCTGAGGTAACAGAATTTCTGATGTTCTCAGCTGATAGAGAAGTTGGGAAGGGACTGTAAATTTATTTCACAAGCCAGGCCAACAAAATTTATAGAATTACTAAATGGAAATTTGAGCTCTGAAGTAGCAAGGATGACTGGGAGGTAAAGATGCAGCAGCAGATGCTCCTTTTCCACCGTGTATCTACAAGTGTAACTGCACATGGACTCAGCACATGTGGAAGCTGATGCTGATCTGAGTTCAGGAGATGATCTCTGAGCTTGCACCTCATTGGTGAGAGCTTTACTCCTCAGCTGCTGGCTGAGATTCAAGGGTTTAGGAAGGTGGGCTTGGGATTTGACACGTGGGATTATGACATGTCCTGCAACGCAACAGCTTTAAATGGGTTTGCAGAAATTCTTGCTCTCAGACATGGTAAAATCTGAAAACGGTATTTTTTTGAATCTCAGGGGTGTTCTGTGTGCTGAGGGCATATGTATGCGTGTGGGGCAGAGGGAACATCAGTGATGGAGTCCGCTGGGGTACAGAGACAGCTGACCTTCACCTGGGGAAAACTGGGAAGGTGGAGGGTGAGGGACCCCTGAGGAAAGCCCCGAGTTAGCAAGCTTTGCTCCTGGTGCTGCCCTGGATACCCTGTGGTCCATCCCTGAGTGAGTCACTGACTGTCACCTCCATACCCCACACACCGAAGCTGAGCAGCCCCTCGTTACTGTGTAGAGTTACTGTGTGGTGATGCTGCACTGCCTGCAGTCCCTTGTGACCTGCTCAGCTGCTCACGAGCAGGTGGGAGCATCAGCACCCGGTCACAGGATCAGAATGGGATCAGAACTTAGTTGGAGTTGTGAAAATGAGTTAAGTTGGAAGTAGCTGGAAGAGGCTGGTGGCCTCCCTGCGGGTACAGCCCCGTCTCACTTCTGTGGTCAGATGTGTGATCAGTATTACAAGAGGTCGGTTGCCATTTGCTCCTTATGCCATGGTTTAAGAGCAAGGTAAAGCATGTTCAAATCGCCTGCCACGCATCCAAATACCTCTTTAGTGCTGCAATGGGAATGCGTCAGCAGAGGGCAGCGTCCAACCTGGAATCGCTGGAGACTGAGCGTGATCAGCGTGAGAGGAGTCCGAGAGGGCTTTGGTTTGTTTCCCTGCTCCTACTGCAGAGTGAATATCCTGACTTCTGTGCTCTGGTCCACAAAGAGATTTAAGGTAACATGAGAGGTGAGAATAACTATCTTCAAAATACAGCAACAGGGTAAGAAGCCTGGCGTGTGACAGTGGCTTCACTAGAAATGCACCTTTTCTCCCTCATCCCATGCTGTTTAGCTAATTTGGATTTAAGATAAGAGCATGTCTTGTTCAGTGTCTTACTACCAGTTAATGTAAATATCCATCTCTCAGTAAATACCTGTATGGATTTAACCACAGTTTGGTCCAGAGAACTATCCTAGTGGAGTCAAGGAGTTTCAGAAACTGGTGGCTTCCATTCTTGCTTGTGCCTCTGATGCTTTCTCTGCTCAACTGTATTCATGCAATTCATGGGCTGTAATTTTCCTGATCCAGTCTCATGATGGAGTTGAGAATAGTGATGCTGTTGGTACATTTGTGCCAGTGGGATGGCCATGGGACTTTGTTCTGGGATTAAAAGGGCATGATCCAAGTTCCAAGTCTAGTTTAGTTCCATTTTATTGAGGGTTTTTATCTGCTAGTGCTGCACTTAATCATGTGTTTGCATTCCTGGGGCATTGTCTGTTTTTGACAGGGGGCCTTAGCAGGGTATGTGACCCACTCCAAATTTTCTGACTGCCAAGGAGGTCCTTTTTTCACAGTTTGGGGCTAGTGTTGTGTGAGGGCCATGGATATAGACTACTACTACTGTTTCTGCTACTCTATAATCCACTGCTATTATAAATTTATAATTTATAACCAGGAGTTGATTTGTTTCACATTTCATTAAATTTATTTATTGTTCCCACTACAGTATTTATTTTACCCATTCTACAGAAACCTGTTTTCCCAGAAGCCTGCAATCCCCTGCCTGTCAGCTCTAGATGTCTCTCTTGCCCTAATACAAGAAAATATGGAAAAGGCAGGAGTAACAAAATATTTGGTATGTGATCTTGGATAGAAACATGTATGTGCAACATTCCTCTGTCTTCACAGCTAAATTAGGGTGGGATTTACCCCTTCTATTGTGGTGAAGATATATGGCATAACCATTCTTGTTGTCTTCTTCTGCAAGTTAATTGTGCTCTCAGTTGGACTAGGCTGTAAGCAGGACAGAGCAAGGATTGTATCTGGGAGCAGGAGGAGAAAAGTAGGTGATGAGTAAGGTTAAGAGAAAAGCTGCTGCTGTAGCCCACCTCTGGGTACTTTCCCAGTCTCATTAGCTCCACGGATAGAGCCTAACTGGTGTTTGGTCCACTGTTCCACGCCCTTTTAAAAAGCAAAGTCTGAGAACGCCAATGAGAATTTTAGGTTTTTAGTATCTTTACAAATCAGGCCTTTAAGTGTAAAATTGAAAAAAAGGAGGAAAATGAAAAGACTTTTTTTTCCCTTTTCTTCCTACACCTCTGCAATTCACATGGATGCTTGTCTCCTCACTTGCAATAACATGCCCAGCTGTATTCTTGCATAACAGGATCCTCAACACATAATCCACAAGTCTGTGTGGGCTGGTAATTAGCCCTGGCCCTTGTTCAGTCCTTGGGATTCATTCCTTAGGGCAGCAACATTAGCCCCTCAGTTAAGCATCTGCACTCCCCAAGTTTGAAGCCATTTTTACCTCACTGGGGCAGGCTGTGGATCTTGGGGCTGACTGCACACCTCGCTGTGTTTGTGCAGGGACCTGTGTTGGCTCTGTTGAGGATGGGCAGGTGGATCTGTCCTTGGACAGAAGTCAAAGCCTTTCTTGTTTTCCATGACCGGTGGTGGATTTCTGACTGTTCTATTTTCAGTTTAACGTGAAAAATAGTTCCAGTTCAGTCCAGGTAGCAGGAGTTTTGTGTGAAACCTTGCTTATTGTGTTTGTGTTTTGTCAGGTGAAAGATGAGCTGTGTGTTGTAAGACCACTAAATTCATCTGCTACCTACCAGGCAGCCACTTCCTCTGGGAGGGAAGGGAAAAGCAGGAGACTATTTTTAGCTCTGAAATACTTTTCTTGAATGACATTCAGTCCTCGCCAGCCTTTGATGAGCAGAGAAATAATCCCTCAAGGGAGCAACCGAAGGTGCCTGGATCTGTGCTCGGTTGCTGGCAGGTCCCGGTGTGGCTGTGGGAGTGCTGGGGCAGCTCCTGGCACTGCTGACATCACCTAATGGCAGGCACTGGGTGAGAGTGAAGAGCCCTGGAGTACAGGAATGCATCTGAGCTTGAGCAAAATGGACTCTGGGCCCATTTTTCTGAGAGAGACCAGTCCTATGGAGCAGGACACGGGTCTGAAAGCCACAAGCCCACATTGCACATCAGGAGCCAGCGCTGTTCCCATGCCCAGGCTGGAGAACCCATCTGCAAATATGTGAATTACAAACCCAGTGCTGGTAGGTGGTGGCTCCAGAAATAGATGCAGTGATAGCACTAACACTCCCTGATAGCTGAAATAAAAAGAATTAAACTGTACAAAAGTGTGCTTTAATTGCTAACTCTTTCCTGTCTGCTTAAATCACTGGAAATAAAGGTCTCCTCTTTAGTGATGAGCAGTTCCAGGCAGAACAGACGTGATAGGGGAAACATGTTTGGAATAAATACGGATGTGAATGACACTTATTAACTACAGTGTGGCATATTTATTTCTCTGTAGTTAGCATAATAGCACAGCTTGAAATGAGAAGGGTTCTTTCCTCGTGTCTGTGTGTGCGTGCATAAAAATAACAATGGGTTGTTACAGACAGAATGCAGATGATTCTCCTGTCTCTGCAATTAGCACCAGCGCTTGGACGGTGTCAGTTGCTGTGGGAGGTGAGTGAGTGGCCCAAGCTTTGAGAAAACCTTCCCTTCCTTGTGTCAGGCAGGAGACAAGTGAGACAGCAGCACGAGAGAGCCTGCCTGGCTCTTCTCTGTGCCCAACAGCTGCCTGTCCATGGTGGCTTTGCTCTCCTTTTAGGTGCTGCAGAGCTCCTGTGAAGGTGAAACACCCCTTGCCAGCCCCCCCTGGGACTCCTGGCACTCTGGCCACAGCCAACAGCCTGAACTGGAGCTGTGACTGGAGTGGGAGGAGAGTGGAAACATTCTGATAATCTCACAGGAATTCAATCCCAGACATGAAGGTGACTGGGTGAAAGCTTTATTGTCTCCTGAGGAGGTGAGTGGAGGTAAGGTTGGCTGCTGGAACGTGCAGGTCGCCTGCCCTTCTGCTGATGGGAACCTGCTCATCTTATTTTCGTCTTGCTTTTCTGTGCCAGGTGCTTTCAGGTGCTCAGTGCCTGCACTCAGAGCAGAGAGTGGTGCTGGGGCTCTGCAGGAGGTGCTTGGTGCCTGCCCAGAGCCTGCTGGGTTGTGTTGGCTGTGCCAGGCTGTGCCCTGCCCCTTCTCCTTCCATGGGGTTTGGGATTTCTCACCCTGAGGGACTGAGGGCCTGCAGGAATTTTAAAAGCATTGACCAGTTCAGTGAGGGCTTGCCATTTCTTCCCCAGGATCCTGGCGCAAGGAGGGAGGGAAAGCTTTGCTGAGGGTCCGTGTGTGGGGCAGACACAGGCTGCCAGCCAGCATGGGGAGGAGGAGCTTCCAGGCAAATCTCTTGGCACTTGAGTGGTTCAGCAGGCATCATCTTCGAGTTGTTGCTTTGAAACAGCAATTTCTCATCTCTTCTGCCTACATTTTAATGTAAGAACACGTGGAAATGGACATACTTGGACTTGTACTGTCCTGCTTAACCTTTGGGTGAAGGTGTCTGGTGGGTTACAGAGCTGCTTGGGGAAGGGAAGACAACAGAGTGGACAGACAAAGGGATTGTCTCTTTCTTTAAGAAAAGTCATGAGGCATATCAAATGAGGAGCCAAGAGGTTCTCAGGTGGGTTGTGAGTGCTGAGTACTGTCTCAGGAGGCATCTCATAAGCCTTTTTGTTGAGGGGAATAATTAAACTGTGGCAAAAGTATTTACTTGCCAGGTATTTGCCTGCTTTATTTGTACCATATTGTTCCATGGCTGAAATGTAAGATGAAAAACCTGGGAGTAACAAACTTTCTGTTCTAAGTCTGCTTGACTGAGTGCTTGGTTCAGAAATACCATAAAAGTGCCAGGCCAGAGCTTGAAATATCTCATTACCAGGTGTCAGGCTGCTTATAACTTCCACTCTGGGATTGTTGAGGTGTTTTTTTTTTCCTGTTGGTCTTTTAATGAAAATGCCAAAGGGGGAAAAACTATTACAAAAAATAAAAAATGCTGCTTTGATTGAAAATAAAAATGCTGAGCCAGCAGCAGCTTTCAGCAGTGCTTGCTCTGTTGCATTGCCCTGACTATATATTATTTCACAAGGCTGTGGGATGTTGTGCAGTCTGAGGGTCTGGTACGGGCATGGACCTGCTGGCTTTTGGTGTGCTGGGAGGTATTGCAGAGCTGAGAGATGAGCAGGTAGTGAATGTCACCTGAGGGATCTGACAAGTCGGCAGGGAGGGAAAAACTCAGATGCTGAGGTTACAACACTGGCTTGTTGTCCCCTGCAAGGCACGGCCAGCACGGCCAGCTGAGGGTACAAGGACCTTGTTGGATCTTTTGTGGCTGCTGGTGCCCTGTGACAATGTGGGGACACTGTTTTGATGCTCTTGCCTTCTCTTGTAGAGCTGCCTGCTCTCCTACCTTTGGGTGCCAGCACAGTGAGGGAGCATCTGGCACTGCCAGGCTCTGTGGAATGTGTGTGTAGGAGCAGTGAGGCCACTGTGGACCTGTGAAGGGGCACTGAAGAAGCAGCCAAGAACTGGTGGCCTGAAGCATGAGCAGGCAACAACGGTGCTGGGAAGGAAATGGGGGGAAGACTAACACAGAGCACTGCTGGAGAGGCTGGGGAGGGCATATGTCCTGTGCCTGAAAGGAGGAGGAAGGTGCATCTCTGGAGACCTTAGTCATAATTGGAGATTCATGTGGCCCCTTGATAAGCCTCCTGTCACGGAGGAGATGATGCTCCAGAAGGACAGTCTTGGCCAGGTCCAGCTTGTCCTGACTTTGGGTGGCATCAGTGTCTTTAGTGCAGGACTTCAGCAGTGTGTCCCTGCTGCCTGGGCATCTACCGGTGGGTTGGAGGGTCTCCATTTCATGCTGGAGGAGGTGCTGGCAAGGATGGTGGTGTGACAGCTTGTATGCCAGCACTGGAGCGTGCTGGCTGCTGGGAAGCCTGTGATCCCTGTGATCCCCTTGCTGTCAGTGAGCTGTGCCTGGGACGTGCAGACAGAGGTGCCCAAAGACACTGCAATACCACTGGGGGAGGTCACAGTGCCCCGGAGCAGCCTGCATTTGTGGGGGGTTTCTTTGGTCCTCTCCAAGGTTCAGCTGATTGATCCTTTGGGCCTGCCAGAGGCTGCAGTCCCCTCCATATAGGAACGCTGGCACTTTCCACAGCAGGGAAAGGAAACTTGGAGACGTAGCAAACAATTTGCAACACTTAGAGCTGCACAAAAAGCATCTTGCATGGAAAATCAGAGCAGGAAAAGCAGCATTTACCATCAATATAATGCAGCTGAAATATCTTCCATAGAGATAATCATCTCTGACTCCAGCAGTAGAAATGAAGGACAAAAACGGGGAGAAGCCAGAAAATACGGTCGTGGGAGTCAGTCTTGGTGAAATGAAAATTAAAAACACAATGAAAACCACGAATTGCCTTAAGTAAAAACAGCCGCCTGCCTAGAACAACAACTGAGATTATATGGGAAGCACATGGCGGTGTGGGGAACTGGGCTGAGCGTGGGGCTGCAGCAGGGCTGGTGCTGTGCCAGTGCTCAGCTGGGAAGGAAGGGGGGAGGAAAAGCCCTTGCCCAGACTTGAAAAAAATCGAGATTTCAGGTCTCCCTCGGAGTCTACAGGACATTCAGGTCCTTGCCTTTAGCACCCAGTCTGAAGGATAAGGCAATTTATGGTTTGTCTAAAGGATAAGGGCTGATCCCGGCTCCTGCCTGGTGAGGCTCATCCCCGAACTGCTGACCTTTAATGGACAGCGTGTGCTGAACTGGCCTTCCTCAGCAAATCTCGCTGAGCCTCACGTTTAAAGGTCTGTGCAAGCCAGTCCTCATCCAAAGCTCGCACAATTGAAGGGAAGATTTCCACTGGCACAGATCCAACCCCCACCAGGCTCTGATGGCTCAGAGAGGCAGCGCTGCCAGCTGGACTGATCTGAGAGCAGCCCATGGAGGTCGTTATTGTCCCTGCTGTGTGGGGGCATGGACTTATGCAAATCAGAGCCACAAGACCGGGCTCTTAATGCTGTTTCCCACTTCTTTTAAATACAAGTACCACTTTTTAAGTGCTGCAGGAGATGCACGGCCTTTTATTAAAGGATGTCAATGTATGGTGTGAATACCTATGCCTTTTGACTACTTCAGGCTGACCTTGATGGTTTTGTTACGCTAAGTGTCATAAAAATCAAACTGCTAAATTAACTGTCTGCTATTTCCCACAACACCAAGGAAGCACCTGGGGCCCTTTTGCTCCCAGTAGACAATGGCTCACGGAGGCTTATGCAACTCCTGCTCTGCTGGTGGCTGCTCTCTTCCAGAGCTGGCACGGTATTTTTAGATGCAAAGGAGAAGTGTCTCCTAACTATATGCTAATCACATTTTCAAAGCTTCAGCTGATATTAAAATGATCCAGCCGTGTCCTGAATTCACATACTTTTGTTTGTTGCCTTTTGTATGCTCTGTGTAGCTTTTCATATGACTGTGCCTATTTTCAACCAAAATCATGGTTTGTGAGCAGCCGTATGACAAAGGATGTTTTTATCCTTTTTTGAAGATCTTTTGAGTTATCCTTAGCCCCAGCTATCTGAAATCCAGACTCATGCATATATATTCTCTCTGCAGGCAAAGAACAGAGGCAGGAATAGACTTTACAGCTGTGATTCTCAAATTTTATTAAAGGGCTGCCTGACCTTCAAGGAGAAAAGAAAGTATTTGGGAACCATCATATCTGATGCTGCCACCCTGATGTTCATTTATGGCCAAATAACTTCTTGATAGGATTTTTTTTATTAGTTTTGCATGCCCTTTTGTTTAACCTCTTGCCTGATGTAAATGTGCTCAATAAATGTCTGTCTCTGTCTGGTGCCTCCCACAGCCCCCTCAGCCCCACGCTGAAGGCAGGTCTGCAGCCCTTGTGGCCTCTGCCCCCTCAGTCTGATGTGGTGTCTGCTAAGCTGAGCAAAACAGTCAGTTCTCTTCAGTGAAACTAGTCCTTGTCGTAGCAAAAAGGTGCTGCCTGCTCAGCCCAGCCCATTGTCTGGTTCTGAAGAAGTATTCTCTAAGTCAGTGCAGTGCAGAATAAATTCACCACGTACTGATACAAACAGGGACCACAACAGGAGATTGCTGCAGCTCTTCCCGGTGAGGAGCCCAGCTCGGAGCAGCATTGTAGCTGGTGGGGCCATTGGGAATGCAGGAGTTGAGCTGGGAAGACCCATCTGGGCTTTGCTGGTGTTCCCAGACGCAGCTCACGGAGCAGAGGAGGGCTGTCAGCTGTGCAAGGGGAGCAGCTCTCTGCAGAGGGAGGTGGTGTTTTGGGGATCCCCATGAAGGATGGTGCTTCCAAAGCCAGGTCTTCCTGTGGCCAAGCAGCGCCCAGGTTTGCTGTTCCCCAAGGCCACAAGGGCTGCTGCCCTCCTGGACCACTTCTGCCTGTGGCAGAGGGACCTGGCTTGGAGGTCACTCCCCATCCCCCTCCCCAGCGATTTTGGGATCTTTGCCCTTGCCACGCTGCTCTCCTGATGCCCTGCCCAGCCTGTGGGCTCAGACTGGCCAGGCATGGCTGTAGTACCGAGCCCTTCAAGGGGCTGCCCCGTGGCTGCCCGGAGCCCCCAGCCCTGCCTGGCTGGACCGGCCCCTCTCCTGGGCGAGGGGAGCTGAAGCCCGGCTCCCGCATTCCCGCTGTCCCAGCTCCTGCTGCTCTGCAGCCACCGAGCCCCTCTGACTTTCAGCCGCCACCTCCTGCCCACCAAGGGGCTGGCCCAGCATCCCTGGAGGGAGGGAACCGCTCGGGACTGCACCAGGGTGAGGCACAGGTGTCATTCTGCGAGAAGCTCATCCCGTGTAATGGAAGCCCCCGAGGGAGCGACTGGTGCTGGTGGAGGATTTGTGCTGTGCCCCCTCTCTCCTTCCCCTCCCCCTCTTTAATCCCCGTCTTGCTTGGATTCAACTTTTTATCCTGAATCTTCAAGGACCGGCACAAAACAACTTCCACAGCTCAGGAAGCTGCCCAGATTTGCATTTAGCATATTTAAATATTTAACATATTTAGGGTTGAATTAAAGCAAAGGGGAGACAAAATTTGGAACACACCAAAGAATAAGTGTGTGTGTGCGTGTATGAAGGAATAAAGGCCATGTGTGCAGATACACAGGGAAAATAAAACATGGGAAAGAAGACAGAAAGAGCCTGGTCCCTCTTTGTTGTCATATCAAGCACACTGTGACTAATGATGATAATTTCCCCCCCTCCCCAGTACCATAATAGAAGAAAAAACCTAATTGTCATCTGCCACCCACTGTTTGTAAAGCAGCTTCTCTTAAATAGTTCTTATATATTGAGTTCAGCTGTCAAAAGGAGCTGCTTTTTTCATGGTCTGCAAAATGCATTTCAGTACGAACACAGCTCGATGCAAAGGTCACCCCATCAAAAATGTTTCCCTCAGTAGTGGGAAAACCCAGCATTTTGCAGTCTATTCTCACCATTTTACTTGATATTTCTTAAATGGTAGACAGCTGGAGATTAAATTCCCTTTGATGGGCAGAATTTGAGGGAGAATGTTCTGTAGTATACTCTGGGTTTCCCCCTCCTCTCTGGCATGCTGTGGTTTGGGCTTTTTAATAGCTACTTATGACAGGTAGTATGAGCCATAAAAAGAGCAGGAGACAGAGGAAAATTGCCTATTGTTTTTTAGATTGGCTATCGTTCCTTAGGACATTAGTATGTGTTCCTGTGTGTGCTAGTGTTTTAATGGTAGTTTGGTTTCTGAATGCTTAAATTACTCTCCCTCTCCGTGTTTCCATTTACTTGACACATTCCAAAATGAAAAGACTTTGGGAGCCAGCCTGCAGTGTGAGGGAGACCACAACCACTGTAAATATCACTACAGACAGTAGGAAGGGGTCAGATAGCAGAGAGAGGGAGGGCTCCTCCTAAGTTTTCCACAGGAGCTGGAGTAAAGCAGTTTGAAGTTATTATTACAGGTGTGTTCGTGCAAGGGGTGCTTGCTCTGTGTGTCTGCTCTCAGACCTGCTTGTAACATAACCTGGTGGGGGGAAAAAAAGACATGGTCAGACTGTCTTCTGCCAGGCATCTGGGAGTGGGTGTCACATCTTCAGGGACATAACTTGCATGTTTCACCTACATTCTTACAAAAGCTTTGCTATGTTATTGAGTTGTGGAGGGGAGGTTTGGAGAAGGTTTTATTTGCCCGTAAAGGAAATGGTTTCTGCTGTTGTGCTGCCTGGATTAACCCGTGGTGATCCTTGCCTGCTGTGTGCAGACAGTGGAAACAGTGGCTCTGCATCAGCTCCTACCAAACACTTGTCAAGTAATGGCAAAGGGAAGCTCAGGCTAGTTGAGAATGTAACCCCAGCTGCTCCCTTTCCCCTGGAAGGAGGAACCGGGCTTTCAAACAGACATTTCTTATAATTTCATCTCCAGTTGGAATTTGTGCACTGGTTGAGGTTTCACTCTGCTTAAAGGCACAAAGATACTAAAGGAAAAAAAAAAAAAGGCAAATACAAATGGTGCTAAACCTGCCATGAAAGGCAGTCCTTGGGAGAAGTTCGTATTGCAACAGTGGTTGGTGATCAAGCTGCCCTGGAAGACTCAACAGTGGTGGGAGGTCACCCTCAACAGACAGAGGTTGTAGTGGCTTGAGGAGATGAGTGTGTCAGTCTGCAGGAAGAACCAGGCTCTGCCTTGATGAAGGCAATGTGGTGTCACAGGAGTTCCTGGTGTGGTGACACAGGCAGATCAGGGCATAACACCAGTTTGGAGGTCTTAGATGCCAGCCTTCAGCAGGGGCCCTGGATGCAGATTGAACCTGGAGCATCTGAATCATTAAGCCCAGGCTGTACTGTTTGATCTGTTACTGAGTAGCAGTAATGGATGGAAATTTTATTGGTCCAGCTCCTGAGGCAGCAGGGGCAGCTGGGATAATGCCAAACACACCTCACCTGCAGGAGCATACCCTGAACAAATTTTCTGGTGTCATCAGGACAGAAAAATTCAAGCCTCTCCAGGCCTTATTCATCTCTTAAGTGTCAGCTTTCCCCTTTTTAAAGGGCAATTATAACGCATGTAAAAGATTTTAGTTGCAAGTGTGCTCTGAATGCAGCAGGACCTGCTCTGTTCTGTTGTGCTGGCAAAAATGTCTTGACAGGCTCAGGTGTCAGAGCCCCAGGCTGAGTTGACTGGCCTGGAATTAGGAGAGGATGTTTTGCAAGGGTGTTCCAGCTGGGGAAAAACCACACGGTCTGGTCTCTTCTTGCTTCTCTGCTGCTGTGCAGTCCAGAGAGCTCCTTTGTTTTAAGTTGGGTTGTTCATGGCTGAGTGGGGGGGTGAAGGAGTCCTTACTTTGTCACTGCAGGTGACAGTGCCACGAGGTGGCACTGGCCACCAAATAACCAAATAATACCAGAAGCACAAGGTCCAGACAGTGCATTTGTCCAGCTCTTTCTCTTTGCTCTCTGATATAAGGATGGGAGCACAGTCCAGACCCTAAATGTCAGCCAAAGCACTGCTCTAGCTTATAGTTGTCCTTCAACTTTCAAGTAGACCCAAATTCCCATTTCTCTATTCCCATGTTGTTTGAACACCTCAGCAAAGTCAGTCAGGATGAGAGACCAAACTCTTGGTGGCCTGTGCATTGCTTTACTGTGTGCAAACTTCCAGACCCTGACTGCCCCTGGAGGGCTGGCTCTTGTTCAGTCTGCACATTCCCTGCGGGATTACCTTGGGTGTTCAGTGTAGTGGTGCTTCTCTCTTTTCCAAGATACTCCATTTTTGGCTAACATTTCTTTGCCAGGGCTACCTGGTATGGACAGCGGAAATTGCAGTGTGAATAAAAGCAGAATCACCTGATTTTGCCTGGGCTTGGCTGCTCCTCGTGAGCAGACTCAGGTGAGAGAGGGGCGGGACAGGCTCGTTAGCAGGTGCTGGAGAGGACTATATAAACATCTCCAGGGAGCCCGAGGGACCCGCAGCTCAACGAACAGCAAACGGGGATGCGGCACGGCAGTTCATACATACAGGGCACAGCCACCTCTTGGGTCTCTCCGGTGAGCTTTTTTTAATTTTTGTTTTTCCCCTCACATTTCAACTAAAGCCGGTAATGGTTTCCAAAAAAAAAAAAAAAAAAAAAAAAAGAAAGCCGTCGTTATTGTTCCCACTGGGAGTGTGTTGACACAGACAGAACCCTCCAAGAAGGATGCAGCCATTCAAGTCTGTGGCTGCCCAGGCTGTTTGTGCCTGGCATCGATACCAGAGGACAGTGTGAGACGCACCTGTGCGCGATGCGAGCAGGTGAATGATTTGCTGTGCACGGTAGCAGAGCTCAAGGAAGAGAGGGAGAGGTTGACAAGCGTTGGGGAAAGTGAAAGGGAAATAGACTGGTGGAGTCACACCCTTTCTACCCCCAGGGAAGTCCAGCAGGAGACAGTGACGCTCTGCCCCTTCTGCCGTCAGGCAGATGGAGCAAACCGAGTGGATGGGGGCGAATGGAAACAGGTCGCTGTTCGGAGAGGTAAAAGAATACCCTCTCGACCCCCATCACCTCCGCGGGTGCCCTTGAAGAACAGATATGAGGCCCTAAGACAGTCAAGTAGGGGTCAGGCAAGAGGAAGATCTGTCTGCAGGTTGCACCCTGTCTATCAGACTGTTATCTAGTAATCACAGTGAGGCTGGGTCAAGGGTTGGACTTGATCTTAGAGACCTCTTCTAACGCAGTCTCACAGGTCTCTGAAGGGGCGGAGTTTTCATGCAGTTTGGTTGGATAGACTTTTAGGATAATAGAACCATTTAGGCTGGAAAGGACCTTTAAGATCATCATATCCTCTACACATCTTTTAAATAACTCCAGGCATGGTGACTCCACCACTTCCGTGGGCATTCTGTTCCACCCCTTGACAGCCCTTTCAGTGAAGATATTTTTCCTAATATCCAACCTAAACCTCCCTTGATAGAGGTGTCTTTACCATGGAATTTCTGTCTTTGGTGTAACCAACATAAAGCAAGAGCCAACTTCTCTAAGGAGAATGACTGGGAAAGACAGGATGGCTTTTCATTCTGCAGTTGAGTTACTGAATAATCTGAGGGCATGCCAGGAGGATGGAAAGAAGGAAGGAATTGCCTCTGTTCTATTTTTCTGCTGATAAGTCAAGCATGAAAGCACAAAACTTAAGAAAGCAGTGTACCATTTTAGGTAGGGTGTTGCACATGGGCAAAATGAGTTGCCTGCCTGTGATGAGAAGCCTCACTTTCCAACAAAGGGCTCCACTGCTGTCACATCCTTGGGGCTGGTAGATACCGTGTGCCGTGGATTTCTGTAGGCAAACCTCCCATTTCAGGTTCCAGACTGTAAAATGGATTTTGCTTCACCCAGCAGGGGTGATGTGAGGATATGTTTGTTGATATTCTTGGGGTCCTCATCTATTTCTGGGAGAGCACCATGAAAGGCTTGAATGGCAAATTCTTTCTGTCAAAGCATACCCATAATTAGACTGGTTTGTTTATCTGTGAGTTCAGACAGCCTTATTAAGGTTTTTTTCTAACCTTGATCTAACAAGTTGTGCCATGTGGTATGCCACACATCTGCTGCTCCGTGCCTGCTGGGGAGGGTGGACACCTGGTGTCAGAGGGAGAGTAGTGGAGTGGAAACAGTGGCCTCACTGGGAATTTCCTTTGAAGGTAAAAATCCTGCCTGGCTGTTTGCGAAATGCTGCTGTGGAAGCTCGGGTAGGTTTGTTGTCAAGCAGGAGACACTGTAAAAGCAAATAACTGCAAGTTGGCAGGTACTTAGTGAGGATCCATGAGTTGTGACAGGTGAAATCATCTGGCAGCAGCCCTGGCTGCACTGCTGTGTCACACAGTGGGGGTTGCTTGTGAGAGCCACGTTTGTACACTGAACCTGGTGCATGTGTTGCTGCTCCTCAGTGCAAGACAGGCTGTTTCCATCAGGTGTTCTTGCGGGCCAGATAGAAAATCGGCACACATGGTCCATGGACACAAGGCACATGGCACACAGGGACCACGACTGGTTCTGCTCTCCTGAAGTGGAAGGGAGAACGGGGAATGTCCCCTTGCGGACAGAGTTTTGTAGGAAGGGGGAGCAATCGGCTGGAGCGGGGTGGATGCCTGAGCGCTGCATCTGCCAGTGTGGACACTCAAGCCTTTGCAATACATAAATCATGGAAAATGTGTGTGCCTTTCTCGTTGTGTCGAAGTCAGAAAGTCCTGACCCAGCTGGAGGAAAATAACAATTTAAACAGAGATGTCATCAAGCAAGATGTTCCAGCTCGTTAGAAAACAACTTACTGTATGCTTGAAAGGCGCCTGCAATGCATTAAAAAAAATGGCTCACTCTTGCTCTGGAAAATCTAAAGCAGAATAGGCAGATATGACCTCATCTTTTCATGCTGGAAAATTACTGCCTCTTAGCTTGATGTTCTTGCCATCTTAAAGTGGTTACCGGGAAGTCAATGATTTAGGAGCAAGTTTAACTGTGGCTCAATTGCTTATCTAGTTGGAGCAAAGTCTCTTGGTTGGAAGGATGTATAATGAGTGGAAAAACAATGGAACAAGCAATATTGCCCCTCTTTTTTCTGGCCTCTTCCAGGTTTCTAGAAGGCTTGGGAGGGAAGAATTTGAAGTGAACTGTGTTGCTTGCATTGATGGCATGACCACAGTTGTCATTCAGAATACAGACTCCTGCTGAGGTGCCCCACGGTTCGTTTGGGAAGCACGGTCCCAGTGACACTGCCAGAGTGTTTAGGAAAACGAGCCGGTTGCACGGTGCAGACAGAGTGTACATTTTTGGGATGACCTAAGGGATCTAGCAACAGGTGGCACAGATGGTTATATCTGTCTGTCCTTCCCTTGTGCCAGTGCAGAGTACTGGGCGTTTGTGGTGATTGCAGAGCTGGGGCAGACTTGCAGGTGAGGTCTGCCCGTGGGCTGCAGGCTGCTGGCAGGGGACTCCACCTCTCTGGGGTGGGTTGCCATGTCAGAGGTCTTTTGACTAGAGTATGGCTTTTGGGAGATGACTCTCGTGAGCAAAGACAGCCAGGCCCAGCATCTCTGGGACCACAGCAGTTTCCAGGGTGTGCATCTAGTGGGAGAGAAGTTCCTGAGGAAACGAGAGAGTGGTGGCAGTGCTGGAGGGACTGTATGACTAGTCATGTGCTTCACTCCACAGTGCTTGAATATACCTTTTTCTTCAGCAAATCCTATAGTTCTAAAAATATAAACAGGATCTGTCTCTTGAGTATAAGAGCTCAGAAGCTCTGAGCAGGGTCTGGAGGTCCCCAGGTTCCTGTAGGCTCTCCCAGGGGAGTGAGAGCCAAGCCCTGGCTAGGGAAGATGCTTCTTGGCTTCAGGCTGTTGTTTCATAGCAGTACACATGTAAGGCAAAGGCCCTCAGCTCTGAGACAGGCCATGTGGCATGGGACCACTACAATATGTCTGTTTGGCATGCTTGGATGTGTAGGGATAGATGAAGCAGACTAAAGTATATCACCCACCAGTGATATACTTCCCAGTGGGGAAGTCTGCCTCTTCCCCAGGGAAGCTATTCCAATGGCTTAATTACTCTCAGTGCTGGGAAACAAGCTTTTATTTCAAAGCTGGATTTCTTTCTGCCCATCAGGTCCTATTTCATGATGCTCACTCTTGGCTAGCTCTTCCCTGCACAAGTACCTATGAGTATCAGTTGAGTTGTCCCTTTGTTTTATTCAGACACATTAAATTCCTTATGTCTGTCTCTGCAGGAATTCTCCAGGCCCTAGTTTCCTTTCAGCTCTCATTTAAACTCATTCCCATTTTTTCCTGTTCCCTGAAAGCTGACTCTCTGGTCTGGACACAGCTCTCGGGACTTAGGTCTATGTATGTTGTTTTCACGCTGCCTGCAAGAGTGGCATCAGCACAGCAGAGACCATTACTTTTTTCTCTGAATCCTTGTTTTCTGTCTTGTGAACACAACACTGCCTTTTGGATCCCAGACCTACAGCCTTACCTTGTATTCCGCAGCAGTAATCCAGCAAGGCCAGTGCTCACCACTGCAGACAGCACAGCAGGTCTCGTTGGGAGCTGGGGCTGTGGGTCCTGTGGGTATTGGCACAGCCTGCCAGGGTGCTGTTTTCTACCAGGTCTTTTGTCTGTGTGTTACTGGCACTCATAGAAATGGGAAAGTTCTCCCTATGACCTCTATTTCACAACAGTTTGCTTTGCAACTTAATTGGTGTTTGTCAACATTAGAAAATGTCCAGCTAGAAGATGCATTCAGACTTGGCTGGGCAAGAGCAAAGTGGGGAACTTCTCACTCCTTTTGTTGGGGTTTTGCTGCCTGTCAAGGGAAAGGTGGGGATGGGAAGGCGGAGGGGAAGCTGGGTCTGATACCCACCATGAAGGCATGAGGGTACTGCTGAGGTGGCTTGTTTTGGGTGTAAGAGCTTTTAGAGGCAGTTGCAGAGAGGAGATACTGAATGTGGTTCAAAGCAACCATTTGCTGTGGACAGGCTGTGCTGTGGTCCAGGAGAGCCACCTCTGGTTTTGATGAATATTTTCCTTTACTGTGAACTCTTTTTTACTTGGCTGCTTACCACAAGAGTTGGTTAACCTCTTAAACTCTGAGAAAATGGGTAGCATTGCCAAGAGTTGGTGCTTAATTAAAGGTTAAATTAATGTGTAGCTCCCCACTGCAGTGTAGTCCACATAAGAAAAATCTAGGAGGACTGGAGAATGCCAGGTATTGCCTGCAAGACCCAGTTTGCAGATCAGAATAGTAAATATCTGAAGTAATAAAACAGTGCTGGGATGAAATGTAGGTCTTGTTCTTCCCACCTGTTCTACACCCCTGCAGTGTCTGAGTCTCACTAAAGCTGCTGGGATTTCAGTGGAATGCTTGGGCATGTGCTTAGTTTCTAATTTCTCAGATTTAGGAGGGAGTCAAATATGATGTCTTTTGGTAGAAAAAAAATACAGAAACCCAAATCAAAGGGCAGTGTATCTTTTCTTTTAGAGTTTATGTTTAACTTTTTAAATGCAAATATTTGGCCATGACACCCTGCTCGAAGACAAATAAAGTGATTGCTCCTCCAGGCTATGCTGATTTTTCTCATCTGAGTCTGCTGCTATAATGTCAGTCAGATTAAAACAAAATTAAAAAAAATGGCAGATAATTGGGATGTTAAATGTTGTGGAGAGCGTGGAAACCCTGTGTTAGCCCAGAGCTTGTAAAGGTAAAACCATCACTTGGCAGAGACAGCTTAATAGGCTTGTAAAGTCTGGCACCATCAAAATCACGATTGGGTTTTAGCAAAGCATGGCAGTGGAGCCTTGAGAAATGACAGCTGTATTATCTGTCTGGAGATCATTCTGAGAGCAACATCAGGAACAGACTGGAAGCAGTTCAGGAAATACTTTTATATTGAGGGTTTGCTGGGGGGCAGAAATGTATAGGGGAATCGAAATGAAAGAATTAATAACAGTATCAATAACCTTCCTACGGCAGCTATCAGGCATGACATGAAAATGACTTGAAAGTTGTCATCTGCTGTGCATTTTATTCCCATCAGGAAGGTTTGAGGGATGAGAGGAGAATCCAAACAAGGCAATTAGAAGACTGGATCTTGTTGTGGAAAGAGGGAAAGACTGGTGTGTAGAACCTTTCAATGCAATTTTCCCTACCAGACAGAGGGGCTGGACCAATTTGTGATATAGTGGAGCAGATTTACAGAGTGACAGCAGTGACTGCAGTGTCAGCTGCTGTGCACAAGGGTGGTCTGTGGAAGATGCTGATGGTTGCAGCAAAAGACATAGTGCAGCTCTTCCTGGAAATAGATCCTAGAGGCTGAAGATTCTAGCTAGGGTTTCTCACTCACCACTGAAATGATTTAAATTCATCACTGAAGTCATTGCCAAGTTTTTCAGTACTTTTTCTGGGCTGTGGACCAATCTTGCTTAGTGCAGTCCAGTTTGTGTGGGTGTAGGGGATGGTAAAATGTCCTACTTTTTTTCTATCACTGTATGTTGACTCTGAGCCATTTTACTCAATTCTTTTGCTCCAGGATGACTTGACTCACAGCCAGGAGTTCACTGTACTTGTCTCGAGCTTTGGAACTCGGGACCCAAACTGGAACTATCCATAGCTACTGGAAAATAGAGCCCAGCACGTAGGTTAAACCACTTATAAATGATGGCATGACTGAGGCAGCCAAGCTCTATTTCTGCAAGTGACATAGTCACCTAAGAAATGAAACCGCACTGGAAATGCTCCCCTTCCTGTGGTCCAAATGCTTTTCAGACATTACCTAAGCCATGAGGCTGTGATGGGACAGCCTACTGTATCCCATTTGCCAGTTCCAGGTCATTAATATGCAGAGGAAAAGGGACTCAATTTTCAGATTTTCCCAGAGACAGCAAGTTTCTATTGCAGTTTATGCTCAAACTTAACCTGCAAATCATCCAGAACTGACACTGGGTTTTTGACCTATATTTAGGTATATTTTTGCCATGTGACTGGGCAAGCTTGCAGTGTTACCAAGGGAAAAGGGAAGAAGTGAAGCTTGCAGTCTCCATATTCTGAATTAGCAATTGTGTGTCTGAGAGAAGCTAGTGAAGAGGAGAAACCACTTGCATGACTGCATGGTGAATGCTGAGGTACAGACTCAGTTGCACAGCACTGGGAATACAATAGTCTTTTTATACAGAGGAGAAAAATCGTATGAGATGAGCAAGCTGGTCATTACTTTCTTTTTTTGCTCCCAGAGCAGTCTCTCTGAAATTAATTGGTTACTCCTTTATAGTGGAGATAGATATAAGTAAAGAGGTTTACGCTCTCGGAGCACAGGCACCGAGCTGAAGAGCAGGTCTCTGCTGCCAAGCAGCTGGAAGTTGCTGGGAAGCAGGGAAGCAGTTTGGCAGATGGAGGAAGGTTGGCTGCCCATCTGCAGCTCGGTCCCATTCTGCACTGGTGACAGCACTGTGTGCCGTTCAGCTCCAGCCTTGGTCCACGTGTGGAAGCCTCTGATGTGCTGGTGCTCAGAGATTTGATGCACACAGGCCATGATCCCTGAAGCCAGAGGAGATCTGTGCTGCTGGGAAGATGGAGTTGGTTGTAGAGGGAATGTGCTGTTCTAAAGTAATATAGGGCCTTCTCCATGTCTATTCCTGTAAGCTTGGCACAGAGGAGAAAATACCTTTTCAAGGGAAAGAAGTCAGCGTATTCACTGGTCAGTGTTTGGAGGGTTTATTTGCCAAAATAACATATGCATGCCCAGAGTAGGAAAAGACCGCCGTGGCACCGAGCCTGTGATTCTAGGTCCTTTCTCCCTTTGAACATTTGCTTTTCTTCTACAGTCTGTAGTTGGTTGGGATTTATTCAGAGATCAAAGACAGATCCATTCTTTACAGCATTCATGCCTCTGCCATTCAGTTTATGCAGATATTAATGAGGTGTGTTTTATATGGCCTGACATTCATGTCTTTCTGTTCACCCTAACGAAATTGTTCTGCTGTCCCTCTTGTTTTAATAAGCAACACAGTCTCCAAGATCAAGTTCTAAAAAGATATTTTTCCACTTCAGGATTATCAGGAGCAAAACTAGGAATGATAATTTTAACAGCCATAAAACACCAGGATCTTGTCTCTGATGCCTTCAAAGCAGTGCATTCTCCTCTGCTTTGCCTACTCTGTATTATCACAGGTTTCAGGGTAATACATACATTTCTTGCCCTTTTATCTCCCTAATTGTTTTCACAAGTTCATTAATGATTTTGCAAAAGCTGTAGTGAAACTAAATGACATGCTTATAAACCTTTAAAGGAGAATATACCCGTCTGGTGATGGGAAAAGTCTCATTAGTCTTTTGAAATCGCTCCCAGCAGGTCTTCCTGCAGATTCAAACTTGTTAGGTGCATAAATATGCTTCTCTAATTCAGTCGGCTGTGCTGATTGTGTGACAACTGAAGTTTGCTCTGCTTTTAAGTAGCCACTAAAATCACCTTTCTAAAGCAGATGTTCTGAGAGCCACAACTAGGCTGAATTCTGAGGGCTTTTAAAAAAAAAAAATCTGTGGAAGTTCTTGGGCTCCTGATGTCACCTACGCTCTGTTTCCAAGAAAACCCTGTCCTAGCTCTTTGGAAGGACACTGGATTTCTCTCCGAGCTGGGAATATGGAAGTGATGATGATATATAGCATCTGCGATACATCTTCAGTCCAGGGCTTAAGATGGTGTGGGATTTTTGCTGGGACAAGGACTAAATTATGTGGGATTAATCTCAAAGTGGTAAGTGAGCTCTTTCATGGTCTCTGCAGATGATTTGTTCTGACATGTGTGCAGGGCGGAGAGGAGAGCTGGGTACAGAGCAAGGCAGCTGCAGCATCTGTAGGGAAACGTGCAGCATGTCCCGCAGGAGACAGTCCAAACCTCAGCAGGCTGGGCCAAGGCCACGCCTGGCCCCACCAAGGAGGTTAAGAAATGAGTCTTTGTCAGTGGTGTTCTTCAGCAGGGCTTTGGGCATGAAGCAGTGGTGGGAGGGAGAGCCTGACACAACAGCATTTCGGCTCTGTAGGACGTGGAGGGCTGGAGGCAGAGCAGGGCAGGTGTCTGGGCGTGAATGCACCGAGGGGAACTGAGGCCAGAAGGCTCAGTGCTCCTGCAAAGCGCTGGGGACATCCTGAACTGCTGAAGCAGCACGTTTGCAGCCTCCCTCAACTCAAATCTGTTCCTTCTATGCTGAGATAAAGAACGAAAATGATTTCCAAGTCTTGAGAGTGCTTTCCTTTGAGCTCATTTAGATGAGGATATTTCTACCACACAAACCTTAATTGAAGTATTTGATTTCACTTTTGTGTGTGGGGTTAATTTATGTGACACAATTAAAATACACGTTATTTATACAATAGGAACTTAGCACTGGAGTAGATGATTAAAACAACTGAACAGCAGCCTCTTCTGAAATTTTAACTCTGCTAAAATCATAATGATCCTTTGACAGGATATTCTAGTTGAGCGTTTTTGAAAGTTAAGTCAAATATCAGGATGTGTTTTAGATAAGTACATTACCATGCAAGCTCTATTTTATGCCTGACACTAGAGATCTTGGAAAAAATTTTGATTGGTCTGGACAGGGGATTCTAATATAAGTTTTGGGCCTTATTGCTCAAAGGTGCCTGAATGAAGTTGAACTGTCTGGCAGTGTTACTTCAAAGGGGTGAAAACCCCCTCTGGCTGTGTCCCTTGTATGTTCTGTTGTCACTTCTCCGTGTAAAGCTGCTCAGCACCACACTGGCATTCTCACACTAGAAAGTGAGCAGACCTTGGGGACAGAGGAAAACAAACCTCTTTTCCCAAGGAAGCAGAAGAGTAAGCACATCCGAACTCAAAACTAGAAACCAAACTGCCTTGAGTTGGGTTTGCTTCCCTAGCAGGGGCCAACAGCTCTCAGCATAGAGCTGAGACAGCCCAGCTCAGTAACAGTGAGCACAGCTGTTATGTACCTGTCTCATACAGGCCTCTCTCTGAGATGGGGTTCAGCTGTAGCTCTGTTTTTAAGGCCTTGCTTTGTCTGAGACTTTGCTGAAGTTGTAAAGGGCTGTTTTTGCTGGTTATAAGTGACAGCTGCCATAACCTGCACTCTGGCACAGCACTGTGTGGATCACAGTAAAGTGCAGCCACCAGCCCTGGCTAGCCCAGGAAAAGAGACACATCTGCTGATGTTTAACCTCAACTGTACTGAAGAAAGCAAAGCCCTTCCTGGGGTTAATTGCTCAGCTGAAATGTCTTGGGCTGGATTCTGCCTGTGCAGGGCTGTCCTGGCAGGTGGGGCTGTAGGTGTCCTGCACTCCTGACCGTGGTCTCGGCATCTCCTGGTGGGTGGTGGGCATGGAAAGCTGGGCTGGCTGCTCCCTGGACACAGCCAGGATTCTCCTGCTCTCCGGGGCCAACTGTGCCCTCTCACCACCTGTGCTGCTCCCTGTGGCTGCCCTGAGAGGGACAGAGAGCTGTGGCCATCCAGGCTTGCACATCCCGTGTCAGTTTTACCAGCTGAATGGTCTCGAGTTGTTTCACAGTTTCTCTGGGATCAGAGATTAAAAGCTCAGTGTCTTTCAGAAAGGGAGGTTACAGGGATGTACTGGTTTCTGCAAGTCTCCCAAACTGGATTTTGCTGGGGACTGTCTGAAACTGCAGAAACAAGATTCTAAGTCTTCATTTTAAAATATGTTTGGCAAACCTGCTTGATTCCGCAATAAAGCATTCAGGATAAGTGGTGACACTCTTCAAGCTTGATGGTGTTTCTGTTTGTGAAAATGTTGGAAATCTTGACCTGACTTCTTGGGATTAACTGGGGAAGAGCAAGTATCTTTTTTATTTCTTTCTCCCTCCACCCTCTCCCCCCAGTTGACAAGAAACATTTCTCATACAAATCTTTTGACCCCTCACAATTTCCAGTCACTCTTTATGTTAGGTATTTTAGTCACTTTTTAGTGCCTAGCTTTGGTTTGTTGTTTTCAGTTTCTATAATAGGCCAAATTTCTCCTCTCTGACAGTGTAGTTGCGCTGCTGATTTGCTGTGTGCAAAGTGTTCTGAAACCTTCACACAGGAGGTACGTCTCAGTGGAAAGTCCTTCTGTTACACATGAGAAATTAATTTGCAATTAATTAAGTTGCTGGATGAATTCCTCCTTTGTTCTGTCTGAAAATGGCCTGTGAGCAGATTGCTAAATTCTCAAAAAATTCATTGCAACAAATTGTGAGTTTCTTCCCTGAAAAATTCCTGGTCTGACCAGAACAAACAGTTCACAATGTGCAAGTGGAATTCATAATTTCTTGGTTTCTTGAGTGGCTAATATTTGGAATGAGGTTTCACAAGTCAGTGTGAACTGCAGGTAGCACAGGATATGACTCAAAACTTGCTTTTAATCTGTCCTTTATTACTGAGATTTTGGGTTATAACCTGAGTTTTCATTATCTTGAGGGACTGAGCCCAAAGAATGGGGAAGTGGAGGGAGGTTAAACCTTGCCCTCAGATGGATATTTGCAGAGGGCAGGTGGCTGTTTGCAAGGAAGGGCCATGTCCCGGGATTTTGGGAGGGTGGGATTAGTTCCTGTAAATAGACAATTTAAAAACAGACAAACATAAGTGGAAAGAAAAAAAATGTGGACAGTTCTTTGGTGGAGGAGGGGGAAAAGAGCAAATGAGAAGTGGTGTGTGACTGGGATCTGAGGTATGAGGCAGCCTAAGAATGAGAAGCTGGATGGGAAACCAGGACAGACTGGCCACGTAGCTCATGTCTGGTAGTGCTGGTAGAGGTTGTGTGGCAGAGCGCTTGATTGCCAAGTCATCACCCAGCCTGTCCAGCTAGCAAATATTACAGGAGCTGAAAAAACGAATGGGAGCACAGCAGAAAATGTCACCAACTGTGCCAACAGCTGAAAAGCTCAACAGTGTGACTCTGGCAGTGTCACTGCTGCAGCCACAGCTCCTCCAAGCTCCTTGCAGGCAGCTGTCAAAGAGCTCCATCTGCATTCCATCGCTCTCAGTATTTGGAAACACCACAGGATGTAAAAAAAAAAAGGAGACAGCAGTTTTTGCTGCATTGCATTGTGTTGCTCTCTGCCTGTGGTAGTTTTGTTGCCTGACTTGGTATAAAAACTGGCAAGAGCATTTTCTCTGCTGTACTCTAAATCTTGTTTTCACAGCGTTCTTCTTACAAAGAGTTGCATGTGGCCCTGCTAAACTCTGCCTGTGCTGGCTCATGCTTGGCCGTTCACACAAAAGTGGGCACTGCTAATGAAGATGAAGTGCTGTTGTTCAGACTATTGCTGCTTTGCTAGTCTCTGGTCTCAATATCTCTGCTCCCCATTGAAACCAACTTGGGACCATATGCCACAGTGTTCACTTTGTCAAAACGTTGGCTGTCCTTCTGGATTAGTGCAGCTCCCAGGCCAACTGCACTGGCAGCAACAATTAGTTAGTTCGGCCTCCATTAATTAAAATAAGCTAAGATTATCACATGTTATCGTGGCTTTCAAAAGCACAGGGGCATACTTGTGTCTATCAGCCTGTTCCCATGGCTGATCTTTGTTGACTGGTTCATGTTGTATCTGTGTAATGGTTGCTAGATCTGGAGTGAAACAGGAGCAACAATTAGTGAAACCCAAAAGATTTCTTGCTGTCTCTGGCTCAGTGGCAGCTTCTGTCTTTGCTGTCTCTCATGTGAAGCATTAAAATTAGGGAATTGTCCCCTGCTGCTTGGCAGTGGAGTGGAAGGCAGAGTCAGTAGATGGCACTGTTAGACCCTGCTAGGGAGGCTGCAGGGCAGTGCAGGTACAGCTCTGAAAGGTGTTTGGTGCTTGGACTTGGCTTCTCTCCTGGGCAGATTTGCTGTAAATGGCAGGTGGATCTCTTGCTCCTGTAATCTCTCCTGCCGGGGTTTGGTGGTCAGGCTGGGGGAACACGTCACTCCTGTTCAATTTGACGGGATCCTGATGGAAGGGTCCGATCCCTGAATGTGTTTTGCCACCTCTGCTCAGGCATCGAGTCAGACAAGGCAGCCGGTGTTGGCTCCACGGAATCTTCCTCCCTGCAATGAGGAAGTGCCTCCGTGCGTGGGATGGAAGTGCCCAGACGGGCTTCGCGAGGGCAGGGGGGCAGAGTTTCAGTTTTGATGTCCGCAAAGGTCACCGGGGTGTCTCCAAGGGGCAGGGACACCATGGCTGCTGGGGGAACTGGCACGGAGGCTGCAGCTGTGGAGAGCAGCACTGGGCTGTTCTGTGGGAGCCTGGCATGGTCTATGTGGCAGTAGCTCTCCAGGACTTCAAAACTGCAATATGGCTTTATGGGGTTAGCCAGTTCTGCACTGATGAGATAGCCTCATTTCCTAAGGGATGATTCCTAGAAAACTGTCTAGCATTGCTGTAAAATGAGGATTTGTGGTTTAATAGTTATCATGGGAGCAGCTCCAGGAATCCCTCTGCTGCACAGTCACCATCCTGAACAGGCTTCTGTTCTCCAAGCAGGGCTTTCCTTCCAGCTTCTGGAGCAGACACGGAGCTTGACATCGTGTTCATCAGCCCATGTACCATAATATTGCCAGTGACATTCAGTACTTCAGGGATTTTTGACTGCTGACTTTCAATAACATTAGGAGCAATCTCCATGGCCAGTGTGAGATACTCCTCTGTGCTAAAGAATATAAAAGAGACTATTGCATTTAATATATTGGAGTACAGGAGACAAGCAGGAGTTTGTGTGATTTATTGGGTAGACAAAAACGCACCATAGCATGTTCTGTAAATATAAGCACAAACATATCTCGCTGTAAATTTCCTTTACTGCTAAAGTGTCTAAAGTAATGAATGCAGTAATAATGGATTATTTCAAACAATAAGTTCTATCACAAGCTACCTGGTTATTAACACAGGGGCACACTCGACTGCCCCAACAAGGATATAGGACTTCAGATGATGGTGACATGGGACAAAACAGCATGTTACTTTAGGGTATGGCCTGATGCTCTTGAGTCTGACAGAGGAGATTAGTCCTGGGAGGCTGGAGAAAGGGCCTGCCTCAGTTTCTGTGCTGTAGACCACCCTCTCTGAACCACTTTTGCATCTTACAGGAAAGACTGACCTGCATCTATGACTGGATACCACCTCTTCACCTCGCTTTTTTAATGTCTGTCAGGCACAAGACAGATGACTCCTGTGTTGTAGTGTCTGAATCCCTCTCATATTGGATACTTAATGGCTTTTGCTCTCTTTTTACCTGGAGGGTGAGAAGAGGGAGAATTGCTCTCCATTTTTTTGGACAGGTCCCAGATAAGGAATAGACAAATAAGTAAATACATACATTTTTAAAAACAGCATTAATTTTTACTCGTGGTGAGGCTGACAGCAGCTGGCTGATGGGAGACAGTGTGGCATGACTGTTGTCACGTCTCGTACAGAGTTTGATGTAGCCAGCTGGCAAATACCAGTGACTCTCCTGAGCTCATAGCTCACCCTGTTTGTGTTGACATTTCTGGCAGGGAAAGGTAAAGAGTTATCCCAGCTGCAATAACCTGTGAGCTCTCACTCTGCATTGCTCTTAATTTGACTGAAATTGAAGTCTTGCTCAACAGGAGCGATTCACGTGCCAGCATTAACCATCATTACTGCTTGGCTGGGGGACCTGCTGTGGGAGATGGCACCTCCAGTGATCCAGTCCAGCTCTGTAACTGCACACAAGTAACCTCACAGCTTACACCTTCCTTTCCTCCCTCTTAAAACCTGATTTTGTTGTAACCTGGCTCCCTCCAGGCAGAATGCAGAGCTGGTGGGAGGTGCTGCAACCCCCAGAGGAGCACCAGGCTGAGCCCTGCCATGTCCCTGGAGAGGCAGGTGTGGGGATGCTCAAGGGCCTCCTGAAGAAAAGCCTTCAATTGAGTATCCTGACCATGTGTCCTTGTACAGGGACTGGTTGTTTTAGCAGAGAGAGCTCTGTGCTCCTGGGGCTGAATCCCTTCTTGTGCTGTTCACAGTGCACTGTACTTATTCTTTTTGTACTTTGGAGTCAGGTGGGATTGTTTGTTATCACTCATTTGATATTGGCTGCATTCCTGCCCAAGCACGAGAGGTGTTGCTGATGGACAAAGGCTGTGTCAAAACACCCTTACCTCTAAAGAAGAAGCTGATGCTGACAGAGGGTTTCCTTTGAACTTTCAGAGTTCATTTCAGCTTCAGATGCCTTTGCACAGAACCCTTGACTTCACCATTAATATTGAAGGCTTTGGGTCCAATTCTCTTCTCCTGCCAGATTTACCCTGAGGTGACCCTGGAGTGATTTTTCTCTTTATTCTTATGTATCAGAGTGAAACGAAAATCTAATTTCCAACATGAACCTAGAGTACCTAGAAAAACAAAACAAAGGAAAAAGAGCCAAAACTGACAGGCCTTTTGCAATACAGTGGAAATATAAGGCATACTTGATGCAAAATTGATTGAAGTTGTTGGGAAACTTTACTTTTGTTGCAGTGGTCTTTTGTCATGGGGCCTAATGGCATGGCATTTTGTCTTAACACATGAAGTTTTATTAAAATATGGAGTGGGTATGGGATTTTGGACTGATACTTTAAATAATGATAAAAGAACCAGTTCTGAGGTCTGAAAACCATTTTATTTTATTTGAAATGGATGCCAGAAAAAAAAATCTGTTATTTTAGTAAGCTAAATTTTTCTGAATGTATTGCTATTTAAATACTTTGTCCTTTGAACTGCTGCTGTAGCTTAAGTGGAGTATGTCAGGTAGTTCTGTCATTATCTGATGTTCTTTAATAGACCTTACTGGAATCTATTTGTGGATCAAACCTATAGGCCAAATAGCAGTAAGAAATCCTTTTGCTTTCTGGTAAGATGACGCAGGTACCCTGAGAAAAGCGCTGGTGCCATGCTCTGCCAGGTCTCTCTTGCTGAGGATCTCTGTGATGTATGTAGACAGAAAAATAAATACAAGGGGAGGTTTTCTGATGGTATTTTCCTCTTTTTTAGTTGTAATATAATTTGGTGAACACAGGTTATATCTTTAGAAGAGTCCAATGCAGTGCTGCAGATGACTACTACGAGGACATGTGCCAGAAAAATCCTCTCTACTCCTAAGCCCAGACTTTCTTAGTGGAGAAAGTATATTTATATAAGACTCATATCTGGCAAAAAAAGCAGGCCCGCCAGGCACCAAGAGGGAAGCCAGAGAGAACCAGGGCATGACTGAGCACTGGCAATCGCTGGCAGGCTCTGGGTTGTTTTTCTCCATCTTTTATTGAAACTGTTCTTGTTGATTTTCAAATAATGCAAGTGGGACACCCCAGTGAGACTTTTGGTGTCTGTGGGTGGACCTGGGTTGTCCTGCTTCCTTGAGTGACGCTCTGTGTACGTCATATTGCAGCTGATTTTCCTTGGACTGGATCAGTTCTGGTCACTCCCCTGTGTGTGATGGTGATTTGGGTTGTACATTGGCTTAAATGTGGTCTCTTCAGAAGTTAATTTCTGTCAGTGCCTGCTGGCACTTGCTTTTATCACCTGCTGTTACCACTGATTGCTCTCCAGGGGAATGACCATCATGTCAAGGCTTCTGCTGAGCGCAGGACGTTTGCTGCTCCTGCTGCTTCAACCCCCAAATCTTACCTTAAAAAAAGGGCAGATCTTCTCTTCTGTCATCACTCCAGCTGTGCTGTCAGCTCCACTTGTGAACGCACACTGCATAATTGATCTCTGCCATATGCAAAACCAAAGGCCAAGGAAAGTGGCATCCACTGGTAGATAATTTGGCTCAAAATCACTAGTAAGGCAGCGACCTTGAATAAATGAGAGGCCGGAAGATGAGGGCCACCAATTCTATAGTTGCTGTATTCCCTGTAATCTTCTCAGCACTGGAAAGCTGCTGAGGGCAAGTACTGTGCACACATTTCCCTGTGCTTGACTATTCCAGTGCGAGAGTTACTGAGGGACAGACCCACAGCAAGTCATTGATGGACCACGCAGAGAGTTGAGCTTAAGCACTGCTGGACAAATGCCTTGTGAAGTCCTCCTTCCCTCTGATAAACAAACAAAAATACTTTCTCATCCTTAAAGCTGACAATTTGCCTTCACAGAGAGGAGAGGAAATAAAAAAAAAAAAAATCAAAGGAAAACCAAACAATCTGACTCTCTTGCCAGCATCCTATGTTTCCTTAGGCTTTGCTCCAGTGCTTGCTTTGTCTGTACTGTTAATAACACTGTGTTTCCCTGGAAGTTGGCTACTTTTATATTCTTGCTTCATTTTAAAAATGTGACCTTTAACATTTGAGCTTTTGTTATTGCTGTTAATCTGTTCAATAAAGAAAAAATAATAGAACGGGCAAAAATCAAAATCTGGTCTGACTTCAGTACTGGACCACTATTTTCTCTTTAAGACATTCCCCCCTCCCCGCCTTGGGAATGCTAACCCCTGCCTGAAGGACTGCTGAGAGCACGTGGCTCCTCCCCTGTGCACCCACTGCATCCCTGTGTAGAGGCAAACAGGCTGGCTCTTCTTGTTAGGCCTTTGTGTCCTGCTCTTCCCACTACTTTTTTTGACTTTGGTATTTGTATTCAGTAGCCACAGTCATGGTCCAGCTTAACTTCCTGCACCCAAGAGGCCGTGGTGTCACACATTCCCTGGAGCTGTGCCTGGGGTGTATTTTTATTATTCAAAGCCTCAGGTTTGGTCAATGCAAGATGATACTCCCGTGATCAAAGCTGGCCTAAACCACCTTGTACTTTGTTGTACGCTTTTCAATTTAAGAGTGAACATGCTTTTAAAGTCCAGATATTTGTTTTTCCAACCCTTTTCAAGTAATTTCACTCTGTCACTGTGCTTCTCCCAAGTGGGATCCAGACCAGTCTCTGTCCTCTGAACGTCCCCTTCAGAAACACCTCGTATTATAATATGGTACTGGGTGAACGAATAGGAAGTTGGAGGCCAGAAGATAATTCCTTTCCTCTCATCTCAGCCATGTATATGATGAAAGCATCTTTCCAGCATCTGATGCTTGAATAATTCCCCTCTTTAATGCCTGAAAGCTCTGCTCACCTCCGCCTTGCTGGCTGACTGAACTCACGCTGCCTGCGTCTCCTTCCAGGATGACAGCCAGGAAATTATTGCGGTGCAATTTAAAGACCATAAAATACAGGAGGAGCAGATGGCAGGTCACGTCTCCTTCCCATGAATAGCCTGTGTCACCGTGGCACTGCTTCAGCGCCTGCTGAGTTGCACTCAGAAAGTCCAAACAAGAAGCATCACCGGTGGAGATGATGTCTGTCAGGGCAACGTCCCAGCAGCGCAGACCTTACGACTGTGGCAAAGAATTTGGGCATTGGCAAGAAGCTTTCGTGACAATGAGCTTTAAATACCTGCTGCTAAGATAATCACAATAATCTGTCTGCCAGCTTTTTCCTAATGTGCATTTTCTAATTCATTGTGGGAGGCAAAATCCTTTGACTGGTGGAATGAAGACGTGGCACTGTGACTATAATTTACATGGTTAAATAAGTGGAAGGAGCAGCTATCAAAAGCTGAAATCCTTCCCCAAAGTAGGATAGCTGAATTCACAGATTATTTCTTTTTAAAAAAAGACAAGAAATTAGTGTTTTCGTAGAAAGGAATTCCTGATGGGAGGAATCCTGAGTTCTGCGAAGGGGATTAAAAAAGCAAATATCCCAGTTGCAGGATTTGCTGCGGTCCTGATCTTTTGGAGTCTGCCCTTGGAATAGGGAATCTTCTCCACTGCTCTGTGACTACTCTGCTTCATGGTGACAAGAGGCTGAAATAGCCATTGTGGTCATTCCTGTTGTCCCAAAGAGGATGTTCCTGAGAAAATTAATTTCTCTTCTATCTGACTGGGAAACTCATACAAAGCCCTGTCATGTATTGGCCCTTGGTGCAGCAGTCAAGTTGATCCCCCTTATCCTTTCAGCATTAATTACAAAACACCTCTGTTCCTGTGAGCAGCACTTTGCCAAAGCAGGCTGTGTGTTACCTATTAATCAGCAGCGTGGCTGGGCATATTTGTTGCACAGGGACCCAGCACGGTGTCAGAATTGTCATCGTTCCTTTACCCTGTGGTGCTAGAACAAAAGACGGATCTGGGATTCACACAGAACAGAGTGGAACGGGGTTAGTGGTTTGATAGGAAAGTATCTTGAAAAATATGAGGAAAACACTACATCTGAATGAGCTCTAATGGCACAGCCAGCAGGAAAATGTGTGCTGAGAGAAGCACACCTGCCTTACGCAGTTTATTTTCAATTAATGAAGATGATTGTTTACACTCAAAGCCTCCCCTTTCTTTTTCCCCCTGAGGTGAGTGAGGGTGACACGGCGCAAGGAACAACTTGTCAACCTGCTGCCCAGATGGCAGCTCAGATCCTTGGTCTACTAGCAGAGCCTGACTTGCATGAGACTTTTTCAGACAGATTTGAATAGTGCCTGAAAAACACCTTTTCTTTATTCCTCTTTAAGTGAAATTGACCATAATATCAGTCTGTTCCCCTGTGACTACATCTGTGCCCTGTGGAGGCTGTATTTGAGATCCTTCTGGGCAAATCCCTGTGAGAGGCAGATCTTCATGGAGCTGGGACTTGCAACTCCCTGCTCACCTCTGGAAATGGCCCTTCAAGGACATTTTCGAGGCATGTTTGCAGAGGCTTGCATTGCTGCTCTCTGTTCATGCTGAGGAATAAATTGGATTTGACTATCTGCAGCTGCTTTTGGCACCTTTCACTAGTGCAGAAATTCCCGTTGTGATCTGTGAAAAAATAACCACCAAAAATCCTTAATTTTCTAAGAAGTATTCCTGGGAAAATCATCACTTTTCATATGGGCTGGCTGAACGTAGCCGGTTGTGCCATTTATTCAACAGGGAGCATTATAGTTTGCACTTTGCATTTCTAAGAATTGAATTTGCTAAATGGAGCACTTCCCACTGACAGAGCTGGAGTTGGGCTGTGCTCTTCTTTTTTTTTTTTTCCCTTTTGCAGCTGGAAACCATTTTTCCCTTGTATCACAGAGCTTCTTAGCCCTGTTGAATCTGGCTTAGTGTTTCTCAAGGGACAGAGCCAGGATTACTAATAGTTTTCCAACCCACTTCAGTTTCTCCCTTCGTAACGCAAACTCTCAGCAACACAGACTCGAGCAAGGTCTTTGTCCTGGGTGACTTTTTGCTAAATAAGTTAGCAATGCTCTAGTTAGCAGAATCTCTTATCCCTCCTGGATGCATTCGAAGTCCCTGGTACTCGACAGCGGGGCTGTGACAAAGGTAATGTGAGAAATGCTGAGAGAGAACCTGTGTCACGTTTAAACCTTGATGCAGCCAATACCCAGCATGTGGCCTCGGACCTGCTGAGGAGATAAAGGAATATTTTGGTCTGAATCAGAAAAATATGACACTTTCTCAGAGAGAATCTGAAACTGGTCCCTCTTTTTCTCTCTCTCTCACAAATGAATAGACAGTGAGCTGTCCACCCTCAGAGAATGAGTTAACTTTGCCTTTCAAGAGGAACATTTGTTTCTTCTACATTAAATTTATTAATAAATGTGTTTCCTACAGCAGTCTCAGTTCCTAAAAATATGTATCCTAGGGTTTGTTAAGTTTTTTTAAAAGACTTCTATGGGAGTGGTGTGCTGTAGGGTATGCAAAAGGGAGCAGGTGGATGTAAGAATTCTTCCAGACTAGACCATTTTTTTCCTTTTTTTTTTTAAGGAAAAAAAAAAGCTTTTTCTTATTCCTGTCATATGGTGAAATGAATCTTTAGATGACAGATACTGGACGCTGACAGGCATCTCATCTTGTATTGAGGCTGGTGACAGTCTGAAAGAAATTGCTCATCTGAGTCAACAGCCAGCTTCCCCAGCTATGTTTGTCTTCGGTGCTAATTTCATTTCTTTGCTCAGTTTTCCTGGAACCTGGGCATGCACACTGACCTGATAAATAACTGAAGTCAGCAGTAAAGATAAAGGAAAGTTCTACACTTCAGAGGTCAAGCTAGCCTCCAAATCATATTTGCCCTAATGGAGAACAAATTCAACACTACCAAAAGTCAAATGAATGTTTAGTCACCTGAGAAAATACCATTATAAGCTGAAATGAGTTCTCATTATTTTTTCCGTTTTATTTCTTTAATTTCTCCTTGGCTTCTGCTACAAAACCAAAAATAGGGGCATTAGTCACAGGGTACTTCAGAGGCACCCTCAAGGCAGAGGCAAGGTTCTAAGGTAAATCACAGCTGGTGACTCTTTAAATGGATGAAATCGCTTGCATTAGGCCTTCAGGATGCATATTTTCATTTACTTGATTTATTCCTATTGTTTAAGCTGTGATGTGAAGTGGCACAGGCGCGATGGAGCCAGGCTGATGAGGAACTTTATAGTGAGCTATCAGGGCAGAAAAGCCCATTGCAAAGAGACTCTTTCCTCAGGGCAGTGTGAGGATGGTGCAGCAGAAAGCTGAGAGAATGATTTAAAGGGGAAAAAAAATAACAGAAGATGCCTGGGGGGAAAAGGCAGGTAAATTATCTGACATGCTGCTGGCACAAAGGTGCTGGACCACCTTGGTGCAAAAAGCTGCAGAGCTGGGCAGAATGAGACCTTTTCTTGGAAATAGGGTGGTGATCCCTTTCTAGGGATGAATGGGATGTCTCCGTCCCTCATCCTGCTCTGCACAGTAGCTGATTTGCCTCCAGATGCTCCCCTTTTCCACATGAGCTTGTCCCTTCCTTCTCTACCCAGCCTGGGAGATGATGCTGACTTGTTTCCTACTTATGTCCATAAGCCTCCCTCTGCCTTCTTAAATGCTCTGAGTGTGTGAATGCAAGGCTGGGAGCTGTCAAATACAATATTTCTGGGAGCCAAAGCAGTTTGTTTTGTAGCCCAAAAGGTAATTAGCAATTTTTTTTTTTCCCCTGTCATTGCTGATGTCACTGAGTCACATTCCCATGCCGTTGTATCACCAGCATCCTAGAAAGAGCCTCCTGGGTAAGGCATCTTGGCAATAACCAGGTGTTCTGTTGATAGATGTGCTGCCTTCTGGGGAAATAATGGAACCAGCAGGGCCAAATAATACTTTAATAGTGTGTCCAAGACTTCCTCTTGCCATTTATATCTTGTAAGTTCCTTAAACCACATATATTTTGTGAAGCATTGAAAGAGAGTAAGGAGTTGCTGTGGAGGTAGATATTAGCAAGGACTGGGCAGGAGCAAAGAACCTTTTACGTGTCCCACTGTGCCCCTGTAAAATCTCAGCACTGTCTTACCTCACTTGATTTATGTTTTGTTACTGTGGGCATATGAGTCTTAATTGGTTACTGGAACTTTTCTACTTAGTTTAAGTGCATTTGGGGAGTTCATTAAGGGCAGCTGCACAGCTCAGGTCTACACACAAAGGATGAAATATTCTCAGTTCTGGGGGTGTCAATTATTTATTGTAGAAATATCTTTGTAATGAAACTTCTGATTTTTTCATGACGGCAAAAGTAATTCTGAATGATTGACTGGCATGTTAATGTGGTGCATGAGAAAGGGTGGACACATCAGCAGTGTTTGAGTTTCTCTGCCACAAAAACATATGTACATCATAACAGAGCTGTCAGCAACTTGTAATGAAGCTGGCTTCACTTAAACTGATTTTTTTCACCTATAGTGGGGGTTTTACAGTAAGTTACATTGAATCAGCTTACTGAGGGATGTCTTACTGTATTTTGTGGCTTTTGTTTGTCCATTTGTGCTGCCTTTGTAATGGGGATTCATTTGGTGCAACTTTGCTGTAAACTGCAAATGCAAGATTCTTGAACAAAAATCCCCAAGCAACTCCTTGCTCCTGTTTTGACAAAATCAAAATATTTTTCAGAAGAAACATTTTATTTATTCTTTTCTTAATTACTTTTTTCTCTTCAGGAAAAAAATCCAGACAGTATCATGGTTTGTTTCCGTATTCACAGATATTAATTTATCAGACATCTTAGTTTTTGGCCAGCTCTATGCAAAAGTCAGCAACAATTTTGGTTTTTTCACTGTTTCCCCCATCAAGGCCTCAAAGCCAGATACATGAAAGCGTGTTACTTTCTGACACAGAGTATCCAATTTTAAGGACAAAAGGACAAAATCCTTTCTGGAGAGGCAGGTTTGATTTTTAATTGTAATGACATATATATTCCAGGGCTAAACTTGGCCAACTGTCTGTAAGTGCACGCCATAAAGCAGGTGTAAATGCAGTATATATTGTTTGGCTGTGGGAGAAGGAGTGCTGCTCCTGGCATAAAACCAACAAAGTGGATGACTGAGAGTTAATATACTATCCTAGGCACTTCTTCATACATCAATACAAGGAGTAGTACTAAAAAGGCTGCTTCTCAGATTTTAATAAGATGGTCTGTGAAGATTACAGTTTGGCTTATATCACAATATTTCACTTTCCTCAGTTCATTAGAATCTTTTCTAATAATACATCTGTGTGTACATTTTGTGGTTGAAAACATATTTTAGGTCACTCAGTCCAGTGACATTAAAAAAAAGTAGCTAACAACAAATTTAAAACACTGCTGGTAGATGGCTGCAATAGCTCATCTGGTAAACAAGCTGTTACCGAAAACAGTTACTGGTACTGTGTATGACAATCATGGCAACTGAAAACATTAGTTCAGCTCCGTGTCACCAATGCCATCAGGAGGCAGATGGCTCTGAGATAATCCCAGTCTGACTGGCCATGTCTGTTCTAATAGCAAAGATAAAGTTTGTTTCTCCTGTCCCTATATTTAGCATAGCCCATACCAGTCCCATATCCTGTTGATAACTGGCAATAAATCTCCAAAGCTCCGCCATTCAAAGCAAATCCCTAGTTCTCACTCAGCAGTCTCTTTTTGATCTTAGACTTTGCTGTACCCTTCATGGTGCTGTGTTATGTGGTGGGCTCTTATTCCAGCCATGCCCTAGAACCAGAGTTCCTGGAAGCTGAAGGCAAGAAAAGTTCTCAAGTGTTTCAATTTTCTTCCTGATATACAGATCCTGGCTGATCAACTATTCACACCACCAGTGTGGCATTTCCTGAAAAACATTTGCAGTGGTGGGAAAATATTCTATTGATACCTGATCTGAAACACAACACCTCTGTAAATGATGTATTCTCTGCCAGGAGGCAACAGTGTGGGCAACCCAGCAAGTGTAAACTGCGTCCCTGAAAACTCCTGTCACTCTCTCCGGGGTGGCAAAGAGCAACACTAGTCTTTTGAGATGAAAGCTCAGAGCTGGCCATTGCTGCTTTAGCTCAGAGTGTGCAGAATTGAGTAGAAAATGTCATTACTTTTATGTTAAGTGAGCGAAAACGTGCAAATAACAGAATATGCAGCAGTTTTTTAGCTCTTTTGAGGACAAAATAGATCTGTATAAGCTTTGCTGTAACTTATTTGCTGGTGAGGCCAAATTTCATGAAAAAAAATAGCTCACAGAAATTATTTGTTGATTTAGACTCCTCTGAAGGATCTAACTGTCCAAGGTTCTTGTGCTGACGCGTTTGCAAAAAGCTGTTCCATGGGAGGATGGCTCAGAGTAAAACTTGTTGGTGGGTAGAATAATGGATTTAATATGTTCAACACCATTAATTGTACCTGCTATTTACTTAGAGTTTTACAGGGCCAAATTGTCATCTTAACTGATTTATGCAACAGTCAAGATCTTTTATGCTTTCTAACCTTGAAGCAGGATGGTGAACCGATAACACCTCATGTTACCCAGAAAGTCAGAGACAGTAATGTTGGCCCCATTGTCTCCAGAGAGGCTTGTTCCTCCTCCATTTTACTGTTTATGGCTGAAATTTGATTTAAGTAATTTTTTGAGAAAAGCCAAGCTCTTTCTGTGGGTTTGACAAAACAGAATATATATAAATAACAGCTGAAAATTACCCTAGGATTAATCAGATATGCTTAAATCAGCTGGGAGAATCGATACCCAAGAGAAAGGTAAACCCAGAGCACCAAACAGCCACCAGCAGTTCAGGTTCTCATCACGGCCACCTTGGGAGGAGTCTGAATTCTTCAATATATTAAGCAGCAGGGAGTAATGAACAAACTTGTAAACATTAATATGTTTTTTTGGAGGGACAGTTAATGAGCTGAAGAAGGGCTAAATTTATTGAGCAATTAATTTATTTAATGAACAGTTTGACTCAAAAGTATGATGCCTCTGTTGTAGCTCACAGCTAGACCTAAGGGGCTTGTGTGGTTTACTCCGGTATAAACTGCCTCCTGTTTTTAGCGCTATTTTAGTGCTATGGCAGATTTCTGGCCTTTCCAGCAGGATGTGAACAGCTAGATAATGACAGCAAGCAGAGTGGAAACACTGGAGTTAAGTTCTGGAGCAGTATCACTGCAGCCAAGATACAGCAAGAATAAAGAGGAGATTGGACCTGCAATTGCAGGAGCAGAAATACACTGAACACTGATGTTGGCACATTTTGGAAGGGGGCTTGTATGCCATCCTTCATGTTGTGAAGTAGACTTTATTAGTGGCTCAGGTGAAACTTTTTCTGAATGAGAATTATCTCCTGTGTCCTGCTGCAGCCTATCTCTGATGGATCTGAAGTTATCTGGTGTCCTGGGGCAGGACCTATGCAAGCCAGATCCATTCTGGCAGTTCTCAGGCACCTTTTAAATCTTGTAGACACTTCCAGCACAGCCATGGTGTAGATATGTGGTAGAGCATGATGGAGAGGCTACTTGCCTATTCCCATGGCAAGTTGTAAATAATTAGTGTTTCCCGAGGTATCTGGGACTGGTCGGTAGATTGCTTGACTTGGCTGGTGAATCCCATACAGCAATTCCTGTGCAGTTTTCAACCTTACTGTGCTTAAAGACAGATCTTCTGGGAGAAGAATTGAGATTTCTGTATGTTTGCTGATGTCTGCACTGGTGTTTCAGAGGAAATGGCTGACCATAACTCGCACAGACAAACCAGGCAGAGCAAATCAACAAATAAGCCGTGTGATATCGTGCCAAGGAAGCCACTTCCTCGCACCTGCAGTATATGAAAGGGGATGTAGCACGGCTCTTTTATAGCCATGGGAATACTTGGCTGCAAGTTAGTAAACAGGATTAATTAATGATTGTTTTGTTGATGAAACACACGTAGCCTTTGTGGACTGTTCAGGGGATCGGGTGCCAAGCAGAAAATGTCATAAGCCACTGCTTTTAGCCCGGAGTGGAGGTGCAGCCCTGGAACTGGGAAAGGGTATGTTAAAGAGCAGAAAACAGATCGATAAGTGGCTCTCAGAGAGGAATGTTTGGTGCTAGTTAAATGGTCAACCTGCAGGGAGCTAGAGAAGGAAAAGCTGTATTTGGAGGGAAGAGGAAAGCTGTTACAGAAAAAGGGATTTATTTGTTAAAAGCAGGGCCATATCCAAATGAAAATTTTTTTCATATTTAAAAAAAAAAAAAGAAAACTCAGAGTGAATAAAGCATCAATTTTCTTACATTTTAAATGAGATCTAAAAAAGAACTCAGTAATGGCATTGGTTGCCATGGTGTTTAAAGGTGCAGCTCCACAGACACTTCAAATAACGAGATGCTTTTATCTGCCTATGTGGCTGAGTTAATTTTCATCTGCTGGAATTATTCATTTAGTTTGCTTTAATTATTCTATATTGGCATATCATAAAAGGGCCTGATCCTGTCAGCTTGATACAGATAGAACTCTTTCTGACTCCAGAGGAAGGAAGAAGGATTAGATGTAAACTGAACTACTCAGGAGATGCAAATGGGACTGCTGTGGCTCTGGGCTTGCGGAGATGCACATGGAAGCTCTGCTGATGCCGTAGAGGTCTGTTTACAGAGGGCTCTGGGCAGAACTGGGCAGGGAAACATTCACCAGGCTCTGGGATATGAAGATATTTGGAAAATCCACAGAAGAGGTGCTGTGTCCTGTTAGCACAGGCACTGATGCTCTCCCAGGTCTGTTCAGAGGGACTATTGAGGCTGAAAGATTCACTCTTTTGCCCTTCCAGGTTTTACCTTTCTTTTGCTAAAGCAGTAACATCCCCAGCTGGGCCAAGGGACCTTCATGAAGAGCACAAGCCTGTCCCCTCTCTTTACTCACCTCCAAACTGCTGGTGTGTTGCTGACAGCAACACCACTTGGGTGAATGCTAAAACCCCCTCTCTTGCACTCTAGATTGCAGTAACACCCTTTGGCCCCAAAGAGCCTGGGACTTGTTTCAGATCTTGGCTCATATACACAGTTTATTGATCCTGTGCATTTACTACCTTTGTATCTCACTGGCTTCGCTCCCTCCGGCCTCTTGTATTTTGGCTAAGAACACAGCCATTAATACTGGTTTTGCATCTCTGAACACAAACACCTCTTTCCTGTATTTGGTTTTACTTAAAACACAGGAACGATCTGAAAGAGGAAAAATTAGAAACTGGTGATGTGAGATGATGCAGCCCTGTGTAACTTGCAGCCCTCCTGTCACTTGAAACAGGTCATCAATAAATACATTTATTGTGTTTCCTCTCGAAATGTTAGCTGTCATATAATCTGCAATGAAATGGCAATTCAGAGTTTCAACATCTTTTCCAGCACCCTCTTTATGCTCTATTTTATTGATGTTTTAGCTTAGAAGCATGAGTCAGGAACCCTCTGTTATTAAAAGCAGTCCCAGTTGCACATACCTTTCATTTCCCTTGGATTACATTAATTGCCTGACAGCTAAAAGTGATCTGGGTTTTTCAATCTTCAGCACTGGACCACAAGAAATATTTACCAGCTACAGCAGATTTATAAAGATGCCACTGAGATGCCTTGAGACTAACAATCAGAAAACACAGCAGCAAAACAACACTATTTTTCAAGGTTAAATGCTCAGAATGCTAAAAAAGGAATTGCACATAATAAAGCCAAACAAAACCTGGATTCAGCCCATATTTTCCTCCACTTGTCTCACATAAAAAGGAAGGTGCCAGTGTTTTAAAAATGATTGCACAACATCACACAACAATTAGAAATTTAATAGGGGAGCTTTAATTTTAATTTGGTTTTGGTTTTGTAGTTCAAATATGTGTTAGTGTCAGCCCCCTACCTCTACTGCACAGTCATTTTCTTTTCATGCATGCCTGGCTCTGTGTCTTTATAGGACTCGTTTAGCTGAGAATGGCTGGATGATGCTATATAAAGAGCAGCTAACGTGAAGGAGGGATTGACCAGGCTGATGTTAGCAATCTGGATCTCAAACCTGTCCTGCGTGACTTTGAACAAGTCATTTAGCCTCCCTGCACTCTGTTTCACAGCTAGGACGTGCAGGCCATAGCACTTCTCACTCATGAAGGGCTGGGGGGATAACTGCTTTTGGAGGTGCCCAGGTACTACGGCAACCAGAGCAGGAAAGGGGCTTGGCCAGAGGAAATACCCAGTGGTTGTGTAATTGGAAGGCAGTGATACCAAATTTGCAGGCTTAAATTCATCATCAATTTTGCAGCTTTGTTTTAGTGACAAAATTAACAGGCTTGATTCATGTTCAGCCATGGCCACTACTTTTTCTGTATAAAGAGACCCATCTTAAGGCCCTCCATCACTGGCAAAGATGCTGCTCTCAGGCCATGTATGTACTGGGATCTTTTTTCCACCAGAAAAGATTGGCATCAGCAGGGAAAAGCTGGAACTGATAGTAATTTTCTTCCTGTCAATGCCTCATTGTGAACCCAAGAGAGGCTGTTATGGATTGCCAAGCTGGTCAAGTAAGCCATCTTCCTGGGGATAGCCAAAACTGCCTCCAGAGGTAGCTTAAGCTTTCTCAGTGATGAGGAAATTTTTGAACCCTTTGTTCTTCTCTGAACTCCATCTTTTTAGCAACATAAGTCTGTGCTGGGAGCAGGTTTGAATACCTTAACAAGGAAAAAGGGAGACGAAAAGTTCCACTAATAACAATTGAGACATCATTGACAGGCACTGCTGTCCTTCCAAGCCTTCCTTGAGATTTTGATATCCCTTAGGAGGTGGATTAAGTTTTGCCCATTTGTCAGTGGTTGTTCTGAAAGGTGCTGTTTCTGCAGCACTGAAGAGCCGATGGGGGCGAGTGGCAAAGCTGCTGTTGCAGGTGGCCTGAACAGCTCAGTTTGGATGGCCTGTTCCTCAGCAGCCTCCTGAGCTTGGTTTGCAACAGGTGGGTGACCCAGGCATTCCCAGCAGGCCAGAAAGCTGAGCTGAGTGAGCGCTGCAGGGTGTTTTCCCAGTGGGGTGGTTGATTTGGAGTAAGGTCAGCCCTTGCCCATCACGCAGGACAGAGCAATTGGTGACAAGGAGCTTTACAGTCTAGTTAACATCTCTGCTATCTGTCTGCATGTGTGTGTGTGTGTCTGAGGCTGAGGTATATATCTGAACTCTTTTAAGGAAATACATCATTATTACGAATTAGAGCTACAAGGGCTTGAAAATTTGGTTTAAACTCCTGTGCAGATCGCAGATCTTATTAATTTTGTGTGGGTATATCATGTTGTGACTCCAGGTTTATTCTTCTGTAATGAATATGGAAAGCAGATTTTTGGTTTTTCAGTGCACTAGAACATCACACCTGTTATTATTTCTTATTTTCCTCCCTTTGCCTTTCAAGTTGGAAGGAAGCCCTCTGCCTTGGAAATGTGTCTTTTTTGTTGTGTGGGCCTTCAAAGTCTCTTAAAGCCTAAGGCTGGCTGCAGTAATCCTGCTTTATCCTTTTCTTTTTTAACCCTTAGAATTAATCATGTGAATCATTACTCATGTGAATCTGCAGTGCTGATTTTGTCATTGTTCTCAGTCTCAACTTTCACTACTTTTTTGATGATTCAACTCAAACTGTTATCACATGTTCACGTTCACAGAAAGGCTTAGGGGGACTTAAATTCTTCTTTAATCCTCCCTCCAGCTAACAACATACTCTGAACTTTTGGAACACAGTATGTGTGTGTTGGTGCTTGTGTGTGTGCTACATAGGTTGACCTGCTTGGGAGATCATTTCTTCAGGGTTTGCCTTATCTGTTTACAGATTCAGTTAGGACTGAATCTGAAGGATTATACCTGGTGATTTTTGGCTCCAAGTGTTTAAGCCATCTCTAAATTGGAGATGCCTTGGCAGTAGACAAGGAAATTGAACAGTTGCTTTTACAAATACACTTCAATATTGCGTATTTAACTCATAATTTATTGTTAAAACAAATTGCTTCCCAGATCAGGTACTCAGGAAGGGTACTTGTGTTTGTGGAGGTTTGCTCATGGGGACTTTCATTTTGGTATTTTTTTTGTTCACTTTTTCTGTTAATCTAAAATAATCAGCAAAATTGGTTAATCCCTGTGTACTGGGGGAGGATGGGGAGGAAACTGTTTAGAAGTTTTGCACAATTAATCAAAAACCCTGCTAGGCTGGGACTGAAGAAATCTCTAGCTTTGACATATCTTCCTTCCTCATCCTGCACGCAAACAGCAGAACAGTCTAAGCAGTTAGTTACTGCTCTTTTGCAGTTGTCAGTAACCTGAGCAACAGATAACCTGCATCAGTCCCCCTTCCTCTGATCTGTGCTGTGGAGGAAAGAGAGGAAATCATTAAAATTGGGGGAGATGCCCAGTGGAGAGGATAGGAATTGTCAGATGTGTTACAGCCGTGGGTGCAGCAATGAGGGAAGGGAGCAGTAAAGCCCTTGAGGAGCTGGGAACACTTCCACGAGCAGAAAATACCAGTTATTTATTCAGTACACTTCCTCTACTTTAAGAAAATTAGGGAAAGGTAGGAGATTAACTTACTTCCCCGTGTGAGAGGAACAATGCTCCAGGGAGAAGAGGTTTAGTCTCCAGAGCAGCCCTGAGATATGAGGGCTGGCTCTGTTCTTCCCATTAGGGTGAAGAAATCATCCTTCCCATTCTGCTGCAAACCAAATGAGTTCAGTCAGAACTGAACAAATTTGAAGCAAACAGCTAATAAAATCTAAAATAAATGAGATTACTGAATCAAATCATAGAATGCAAAATATTTGTGTAATTGTGTAATTCAAAGCTGTTGCAATATTAATGAATATTATAATACAATGATTAAACACCGGATTCATTTCAGTTTTGCAAATGTGCCTAAGCCTTTAATCTAACAGGGTATTACAACCTAGGTAAATTTTGTTAAACCTTTCTGTGAAAACGTTTTCTTTAAAAAACACAACTACAAACCCCTTCCTGTTCAAAGCCCTCATCATCACTCGTTGTTTTCTTTAGTCTGCTTTTTTCCATTGTTTCTGGTTCACCTACTGAAGATAAAACGAGACAATATGCAACTGACACACTGAGCAGTGAGAAACTGAGGATATAGTTCAGCACAGCTGAAGTCCAATTGCCTAAAGCATCCTTTTATTCAAATCCTGTCTTTTCTTTTCCTGTAGTCTGATCTAGGCTCTTGTATGAAGTGTTTTTTTCTCCAAATAATCTTGCTGTTCACCGTGAATTGTTTAAGGAGCAAGGTCCTGCTTAATGGCAGTAAGTGTGGCAAAAAGCAGCTGCAGGAGAAACAGAAAAACCTGAACTTTATCCTCGTTTACCTCAACCACTATTATTTAATTTTTTTTTATACGAGCCAAAGTGCCAAGCATAAGCCAAGCAGTGGGTTTTTTGTCCTGTGAGTCTTCTCTTCAATAGTTTAAAAAAACAGTGCTCAAACACCTCTGTGTTCTTTCAAACCTCAGGAAAGTTCCGGAACTTCAGTGCAGACTGAACAAAATTGATTACTCCTATCTTCTGCTGTCTGGTAACTAATCGTGGCTCTGTGGAGCCTTGCTTTAAGTTGCTCTACAGAGCTTTTGTGCTATTGTAAATCACTGCAGCTGTCAGGATGGAAAAGTTTTGAGCTTTCATCCATCCTTAATGCTCAGTAGATTGTTGGCTTGTCTCTGAGCATTGTGTTCTTGATCCTGGCGAGGAGAAGGACAGATTTTTTTGAGTGGAGCCATTATGTCAGCACTGGGTAGGTCAGTAGATCTGAGCTGTCCATGGACCTGCATCTCCCCTTCACTCCTCACAGCAGCAGGGGGTAGCTGTCATTTTCTGTCATACACATTCAGGCTTTTGTGCATCCATTTGTAAGCACAGAACAAGATTTGGATGACTGACTTCAAACCCCAAACACGCCAGCATGGGCATGAGGTTCCTTGAAAGGCAATGGGAGCTCTTATCATGCTGTTGCCTGTCATGAGGAGATCAGCAATGAAATTAATTTGGGAGGAAATGTAGGTAGTTTTAGCTCTCTTGTGAAAGGAAAGTCAACGTCATTCCAATCCAGATGTCTTATTCAGCTTGAAATGAATAGCTAATTTTATTTTCAGATTATCTCTTTTAATTTTTCCTTTGGAAAAAAAAGAACAAAATTTCTGTGAAATGTAATATCAGTAATGAATCTTGAAAATATAAATTAAGACCAGTAGGCTTTCACTGTTTCTCTCTCTTTGATTAAGTACTTGCTGAATTCAATTCAAATTTACAAAGCATGAGTTTGCTACTAATTCAGTTCTCCTTTTGCCTAGCTTACAGCACTGAATTAAAGGCAGTAGTTTGATGCTTGGTACCAGCAGACAGGGAGGGTGGGAAGGAACTGAGACTGATCCTGGGTTTGTGGACACAACACAAGGTGAGCTTGACCACTGCAGAAATCATTACTGTGGAGTAAGAGCATCATGTGCATCAGGTTTTAGGATCAGCCATGTGAATTTGTGCATGTTTGCGTTTCACAAAGCTCTGGCAATGCATGTGAGGGCTGTCTGAGCTGCTTGCTGGGTGGGTTTGACTGCACAGTGATGTTTGATTCCCCTGTCCCGTCACTCAAGATGGTCAATTCCTTTATGGTAACAGCAAATTCCACTTCCTAACAATGATTTTCTGAAATAATTCCCCCCCTGCCTCCAGCTCAGTTTTGCACTAGAAATTACACAAAGTGGCAAATGCATTGCAGGAGCAGATGGGCCTAATTGCGCCTGTCTGACAGTGCAAATTTTAGCTCTCTGAGCCTTCAGGAGGCTGTGGACTCAAATCACAGTCTGCAAAACAACAAGTGGAAAGTCTCTCTGAGAGTCAGGTGTTTACTGAGCTCTCCCTGAAGCTGTTAAATCAATAAGAGGCGATGAGCGCTGCTGGAAATTAGGGCTATGAGGATTTATATGTCTGAACAGTGGGATCTCTTACAGAGAGGCTTCTGCAACAAGTAACCCTCCCTCAGACACAGCAGCCACCCTCTCAATGCACAAATGCTCAGTTTAGATGTTTTCCTTTCCACATACATTTTGCATCAAGGAAGTATTTGTACATTCCTGTCATTTTTTTCACTTTTCCTCATTCTGTATGCCCAGCTTGCCTCTGCAGTGCTGGTTGGTTGGGTTTTTTGTTCTTCTCTCCCAAACCAGAAATCCCCTTAGGTGGACAGTGTGGCCGTGTGTACTATTAAGTTGCAGCAGAGGGGGAAAGGTGAAGTGGGAGAAGAATTTGTGGAGGTGGCAGCAGGAGGTGGGAACCAGAGTATGGTCTGAACAGACTCGGGGACTCAGGAATGGTTTGAAGGAGGATGGAGCAGAGTCACACAGGGATTAGCAGAAAAGGAATTGGAAGGAACAGTTCGTATGCAATTCCTCTCTCTTTGTGGCCACAATGATTCTCCAGAGCGGCCCTCAGTGTGGACACAGGGATGAACATGAGGATAAGCTTAGAGAAGCTGTACAAAAGGGGATGGGTGAACTCTGGCAGCAGGACTGTCCTTAGAGTGAGGAGATGTGTGGTCAGCCTGAAGCCTGGCAAGAAAGGAACGGCATGGAGGGTCAGAGGTAAACAGAGCATTGAAGGTGTTGAGATGAGATACTTGTGCATTGGGATCTTACAGGAAGAAGAGGAAGAGTGGTGTGGTCAGATCACCAGGTGGCTGCCAATGGAACCAAACTGAGAAGACCTTTTTCCCTGCATTGGCCATGTCTAACTTATTTTCTTTTTGTTCTGTGGTTTCCCAGCAAGGGATGTGTTTCTCTGTGTGCCCTCTCTTTCGCCACAGTTTGTGTAATCATTGCTGAAGTACTCCTTAGCACCCTATTTAGCTGATACTGTACTGGCAGTACCTTTGTGTGATCTCCACAGCTGGGGATACTGGGCATAAATCACTGCTGGATGAGTGCTCTTCTTGTGTGTGACACTCTGGCAGCCAAACAGGACTGTGGTATGGCTGGAGCAGAAATGCAGCGAGGGAGAAAGAGCAGGAATGTTCACAGCCCTCCCTGCTCAGCCCGTGCTGAGCTCTCCTGTGGGCTCTAATGTATCCCCAAGCCCGATGCTGGCTTGGAGCCAAACTATCTATCCTGAGATTTGAATCTCTGTAAACACGGTCCAGCCATCATTTTGAGTGGGAATAGAGCACCTTCAGAATGAATTGCATTATGCTGCTCCACTGAGGTGTTAAACTGTTTGAGCATTTCAAAGCTGAAGCTCTGCCACTGCTCAGTGACATGCACCATATCCTGCCAGGAGGGCTGCTGGCAGTGCCAGGCCCTCCCTCACAGAGTATGGCTCTTCCTCCTGGAATTTCTCAACTTCCTGCTTGTTGCTTGGGCTGCTTAGTCTTAAGAATAGCTCTGCAGTTTGAGTGCTCAGTTTTGAGATGGCCTCTGACATTCAGACACACATCCCAATGCATTTCCCCCCAAAGTATGAAGTCCCAGGGCTTTCTGGAAATGGAGCTGTTAATATTTCCCAAACCTGGAAACATCTAAGCGTGCTTTGGAAAACCTTGGCTCTCATCCAGCTCTCCCTATAGTCATGTTAAAATGACTAATTAGCATTCCTTTCATCCCAAAGATTTGTGAGAAGGTGAAATTAGTTTAGTAGTACCCTGAGTCTGCTACGTGGAATGAGGGAGGGATTGCTGCCTGCTTGTGTTTTGTCAAAGCCAGCATAGCCAACGAGAGCTGACAGGTTTGGGCAGGGGAAGAAGAGCTCAGTGATAGGATGGAAGAGTGACAGCCAACCACCTCTTGACAAACAGGCAGAGAAGCAGTGACATCCCTTCTCCTTATTAGGGGGGTGGGTAAGACTGAATGTCAGCAGCTCTGTTACATGACCAGGGTGCTCTGTGAAAGAGAAGCAGAACTCGAGGTGGTGACACGCCAAAGGTGGCTGCTGCAGTCACAGTGGAGTGAGTGCTTGAAACTCCTGCTGCCTCAGGAGGGAAAAATCAACCTGTTTGCTGCAGAACTGTTCTGCTGCACTGGGCTAGCTCTCCTCCCTTGGAAGTACTTTGATTTTATTGACAGCACAGTGAGACCTAGCATTAGAAACACTCAATCCACCTCCTCAGCCAGCATTTTCCTAACAGTGGAAGCAAGCACTTGTGTAACCACCAAAATCTGGCAGTGGGAATCGTGACCTCATTTGGGATTATTTTATTTCACTAAGCAGAAGCTGTGCCTTCCTACACGGTGGTACTAATTCCTCTTGAAATCCTGTCCCTCGGAGCTGTATTGCCTCTGCTCAGACTGTGGGCTGCATGTTACAGCTGGATTTGCTGTATTTGTGTGATTGTTCCCTCATTTCCAGGCCCTGGCCTCAGGGCTGTCTTTGTCATCTGTACTCTCGTTTGGCATGAAGATGTTTTCCTCTCAATTCCCTGGTCAGATATTTACCACTGTAACTCCGGCCACAGGAAGGCAGAATTAATGTTTCTTCTTGATGTTGCATCAGGGTATCACATAGGAAGCTGGAAGTGAAAGGCTGGAGAGAACCTCCAGAGACTTTTGAGCTCAAGGTGCTGCTCCAAGGAAGGATCAAGTCAGCTCACACAGCTCCCAAGACATATCATGGTTTAACTGCTCTCAGCAACTGCAGTGAGGGGTGTTTTTTTTGCACATCCAAAGGTAGTGCATCTCAATCCCTTACTACCTTAATACGTTGTGTTTTTTTTCCTTACTGTCCAAAAATAATATTTGCTGTACATTTTTTTCTTATCCTTCCTTCCTGCTTCTTTAGCCACTAGGGTGGAGTATAACCTGGAACTCATCCTTTTATGATCATATTTAAAGCATAGAAGGACTATCAGCCTGTCCCATTGGCTTTCTCTTTTTTAGATGAACGAAGTGAAGCCACTCATTAATGTTCATTTTTCCAAATCTTTCCCTGTTTTGGGCTTTCCCAAAAAGCTCAAACCTCAGAGGAGACTCAAAGATGAACGAAACATCACTTTTCCTGGTTACTGGGCCCCACCCATTTAAACTAAGACCTTTTTTCCCCTTTCATTTTAGGATTGTTGAATCTGTAAATATAAAAGGAAAAATCTGGAAATGCGAAACTCTCGCAAATCAAAATCTGTCTGAATTAATGTGAATTCTTTGGCAAGCAAAGTTTGAGCTGCTCATCTTTCCATGCCCCAGCTCTCTTTCAGACACTGCAAGAAAGTTACTTAAGGCAAGAGTTATTTTCTTAGTCAACTGGCTTCTTTCTTGCAGCCTTCATCTGCAGGCAATGCTGTCTGCAAGCCTAACGTCTTCTTCAGCCTCGCTCTACATTCTCAACTCAGTCCTAGGCGTTAATTGCCAAAGACACTAGTTTGTTTCTTCCCATGACCAACACATGCTCTTTTGGAAATGACAGTTTAAACTCAAAGAACCTCATCCTAGCTCTGGTAAAGGCATGATTTCAACATGTTGGGTACCACTTTTCATTCTGCGTGGTGATATTTCTTCAGCATCCTCATCTGCAATGTAATCCTAAGAGATCTGCCAGTGTGCTGCAAATACACTTTCTACTTAGTGAGGGCACTCTGGGGGTCCAATCCTTTTGACTGACAGTGATGGATAGCCTTATCAGTAATCCTCCCACTGCATCCCCTGACTGGCTGGATGCACCACAGAGTAGTTAGAAAGTTCTTTGCTGTAGAGAGAAACAATTATAAAGCATTTTTAGAACAGTGAATGGAATGTTTTTCACAGCTGGCAGTTCTTATTTATGACAAGTAATAATTGCCTCAGCTGAAAAAAGAGTCTGAAGAAGGAAAAGAAGGTATTTTTAAAGGGATTTTGGTACACTTGGATTTGCAAGCTGGATTCTGTAGGTGCTGGGTAGCTTCAAGCAAGTGAATGTCAGGGTGCTGAGGGGGATGGACCAGGTCTGCAGCAAGGCACTGCTCCTCAGTGGAGGTGCCAGACCTACACTGACCAGATGAGGACTGAAATAAGTGGATTTTTTGTTTGTTTATGTTGGGGTTTTTTTTGTGTTTATATTTTGGGAGTTACCTTTGATTTGTTTGGTTGGTTTTTGTTTTCCGTTTGTTTTGCAGGGTGGAGTGAGGGTTCTTGGGGTTGTGTCTATGAAGGACACTTAGGTATGAAAGAGCATGTGCTATACAATAGTGTACAGATCCCTAGACTGAAAAGGGTATAGTTATGGAAACTCCTTCTTCTGAAACTGAAAGAGTTAGTCACTAACATGATGCATTACCTTACAAGCCTGTGTTTTCTCTGAAAGAAATTTATGAGAGATGTTTGGGTACATCTCAGTCACTCATCTGCAAATACGTGTTGGATTCCAAAAGACCTTCGCACAGACTTTTTCCAGCAACAGCCTTTTAATCTACAACTTTTCCTTAAGAAATTATAAGGCTAAAGGTAATAAGATCAAAAATATCATGGCCTTTGAATTCAGACTCTGCAGAAACACTATTTCTGTGTATTGTTTCTCAGTTGGATGGGTTTGGTGAGTACTGTTCAAAATCCAACATGCTTTAAAAGTGTCCTGGCCAATACTTTCATCAAAAAATTTCCCAGTGAACTGCCTGACAAAACATACAGCCAACAATGAGCAAAAAGGGAGATTTCTTTGCAGGGTGGAGGTAAACTTTCTCCAGCTCTTTTGTTGAGCTTGCAAAGTTTTTCCTTTTATTGGTGGAAAGATAAAATTTATGAAAGCATGTTGTCTGTAGTATCTCTGTAACTTGTAAAGGTCTTTTATGCTGAAGACTATTTACTTCTGTGCAGAGAATCTTATATAGCCTATTTAAAACTTACAGTATGCTTTTTGTATGTCTTTGCTGTACGGCAAGCACGGGTTCCACATAAACTTGGCTGGGAAGCAGGATCCTCCGGCTCCTTGGCAAGGAGGACAGAACAAAACTGCCAGGACAGTCCTGCAAATGTAGGAGTGCTCAAGGAGTGCCTCTGCTTTGTGGCTGGAAAGCCTGTGTTTCTGGGTGTCACCAGTCTGACTTGCTGTCCAGTCTCTGCTGTGTCTCTTCCCTTGCACGGGCACAAAGAAAAGTGTTTATTGCACCTTGGCTGTGGCATCTGGGTTTGATGCATGTGAGAAGTGACTGGCATGATATGAACACCCAGTGAGGCATTTGGCTGGTCTTTTATTCAGACTGAATTATTCTCTGCAGAGATCCTGCATCCTATCGTGTCGTATGACGTTCTGGGCAGTATTTCAAGACAAATAAATAAATAGAAACAGTAATAATTCCCTTGCACTTTTCTCTCAGCTGCAGGATTTTGGGAACCCCCAGTACACACTTCCCTAGGTCTTCATTTTTGAAAGTGCCTAGAATGGGGAGAAGAAAAATAAGCAGTTGGCTCTAGTAAACAAGGACAGTTAAGCTTTCCATTAGATCTTGCACAAATCAAGCCCAAAACACCCTCATTTCACATCAGTATTAACAAACCCATAACAGCAAATAGTTTCCTGGAATCTAAGACCCTTTGGGCTCTTCAGAAAAAAAGTCAGCAGGACTTTTCACATGCTGTGACTAACATGTTTTATGTGCTTTCTTGGGCTGAGGTCTCTCATCATTGTTTTCTGCTGATACCGTGGAGATTTTCTGGACCTCTGTGTTTCATTGTACAACTAACTGCTTCTGAAAAAGCCATTTTATTAATAGTCTAGAGGGGCCGTTCTTGGAAGAGAAATGAGTAACGTATTTGTAGCCCCTTGTCTCTGCGTGACTGCATGTGGGGTCACACAGGGACACCTGACTTTGGGTTCCAATGATATTGAGACATATTTTCATCAGACATCTTGTGCAGGAGTCAAAGGCAGTGCCTGCTTGTATCAGCTGAGGATTCAGCCTTTACAGTGAGCCTAAGAAATGACTTTAAATCTCATGCTGCTGCAGTAGCAGAACCAGATCAAAAATGGCCAGGAATAATGCTCTGTTGCTTTTTTGTCTTGGGCTGCGTATGCAGGGACACTGCAGTCTCAAGCAAAATACACTCCTCCACCAACTCCCTTCCTAGAGCTGGATTTTTAGAGGCAAGAGAATTCTACAACAGGCAAAACACTCTGGTGGAAGGAAGAAAAGATGAATGTAAGGGCACAAAGGATCTAAAACATGAACTTTTTTCTTTCTTTTTTTTTTTTTCTTTTAGAGAAATTTCTGTTGAAAAGGACGGATATAATAATGAAAGGTTCTCCACTCTACTAGCATGTGATTTATCATGCCCAAGTGTGCTTTGTATCTCCCTAAATGTAACCAGGCAATGGCTTCTGCTATTAGGATGCAAAGGTTTGAGCCTGGCAAAGAGAAGGCTGAGACTGATTTTGGAAGCTGGAAAGCAAAAACTGGCTCTGAAGGGGTTTCTGTGTGTGCAAGCACTGGGGCTCTTGTATTTTTGCTAAGGAAGCAGGTGGGAGCAGTCCTGCCATGGGGAGGTCGGGCTCAGGTGGAGGGAAGTGAGATTTGCCTGGCAGAGGTGCAGCTTGTGCCCCATCAGCAGTGACTTGAACTGGTCTTTGCTGCTGAGTCCTGACCCATGAGTATGGTGGTATTGCAAAAGGGAGATAACAACCTTAGGAATTGCTTTGCTGGAGGAGAAACTGTGAAATAGTTTTAATTATACCTGAGGAACTAAGTATTATGTGCAGATATTATAGGATGGCTTTATCTGCTGCACTGGAATTTTCCTATTTTGCTTAATAAATACTTTTTTTTTTTTTTTTGACATAGGTTGCTGTTTGGGAGTGGGGAAAGTAAGTCACTGAACACTGCAAAGAGTTTTTTTTCAACTTCACAGGTCTCTGGATGGAGACCTGAGACAGTGCTTGCAACCTTTATAAACACGACCCTCTGGCAGTCAGTCAGGTCTTGGCAGAAGACTTGCAGTTACTTATCACAAAAGTTTTTCATGTAAGCATGTCAAACTTAACTACATTTTTTTTTTTTTGCCTTGATTTTGAATTCCTTCCAAGTAAGATTTTTTTTTTAACCTCTGGCTAACAAAGTCTCCTGGGTAATTATTTGATTACCAGTTAAATATAGTTTCTCATGTAGAACACATATAGTTGGTTTGTACCTGATCTAAATATCTATCACGTTTCTTTCTTGCTGGTTCCTTACTAGGGCTTGGGTTTGCCACTATATAATTTTGTGTAGATTTCAGAGCCAATACTAATAACTCATCAAGAATCACAAAAAACATCGGTGTGCAAGTGATGATGCAGGCTGACACCTGGCTCTCTTTGGTAGAAGGAGCATCTCCTTGGAAAGATGATTCTGAGGTTGGCACCCCCTCTTTTTGCCTCTCTATTTCTCCCATTTCAAGGGGAAGAATGTGCCCATATCTCTGCTGGCTCTGGTCCTCATTCAGGGCAGTCATGTCTGGTTTTGGAGGAGAATCTGAAATGGTTGGAGGGGGGGGTATGTTGCCTGCCTTGTGCCTATCTGCATAATTCGCCTGTAGCTGTTCAGTGGCAGAAAGCAGCGTGTTGACAAATGCCAGCACTTTTTTTTACAGCACATCGTAAGATAAAACCTAAAATATATTCGCTATTGTTTTCTGCTACCCTGGCTATAGCTCTGTGCCCAGAATACCTATTGAGAACAATTCCTCTGTTTACAGTTTAAACATGAGCTCTTGAGTACTTACTCCAACTGCCAGTTTCCTGGGAAAAAGGTTTGCAATGGCCATCTATTATCTCGGCTGCAAAGAAAGTAAACTCTTAACCACATATGAAATTAAGCGATTCTTTTCTAGCAATTGGAGTTTGGGTTTGGCGATAATAAGTGTGGGTTTGTGATTTAATCGGTCGTTACCTACTTTGCCTGTAATCACAGAGTAATAAATAACTATTGGCAAGATGGATAATAGCTAGGTCTGAGAGGCATGAAAAAGATAAAGCAATAGGCACAAAAACATACTTTATATTCATAGAAAATGGGTTCTAGCCAAGAAGTGTGATCTAAACTGATAAGAGAGCAGATTTTTATTAGATGACTCTGATTTGGTTAAACGTACTTTCAGAAGAGCTAGTTGTCTTTCTAGATTATAAAATGTGTTTTGGACATGTTGCATGGAAGTATCCCTTTCTGAAGAGTTAATTCTGTGTCCTGTGGACCCAGATTCATGGTCACATGGAACTAGACTTGCCTCTGAAAGACCATGCTAGCTTTTTTGGGCCCAATTAATCAAAAGTCATTGCTGCTTCACTGATCATTTTCTGCCCCATTCAACATCTGCTGCAGCTGCGGTGAGTTGTTCCAACTTCTGGGGCACAAGGTGAAGTTCCTCATCGCTTCTTTTCTTGCAATACCTTACTCTGCTCTTGTCAGACAAAGAGTGACATCTTGTGTAATTTTATATTTTCCCAGCCATTCTTGTTCTCTTCTGTGCCATGTAATAGTCATATTATTGCGGGATCATTATATCAGTTTTGTCATAAATCCATCGTGTTTCTGATGGTCCCTAGATATGCTGTGCAGAGCTCCAGCCTTGCTTTGTAGTGTGCAATTACATCAGAAATTGAAATCCAGATGTGGCAACAAACTTCCCCAGGGTTGGGCAGGGAGGATGGCATAGCCATGGAGCTCATCACCAACTCTTGAGCTCATAGTTTGATTCTTCTCTGCCTCTCTTTGTTTGACTGGTGCCAGAAAATAAAGATGCAGGCAATGTGTATATGCCTTTGATGTGGTCTAGTTTTGAAAATGTGGAAATACAGTTATGTAGCTCTGAGCCTGACATCAAGGTCAGCTGGTGGCTTTGTTCAGAATTTTTGGGTTAATCAAGAGTCTTGACTTGAAGGATCCGTCCTTTTCCTTCTCAGAAAGGTTCAAAGAGAAAATATCCTTGCATATTTTAAGGAGGTGAGGAGATGGGGGGAGGAGTGAGATGCCTGCAAAAGTGCCAGTGGATGTTTGTTCACTCTGAAATAGAGAGAAACAAAGAGAGCTCTTCCATATTTCTCACTAGCCTCCCCCGTTTCCAATACGTTCACTTTGTATCAGCTAACTTTAAGAACAAAATGTGCTCAGGGAAAAGAGATTAAAATTGCAAAGCAGTTTCCTTTCCTATCAACAGAACTGACAGAAAAATGACAAAATGCTTGTGGGAATGATTAGAGAGAGTGAATGTTCTCATTCATGTCGTGTCGTATATTGCTAATTTATATGTATTTGTTTTCGTACCAATCTGGCAAATTTCAAGAAAGAATCTGCCAGGAATCAATGAGAAAAATAGGCCTGTATTCTTTAGGAAATTAATAATAAGTATTTTCCCTGGTTTATTTGGATTTTAGTGACATTTGTAATGAGCGATGGATATCAGGAATGGAAACAGCAAGTAGGAAGAGGCAGGAAGCTCACAGCAGGACTCTGGAGACTTGAGACCTCTTGCTGTCTCTGCTGTTGGCCTGCTGGGTGACCTTGGTCACCCTCCTCTGTGCCTCCATCTGGGCAGTGGAAATACTGACACTTGCCAGCTCTGCAAGCTAGCTAGACTGTGAGGCAGGACTGGCCAGGAACCAGGAAATCTGCTCTGTAAAGAACTACAAGGTCCAGTGTTCAATTTTTTTTTCTACAGGAAAATGAGGAGGTGAGACCTCCAAAAATCTCCCCTGAGGGGAGCAATGCTTCATGTGCTGTAGAGTGGGGATCTGAATCTTTGCCTTCCACACCTCTTACACGTGCTCTTGACTGTTGACTTTCTAGGGTTCCTTGGGCTCTTTCCTCTCTTTCCCCCTTTCTTTCCTATCTCTGAAGAAATGGCTACTGTGTGATACAGCAGTTAATAAATGCAAAGCATGGATTAGATATAAACATTCCTTCACTTGCTAGGACAACATTCTCCTCGCTCATCTTTTGGCCACTCCAATTTTCAGTGTGTCAGTAGTCTGCAAATACAAGATTCTCACCTTATACTTTGAATTTTTCTTTCAGTTTTACTCCATTAATTGATAACATCTCCATAGATCGCCCTAAATATCCTCCTTCAGCTGTAATTCTGTTGCTTTTTTCCATAACAAGTAGGGAGCTATTTAAAGTTCCATTGACTCTGTTTGTTCCAGTGACGTGGTGTTGAAATAAAATGCTCCTCAAAAGCATTTTCTCTTTCTCTGAAGAGGAAAAAAAAAAAAATCTGGCCTGTTCACCTGATTTCTCAGAGTCATTCAGGTGTCTAACTCCTCTTGATTTCCCTGTCTTTGGAGATTTGGCCTTTAATGCTTCAATAGTCCGTGGATATGCTGATTTAATTCTCATTCAGCCTGGTGATACAGATTTATTTTTTTTCAGTCTTCCCTGGTAAAGTAACACCTACAGCTCCTTAATCACTTCTGTTACTGATTTCATTTCCATTGCATCCCAACCTGAGTTTTTTGGCAAGGTTGCTGCCTTCTAGGTTTTTCAGCCTGAGTGTCAGGAAATGGCATGGCCAAGAATAGACTGGAAAATATGGTTCTTGCTACTCTGTATCTTCAGAGAGAAGATTAAATTCAACGAGAAGAAGCCCTTGCTCTCTAGCAGAATTTGGTTAATGTCATGAGAAAGGGAGAAAAAAAAAGTGCCTGTGAGGGTTAGGATTGGGGAAGTTAACAAGAACCCGAGATGGGAACTCAAGAGAAACACCAGGCAGATGGTATATCATCCCAGCAAACACTTAGGCTATTTTCCTGTCTGAATCCATTGATTTGGTCTGAGGAATGTGCTGTACCTAATCTGTGCAGCCTCTTTCTCAGAGATCCTTTGACGGTGCCTCTCACCTCGTGAATCAAATTGCGCTTGCGGAGTCAGCGGCTGGGCCGTTCGGCTGCCGGGGCATCTGCAGGAGGGATGAAGTGGGGCTACAGGGCAGTTCCTTGCATGATCAATATTTATTTCCAAAGAATAGATTTGCCTTCGTGACTAGCCAGACTCAGTCTCACAGAACACAAATATCCTTTGGGGGTCCTTGTTTTGGGACCAACCCATCTTGGCAGCAATGAGAAATCTCAAAGATAACCCAGGGAAGGGCTGGCAAGGGCCCAGGTAGCCCTTCAGTGGAAAATTTCCTCTTTCCAAGGGACTTAAACATGAAAGAAACATTTGATCAAATGGTGGAACTCCGTCATCTTCACTCTGTGGTGAGTGTTGAGGGTTTTTCTCCATTCTGTGGGTTTCTTTCAGTGCAGGGTATGTCTGGTATGATCACATCATACTCTGGTGGTGGAAGGAACATCAGCTCAGCATTTTTAATGAAAGCAGAAGCAGAATAAACCCAGCTTGTATATGGGAAAGGAGTGAGGAGGAATCTTGGTCTTGGAGGGCCAATGGCTTAATTTACTGGAACTGTTTGAAGTCTTTCTGTTTGGCCTGGCCCTTCTCTGCCTTGGTGTAACACAGGAGTTACCAGCCAGAGGAATTAAGGTGTTTAGCACAGAGGAAAGGAGATTAAGGGACAGGATCTGTGAATTTTACCCATGTTGTTTTGCAAGAAGTATTAATGTAAAAAGAGCACAAACAATTAGGGCATATGCTGTGGTTTTTTTATCTTCAGAAGTCTCGGGTAGGTGTGCCAGTACTCTTGTGTTCAGCAATTAACAATAAAGGCAGACAGCAATTCACCACATGTCTGCTGTGAGTGGTAATGCAAGTTATTTGTATTTAACCTTCATGATTCATGAACCACTTTCATTCTGGGAGCTAGAGAGAAGGGGGAGGAATATCTTGGAGCCTGATGTCACTATGTGAAAAACAATCAGACTTAAGTAGTCAGTAGTGAAAAAACTTATATATATAAATAAATAAAAATACATAGATTTTTATTTATTGGCAAATGAAATGCAACATTTTCTCTTATATGTACATGTATACATGCATATCTATGTACATATATATTTTCGTTGGTGACAATAAGGTCCTATTTCTGAGAATTTCAGGCTTCATTTCCTTTTAGGATCTCAGTTCAGATATACAGTGAAACCAGTGGAAAAATTATTCTTGTCATCAATGGATGTTGCATTTGAACTGCTGGTAAAAGCACCACAATGAGACTGTAGGCTCTGAAGGGTTTTTTGTTTAGTTGGGTTTTTTCCCTCCATGTATTTCTGAAGAAATGAGACTTACTTGGGAAAATAAGCCTTTATAGGATTTGGTATTCAAAGGAATGCAATGGGGCACCCAGACTGTTGGAATTAAGCCTGTTTTGGTGCCACATCCTTTTCAGGGCTTTTTGAATTGACAGACAGCCCTCATGAATAATTGTCATTGGAACAGGTACAGAGCTGGGTATTTTATAAAAGAATATCCTGGCCACAGAGGAAGAAGAGCAAGAAAACCAAAGGATATCTGTGTTATTTTCTGTTAAAGAAGAAATAACTACTGCATCAGGATCACTTTTTCTTTTTCCCTGAACACCAGAGTCCTGTCACAAAGCCTGTTTTTTGTGGAATGAGGTTTAGCAACCAGTTTGTCTCATTATAGGTAAACAGATATGTTTTGGACAGTTTTCCATTGAGCATTGTATAAATCTAGGCTTAACTGTAATGAACTGGCTCCAAAAAGTATACTGGAATATTGATTTTTGTGAATTAATAAGATTTTGTTTTCAGGTTTTTATGGATTAATACTTAGCTACAAGCTGTTCAGCATTTGGATAGAGAATATCCTAGTAGTAAAATGCAATTTTGTTTTGGAAACAGATGGAACAATTGGATTGGTGGACAGATTGTATTAAAGAGCAGCAAAGGAGAGACACAAAGTGCCTTTATTGTTGTTCTTTCAATACAAATCATAAGTATTGACACCCTAAAAGGCATCCAGTGAGGGTTTTTTTGAAAATAGAGTTTTGGGGGCTGTTACTTTTGTCTCTGCCCAAAAATGTGATTTTAGAAAAATGAATTAAAATGAAGTATTTTGGAGGGAAAAAATATTTTTAGCATATAAAAATTAAATTGTGTTCCCATTTAGGAAAATATATAACTCAGCTTGGAATCAAAAGCTTATTTAACACTTTAGGCAAAATGAAATCTGCTTTCCTTCTGCCGTCCCTGTTTCTACTGGGAACTCTACAATTTTCCAGTAAGAACTTTTTTTCAAGGGTGAATTTTTTTTTTCCAGGGGAATTTTCTTTCAAATCCACCTAATAACCGTGTCAGGGAGCATTTCAGATGTTCCACAGTGAGATGAAAAGAGGTCAGGATATTGTAAGGGGAGCTGAAGGATGAGAAAAGTGATTTGAGCTGCAGACTGTCAGACTTGTCAGACCAATTGGTCGGGGGCAACACAGCAGTGGGCTAAGCATGGCTAAGAGAGGTTGATTGGCAGAAACAAGAGTGTACTCTGGAATCTGTGATACCCTGGGGAGTCCACTGTGCTCTGGTTACCTTTGAGCTACCAGGTTTTGGACCAGATGAAGTGCAGTGGTGTTATTTGGCATAAGTGGGAACTGTATTCAAATTGTATTCAGCCAAAAGGGTCTGCACTACAGTGTTTTGGAGAAAACAGCACAACCTGTGCCATCCTTCACTTGTGTGTAAATTATTCAGCTCTGCTAATGCCAGTTTTGATCTCAAATGTAATGCTGGGGTAACCACACTGGTTTCACAGGAGTTAATCCTCAATTGTTCAACTGAGAGCAACATCAAGGCCATAATCTCCACTACAGTGCAGTCACAAATGCAACAAATAAATCACCAGTGGCATAGCTTCAAGAACTGTGTTCCGTCAGTTGTTGCTCCCGTGCCTGTAACGGAGCATTCCTGTAGGGAACAGGTTGCATTTGACATGTAAATCAAGTTCAATATCATCAGACTTGTTAGTACAGTTTTTGGTGCTGCTTGATAAACAGACCGCACGTGGAGCCTTCACATCTGGCTGTTTGGGCATTGGTAAAGCACTCGGTCAGCACTTTAACTGGGAGGCACCGAGGAGAGATGCACGAGAGTGGAGGAACACGCGTCTGTATGTACTTCAGGAAAGATGCGAAAAGCTCGAGTGTCCTTCGATTGCAAGCAATCTTTGCTGCATCTCAAGGGTAGGAGTGTGAAGGTGAACATGTCTCTGTTCCTAAAACTGAAAACACACATTGGTATCAAAGCATGATGTGTCGCAGGTCTGGAGGAAGCACAGCTGAGCACAGCCCATCAGGCTGAGCGTGCAGCTGAGCTCTGGGGAGGGATTTGGTGTGCAGTCACAGGATTGCCTGTGAGAGCTACTTGATCAGAACAGAAATATTTAATCAGATCTGTCTCCTGTAACTGTCATGTAGAGAAAACAAGGCTACAAATTGGATTTGTGTGATCAATGGGCAGGAAAGACCACTTTATCCACCTTAGCAGCGCTGACGTACAAAACTCAGGTTTGGTGACAGCAAGGTGTTCGTATTCTGGCAAGACTGACTCTCTCCTGTCTGGGGACACGAGCTGTTCTGGAACCATACATTGATCATTTCTTAATCTTAGCCACAATTTTGCCTTCTTGTATGTCAATAGAAAACCAGCTGCGGAGTTTAGAAAGAATATGGTTCTTGCTACGGCAAAATCAAAGGAATAATTTGCACTGATTTCTGAAGGCAAGTATCATACCCAAGTAGTCAGATGCACAGCAATATTGGGGTACCTGGAGAATTTATTCAAGTGGATCAGTGAATTAGGAACATGTACATAGTTTTTGAAGGTCTGGGCTGCAGTAGGGAGCATGGTGCAGGGATCTGACTCAAACAGAAGGAGGCTCAGAGTCTGAGCAATCCTCTGCAGCCAGGCCTGGCACCGCAAAGCCCCGGTTAAATAGATCCTCCAGACCTGACACTTCACAGTTTCAAACATTTGCAAAGCATGAGGAGCACAGCAGGTCTTGCTGAGTCTAATGGCACAGTAAATTTAGTAAATAAATAAGTAACATACAGCAGAGATGGGAGCTGTGTCTGAAGATTGTGTCTCACGGAGTATTGGCATGGGGACTTTGCAGAGTTTTCAGAAGGTTTTGGGTTATCTTGATGGGTAACAAAACTATTTTTTTATTTTCTCTCTTGGAGTATTAGAAACGGACTTTTAAGAGTGACTGCTGACCATAGTCCGTCTGTCTCCCCACAGCGCTGGAAGAGGTTGAAGGAATGAAAGGTGCAACTCGGGGAAACCCTGCTGAGCATGAAGGTCTTAGGATCCATATGGGGAGAAGCACAACTGAATCCAGGTATGAGAGGGAAATGGGTCATGGACACAAAATGACAGGTGTAGCAGCAGCAGGCTCTGCTAATTGTCTGTTCTATGAAAAAAACCCCACAAAAACCTACTCAAACCCTAGAGATTGGGATCTGCAGCAACAATTCCTTACTTCAGGAAATGGAGCTTTTCTGAACAATACCATCCTCTGTCATGCCTAATCAAACTAATTAAAGAACACTACCACACTTTATTAATGTAATTTATCTCTTGCCTGAGGTGAACTATATTTATGCTCCAGTTACTCCAACATTACTGTTCTGTGTTTGAAGGAATGATGTTATTCAGTGATGTTTATGTTCCACAATATCAAGCGGTAATTGAACAAGCGCCTGGGAAGTTGGGTGTTTCCTATTTCAGAAAAGCTGCTTTGGGGAATGTGTTGTTTCACAGGTGTGTTGGTGAACAGTCTGGACTTGGGCATGTCCTTATTTGAATTGCAACTGGAGGCCTACACAAGCCAAACAAGCCGAAATTCATCTGTAAGCATTAAGCATGTGAGTGGCCTGTTTAACTGAATGCACATGTTCACATCATCTAATGAGTCAGGGTTGGAAGGCCAAATTTATTCCAGCTGAAGATCTGGCAGGGAAAGGCTAATATGTACTGAATGAGGAAGGCAGGAAGTTCTAGAAATTAAAAACATTAAAGAAAATGTCAATGGAAAAAAAAGTTCTTATTTTAAAAGATATTAATGGCTTCCATGAACTATTCCTGTGATGTAGCCGCAGTTGCAGAGCTAATGGGCACAGTATTCACCTGTCTTTCACACCAACTGGAAGAAGCAGTTTAACGTCATTTATGGAGTAGGACAGCGTGAGACAGTGGAAAGCATTGCCCCAAACTGACTAAGGGGTTTTGCTGGTGATTGCTTGCAATTTGTTGCTGTCTGTTCAATTAAAGCAGAAGGTAGGAGATAGCAAGGAGAGAAGCACAGAGCTATCATAGGCCTGGTCTGGATAGAGGGCTGAGACAGAGCTCCTGGATGTGCAAGGCTGGAGGCAGAGTAGGTTGGCAAGGGGATGCAGCCTCCTGCCTTCCCAACCTGCCTGGCTTCGTTTACTGAGTGAAGCTGAGCTGAGCTTGCTCAAGCCATTTTGGCCACCTGTCCGTGCCATTTGCCTACATTTGAGGCCCTGGGTGGCCTGTGAGGAAACACCAGTGGGGCTTGGTCTTAAAAGTACGCTCCGAAAGCACATTGCATATGGTCCCTGTCTACCCTACCTCACCTACAGCTTGGAGGGGCAAAATGGGTCCTTTCCTACCAGGGACCTGACTTTGCCTGCATTGAGGGCAGCTGAGATTTGCAGACATCTCAATCCAGAACTGGTCCAAGCTGCTTAGGTACGGCATGTGCAGGGACCTCGGAGAACCTGGGCTCAGGCAGCACAGGCGCAGAGAAAACAGTGGGAAGCAAACCTGGTTGGGGAGGTGGAAAAGCAAAATCCCGCCTTGAACTGTGGCACTTTTAATCTCAGACCTGCTTTCAATGATTTTCAGGGGGAGCTCCTTTCCAGCCCATGCACTGGGCATTAATGCAGTGACTATGTGATTTTACTCAGGTTGATTTAGAGGATTTCACAACCAAATTTAAAGGACCATTAAGTAGGATGACATGTGGGGAACAGTACCATGCTATTTTATTTATTTATTTTTTTTAACTTGGCGTATGTATTTACTGCTTTCCTAAGTGTGTTCTCAAAAAGTATTTGCCAAGTGGATTCTGTCTTGTAAATAGACCCAAATGAATTTTGAGATTTTTTTTTTTGTAAATCTTTTCTACCCTGCTCCCAGGTTGACTTTGGCAGTTTAAAAAGCCTTCCAAGAAAAAGGAAAGTAGAAGTTTTTATAATTTATGAATAAGTGAACTGCAAATTTCCTTGGGTAGTGGTTAAATCTTTTTTGGATTTTCCTAGAAGAGAACAATGACTCACATCCATTGATAAAGTACACCTCACCTCTCTATTAATAACAAGTGCAGTCGGGTGTATCAGATTGCATCTGCCATTGAGAATAGAGATGCTTGTTTGGAGGACAGAGCAGGACTGAGCTTCCAGCATGTTGTGTTTATGGTTCCAAAACCAAAGTACAGATTGGAGATTTGTCCCAGGTCAGAGTCTCCTTGACAGCCTGTGCACTGTTGCATATCAAGTGCTCCTGCATGAAAAAGTTGGATGGCAAAAAATAAATCCTGGTGCTGTGGAGTAAAAGGCAAGTTCTGATGTCTTATGCATTGTGGGATTAGGCCTATCAGACTGCCAGCTCAATATTTAGGGTGAAAACGAAAAAAAAACCCCAACACCCAGAGCCAAGATGAAGATGACAGGATGATGTGTAAGGTGCAAACTGGCAGAATCTATGATAAAAGAAGAACAGAAATTATTTTGAAATAGGAAAACATGACTGGAAAGGTAACTGAGCAGCATATTTAACCTGCTGATTTTTTTTTTCCCTAACAATTAAACAAATCCATACTGTGAAGCTTATCATTAGTATATCTGTGATTTTAGTGCTATGTTGGATAATTTCTGTCAACAGTGGAGAAATGGAAAGAAATATGCCAAAGATAGAGGATCTGTTAACAAGTAAGTCAGCTGGGGCAAGCAGAAATCCATGTAATACACCATGAGCGTGATGAGATCCAAAAAAACCATAAGGAGTGAAGAAAATGGTAAAATGCATGGCACAGAAAGCAGTCATGCTGTTGGAAAAAGCTCTTATAGCAAGCACAAAGCTTGGGCCATTTATGCAATCAAGAAACAGCTATTAATTGAAACTGAAAGAGGCATTTTTTACAGGTATAAAGCTGGCTCTATATTTAGAAAGGTTTATTTGCTATTGTTTATCTGGATGCTGTTTGCATATTAGGTGTACCGAGTCCTATCCTTTGTTGCTTCCTACCTATCAGGTTCTCCCTACCGTTGCTGCCAAAGGCTCTTCGAAGGCTGTGGTCATCCAAAAGCCTCCTCTGGCATTCAGCTTGGCAATCAGTCCTGCCTTAGTGGAGGGTGGTGGCATCTCCCCACGCTACCATGTCAGTGTGATCCTCTGATAGCACAGGGAGGCACAAATGATTCTCACTGAAAGGACAATAGGAAGTGACTTCTGGTGGCTCCGCCTTGAAAGAAAAACTGGCAAAACAGATTTTCATTAAAAAGGAAACCTAAGCATCTAAGATTTCTGTCTTGAAATCAATGACCTGTACCTGGAAGAGGGTGAGATAACGTAGTTCGAAAGAGTCTCTCTTTTGCTCCCTGCCTCAATAAAAATGAGAGAAAGCAGGATTGCAGCTGAAAGGGAATTGGTTTTGGAAGCTCCAGAGCAGTGCACAGAAATGAAGCCCCCTCTCCTTCCTTCTTCACGAAATGTCTCTCTGGGGCTTGGATCGGCAGGTGAATCACAGCAGAATTTAACCAGTTCAAGAGAGGCTGAATGAAAGAGTTTGGTAACCCTGCCAGATTTATTGCTTTATTCCTTATTTATGCAGACAGCAGCTGCAATACAGCAATACAGATTTAGGGACTGACTACAGTAAATAAATGGCTGACGTGGCCCAGCCAGACATATTAAACACTTTGGCACTTCATGGCTTTTGCACCCATATGCTAATTCTGAACACCCCAGTGCTCAGAAACTGCTGTTAGAAGCAGCACCCACCCAAAGCTGATGTTCCCACTGGGGATGATAACACGTGCTCTTCCTCCAGCATCCATAATGTAATAGAGATACTGCAGGGGAAATCTCTTGCTTTAGGTATGGGATATCTTTCCCTTCCACCAGGGATCATCCCCAGTTCATTAAAACACGGTGCTCCCAATGCCTTCAGGGGCTTTACTGGTCAGTGAGCCTTGATGGGTGACTCCTAAGCACTCCTGAGGGGAGTGCCAGGACTGCAGGAGCCCTGCTGTGGCTGGGACCCTGCAGAGGGAAGATCCCACGTGTCACTGTGGGGCCTCCTTACCTGTGGGGAGGAGGTGCTAGTGAGAGCTGTATTGTCCCCTGGGTCATAGCTGCTCTGAAGGGTGAGGAGCAAAGCTGCTCCTGGAGAAAAGAGGAGAGGTTCACTTTTTTTTTCTTTTTTTTTTTTTTCCCCCAAAGATGCAGATAATGCATTTTCTTCCTGTCGGTGTGACTCGTATTTCATACATCTGTCTTGGCCAAAGCAGAGCTTTAATAATAGATGTGGGGAGAAGGCACTGACAGAAGGTTGCTCTGCTTGTATAAAACTGTTGCTGAATGTTCAGTGACGGTACAGCCTCTTGGCATGATTTGAGTAAGATCTTGCTGTCTGGGGCTATAGGATATTCATCACATTTGAATTCCTGTCTGTCATCAGTGATGGTATTATCTGGCTCCTGGGTGGATGCAAGGGATGGGTCCAAGGGGCAGCAGCGTCGCAGTCTCTGCTTGTCCCCGTGGGAAGAGCTCCCAGGGGTGCTGTGGCAGGACAGGAGGCAAGTGGAGGTGCCACGCTCTGGATGAGACCTGTGGTGGGCTCCTCTGCTGCTTGCACTCATTAAGCATCCTGTGGCACTTGGCAGCAAAAGGGCCATTAACCTTAATGTCCTGGCTAAACTCCAGCCTGCCTAATTGCATTCTGCCTGTGAAGCAGTATATTCCCAGTGAAGATTCATGTGTGGAAATTAGTCTTCCCTTCCTCTCCCAAGCAATGTTATACGAAGGGTGGATTAGTGCTGAAGATGAAACCTGTTTTATTCAGAAATCTGAATACGGATTTAAGGATGTACCAGAATGCAGAGCCTTCAAAGCAATGCCCAGGCTCCCAAGCAGACCCAGGTGCAGAATGTGGTTTTTGCTCTCCTGCAAATTTTTCACATTCTTTTATTAATAACAAATCCCCTAAAATCTGTTTAAGCTCATTACTTGCAGCAAATGAAAATACTTCACGCAAAAAGGAAACAGATGGTCCTGAATGTTGAAGATCTGTTTGAGATGTATTTTCAGCCCACTGTCTGGAACTTGTCTTGAGTTGTAAAGGAATTGCAGTTTAATTACAAGCTCTGCAACACTAACACTGTGTAACCAGGGATCCGCGGATGCTGGTCTCTTTGCATATCAACATAACTAATTATTCTATGGTCTCTGTATCTTTGCTAAAGGAAAATATTTATGCATTTGTTGGAAGGAAAATAATGCTGGGGCTGGGGGCTTCCCCTCTGGGAGTACCTTGTTCCCACATTAGAGTCAAGAAGTTTTGCTGTTAAGCTGGAGTAGACAGAAGATTTGCATTATCTAGGCTGACCTGGCACCCCACCTGTGGATGTGGTGATCCTGGATGGCACCTGCTGACTTCACATTTACATTTCAGGGTGAAAGCTGGGTCGTGGTGCAAAGAGCCTCGGACTGCAGCTATACCCTGTGTGTACAGTACTGTAGCCCGCAATGCCTGAGCACTTCTAATTTCTCTGAATTTAAAGCTGTATTTGGGAAAGCACAAGCTTTAGGCAGAAGCACTGGTTATGGTTTTTATTCCCCAGGGACACCTCAGGACGTTAATTCAATCTGTGTTACTCGGACTCCACAGTTCCTGCTGGCACATCATCTAGTTTTCATAGTCAGTGTCCTGCTGCCAGCTGAAACACAATATGGTGCTTTAAAAAAGAAAAAAAAAATTAAAAAAAGTAAAATCACACAACTTCTGTTAATGTAGGATGTTGTGCTCTGGGATGACCCATGGACATGGTTCTCGCCAGGTAGATATGAATGAGGGGAGGAGGAGAACCTGAAGCCAGAGCTCATGGGGAGCCCAGGCAGAGGAGGGGCTGCCTGTGGGTGTACCAGGGACAGCATCTGTCCCATTTCTTAGAACAATGGTAGTAAGAATAAGTTGCCACCAATTGGTCAAGAGAGAATTCACGAATTAGACTGAGTTTTTCCTGACACATTTAAGGTAGATGAGCAGTTGGCAGGTAGGATGGGAATAATGCTGCTTCTCCCCAGAGGCACGTGTTTAAGGCTTGCTGGAGTTTGAGTGCTTGGGATCTCTGATGCTTTTCTGCTTGGTTGGATGCTGGACATCTTTGTGGCTGGACAACAGCAAATGGTGAATGTGAAATGAAGCTCTAAATGTGTAATTTCAGGATTTACAGACTGTTGAATTTATATTTGCACAACACTGGTGAATACCAGACTGGTAGTCAAACACTTATAAATTAAAAAAAGGTTGTCAAGTAAAGGAGGTTTATTTTAAAAATTAAGGACTTGTAGGATTTTTATGTAATGCATTTTTGTAGAAATCTTATTTTTGCCTCAGATCTAGGACTTGGGTTTTCTCACTTCCTCCCCTCATCTTTTCACAGGAAGATTGGAATAGCTGCAAAAAGTGAGGGTTTATGGAGGAGGCATTCTCAGCTTCTTTCTAATAAAATTATGGAGAAAGAAAAGGTCAAGCAAGGTTTCACTTATCAGATTTTCTATGAGCTTTTCTCCTTTACCTTAACTGAAAAATCATGAAAAATGAAAGGTATTTTTAAAAATAATCAAAATGAAAACTTCTGTTTCCCACAAAAAAGTAATTCAGCGTTTTCTCTCGAAAAATGGGGAGTGACAGGTTCCTAACCTTGAAAATACTTATGTTCCCCACTCTGCCTCCCTTGCCCCCAAGTTCAGCCAGCTCTGGCGTCATGCCCAAGTGAAGCAGTGAGAAGATGTCTCAAGGTTATTCTCTTTAGCAGAGGAATGTTTCTAAGGTTCTTTTATTTGTCCTTTTGCCCCCCCATTATTTTTTTTCTTCCTGCTTGTTTGTTTTTGTTTGAGACATAGAAATCTCTATTATTACAAAACAAGCTAACTTATCCTGCTTTATCCTGGAGGAAAAAAACAATCCAAACACGCTGGGTAGTATTAAATGTTTGCCTGTCTGAGCCCTTGAGCTGCTCTTGTGTTGCTGTGACTGGGGGGAGCGATGCCCATGCTGGGGCTGGGGCCAGCAGGTTCCTTTGGGTACCACTCCCACCCATCAAGGGGCTGGCCTGTCTCTGCAGAGGTACCAGCACTGCTCAAATGACTATTTTGGTTTTTTTTTCCTGGACTGGCTTCACAGTTTGTCTGTTGGTGCGTTTTTGATGGCTCAGTCTCTCTGCCTGGTGGGGGGATTAGAACCTCCTGCATTTTCACCCATGAGCTGCTCCAGCTGTCCCAGTGCAGGGGTTGGTGGTGTGACGTTGAGGGGAGTTTAGCAAAACCCCTCAGTGGGGTATCTGGGATTAGTGTGTGTTCCTTTTCCGGGGCTCAAAGATATTTTTCATGTTTGTTTTTTTTTCTCAAAACCACGCCTAATTTTATTTTTCCATTTGCAGCAAGGGCATATCTCTGCCTACCTATTTCATAGTTCTAATAATGATCCTCTCTATTAATTTTTAACTAAGCATGAAACATGACCTCAGGAGGAGCCTGAACTCCTGACAGCAGTCTCTGCTTGCCCTGTGAGTGTACAGGGCGGTGGGGCTGAGCCTTTGCCAGCCCATGGTGCTGCCCTGCTGAGGTTGGGGGTGCTGGAATATGCCTGGGAAGCCAAAGGTGACCAGGCACGAGGGGAGCAGCTGCTCTTCCTCCCACGTGCTCTTCAAGCCACAGTGCCATGTGCAGGGTATTGCCTCCAGTTATTATATCACCCCGGCATGCATGTGCAGTCCAGGGACATGAGCTGGATAATCCTCACCTTTCCTTCAGGCTACTGAGAAATCGGGTTTGTGTTTTAATCTCATTCTCAGTAACAGCAGTCTGTTGGGAGATACCTGTTGAGTAAACTCCAGGGACAAGACTGAATTTGGGCCATAGAGACTTGGATCCTGTGCACCTGGCTGAGCAGGTGAGCCTTGCCCAGCCTGCTGGCAGGAGGGTACAAAGGCTGGAGCCTGCACCTCCCTGGGCATTTGCCAAGTCACTGCCCGAATATTCAGCTCTGATGGCACGCCTTGGCACAGTGCATGTTCTTTAACCTGTGTGCTAATGCTGTCTCACTATTTGAGCTGACAGGTAACAAGTAATTGTGAAAAACTCGCCATCTGTCTCCCCTGAGGAGGCTTAGGCTCCATCGGGATCCTGGAGCATGAGCTTGAGGGGGCTGAGCTGATGTCGAGTGCCTGCCCAGACAAATAAAGCCGCAGGAGGCGGCATGTTGGCACCAGAATTTCTTTGAGTTAAATCAGGTTTGACAATCTGAAATGATATCATCATCTGAGGTCTAGTTTTCAGCTTGACTGTTTTTTCATCAGATAACTTTTTTTTTGTAAGAAAGCGACAAAACTAGAAATCCTTCTAATTTGTTTCAACAGCGTTTAAAAGTTGGTGTGTTTTTTTAGTCTAGAAAGTGCAAAATTCACAGGAATAAATTGAGAGGAATAAAACTTACCTACAGCGGGTGTTTTGTTCACCGGAAACACCTTCCTCCTTTTAACAACTTCCCTATGGTCTCTGACCCAATGGTCCGTGTGGGATCCCTCCAGGGTAAAACTCAGAGTGTCAGCCTGTAACGTGCTCTGTGTGTGTTAGAAAGGACCATCTCATTGCTTCAAGCCTGCAGCCTGGGCAGTTGATATCAGTCATCTTGGGTGCCTTGAAATTGTGACGCTGTGGCCATTTAATTTGGATAAGACCTGTCCCACAACATGTACCAGTGGCCTCAATGTCTTATGAAGGACCTGTGGCTATCGTTATTTCTAGAGCCCTAGGCCCAAGTTCTTCAGTGGGCAAGGATGCATTGGGAATGTGGAAATACTTTCTCACAGGTGATTAATAACCTTCTCTTTATGTTTATTCTTCTTCCTTGATCCCTTCCTTGAGACTCTACCTGCAGCAAGAAGATGGTGTGTAATATATATATTTGGGACACTGGTGGAAAATCAGGTTTCTTTCAATGCGATATCAAATAATTCTCCATACTATGGGGAGAACTCTATATTCAGTCACCTTTGAGATACTGTCTATCAAAATCAGTCTTTGGTCCCAGTACTCATATTTTGCATGTGTATTGCTTTGTGTTTCTGTGTATTTTGGTTTTGTCTACTTAATCCTTACTCTGGCACCTTTATCCAGGATGCAAGTGTTATCTTGCTTTGCAGGTGGTCCCAAGACTCTGTATTGAGAATCCAAATGATGGCTGTTTTCCTAAAAGCCTGGCTTTGCTGCCAGTGATAAAATCTACCTCTCCTCCCTCTATCTTTTGCTTTGAGTGTGTGAATGGAATGTATGTGCAGTCTCGGTGCGGCTGAAACTGAGGCGTCTGGTGTCAAACTGGGAAGTGACAGTGCCTGAACAGCAGTAACAGGTCCTCACATACTAAATGCATCTGGTGTGGACTTGCTGCTGTTCCTTCCTGCTTGGTGCTGTGTGCTCCCAAACAGTCCTGCTGAAACCACCACAGCAGGGAATCATTCATGTCCAGTGAGTGGCTCGAAGGACATTTTCCCCAAGGCATGAAGTTAAGCTGTGCTTACATTGCTGAGAGCCATCATGCAGTGTGAAGTCTCAGCCCAAGCAGCTTTTTAGCATTTTTAACAATTCTTGAATCTGCTTTGTAGTCTTCCAAAAGATGGATTTTGCAACTTTCACCCCCCTCCAAACATGTAATCTGAAAACCCACTTCAGACCTTTCCTGATGTAGATTGATGCACTAGGAATGGCATTTTATGAAAATACAGAAAATTAACCAGCTGATTTTTCTGATTGCCAAATACTGTGAAGCTGCTTTAAACAAATGTCACCAACACCTTTGTGGTGGTATTTGTTCTTGCATGAAGACCAGTGATCTAAGATCACGCATAGCAGAGTTTCTCTACCAACCTTGTTGCAGACAGTTTCTTCCTGAACATAAGCTCATTGTTCTCCAGATGTAATTAGACCAAGTGTTATGACAGTTGGTAGGATTTCAGCACTTTGATAAATGACTTGTTTCTTAGAAGAGAAGGTTTATGAAAACAAGACCATTCATCTCATTTCTCACTCATTTCCTCTGCCCAGCTTTCTTCTTGAAGATATTCATATGGACTTGGATGTGAACTGAAGGGAAGATTTTGGTGTTTCCTACAGCCTGTGGCAGCCCTGCCCTTGGGTATATAAGCCCTTCACCCGAATATGGTGTCACTTCAAACTCGGCAAGAGGGCTCTTGTCAGCTCCTGTACGTCTCTGATAAAGACACTGAAGAGGACAGGTCTTGGTACAGACTCTGCAGGGCCCTTCTTGCTGCTGAATTCCAGGGACTCATTAACTCCTACCCTCTGGAGCCCAAACATCCAATCTATTTTTCTTCTCCATCTAGTTGCCTCCTCCCCAGTTCCAGGCTGATACACCCTGAAGTGTTATAAAATGCATACACCCTAAAATGTATCAAAGATTGTGGGAGGCGGTGTCGAAAGTGCTGTGGAAGTCACGATAGATGACGTCCAAAGCTCTTCCCTCATCTGCAGCTCCAGACGTTCTCCCATAGCAGGCACCCAGGTTTTGTCAGGCATGGTTTGCTGTTGTTCAGTCCATTCTGGCTGGTCTTTCTGCCTTCTTACAAGTCGAAGAGGAGTCCATAGCTTTCTCACCAACCAAGGTGAAGTTGGTTGTTCCCTGGACTGACTGTCTGGCCTTTTTTTTTCTCCAGTTATTGAGGACCTCCCCAGTCATGACTATATCTCAGAGATGACAAGAGTGGCTTTCGTAAAACATTGGTCCTTTTTCACAGCATCCTTGGGTACAACTCATCTGGTGCTGTGAGCTTGGAGTCAAGAGATGGGACGAAAAATCTTCCCTTTCTGATTTTGTAACTGTTAGTGAAACTGCACTGTGAAGGTCAGGTGCACTTAGAGCCACGTCTCGTCCAGCCCCAGCTGCTGTGATGAACCTGATAGACCTGTGCTGCTCATCAAGGGAACTAGTTTTGCCTCTCAGCACAAGTTAGCCTCCTTCTAGGGTGTTTTGATGACTGATTCTCAATAGTTAATGTAGATCTTTCTGGCCACACTGAAGCTTTAAAGTGATTTGAAGGTCATTTGGAAATGGCTGCTTTTCCAAGGTGGTTGGAGCTAAGCATGAGGGTTTCCCTGTGAAGTTCTGCACACTGGTGTTGACCATTTATCTATTTTTCTGCGTAATATGTGTGCCAGAGCTTAAGACAGTAGCTTTTCAGACATTTGAACAATGGTGACCATCCATTCCACTTCACAGCGTATTTTTTTATCTGAAATTGGGTTTTAGGCTTTCCTCTGTTGAGCTGTGTGACTGATCTTAAAAGCTTCTTGATATATTACCCAGGCCTATTAGATTCTGCTAGACCTCTCCATCACCAAGAATTGATTTCCCCCTCTTCCCCCCTTAATGCTTGAACTCAGAAGGCCCTTAGGGCTTCTGGCTTAATTAAAAATTAAATTTACAGATCATTTCTCAAATCATCCCTTAAGCAGCCAGTAATAATGATCACCTCTGAGTGGTGTGTGTCACTGTCATTTTAATGTGCTGTGTTGTAAATAGTAATGTGTCCCCTCTGTGAACCCTGTGTGGAGCAGGCTGCCCTATGCTGCTCTCTGTTTATTTATGTGTATAATAGAAAAATCAGTGTATTTTGAGTCCTGGGAATCTATACCATACTGTGTTTTCAGTCTGGCTAATGTGCTGGTTAGACTTGTTTGTGCCACTTTTTAGTTCCTACCATAGTGAAGGAAGGAGCAAGTTGTCCTGCATTTATGAACACTGTTGTTTGTTTTGAAAAACCTATTTTCATCTCCCCGAATTGAATATTACTCTTTTTTTGTTCCCTTCTCTGGGATATTCAGTTTCCTGAAGTCCTTTTTCTTCCTGTTGAAAGGAAACTCATGTTACACATGAAGGGAACGGGAAAAAGCTGCCAATCCAAACTGGTACAAAAGGTTCTTGCTCCTCACAAGTGTTTTAGAAAGCTGTCTGTGCTATGTCACACCTTTTGAGCTGTCATCAGTGGGCCTGTGCCCAACAGCCAGTTAGAGCTGCATTGTGTGGCTCAAGCGTGCTGCTCTCTTCCTTTTCCAGGCACCACTCTGTTCTATTTCCCGATATTTTTTACTCATTAAACTCCTAAAAGAGTGGCTGATCAGAAGGCAGTCCCAGGGAGGATTTGGCCTAGAGATGCTTTGCCAGATCCTCTGCACTTGAGGTTGAATTTTGATGGGGATGAGCATTTAACAGCACTGCAAGTGGTTTCTGAGCTGAAGCCCTGCAGTGATAGTGAAGAACAGGCTCAGGAAATAAAAACCCACTCTTTGAAGCCCTTTTTACCGAAGTACTAGATAGTTTAATAATTGTTTGAATTACTCCAGTGAAATTCCCTTGCACTCTAAGAAACATCACTAGGGAAAAATAAGTTAGCCCTGGCTGAGTTGCCAACCATTAACCTCAGCTACTGAAGTGCCAGTGCCTGCCTATGCCTGTGTGAATTAGCTATTCAGCTCGTGGCATCAAAGGAGTGGCCATCCTCCAAGTTCTGGGGGGGTAAAAAGAGGAAACACCGTCTAGAGTAAAACAGCCTTGCGTAAAACAGCCAGGGCTGCTTTAAAAGCGGATTGAATCCACTGTGACTGGCAGAATGTTGAAACTCCCCCAGTGAAAGTTTGAGCTTCTGCCCAAAATGGGGTTCTTTGCATCACTATCTGCTGCAGGTCCTCTCCATGGTTTCTTATCCTGTTGGGGATAAGGACCCCCCCTGCTGGGGCTGAGGGGATGGGGTGGGCCATGGGGAAAGGCTGTCCTAGAGCCAGGAGGTGCTAAAACTCCTCTGAAAGATCATCATGAAGGGCAGATCAGCTGAGGAACGGTGGAGTACCCTTGGGCTGGAGAAAAGTGTTGGTGATTCGTCTCTTAGAGGTGCTATTATGCTACAGCAGATGCAGTCAGAGGAGTGTCTCAGTGCACAGTCTTTCCAGTGGTTTGGGATTTAAAAGGCAGGGCCCATTAATCTTCTGTCAGCAATTAGTCATCTTTTCATTTCCTTTCCAGACATGCAGGATAAACTCTGTGTTCCTGCTTCCAGCTTCAGTGGTGCAGGAGTGCTTGCCTGTGTGCCACTGCCGTACATTCAGCAGGCCCCTGATGAACGTGTGGACAAGTCAGCTTTCACCCCTCTGTGTGGTTGTAGAGCATTAAGAGCAGATGGACAGGTCAGGGTAAGCTACACCTGCCTCCTCCCCAGATACCTTGATGGCTCTTGAAATGAAGGAAATGGCTTCCATGAGTGTTATTCTGGAGTGAGTGTGTGCACCACAGGTGACCTCAGGGCTTTCTCCCAACTTGGGCTGTCATAACAAATAGAGTTTGAGGCATCTCTTGCATCAATCATTTGCTTTTTCCTGTTCTCTCCCTTTTCCTCAGATAAGGATGCTACTGCATAAAAAGTGCTAGTTTCTGATTCCAGCTAACTCCAGGGGGTCCTGAATTAAGGTTACTGGCTTGGCAACTTAGTTGGTGTGCTGTTGTTTGAATTTGATTGATGCTTCCAGGTGGGAAGGCAGGAGAGCAGTGTCCCTGCAGGCAGCTGGCTTGCCTGAGACAGGCTGGGCATGGCAGCATCTCCATTTGCCTCACATGCTCAGGCCAGCACTGCCCTTGGTTTTCCCCACCATCTCACCAAGGATGCATCTGTGGCTGCTGTTTGTGGCAGTATCTGCCAGCACCACCACGCTGATCTTGGTACAAATCCTGGATGGAAGAAAGGTTCTGTTCCAGCAGGAAGGGGAAGGGATGTTGCTGGACTTGCCTGTGTAGTCCTAAATAACAGCCTGTTTATCTGTGCTCTCTGATAGTGTGTTATTTCCTAGAGTAATGTTGTGTATCAAAATAGCCGAGAAACATCCGATTGCCTGTAAAAAACTAGAGATTGCAAGTGCTCTGAACCTGTTCTAAAGTAAATCTGTTCTGTGTAACTGCAGAAGATTATTGAACATATATAGAAATGGTGCCTGTGCAGCTCCTGTCAGATTGAGTGAATGTTTCTGGGGTGCCCTGAGACCAGTTCAGTCCCAAGGGCACCTGTATACAGCTAAAATCACACCATATCCAAGGTGTGCTCTCTCACCCTGTTTTGTAGGATCCTAATTCTTCAAGACTGTCTGATGTGAACTGACTGAAACTGAAGTTTGGCAAGGAGACCTCTAACTCGCAGAAGTTTTCCTGGGAGAAAGCTCTTTAGGGTGGGTGAGAAGGAGGATGTTTGTGTGGGAGCAGTCAAAACAGTGATTTTATTTCTGATCTGCTATCATAAGGCATGTTCCCATGCCAGACTAAAAAGGATTCCAAGTGAAAAGTAGCATTAATAATAAAAAAAAAGATAACTTTTGCTGTAATGCTTTTTTTTCTCATTCCTTCCACTTTTCCCTCCTCCTTCCCTGTGAAGTTCTGGTAAAATCTCTGGGATCTTGCAAAGTATTTATCAAGAAAATGGTTCAATTCTAATATTTTTTTGACAAATTCATCACTGATCATTCTCTGGAGTCTGCCCTGTCTTCTCAACAGCTGGTTCTGCTCAAAAAATCTGCTCAAACTATTTGTGCATATTTGTAAATGATGGATTTAGATAATACCCACAGTAATTGTACAGTCCTGCTGTTTTGGCACAGTAACATTTTACATTTGCTTTCCATAGGCATAAAGGATGGTGCCAGGTACACAGTATGGAACATGAACTGTGCCTTCCTTTGATGTGTACGTAAGCTGCCAGCTGAGGTCATGGCAGGGCTGATGTCTATGGAGGGAACTGTTTGAGACTAGCTGGGGTTCAGTGGAGTTTCTGCATTATCGAGTGAGCCACCAAATCTTCCAGTGCTGCTTTGAGGACTGATTTTGAGCAGCTGTAGCCTGGGCCACTCGTGGTGTTCAGAGACATTTTCCAGTGATGGATGCAATAGATGTCATTGGCACAGAAACATAATTATCTGACTTAAACGTCCCTCATTATCTGCATGTGGGGTGCAAACAGAGCTTCTGGGATCCAGAGCCACTGGTTCAGCTCTTGGGGCTACTGAGTTTTGGGGATATCCCACTGCTGAAAGAATGAATTTGACTTTAAACCTGGTACCTGTTGGATGTGTTCTTGTGGAGTTATTCCAGCTCCTCGGGAGCATCTGGTACCAGCTCAGGAGCAGAAGCAGTGTGGCCTTTCCTCTGTCCCCCTGGCTGGGCAAATCTAATTTGTGCATGTCTCTCCTGCTGAAGGCATAGCTGATTTTTCTCTCCCTGGTTGTAGGCCCTGAATCCAGGGCAGAGCTGGTTACCAGTAGACCTCTTTGCAGTGAAGCAACAAAGAAACTGGTATTCACTGTAATGACAAAAATGCAGAGCAATGAATGTATGTGTATCTTTAAAGAGTAGAATTAAACCCTACTTTTTCCTCTGCCTTCTGCTGTTTCTCCTGTCAATCTGTGTCACCAGTCCCACTTGGAGACTCAATTCCACTAATGCTGTGCTGGCTGTTTGTTTACACATATTTGTGTAATCGAGGTTGTTTGATCTCGTTGTTTCAGAGGGAAACATTGAAGTAGCCCCTGCACTGCACTGCGCTGCTCCGTGGCCAGCACACCTGGGCTCTGCTGCAGCAAGATAAGCAGAGCAGCCCTTTCAAGCTGCTCTGAGCCCAGACGGTCATCTCGGGGGACTGCTTCGCCAGCAGAAGTTTGTGCTCGTCCTGCTGAGCCTTGTGTCTCGCCTCCAAGCTTGTTTTTTCTCTACTGACTTGAAGTAAATTAGCTTCTACCCTCTTTCTCTCTTGCCTTAGGAAAAAAAAAAAAAAGAGAGGATAGAAAGGATAAGAGCTAGCTTGGGAACTGTTGCATATGTGAATGCAATTTTAAAGTAGAGTTTATCTGTTTTTCTTGGAGGCTGCAGTCAGTGCGTGCAGCCGTGCTGCTTTCCCTGCTCTCACCAGGCTCCTGTATCAGTGCTCCCAACAGCCTCGTGAGGGTCCAGCTCTGTGTCCTGTCCTCCTGCAGCTGAATCCCAGAGCAGCAAATTGGGAAGGTATCTCTTTCTTTCTCTGTTTCTGCCGAATGCTCCTATCAGCTCAGTTATTGCTCAGCCATGGTGATATTGCTGCTTGATTTATACAGCCTCTATCCTTCTTGCTCCTCTGCCGCTTGAGTACAGCCATTATAAAAGCCATCTGCAGCTTGTGCCTTTATTCCTTGGGTTTCTAGGCTGGCAGATGGTATGGACAAAAAAAGAGCCTTCCTCTGTCTAAATTAAGCAATAACACATCAACTTCCAATCACATTCTTATTATCACCTCGTGATCGCACTTTCATAAAATCCCCGTTTCCATAGCTAAGCATGATAGATATTTCCCAGCCTTATGGCTTGTGTCTGAAAGGAGTCTCTGTGCCACGAGCCCTAAAAGGACATTTCAAGAAATTACACACCTGTCCTTGCCTCCTAGTTTGCAGTTTGCAACAGCTCTGCTCAGCCAGCCATTTGTTGCTGCTGAAATAAAGCACGGACAAATTCCTGTGTTTGGAGGGGGCCAGAGCAGAGCCTCATTGCTGTGCTGGTGGCTGAACAGGCTGTTCTCTGTCTCCTGTGCTTGGTGTGAGTTTGGGTATCATTGCAATTCAGAAATCTAATTTTAGAGGTTTTTATCTTGTCACAATAAAAAGGAATAATTTGATTCTGTTTGGTTACAGGGTTGGTTTTTTTTTCCCTTCTTTTGACCTGCTGGTTTATTATCGTTTCCTCATTTGGCCTAATTAAAGTGCTGTGTACAGCAGCTTGTTAGTCTTAACTACGTTCCTGCATCGCTCCGGGTAGTGCATCTTCACTGATCACTTTAGCAGCGAGATTGGCCCCGGGCAAATAATTTGTAGCAAATCACTTGACTGACTGAACATCGCCTCCTTTTTTTGGTTTTTTGAATCGTCTGTGGCAGATCGTTGTTCTCTCAAGCTTGTTTCTTGTAATGATTTCCCAGCTAATTCCTGTGGCTGATTTTTGGGCTGGGGTTGCTCACTCATGGTTCCCTGTGACTTGGCACTTGCAGTTCAAGCTGCTCCAACTGGACCTGTACATTGCAGAAAATGTATTGGTTTCTTTGAGTCAGGATAACCAACTGCAACATCAATACTTCATATGAATTCCAAATTTTCTTGGACATTCTGCATGTTTTAGTCACTTTTTCAGCTTTACTAAAGGCTTGCTGTGTTGCATGTGGAAGTTGAACTAAAGGAAAAGATAGAAAGAAATTAATTACAGAAAATACTTGTTTTGCCTCTGGCTATTTATTATACACTTTTTTTGCAGCGTTCCCTTGGTTCTAGTTCCCAGTCTCCCCATCACTGTGTAAAAGAAGCTGTTTTTCATGACTCAAAGGGACACCCACATCCAAAACACAGGGAGCAGAGGTGACAGTCATGTATTGATGTAGCAGGAGAGATGTGTGGCCCAATCTAAACTCTTCTGTCCTTATTCTGCAGTAAATCCAACAAGTTGCCCACAAAGACCAGGTACTCCTCCTTGGCTTTGCCTGGGTGTGAGCAGGCTTGGAGCAGATGAGTTTCTCAGCTGGTTCCCACATGCTGGCAAGGCACTAGGGCTCTGTGGTTCAGGGTCACATCCAGTGCTGGGTCACTTCCAGACTCGTGTGCCCTCAGCCTCCTCTGGTGCCTCCATCAGCGGGGCAGCTCTGTGCCCTCCAGGTGAGACAGTGCCTTACTCCCAGAAGGAGGCTTTTACTGTGCAGCGGGGGGTTAAGTTACTGCATAAATAAAAACAAAGTGCTCAGTTCTCTCTGCACAATGCTCTAATGGAAAAATATGCTGACTATTTTCTGCTCTTCCCTCGAAAACTGATGTGTTTGTAAATTCTAAGCAAGTACTGACAGGTGACTAATTTATTTTTGTCAGCTTAGCAACAAAGTCTACCCTTTGCCACCATGTTCATTTGTTATGGCAGTGCGTTGGCTGACATTGAGATTCATTTGGGTTTTTAATGTATCTCACTGATGCAGCATCGTAGCTATTCAGCTGCATTCCTCTCTTTTTCTTCCAAAATGAAATTAATTTCTAGTTTTTCCCCATCATTTCCTTAAGCTTTTACACCTTCAGATGTGTGCATCTCCAGACGTGGATTTGTGGTTTTCCTAAGGTGGTACTGCTAGCCTAAAGCTGCAGTTTGGAGGCTGCTCATCAGGTCCTTGCTGACTTCCACCTCTTTGTTTACAACCCAAAACACAAGGAGAAATGGGAGAGGAAGAGAGACAACTTGATTTTTTTTTTTCTTTTCTGGAAGATGCAATGTACTATTGCCAAAAGAAATCAAGACTGATGTGCCATCAAGCCCACGAATATGTCAGCGAGTACTGTCAAAGTCAGTAAGGGCCTGCAGCAGTGACAACACCAAGTGCTGTGCCAGCTCCTCCAGGCTGGTGTGAACCCAGCCAGCTCAGGCAGTGCCATGGGAAGCACAGAGCTCAGCGTGGGCAAACCCCTCACATCATCACCACCCACCTTCTGGGGAGACTGGAGATCCTGTTATTGCAGAGAGTCATCTGGGAACAGATCTAGCGCTGCTCCAAAAGGCAAAGGGCTGGAAAAGTAAGGGATGAAGCTTTTGCATTTCCTATGCATCTCCCATGTAGCCCCCTAACACCATCAAATGAGTGAAAATCATTCTCTTGACATGCTCCCACTGCCACCTATCAGTGGAAGTGATCCCAGGGACAGCAGGGCTCCCCAGGACCAGCTGATGCTCTGATGGTCAGTCTGGGACTGGCTGCAGTGTTTGACCCACAGCAGTGGAGCCAGAACACCATGAAGGTGGTTCCCACAGGTCTTCTCACTACTGTGGTTTGATAGTGGCCCAAGAGCATTTTGCTCACCCAGAACAAGCCACTTGTCTCCTTGTTCTTGCTATGAAATAACAGTTACTCCTCCAGGTGGGCTTTTCTCTGCTGATGGCTGAACTGAACTGTGATGAATCTGGTTCAAGCATCCTTTGTGCTGGGAGAGGTGACTTGCTGCCCTGCCTCCCAGGGCTTTCACAGCACCTTGTGTGGCCAGAGATCTGTTCAGCTCAAGTTTGACAGGTTTGCTCGTTAGAGTTTCTTGTCAGTCTCTGGCAGGAGCTTGTGGATGCAATAAGAAAAAAGCCAGAGGACATGGAAGGCGTCACTTTGTGCTTGTTTGTGTGCTGTTTTCAGCATGTAAATGTGAATAAGCAGGGTAATCATCTTGGAGATTATTGGCTGAGGTTTTTTTTAGTGCACACCATTCTTTAGTTAAGCAGACATGGCAATGCCTTGAACAAGTCTATGTCCTTTCACCTTCACGCATCAGTTTAAAGCTGCTGGACCTTTTTTATTTGTTTTCAACAAAGTTGCCAGGAACTTCCCTTCAATGTTATCAGCACTCCTGTTGAAACATATTTTTATAGTGTGTTTCTAGACCCTTTAACTTCAACAAAGCACTGAATAGCTCTTGGATGGCGCCATCGCAATTATCTGTCCTCTGTGCATTCCTCTTAGCTTTCAGACGCAGGCCCCGTGTTAACCATTCATCATTATTAGACTGACTTCATAGCACTAATTGGCACAGAATGAAATTCAGAGCAGGAAACAGAGAGACTTTAGCATTCAGTATGAACAGACTGCAAATTAGTGTTACTGCTGTAAAGGTTAACTGAGATTGAAAACTGCTCTCTTTCTACCATGTAAGCTGAATGTTTCCCTTTTTTGGGGGGAAATAGCCATGACTGGCATCTGAAGAGTAAGAGGGGATGCAAAGGGAAGGAGAGCACCTCATCCTGAGGAATTCCTGTAGCAGACTGCATATTAGTGTCATCTTTAATCAGAAGTCATCTGAACTTCCCAGGCAGCTGTGAACCTCCTGAACTGGGAGGTCTTCAGAAAACCCATTTGCCCATCTGCAAATTACAGTGCCACAGGGAGAGTGTCTGAGTCCTGGTGGGATGAGGAGTCCTGGCATCCTACTTTCTCATTCTTTCTGCATGAAGTGGTACCTGAATGCAGAGTTTGGCCTGAATCCCTTTCAGATTAAATTCCTGCTGCTGTCATGGTCTTTAGCAGCAAGTTTTTTAAGGTATTGAACTCAGCACAAAGGTGGCCAAACTATGTAACTGTACTTGATAATGAAATACACCTTGTTTACAATTTTTAGTGAAAAGCTAATTATGGATTGTCTGAAGAAAACATAAATACGCTGGCTGTTTCCCAGCCCAGTGGCTGGTGTTTTGTCCAAGAATGGACTTAGGGTAGGTGTTTCCCACTCAGAAATGCATGCATAACACTATCCAACCTCTTCTTCTGTCAGCTAAAAAAAGCAAATAGTGGATGTTTCAGGTTTTTTATTTTTGTTTTTCTTTATATGCATGCCAGTGCACCAATTAAGTAATCCCTTATCAGTTTTAAAAATAATTTATAGGGAGGTTCTCCTGAGCTAAAGCATCTTTTGTGAAAGATTGCACTGAAAGTGTCTATCTTCCTTGTGGTCAGACAGCTTGACTCTGAACAGCTGTATTTCATCAAATATGACTTCATGCTAGGACTTGCTAACAGCAGTTGCGTTGTGTCCTGTAACTGGTACAATTAGCTTATCAGGAGATGAGAAAATGATATAAATATTCATTGATGAATTTAGAACTGACATATTGCAAAACACAGATGCTGAATTTCAAAACTGTGAAATGAATGGTTCTCAGGGTCTGATATTAACCCCAACTTTCAGAACATGTTTTGGTTTATTTCTGAATGAAAATATATTTTTCCATTTTTAACATCTCCCTGGTCTGGGAGGCACTGACCGTGTCCATCCTGAGCACCTAATGGCTGAGGGGGAGCCTTGTCCTAACAGGAGTGTCATAATGTCATGATTTTAATATCTTCATCTGTGGAGAAGCTGTGGGGTACAGACAGCTGTGAACGTGGCAGGGTTTAGCCTTGCTCGTCAGAGCAGCTTGTGGACTACTCAGTAGTGGGTTTTGAGAAGTGAAAGGCTCAGCAATGTCTAACCACCATATGCTGGTACTGCTAAATAAGGCAAGAGAACCAAGTGATGGAAAAGTTGAATTTTTAGAAACGCAAAGTACTCAGAAAAGCAGAGGAGGTGAAGAAGGTGAGGTACCTCACTCCCTGGGGGCTTTGATCAGTGGCTTTACAGTGGCAGCTGATAGTGGGTTCTGGGGAAGGGACTGAGAGCTCAGGGTACCTGGGGAGATCAGCAGGACATATAACACCAGTGTGCAGTGAGGCTCTGTAGGGCTAAAACCAACAACTGAGCTGAGCTGGCTGTCGGGGCAAGCAAAAACAGAGGGTCCTGTGACAGCAATAGCACAGAAGTTGTGCTGTGGCAGGGACTCATTGTTCTGTGGAGGGGTGATGCTCTCTGCTGTGCTGGGGTCTTGCTTTCCCAGCACCCCAGGCCCTTTACAAGCTCAGGTAGCTCTGAACATTTTATACCAGTGTAATGATACTGAACAAGGCACTGGTATTAAATAATTATATCAAGATATAAGAACGACCTCAGCACTATCCTGTTTTCAATGTCTTGTAACAATTCCCTTTATTATTTCACTTAATTCCTCCTGGAGGTGGCCTGAGAGTTTCTTTCTAAAAACCCTGTGCTTGTTTCTTCTTCCTCAGTGCTGTGATTTACAAGGGAGCTGCATGTATGCCCATTACTAATAGCAGATTTGGTTTCATGCCACGTACAAATTCTTTTGCTAAGAACCATGTAGTAACATGTTCTGTCACTTTGCTTTTTGGGTGGTTAATGCATTTGCCTTCCTTCCTCTCCCCGAAGAGCAGAGGGATGCGGATTATGCACTTAAACCAGAGTGTGTGCTTAAAGCTTGTGGGAATGAGAGGAATAGGTTTATCAGACTATACAAACTAAGGCCAGTGAGTCTTCCCTGACTAAATAAAAGGACAAACCAAGTCCCGTAAACTTACCTTTGTAGTCCCTACAAATAACATATTCTCAAGGCCAAATTATTTTCCCAACAAAAGCAACGCCATGGTGTTGATTCACACAAGTCACAGGTAGGTAGCCTTCAAACTATCATTCTGAGCATTAATTAAAACTCTCCAAGTTGTTTTCCACATCTTGCTGTAAACCACCCTTGGAAACTGGAGTTTGGCAGTTCATGAAGAATTTAGGTGTCCAATTGCTGGTTGCATATCCTCAAGCATGGTTAGTGGAGCAGGTGAAGAAGAGGATGTGTTAGGCACTGGTGCCTGAAGCTTTTGTCTTAGTTTGATTGCCATGGGGGACGCCAGAGGGTTTAGTAGCTTATGTAAATAATTTCATGCTTCAGTTGTATTGCAGTTAGAAACCCATGCTATGGACCAAAACCTAATTGTGCTGCTCTAGAAACAGCAATGAGCACACTGCCCTGGACTACCACTCACACTGGACTCCTGCACTTCAGGCACACACAAACATTTAACAACTTTGCCCTTAAAAAATAAAAAAGCACGATAGTTTGGGTGCAGTTTTGCCTCGAGGAGACATTTTTAACAGAGGGTAAAATCTGTTGCCCTTCAGAAGCTGGTTTTATTTACCTCAATCAGTGCTAAAATATTCATTAAAGACAGCAGAACTGCCTTGTATTATGCAAAGAAACTTCGAATTAAGTGCTGTCTGTATGTGTTCAGCATATGAATGCATAATGTTCTGAATGCTCAGACTCTGCAAATAGTTGTTTTGAAAAAGGATCCTGATGACTTTCTAAAATGTATATTTGATCAAAAAAACCTTCCAACCTCAGGAATATATCAGCCCCCTGGATAATTTTCCCGTGAAAGAGTGGACAAAATTTCTTCCCAGAGTTATTCAGGAGGAGTAAATTGATCTAAACAGAAAATGTGAGATGGAATAGACCAACCAACTGCTGTAACTTTTCCAATCGTTTTTCTCTCTTGTTGCTTTTACAGGCACCTCTGTGTGTGTTTTAGTTTTGCTTTTGTGTAATATGGCCCTCCCTGCTGGGCTGGTGCTCCCCAGGCAACACCTTAGTTGCAGTCTTCCAATATGAAAGAATGTCATTCTGGTGGCATTAGTCAAACTTTTCACTGCAGCAAATAAAAAATTGCTTTGCAGAGTTCACAGAAGTAGTTTATAAACCTCAGCCTAAGAACCTAGGGAATTCCAAATTAAAATTGGCTTTGGACATGTGTGTTGGTAAATGAGAGACTGAGTTGATGCCCTCTCACCCTCTACTTGTGTCCTACTGGCAAAATATTTCTGGGAGCCTTCATAGGAAAATCTGTCTAATCTGCAATACACCATTGCAGGGGTTTTTTTTTGCACCAGATTGTCATAATGTTTTAGGAAGTTTGTCTTGGTTTTGTTGTCAGGAAATGAAAGTGAGATTCATGAGTAAGTACAAACTAATTGGGCATAGATAAAGACAAATCTGGTTCCTTTAACAACTGCAGTCTTAAGTCTGGAGTAACTGAGTACAGCTGACTCCTCACAATCTGCTTTTGTTATTGTACAGAAGAGCAGAGCAGTACTTTTGCAACTTATGACAATATCTAATAATTTCTGAAAGAGAAGTAAAAAGAGATGACCTGATGCCACGAAATAAGGCCATTTTTAATCAAAATACAATTTTTCCTTTGGAATTATCCCATTCCAGTTCCCTAATTTGAGTATTTTTACTGCATTAATGGAGACTTACTTATTAATAACATTATTGGGATGAAACAGTGGCGAATTTCTAACAATTTTTATTCATCAAATGTCCTGAGCACACTTGTCTGCCTTTTGTCATAATCTTCTACAGAGCTACTTGAAAGGGAGCACCTCCCTATTCCCCCAACTGCTATAACTCACTTTGATGTCTTTAAATAATGGGAAGCCATAAAATATGATGGAGTTAAGCAAATTCAGGTGGAAATAATATGAAAAATACTATTTGGAGTAGGTACAGATCTTAGTTTTGGTTTTACCTGTCCACTGCAGCATTTAGAAATATTCCTTTTATGGTTCAAATCAACAAAATATAGAACTCCTAAAGGGAAATTTCCTCACTCTTGCCTGAGAAATGAGTCAGCGTTGCTTCTTTCCATATGTCTTATTAAACAAAATATCATTTTATGTTTCTTTTATGTGAGGACCTTTAAATGTACTTGATGGCATTTAGTTTTCATTGCTACTGAGGTTAGCCAGAGTGAGCAAGCGGGGCGGCTGACATGTGAAGATAAATTGGGATCACCACAAGCCAGGCTGGTGGCTGTTTGTACACTGACATGTGTGCCGTGGATTTTATGGAGAGAGGAACGTAGATTGCTCATTGCAGGTCTGCAGCTGCAGTTGTATTCCTGGTCATGGCAAAACTTCAGTGGGAAAAACTTGGGTTGCATGTCCGTTCTGTGATTTCAGGTGTGATCTCCGTGTGGATGTGATTACCTGTCTTCCATTCTCGGGGTATCTGCGCAGCCTGTGGTTTATTCTGGCTGCTTTCAGGTGAACAAACAGAATGTAAGAGCTAAGAGCAGCTCAGTGATGGGTCTAGATGGACCTTCTCATCTTCTCCATCTATACATTCTCTGTACTGGTGGCTGGTGAGTGACTGTGCACGCAGGTACGTGCTGCTCAGCTCAGTGAGGCCTGGGCTGGCACGGGTGACAGGGAAAACAGACCTCTGGGAAAGGGGCTCTTGTGGGGCCATGAGAGCTGCCTAATGAGAAAAGTACCCCTGGGCCAGGTTAGAGGATCTGTTGTTCAACACACTATGTGAACTGAAAGACAAGGCAGAATAGCCATGATTGATATTCTGTATTACTGTGCTCACGATACTTTTTACTGGAGAGAAAAGGGACCAAAACAGGTGATATGTCTATGAAGAAAGTCTGTGCTAGCTGCTGGACTGAAGCCAGATGCATCCTTTACTGAATCACTTGCTGAAACTGGAGGCACAAGTGATGTGCTGCTTAACTGTGAGGGATGCTGATCTTCCTGCCCCTCCAGTGATTACCTGTGTGACTGAAGAAAAGCACAGCTTGATCTGTATGACCATTAAAAAAAAAAATCACAGGCTTTTCAGGTCCAGGACAGCCCTTTTACTGGTGCCTTAACCAAAAGAAGGAATGGTGCTGAGCAGGCTTTTCATTGGGTCCTCCCCTGCATTGTCTGTGCTTGCTTCCTGACTCTGCATTTCCAGCACCTGAAAAAAATATCTCCAGTAACAAGGTGTGCAGCAGTATTGTATAAGTTTGTGCTGTAGCCCTTCTGTCACTACTTCTAAAGTTTAAATTAAACCTTAGGTCCACAGAGACTCATAATCCCACAGTAATGCTACATCTAACACTTGAACGGGTCTATCTAAGGTTTTTGGGGTTTCTTTTTGCAGTAAGTACTGGTTTGTGCTTTTTTGTTTTCACAATTGAAGTACAAGTTTTGACTGAACTTTTTAGACTGAAAATGAAGTGGATGTGCAAGAGGAGGAATTGTGGTTTGTTTTTGGTTTTGTGTTTTTTTTTTTTATTTCCAACTCTGCTTTTTAAACATTCAGGTGAACTTTTGCCTCTTTGAGGATCTGTTTCCTTAGATTTCAGACCAGTGCCGCTTGTTCTTCATCTTCCTGTTGTATCAGAGTCTGGAGTGAAGCTGCAACACCTTCAGTGACAGCTGCGTCTACTGACAAAGGAAGCTCTTTTTTTTTTGTTGTGCCTCAAAAGGTTCCTGAACTACACAACCCCAGATTTGCACTTTTAAATTCAGCTGTCTGAAAGCTGCTGGGCTTCTCTTGGTCAACAGCAGTGTTATTTACAGCCTGCCAGGCTCGAAGGTAGGAGGTAAAACACTCCTTTCAGACCAAATATTTGTACAGCTAATCAGAACAGAAGATTTAATGAACTTGATGTTTTTATATTCATGCTGGGAAAATTGGTTTCTTCTGGTCCTGCCCGGAATTGATCATGTGATAAGGAAGACTGTTAAAAATGCCTCATTTGAAAATCTGGCGGGGAAAAGAGGTAGGAAGAGACTCTGGGGCTTGTTTCTTCTCCCCTGGGTTCAGACCTGCAGCTGTGCCAAGGTTAGAAGGTTGAAGGACTCTCAGAGAGAGAGGCAGAGATTGAGCTGGGACCTTCTTCCATCACTCAGGGTCTTTGCAGGCTCCTGGCCTGTACCCTGTATGCTGGCCATTTTAAGTGACAGAAGGACAGAGCTTTTAGCTAAGTAAAGTTTCTTATGAGGTAGATATGAAAGTGTTAAAGAAAAATTTTGACTTAGAAGGGAAAAAAAAAACAACGAACAAACCCACAAAGGAACCCAGTAGAGTGAAAGTATCTTCAGTCTCTAGGATTTCTGCTGAGCAGGGAGTTATTAATTGGTGTTTTGAAAGAGGTAATAAAATTTCAACGACTAAAATTAAATCTTTATCTCTTTGGCAACATAAACAGAAGACTGCAGAGGCTATATTGGAAAATGTTGTCCACGTTCTCCAAGCTCAAGTGGCCTCTCAGTGCAGGAACATTTGCCAGCTCCAGTACCAAAATTTCCAGCCGATATTTTGCTCTTCCTAAGTCTGAACACTTCTCTTCTGCAGCTGAAGGGCTGCAGGAGGCTTTGCTGACTCCACAGAGCTGACAGGGTCCTGAAAAAGCAGGGTGGGTGGAGAAGGGGCTATTTCTCATTGCAGTACTACAAAGTTTTAAGATGTGATGGAGTCTTTTAAGGTGCCAGCCCATTCCCTGTTGCATAATGGAGTAGTTGCATTTACAGTTACCCGTAACTAGATTTGTACAGTCCCATCAGAAATGAAGAGACTGATGTGGTGTGACTGCCACATGCAGAAAGGTGGGAGGTGCTGTGGGGAAGCTGCAGGGGCTGCTCGAGAGGTGTGAAGAGTCTGCTGATAGCTGATGGTATCCTTGAGACCCTAAACTCAGTTTTTCAAAATGAAGTGCGTGTGGTATGTTCAAGAGAAGCCTAAACACATATCTCTTTCTTTAGCTGTGATAGGGGAATGTCTAAGGACAGCTTTTGTTTGCTCTCTCGATGTTTTATGCTTCATATGATAATTCCAAGCTTTGCCAAAAGCTCTGACAAATTTTTCTTTTATTAGAAATTTCCCTTTTTAGTTCTTCTCTCATGCTTTCACAAAGCCAGTGGTTTATAGACATAGCCTTAAGCAGTTTCTACAGCTTCCCAGCATGTGTGCCAAACAAAGCAAGCACGGGTACTGCAGGTACAGCCTTTCCCTCTGGTGTAAGGCTCTTGGCAGTGCTACAGCCCGGCCCTGAGGGGCAGCTCCATCCCTCTGGCTGTTTCTTTCCTTTGCTGCTGCTCAGCAGGGGTTCACTTCACACTCCATCTCTGCCACAGCCCGTCTGCCCTGGCCCCCCTTGGTGTGCATTTAGTATCTGCATCCCTGTGCTGTCTCTGGTGGTACCTTTCAACACATAGCAGTGAATCTGGACCTTCACTGAAGTTTTGCATCATGACACCTTTGAATCTGACTTTGTAGTTGGGGTAGTTTGTAGGAGACACAGATCTGTGCGAGATGTTTGGACCAAGTTACCAAAACTCAATGTTGGGCAGCCCCTGGCTAGGTCTTTATGGAGTAGAGGGTCTGGGTGGGCTCACAGCAGCAATAACTTGGTGGAGCTGCACTTCCCTGAGGTCATTGAAGGTCCTCACCAGATCAATGTCAATCAGCCTGGCTCAGGCAAAGTTGGTTTTTCGGTATTGCTCCTAAAAGGAGCCTGAAGCTCAACCATACCATACTAGGAGAGATGAAAACACTCAATCCTCCCCCAAGCAATTTTGGTCTTGCCAAAAGGTCTTGCTTTTACTGCTTTCTATGAAAATGGAGCTATTGAAATATGCTCTGTGCATTGTCCTGTAAGGGATGAATAAGTTTGCATTGCTTAAGATGAGGGATTTTCCCACAGGTGTTCCCAGCCAGCATGTACATGTTCCAGTACAGGGTGCAGTGTGTTGTGGATGTGTTTGATCTGGTTGTTTGCAGCCTTCTGTCCTGGAGGAAACACTTCAGCTGTGCTGGGGTTATACAGAAATAATATGTTTTAGATGTCTTCAGCCAGAAAGACATGATAGACCATACCATGAACATTACTAAGATACCAGCTTGGAACCTGGAGTACTTCTTGCTTCAGACAATTATTCAGCTGTGGGTTTTTCTGTGGCTGCAGTGATGGATGCTGCAAGGGGAAAGATATCCTTCAAGCTCCTTCTCCAGTTACTTGAAAGAGAAACGTAGCGAATATTTATAAATGCTCCTAGACATGTGAGAGAGGAGAGAGGTTTGGAGGGCTGTGGTTACATGTATCCTTCTATAGACAAGTGAAGTGTAAATCATAGTTGGATGAGAACCTGTTGAAGTTGTTTCCCACTGGCTTCCTCTTCCCGTGAAAGGGCTTGCAGTGAGCCTCTCTCTGCTCTGTGTTTTGTTGAACTCTTTTCTCTGTAAATTGAAAGTGGGACATCTGTAATGTGGAGACATTCTGGCAGGCAGGGCGTCAGAAAATCTGTGTATGATGTTCTTGTAATGATGTTTTCTAGTGGCTGCAGCTTTTGTCAAATGAGTACAGATCTCCATCCATGGTAATATTCCTTAAATACAGCCAAATCACTGGGCAACACATGGGCTGAAAATGCTTTGGCCTAGAGTCGGGCATTCAATTTATGATAGCTGTTTCCCAAGCCATCCTTACTTTGCTTTGATGAGCCTCAGAATGACTGGGGTGAAAGTGTTTGCTTCAAATGGCCCCTCCATTGTTTGGTAGTGCTTTGGGTTCTCGTTTTGCACAGACATTGCTGTGTGGGTTGTCATCACCTTCATATCCTTGGCACCCCATTTTGGTCTCATTATGCAAGATGTTCATGATGCCCTGTGCAGTCTGGATGAGTTCTCCTCAGGTGTACTATTGCCATATGTCTGATGGCAGACAAGCAGCGTGCAGCTTGTTATCTCAACAGACAGAGCCTTACTGTGGCTGGTAGAGCCATGGTCATGTATATTAGCTGAGTCTGGAGCATCACTGCAAGGTTTTGGTTTGCTTAATGCCCTTTGCTACAACTGAGCTGCTGGGTGAGAGGGTTTGGGTTGGTTTTTGAAGTGGTGGTGGTGATTTGAGCCATTGGACCAGCAGAAGGTACATCTGGTTAACTTTTAACTCTGGCCTCACTTTTTAACTGCTGTTGGATCCTGAACTAACTCTACTGCTCTTGTAAGGAGATTAATAGAATAACATTGGAATACTGGCATACTCAGAAATGCAGGGTACAAGCTATTCTCACACACTAAAGGTCTCTCCAGCTATCATCAGTTCACCAAGGCAACACATGGTAATCTCCTAGAACAGTACATTTCTGCCTCTCAGCTGAAAACACATTTAATCTGATCTTTTTGTGACATCACTCTATTACAGAGTGCTTGTGTAGATTTGTTTTGTTATTTTCACCATTTGACTGCTCTAATCTGTCAGATTTACGATCTGATTATTTTTCTTTACTGTTAGATCCCAAATTAATTAACATTGCAGTGGTGCTGACTCATTAGCAATATCCACTGGGGTCATCATACACAGATAAGCATATCATCAACCTAAGGACAAGTGTTTCCTTTTTATATTATCTCGTTATTCACTTGTCCTTGCTGTCTTGGTGACACTGTGTTACTCTGTAATGCCAAAAGAGTCCACTTAGCTGTCTCACTTGCTACATATTCCCCGTCATCAGTTCTTGTGTGCTGTTGGAATGTTTGTTCATGCTGGGCACTGTGGTCTGTTGTTGTGCTCACGTTTTTCCTGAGCCCTCTGCCTTTGCTGCTTGTGTGCAAAGCAGCATTCCTGGTCACTGTGGGAATCAGCTGATTTATTTTGTATGCAAGACAGATATATCTCATTGAATTCTTCTACTTTAGCCATAACCAGGTATCAATCTAATAATTGTCAAGTCAAATCTCCTAAATAATATCTGGCTGAGCCTGTTATTTCTTTATTTGTTAATAAAGCCATTTTTCCTCCTATCATCTTGTAAAGTGCTATTGCTTGGAGGCTGTATTTTCTTTATGTTGTGGCTCTGAGTCTCATTTCAAAACAAACCTCTAAGCCCCAGTGGAGATGGGATTGTCTGTCAGAGATGGTGTTTATCAAATGCTGCCTCTCTGCTCTGCAAAATGTTAACCTACATTACCTTATAGTGCTGTGTGTCTCAGATACTTTGAGAGCCTCGTGGCTATGTGTCACAGTCTGAGACAGCTACAAACTCAGGTGCTGGACTTCAGATTTCACTTGAAATTTTGAAAAATGTCTCCTTTTGGGTGGTTTTGACATTTCTGCCCTGTGTTGGATTAAGTGAGCAGCAGCTCCAGTGCAAAACTACACTCGTGGTTTTTGTAATTACAGTGAGGTTCCCAAGGTCACCCACTCTTGATATAAGTCTGCAGAAAGCCAAAGACTGCATGGTCCTGGAAGTGGTAGCACTCTACTCATCTAATTCAGATCATGAAACACAAGACCAAAGACTTCCTCAGGTTAACTCTTGCCTGCATTAGGTCACCTGCTGCAGAGAACAGGAGCCAAGCACAGCCTGGGCTGCTCATCCTTGAGTCTCTGAGATCTGTAAACAAACCTTTTGCCCACCACACAACCAGAAATGTATTTGCTGTAGAGCCACCAAGAGTTGGGAAATGGCCCTCACCCAGGGCCAGTTAGGTGTTCCACCACTTGGCTAGAAGTTTGGGGAAGGGGTGTGGGACAGGCAGCTGAGTCCTGCGTAGGGAATAGGAATGGGTTGCTGAGCTTTAGGCTCCAATGTCAACGATGTTTTAGAGTTCACCCCATCTATCAGATAAAAGTCAAAAGGAATGGATTAAAATTCCCCAAAATACATTTGACCTTGTCAAAGCGTTTTCATCCCCTTAACCTTTATTTCATCAGTGTCTTTTGTGTTTCAAGTCACAGCCAAATTTTGAAGCCTGGGAATTTCCCAGGGATGGATTTTGCTCTTTCCCGTCATCTGGAGTGTTTTCAGTAGGAGGACACAGTGGCTTGTGGTGGCCTCCAGGGGAGGGAGGTCTGAACCTTTGTGAGTGCCTGTCAGCAGGAGTTGCTGAGTGCTGTCCTGGGACTCTGCTTTCTTGCATTGGGCAATCAGCAAGGCAGGACTGATGCACCAGCTGAGCCACACCAGGGTCACAGCAGCTCCCTGAAGGAGTGGTGGATGTGAGCAAACATATTTTAACAGTGGTAGAACAGCAAGAAGGATGAGCCACAGACACTGAGAGTAAAACGGTGCCAACCAAAACAGGAATGTATTCTTCTAACTGCAAGAAGTGGGAGGTCTCCTAGTAGTGTAGGGGCTGTGCAGTCAAGCACAGTCCTCTCAGTCTTGCTTTAAGGTGATGTTGTAAGTAGCAGATACAAAGGAAGGGGCAGTGGCCAGTATTTTGCTCATGATGCTAATCAGAATTGTCCTCGCTTATCAGATCTATCCAGTAGCTGGGGTGCCTTGGCCTCCTTTGCACAGCTCCCTTGGTCTGGGCATTTTGTAAATGTCAACATTAAATTTCCTCTGCAACAATAAAGAGGTCAGCCTCCCTCCCAGCTAAAACGTGCTAAAGGAAGCAGCAGCAGTTTAATGCTCCTAAGCCCTCCATTTAGAAGTATTTGAATTGATGTACTTTGCTATCTAAGAAATTTCTTGCTACAGGCACTGTATTGACATTGCCAGTATCTACTGATTCTGCAAGAGGAATGCACCTTAAGCAAGGGCTTTGGAAGTATCAGTCTTTTCAGAAGCCTGATAGTTGGGAACTGAAGCCAGATATCACAAGTATTTTAACATTTCATTTAATTGCAGACCACTATCTCTTTCAACAATCATCTCAGAAATATGTCCAGAATTTCCACTTTCACGGATGTCTAAGGGTGGTATTGTATTTAGAATTATCATTCCAGTATGCACTGATGAGGTAGAAGAAGTCTGAAGGGAAAATAGATGTAAGAAATTAACTTTTGATTTTAGAGACGCCTTGAAGAAAGTTACTCTAAGATTCTGGTTTCCTTTAAGGGTAGACCCAGATCCCTAATATGCCTTGGTGCATGTGGTAGTCTGTAAGCAGTTCATTACAGCTGACCTTCAAAGGTCTTATGCTGGGATTCCAAACAATTTGGAAACAAATTATTTAGTGAGAGGAAAAAAAGGGTATGGCATCCAAAGGTGAAATGAATCCTTTAGAGCTTGATCTGGGGTGGAGGAAATACTTGGGAATGTCTCCAGGTCAGAACAAATCAAACAGGGTTTTGATTTAGCAAACCCAGACCCAGCCAGCCCCACTGCCAATTAATAATCACTGCAGCTGCCCAGAGCCATTGCTGTTGTGAAGTGGTAGGCACTGCTGTCCTCTGGGAGCGTGCCTGTTGTGAGGCTCATAGGGTTGGGATTACAGCTGTCCTGGGAAATTAAGGGATAACGACACTCATTTGTATGCACATTAGTTGTACAGTTGTTGGGTCTCAAAATGAGAAGTATGGCAAAACCTCTGGTTAACTAGAATTAGTTTCTTTATATGAAATGGGGAGAGACTTCACTTGATTAATTTAACTCTGCTTCCTGCCTTTCATTAACAAATAAAAGCTTCTTTGTATGCTGGGGTGGGGGATATTGAGGTAGGGAGAGAGAGATCAAAGGCTGCTGCTTTCTGCTGGGTGCTCCTCCGGATCAAGCCCGCAGGAAGCGGCCGGAACGCTGGAACTGCTGCGAGGGGACTCAGACGCAGATTGGGGCTGGCAGGTTTGCGCTCGAGGCTCCATGAGAAGTCTTAGTCAGAAACTATTTTTGTTTAAAGCATTTCTCACTCTCTGCATTATTCAAGACTCGAGGCCTTTCGCAGGGTCCCTCCGGCATCCCCCCGGCGCACAGAGGCCCAGCTGTGACCTGGCTGGCGGCCACCGCGGATGGCGAGGGGAACTTCGTCCTTCCCGACTTACAGACAGAGCCGGAAAATCAAAACTCAAAGTCCTTGGCACTGAGGAGTCCTGAGGCTGGGGACAGCGCACATTTGCCCCAGAGTTTTACCACTCTCTTACGAGGGCGCAAATGTTTGCTTGAATCTTAATAGCTTTGTATCTTAGATGAAGCTGGATCCAACTTTATGCCCAAGTTACATCTCACAAATGCTATATGAAGTTGGATCAAGGCAATGATTTTTGCTTCTTTTTCCCCTTTTTGCTTGGGAAAACATTACCTGCAGGAAGCATCATGGTTTTCCTAGTAAAATCGCTCATCTTGGGGTCCTCTGTTAATGTTAGAAGAACCATATGTCTATGCATGAATAGATCTTTACTGTTACAGAAGGAGGTTCAAGGCTATTTTCTAACAGGGAATCAAGGAAAGCAAGAATTTCTCTGAGATTTCTTGTGCTTTTGGAGAAGGGAGGTCATATGTCCCATGGATGGTGTAAGACACAAAGTGAGAATTGCACCAGGGCTGGTTATCAGACCAGAATGTTGCTGATTTTGACGCAGTGTCCTTAGGACAAAAAGCCTTGGGTAGTCACGTTGGCTAGGCAGATAGCATAAAGATGTTGGGTTTATTTAATTTCAATGATTTTTTTTTAATTGTGGCATGGATATAAAGGTCACACAAAACACAGGCAGCACCAGTGAAGCTGTGTGACGACACCTGATGGAAACGAAAAGACCACTCTTAGCCTTTCCCTTCTGTCAATTCTCAGTGTTTATCCCTGGACACCATGAAGCAGGGACATGCTGAGCAGCTCTTGAAACCACAGGAACCGTTTTGAACATTGCTGTTCTCTGGCAAAGCACATTCTCACACTGCCCTTTGGTGACTGGGGTTGCTTTGCTCCGTGCTTAGCCCTGAACATCTGCGATCAGAAGCCCTCCATGGGGTGAAGAGGATCAGAAACATCACTATAAAGTAGAGTTAAAAGAGATGCTTTTAAAAAACATACAAAAGGGAACAGGAATCTTCTACTGAATCATTTCCTACAGAAAGGAAAGTTGTGGACTGAACCCTCTTGACTTCACCATGAGTCACAGCCTCCCAGCCACACTCTGGTCAGGAGAAGGGGAGGGCTGTCCTCACGGCAGTGACTCTCAGTTCAAGATGATCAACTGTTTCTTGAAAGTCTTCTGGAGATGAGTCACAGCTCTCCCTTTGCTCTACAGCCCACATGCAAAATCATGCGATCTGGCAAGAGAGGGAGTGAAGGTATCTGCCATGGAGCATCAGGCTTTTACTGTGGGTGAAAACTGCCAGTCTCTTGTGGAGCTGTGCAGTCTGTAAGCATGACAAACCCTGCTTCCCATTATTTTGGAGAAAAGAAAAAGAATTGGGGAAGGAAAGTAATTTTTGAATGGAAACAAATCTAGTGTGATTTTACAATTTCAAATTGTAAATTTCCAGTATTTTTTCAGTATTATTTTTTTCTCTGTGAGCTGTTCTTTCATCAGAACATGAATGCAGTGAGTTCCTAGAGATGGCAGAGATGTGTCTCTGCAGCCTGTTGTGCTGTGCAGGACTTTGTGTGACCTCCTGCAGTTTTGGTAAAGGTATCACTATGTCAGACGTAGGGGGCATTAGAAACCTCAGTTAGGCAGGGGCAAATATAGTAAAGATGATCTTTCAAATACATTGGGCCATGAGTAAACTTTGAGTTTCTAAAGGCTCCAACAAAGCTGGAAGTCTGGAAGAGGTTTAAACAGTATTTTCCTCTGTGTTTGTAAGTGCTGAGCTCTGCTGCAAAGGAAGATGGACAGAAGGAATGGTTCTTGAGGTGATAGCCCTGATACATTTCACATATTGGAATAATGCTCAGGTCATAGCACGGTCTGGAACAGGCCACTGAAGAGGTTTTGGAATGTCATCCTAACATGGCACATCTCAGAGGGAAAGATTTTAACTGAAGGACATGGAAGATGATGGGAGCTGCAGCAGAGCTGATGAGTGACTGAGGCTGAAGCATCCAGATGGAAGTTTTGGCAGGAGTAGTGGAGTTTGTGATGAAAAACTGGATTAGGACTGGGACCTGGAACAAAACAGCCTTAGATTATCTGTTGGAAGATCTTGAATTAACCTGTGACAATCAGCTTCCCATGGAGCACAAGCTGCTGGTTTGATCCTCCCCCCCTGGGCAGGTGACCTGGCACACTGACAGGGTAAATGTCAGCAAAGCTCAGGGACCCTGCAGAGAGAAGGTGCTGTGGAGGGTCCTGCAAGTGCTCAGAGTCACAGTCTGCAGAAACTGCTGCCTGCTGGGTGGAACAGAAGCATTTTGAGCACCAGCATGGTGTTGCATGGGCAATGACAGCCCAAGCTGCACAGGATTATCCATCAGATTAATACTATCGCTGCAGCACAAGATGAATGAGCTGGCAACCTGCAAGTGAAAGGGACACGTACTGGCTTTAAATTGAAAATTGATACGCAGTCCCATGTGTTATCAGAGACAGGATTTGTAGTACTGAAAAGAGAGTCACATGGGGTGGAAGGTGAGCAGGTAAATCCCTTGGGTTTTGGGGAGTCAGCAAAAGGAATACAAGCTAAAGGAGACAGGGGTAAATAACTGAAAAAGATTTTGCCTTGATAACATCTGGGAAAAGTGCTTGTTACTGTGTTGAGTGTATTCAAGTCCTTGGTGTTTTTAAATCTGGGAGTTAGTTCACTGAAAGGTCAGGCACTGAATCAGTGAGAGGGAATTTAAGGATGTCTCCAGGGAATGAGAAAGTCTCAACAGAACACGCCTAGAGCTGAGAAAGCCCTGCTGCCCAAAGCCGTGTCTCGACAACCTTTCCCTTCTGTTGTGGCAGGAATGAAAAAATGAGCTGAATTTTTACTGTTGGTGTCAGATACTGATAATAAGTGTGTTCACTTTGGCTTTTATTGGTTATAGCAGGAGAGAAAAATGGAATATTTAGCTAGTGCTGAAAGAGGTAAATTAAAACTGAAAACTCTCTACTGTTGCTGGAAAATCTGAATTGCTGGTTTGAGAGAAAGCAAAGCAGTAAGGGCTGCTATGGGCAGAGTTGCTTGATCTCCCTTGCACCAAGCTGCGTGTTCAGCACTGCCATACCTGCAGCAAAGCACCAGGATCACTGAGGCTCTCCTCCCAGAGGTGGGAGCTTGAGAGTTTCCCTGTGGTTCTCTGGGTACACACTTCACAAGCAGGGATGTAGAAGGGCTTGCAGGGAGCTCTAAGAGTCAGCAGAATTGGCCATTGTTGCTCTGCAATGGCCGAAAGACCTGGACATGTGGCACTTTTAAAAAGCAAGAAGAGTCCCAGCATCTTGCTGAATGAGCATGATGTACAGGGGGACCATTTGTTACAGGAATGAATGGCAGCTTGTGCCTGGATGCCCTTTCACATCTCACAGAGTGTTGCGTGCAAGCGTCCATCCAGTAGGGTGTGGTTAAAAGGGATGCCAGTCAGTACTGCAGTATGTTATACAGACCACAGGAGACTGATCAGTGAGCTCTGCAAGAGGGAACAGCCAGCTCCAGATAACAAGGATGCTGCAGCCTGTGATGTTCTCCAGTCTTTGTTTCCCTGCAGTAATGGTGACTAAAATTCACCTATTTATGTCCTTGCTGGTGTGTACTGGAAGGCAGTCATCATAAGAGCAGGTGATATCTCAGATATTTAAAATCTCAGGAAAATGTTCTGCTCTTTGCATCTTTGAAGGAAGCAAGGACAGAATGAGCTTGTGTATGCAAATGGGAATCTACTTTAGTGACAGGTGAATTATCCAGGCTTGCTGTGGATTGGGAGCTACTCATGGTCTGTTATTGAAAATACATGACTTGGTGTCACACTGCTTGTCTGGGTGCTCAGAGAGGACGTGAGAGGGAAGATTGCATTTTCTTACTCCTTTTTTTTTTTTAATTTTTGTTTTAATTTTTTTTTTTAGCACAACTGAATGGGAAATAATATTTATTTCCAGAAATGGGTTTGCAGAAACTCCTAGGAGGCATTGCCAACACTCAGGCATTCAGGCACACCCCACAAAGAATAGATGGGGAATTGATTCATGTGAACAGACTGTGGGTCTGAATAATTGTCCTCCCAAATTCTCTCCAAGGAGTGCTGTTAGCGTCTGAACATTGTGGGAGGAGAACTAGGATTTATTCGGTGAAGATTCACTTACCATAAATAAATAAAAATAAATAAGTAGGCTAAATTAGTAATGAATAGTTCAGCCAACACTAATGCTAAATAAACATACTGAATTGTAATGAAAATACTAAAGCCTGTTTGAACTGGAGCTAGGAATCCAAGGAGAAATAACTGTGTGGCACTTAAATTAGCGCTCACCATAAAATATAAATATATGATATAAAATATAGATTTTTTTTCTACCTCCTGAGATTTTAAAGATTCATCTGTTCCCTGTGTTTGGAAGGCTTGAACTAGACACTATTCAATGCTACAGAGTGACATAAATCACTGAAGAGTTATAAAATCCCTTGATGTATGCTCTTGGACAGGAACTATATTTGTAGAGGCTCTCATGGGGGTGCATTTATACTGATAGAGGAGGCTGTTTTAAATTCATATAGCTATCTCCATATAAAGCATTTTTATAGGATTCTCCACACCATGGGGGGTTGTGCGACTTTAATTATACAACCCAGACTGTATTGGTAAAACTTACAGGCGAAGATAAGCCCTTTAGCAAGGCAGACTCCTGCACTTGAACTTAAAAGAAAATAATTTTCTTCTTGTGAGTTCCCCGGAGAACAGCTGGAAAAATCAATAGCTGCTCTGTGGCACAGGAGAGGCTCTGCTTTGCAGCCAGCCCAGGGGGTGGCGTGGTGCAAGTGCTGGCTTGTGCTCTGATCCCAGCGCGGCTGGGGTGACTCCCCTCTGGGTGGCACGAGGCTGCTGAAGGGCCACCAAGTGCATATTGGCCTTTTGTGCCCACTTCAGACCATTTGTTGAACTGTAGAGCTGCACTGGAGCTGCAAACAGCGGTGGGAGTCAAAGACTTAAAAGCGGCTTGAATAAAACTGTGCAGTTGAGGCAGAGAAAAGCAACGTGCAAATGGAGCTCTTAGAAATGGGTCAGGAGTATTTCCTTTGGGAAAAGTGCAGCTGCCCTTTTATTGAGGGCAAGCCCCTCAGGTGATGGGGTGGGACAGGCTTTTGGGGCTGCAGGGGGCAATTCCTGGTTGATGGGCTGGGCATGACCGGCCGTGCTGGTGCTTTGGTCTCTTTGGCTTGTTGACCAAGAGGAACCAAAAAGCCCTATGGCAGTGGAAGTTAAGCGGCAGCTGGATACTGATACAGTATTCCAGTTGTGGAAAGAAATGTCTCACTGTGCAGACTGGCAGTTATGTGCCTCTGAGGGTGTGGGCAGCCTGCTGGCAGTGGTGAGGAAAAGAGCTATCAGGACTGAAGATTCACTGGTTCACTTGATAAAAATAGGATTATCTCCATCCCTAAGTTCAGCGAAGCAGCTTTTAGAGGCAGAATATATCTGTGCTCTCTGACTGCATTACACAACAGAAAGAATATAAGAACTTAGAAGAAACTAATAAGGTATGTAGTCTCCCAATGTGAACTGAAAATGAAAAAATGAGAGAGCTTTCTGCTTTATTATAATAACATGGAGCAGAGTGAAATAATGGCTCTGCATATGAAATGGAGTTAGGAGGATAATCAACCCAAACCTCCATGATCCTACAGAGGCACCAACACTGGAGGCAAGGCAGGAGAGTTAATAAATTAAGGTGCAACTAAAATAGATTCATGGTCATTTAACAACGTGTCAGGGCTCCTAAAGAAATGAGTATAATGTATTTAAGTCTACGTACAAATAACTTTAAGCAGAAAAGAATGAGGGAAGGAGAAAATGGGAGAAGATTTATTGCAGCAGGCAGCTGAGGTCAACTTGCTTTGATAGGAGAAGAGGAGAAGAAAAAGGCACACGTGTGTGCCTGAAGGTGGCCGTAGCATTTCCTTCTTCCCTCGGTAGAAAGTAAAACACATTGAGGAAATATCTGAATACCCTTATGGTGAGTTGCTCAAACTGGAATGGCCAAGCAGTTTTTTTGTTTGGTTGGTTCTTTTCTGGTGGGCAGGTAGAATAAGCTTGAGCCATTGATTTATTTATTTTTGGTTCCCCTGCGTTGTTTTCAGCTTGTGAGAAGTCGCTGTGTCTCCTGGGTTTCCCATCGAAGGATTATAATCATCAATCCATCTCAGACAGAACAGATGCAGCCAGCGATTCTCTGGCAGCTGGGAATCCATCTCTGTCTGCACACCCTGGCTAGGCACTTTAAGAAAAATATATACAGCAATATAAGTATATAAATAGTTACTTTTAAGCTCTCCCTTAAAGAGAAGTGGGGGTTATTTGCCTATTCAGCTGTTCAGGATGTTTTTAGTTAGCCATGGGAAGGGCTGTCTGGGTGCTTAGAATGGTATTACTTTCTCTGCTCCTCTGAAAACATGTATGTGCCTAAAAGGCTTTCTATAGACTGCATTTTAAATTATATCTGAGTGAATACTATATAAAACCCTTTTTTTTATTATTTTCTGGGGTTAAAATAGAGACATTAATTCCAGTGTTTAGTGGCCTTACTGTGATGATGTTCACAACCCTTCCACGGTCATTTTTTGTGACTTGTTTAGCAGTTACTGTCAGTGCTGTTCACTGAAACAGCATGTTATAAGTGAGCAGGCTCCTAGATGACATGGATGGTTTATAAATACTTTATACAGTCAGAACGTATTTATGCAGGACAACAATTTATTTGGTTATTTCCAGAGGCTGAGCCAATAACAGTTACATTAGAGAGACAAAAAGGACTGCACTTCTGCTCAAGAAGGGCTGTTACCCTAATGAATCTACTACTGCTAGGCGAAAATAGATAAAAAGTTTAAGCGTCAGGCTTTGTCTGCTTCAAAGATACCCTGGAAAAGTGGAAAATCAGTACTTGCATCTTCTAAAGTTGATATCAAACTCCACCGATGTCAGCAGCACAGGTGTGAGGCTTGGGAAGAATTATAGTGTGAGAGAAATATTCTTTTTCTTTGCTTTATGAATCAAGTGTTTGATTTAAAATTTGTAAATATACTTTATAAATCTCTGATTTAAGTCTCTTATTTGAGGTAGTAAGGTATCTTATGCCACAGAGCTAAGTCTAAAAATAAATGTAAAAGAGAAAGAGATGTAGCAAATGTCAGCCCAATCCTGCTTTAAGATCTCAGCAAATGAATTGGGATCCCTGGGCCAGCCAGTGGCCCCTGTGCACTGGGATCCACCTGTGTAAATCTCTCAGCAGGATCAGTTCTGCTGTGAAACTCAACAAAAAATTGTCTAGATCATGTTTTCAGCAGGGCTGAAAATTTGCTCCTCTGACTGAGTGTAGCTGGAGCAGTAGTGCCCAGGATGGCAGGTCATGGCTCTGTAGAGGTAGATATGTTATTTTGAGTTGTAGTTAAGCTGTAAAAGTAACTCTGTGAAAGATTTGTACAGGAGAACTTTGTCTTGATTTGCTGCTACTTGATCCAGATGTACATTCCTGGATGTGTGTGCCAGACACTGGCTGTCCCTTTGCAAATCCTGGGAAGTCTCCGTGTTGCAAAGAGCGGAGCTCCTTAATTCTGCAAAGTCTGGGACAATCTGCGGCGTTTCTCACTACAGTAGGGCAAAATTAACACAATCTCAATTATAAAATTATCCCTTTCACAATTCCTGCCATTTGCCATCCTCACTGCAGTAGGGCTTCATCAGGATGCAGGACAGGTTTACAGAGCTCTCTTCCCTCCTGCTCCATCGTTCCTGAAACTGCTGCAGATCTTCCCAGCAGCTCTGCTGGGTTTATTTGTTTATTTGCCTTCCATTATCCTCCTTGTTCGCCATACGTCGGGGTCAGTAGATGACCGGCAGATCTGCCCAATTTATTCCTGTGTATGACAAAAGAGACCTGGGTCAACCAATGAGCCGTGAACTTCTATTTCTATTTCGCTGCGGTTGTACGCCCGTGATCTGCACACTGCCAGTCATCCACCATATTGATGAGATTAGCTGGTAATTAAAAACCCAGCCAAGCCAGGCAGAGGAAGATGACTCAATTAGCAGAATGTCACTGAATCTAATTTACTTTGCTTATCACAGATTTATTCTCTAATGAATTAGAAAAGAAGAGCAGGACACCTTCAGAGGGAGATCTAGGGGCTTAAAGGCTTAAATGCTTTCTAACCCCTTCATGCTCCTGGTTTGGGTTGCAGGGAGTGTGCCGATACTGCTAATCGCATGGAAAGGCTGCTTCCCAATACCTGAGCCCTAAGGAAGTGTATCAAGAGAGGTCATGCTGCTGGCTCTTTCATGTGACAGGCACTGATTAGGTCAGACCTCCCTTACTTTATCAGCCTTCATGTATTTGTAAGTTGATAGTAAGCAGGGGCTTTGGATGTCATGTCACTGGAATTGCGCTCAGGGAGTGTTCGATCTCCGTGGTTGTGGAACTGACGGTGAATGTGATATTTGGCCAATGAAAGTATTCCCTGGAAACAAAAGCTTGTCAGAAACAGACATTTTCCACTGTAATGAGTATTTTAAGGCATATCTCAATGTTTTTCTCATTTCAAATATGATGTTTGGATGATTAACAATTAGAATAATGTATTTTACCGAAGCTCTTTGGAAGTACTTTAAGAGACTATTGGACAGATGCACAGCTGAATTTGTATGTAAAGAGGAGACTATAAAGCATTATCTCTTCTGCTCTCCTCATAGTAGATAACATAGCATATTATGGTTGATTTAAGTGAGGATATTACTGGGCTCTGAGCTTTTAATCTGATCTGCATGACAAAGCCCACATGGTTTCTCAAGTCTTACTGAGCTCGGGGGGACCGTATGGGGTCTGTACGTGCCAGTCACGCAACGAGATCGGGACTGTAGGCTGTGAGTTTGTTACTGTCACCCAAGCTTGTGTAATACTGATCAATACGTGACCTTCTGAGCCTGGGAAGACGATTTCTGGCTTGGCAAAGAGACACCAGTTGGAGCAGACCTTTGCATTCTGATAACTTTGTTCAAGTAATAATAAATATAAAGCAAAATCTGAGGCTTTTAAAGCTTCTAAAGCTATTAGGGAATCTCTCTCCACGGACTTAATCCATGCTGGCTTCTCTAACAGTCCAATGAACTGTTTTGGAAACTGTAATGAGCTCTGTGCTTTACTGCAGGTGTGTATGTATATGTTGATTGCAGGAGGGAGGGAAGAGTTGATAGTGAGAATGGATGGGATGGATGGGAAGCCTTCACTATTTCTGTCCTGAATCCACAAACATGGTATGAAAAATGTTGGTTCAGTGACAGTAACTCTCCCTAAAATTCACTACTTTCACTAAATTTATAACACAGTTATGCACAGAAGGAAAAAAAGGTTTAGATGTAGATTGTGCAGAGATGGACACAAGTACTTTTTAGTTTTATGTGTTACACATTAAATATTCTTTCCTGCTGTTTTCAATCCCTATTTCTCTGTTTCTTGCCCCAGTAGTTCTCCATGTACCAAACATCAATTTCTTTAGCAACACGCAGTCATCAGAGAGCTGCTTGTCTGCCACATTTTGGTTCAGCAAGCTGTTTTGCAGAGGTCTGACCATTGCCAAACGCGCCTCTATAAACTGTCCTGGAAAAAGCAAAACTCACCAAGGTATTCTCATTAAGCTAATAATTATTATGACAAAGAAGCTCAGGTCCTCTCCACTGAGCCACTGGAGTTGCAGTGCCAGGAGATACTGTGTCATGTTCGAATGCTGTCCACAGCTCCTGGTAAGAGCTTAACAGTCATTTATTTGCCTTTTGGGTGTAGCAGCTGCAGAGACTGGATCTTTTTCTGGTTTCAATCAGTGAGCAACTTCTTGCAGGTTTGGAAAAAGGATAAACCAGAGATATCTGTAGCATGGCTCTGTTGTTGGAGCATTGGAACCGGTGTAATGTTAAATAGAAGTGTTAACACAAAGAGGTAGGAGCAAGCAGAAGTGGCAAAGAAAGCTGAGGAGCTCCTCAAGGATCCAAGGATAACCCCAGTGTTGTGAAACTGAGGGAAAAAGAGGAGAGAAGTTGAAGGATGTCATCAGCAAAACTTATGCTGGAAAAGATGAAGCTGGACTGGAAGGGAGGGAGGCCTGCAGGTGTGTGTGCTGGGTCCTGTAGGTGATGTGAAGGAGAGGTGCTTAATAAGAAAGTGTAAAAGTCTGAAAATGCATTAGTTAAGAACAAAAGAAAGATGTGATTCAAAGCCAGTGGTATTAGAGGAACTGGTGGTTTTACACAGTAGAACTCTCAGGGATGGGAAGGATCAAAGGGGAGTGGATCCCAGGATTAAGACCATTGAATGAAGAGTCTCCCCTGAGGCACTCTGGCTGTGAGAGTCGATGCAGGTATCACTGTTACACTCACAAACAGAACCATGGAAAAGGACTGTTCAAACAGTTCCTAAGCCCAGTTATGCAACACCCCTCCTCCTCCTGGGATCTCAAAGTTCTTTATAAATCCAACACTTTAGGAAAAGATCTCTGTCAACCAAATATTTGACGTGTTATCACTGGAAAATGCAATAGGTAAAAGGAACTTAAACCTCTCAGGGTTGTGTGTAAGCTGGTGGCAATCCTCTACTCTGATGTTTTGGAGTATCTGTTTTAGATTGCCATCATACATGCATGGCTCTCCCTCAGCTCCTTCAGGAACTCCATCCCTGATCCCTCCCCTCTGCAGTGAGGCAGCCATGGTTCATTTAGCTAGAGAGAATTTGGAGGCAGAGGCAGAGGTTGTGTGGATAATAAGGCACAGGAGGGCCTTTTATTGCCTTAGTGGGAGCTGAAGATGAGCACAGCAAGGAATGGTTTCATTCACACATAACAAGCCCAACACCATCAAGTGTCACTTTTAATTCTCCACTTGTCGTTTAGGAAGAGGCGCTGGAGGAGCTCAGAGCCTGGTCTAATGCAGCCCTGAGCCATGAGATTGCTGTCTCCGCTCCCAGCCAGCTGTCCTGCTGTAACTGGGGCCCACAACTTTGTGCAGGAGTTGATAATTACCATTGCCACTCATCGTGTGAGTGCCAGGTGGTGAATGGCACAGGGGGATAAGGGGCCCAAGAGCCCAGCCTGGATGCACCGGTGAGGAGGAACATCCGTGACTGCTTCTTTGAGTCACATCCTGGTAGAAGGTGGCTGTAAGAGGAAGGAGAGCAGGGTGAGAGGAATGGGAGGGGAGTGCATGGATGGATACAAGAGGAAGTATCTGGGAAGACAGGAGGATTTCTGCCACTTGCAAGAACAGGAGTAAAAAATGGAAATTTTGTCTCTGTAGAGCTGAGGGACTACTTGGAGAGCCACAGCATTGCTCCTTGCATGTGTGCATTAATATGTTTTACTCTTGTGCATTGCAGGAGGAGGTGTGTGGGGCTGGTTGGTGCCTCTGCCTGGCTCAGGACTCACCCATTGCTTGGCTCTGAAAGGGTGTCAGGGCGATGAGGGTGCTCCGGATGGAGGGAGGGAATGAGACATTCTCTCAGCACAAGGGTGTGCTTTGCCAAAACCAACAGATTAAGTAGTAAGACACCAAGAAATTTTAGCGTGAGCTAATGAAAACACTGCTGCCCGAGCAACTGAGACACAGCCTCTACTGCAGTCAGGGAAACAGTCCTGCAGCGCTGGGGAAGAGCCCTGGAGCAGCCCTGGAGCTGTGAAAAGTGGGCACAAATGGGGAATAGAAGACACAAAAGTGAGAAGAAAAGGACTCCTGAAGGCCCATGTCCTGCGTACTGGGACCCGAACGTAAGACTGCCATAGGCAGCCTGCCCTTTCTGCCACATGAGGCTTAGGAGGGCAAATCCAGCATGGTCTGACATGGAAAGTACTTCCCTCCGTCACCTAAAAACCCCCAAACTTCAACCAACCGACCAATCAACCCAGAAAACCAACAAAAAAACCCCCAAACTCACAAAAAATAACCTCTCAGAAGTTGTTTTACCTACCAGGGAGAGATTTAGTATGGGTCTTGAGTGGAATAATATTACGAATCCTTTAACAATGGTCTCTATCTGTGTTAGCCAAATAACATTTCTGCCTTTGACCCAGCCTCTCAAGGCCTTCTACAGATGAATACCAATGACCCAGGCCTTCATTATCCCGTCATTACACAAATCCTGCTGTTAATTTATGTATAGGAAAGAACTAGCAGCTACATAAGGCTCTATCAGCTGCATAATTACTGCATATATTATAAAACAGCAGCAAATGCTGCCTGTGAATACAAACCATCTCTGCTCATTAGAAACTTTGCAAGAATTAATTAATGAGGGTGTGATTCTGCCACTTGGAGCCGTAGGTATTGTCCCAGTGTGGCTCAAGATTCAGCTGTCTTGGCTTTTTTAATGACTTCAGTGGAGATACCAGAGAAACTGAGATGAGCATGTGGCCTAAGCCAAAGCTGAAGGAGGCAAAATTGGGTGCTGGAGCCCCCAGAAAGCCCACCCCTCTCTGGCAGAACACAAGATCCCTGCAGGAGAAGAGCTCCCACCTGTGTTTTGTCTCCCGTCAAAACCCATCCGTTTACAAAGCTGTCACGAGGGGAAGGCTGCCGTTCATATTTAGCCTGTGCTCACAGCTCCTCACAGCCCAGTCCAGGGAGATTCAAATGGTCACAGCTGCTCTGCAGAGGCGTCTGTCATGGAGCAATGAAGGCTGGTGTTGAAAGGGCCTGGTAGCTGGTCCCTCCCTGCAGGGATGTGAAGGGGCCGTGTCCAACGTGCTGCGGGGCTGGATTCCATTTCAGTGTTCAAGCTCTTGGGATGCAGGTCTGGATTAAACCTTTAGAACTAATGAAATGATCCTATAATTTAAATAGAAAAATGAAATGATTTAGGAATTTTCCACAGTGACATTTGTATTGTAAGATTAATTTACGAGCACAGCTCATAACTTCCCAGGTTTCTGTTTGCTTATGTAGGAGAAAAACGTGCTCTGCTACACTGACTGTAGTGATTAGTTAAATTACTCATACATCCATTATTTAAAAAAAAACAAACCACCTTCTGCTTTGAGCCTGTATTAGTTTGGTGCCACCTGATATTAACTTTCTGCTTGAACAATGGCTGCTCATTTTGTGTGTGGCCCTTGAGTGCCAACCACACCAACGTTTGATACTCAGCTCAGGCCGGTAGGTGCAGGTACGTGTGGGTGTGTGTTTTCATGACAATTTATCGTGAGAAGTGGAATTTGGCTTGACTGGTGTATGACATGGGTGATACAGATGATTTGGTGAAAACCACATGGAAAATAGGTATGAAAGGAAAAAAGCCCTGCTGCTGGGAATTGCTGGACAGGAGTACTGGGACAGAGGGAATGAGGGGTTGCTCCAACTCTTTTTCCTAATTGCAGAGCAGCACTGGGCTCTGGTTGGCAGTCAGACACCTTCATGCCAGTAACGCTGATCATGAATTTAATGTGCACTCTCTAACAAACCATGGCAATAGCAAACTTCCTTTGAGTCAGCTCTGGCATGAAGGGGGGAAAAGCTGTGTTTCCCAGGAAGAAGCCTACTTATTCTTGTGTGTTTATTAAAGGTACAAGTTGTGAGTTTGTACCTATATGGTTATTTTTGTTTCTTTCTCACATGCTCTTTTTGGCTGACAAAGAGCCTTCATTTCAACTGTCTGTTGTCTTTGAGAATAGTCTTCTCATTTATTTACTTTCATTTTGCCTACTGGAAGTTTCTATTAACTGTAAGATAAAACTGTATGAAGCCAGCATGTCTTTATATGGGGAAAATTTTACAGAAGTTGTCAGTTTAATAATATATCAATAAATTCCATTCAATATAAAGCAGGACTTTCACCACAGTGTCTTTAAGTGGTTCATTTTGTCTTACAAACATAAAGGTTAATCTCAAATCTTTGACTCTTTCTCTGTAATCTCACCCCAGCATTTTGCTGGCTCTGATGTATTCAGCATTTTAAAGGGTATGTCAACACAGTAAATTTTAGTCTGCCAATAAAACCTGTTGGTGAGCTCACTGAGAAATTCCTACATCTTGGAAGGCCATTACTATTTGAAATATATAGTAATCTGTTTATTGCAACATTTTACACATCTACAAAATTAGGTTACCAGTCAGTAGCTAGCTGTAAACTGCAGCGCTGCAAGATAAACCTGAAATAGCAAATACTGTATATTGCACTGTTTGATCTTTTTAATAGTCTAATTTTCAAAGGGGTATTGGAGGGAAACTGCTTACTCTTTCCAGCTTATTCTTGAAATACAAGTAGTGGAGATACATAGCTTATTAAATGGCTCTCTGGCATATGGTAATTATGCTGATTCCAATGATGGTTAAAATCTAGCTCCAGCTAAATGCCAGTAGGGGTAGCAGCCTTAATTAAACTCACAGTTAGATACTGCTGTTCAGGTTTCCTGGCCATCAGAGCAAAGCTCCCAGTTGCCATCTAACCCAGTTAAGCACGTTGGGTTCCTCAGGACTGCATCCATCCAGAGGACTACCTAGCTTAGGGAGCTGGGTCATTGCTATGTCCTGGGACCCAGAAATCACCAGGGCATGTTGTGTAGCCCATGTCCTTGAGAACAGCCCAGTGACCTGGTAAGAGCATTCCCCAGCAAGAGGCAGCACTGGGAAGTCTGAGGTAGAAGTTGAACTGGAAGATTACCTGGCTCTGGTTGCTCTGGCTACACCACAGTTGTCTGCCAGCACAAAAGACCACTATGGCTTTAGCCCTTTGCATCTAGTATTTCCTTTTATCCTGCAAGTATTCCTTCCTCCACAGACTTCAGTTTTCAAGATGCTCCAAGCCCTTCAGCACTGAGGTGTTACATCTCAAAGATATGCGCTCCGATGGATGAATATGAAAAGAGCTTAAATATCACTATCAGCAATAGAAGGCTGTCAATAAATTTGCATTTGCATGTTCATAATGTTCTCAAAGCAAGTAAATTCCAAATTTTATTAGAAAATATAATGAATTGGAGAGGTGTTTGCTGTGCCTGTGTAGTCAGTTTGGAGGGAGCTGGTGCTTATCTACTCCTCTGACACCTCTCCCAAACTGAGGACATGCTCTGCTTCCCTTGTAGCACTGAGCTTCGTCAGCTCATGAACATTCATCTCAGTTCAGTTTTAGGAGTCAAACTGTTAAAATGGTTGGGGAGGACTGTTTAAGGAACTCTTCACATCACAAATTGCACAGTAATGAAGTTCTTTGCAAGATATATAATGAAGAGCTTGCAGGTTTCAGTCAGTACCTAAGTAAATCTCTAATTATCAACTCTGCAAGGTAGGAACTCAGGATGAGGAAGGCTAATCTTGTGCTATAAATATACTAGTTGATAATGTAATATGGATCACATATGCCTCTCTTGAAAATTAGAGTTAAGGTACTTACATTATTACAGCCTAAACTGTAAAGTCTTAGCCCAGGAAAGTTGAAAATGTGTGCCCTGGTTTGCTGCTCATTCATGTCAAGTTTATACCAGACTCTTCTGGACTTTGGTCAGTGGAAATGCGAGGGATCAGTGAAAAGTGAAAGCAGGGTTGGCTCTTTTCTCCTTTCAAAAGGCACTCATAGACAGTGTGTGCCATTCAGGGTTGCAACATTCTATTGGCAGAAGACTTCCTCCGTTTTCTTTTTTTGTATCGCTGACACTAAATCATCTATTCTTGATATTCCTGTCTAGTTAATGTTTAGCTGTAACAGCTCTCTCTTCCTGAGGAAGCTCAGAGTAGATAACCTATGGCCAACCTCAAATTCATTGACAGGGAGGTACTGTTGTATGGGTTTGGGCCAGGACACAGAATATAAATAATGATTTCCTGATACTGATGGGCAGATAGCAGAAATGTAAGACCTTTCTTTCACCTTCAGCAAATTCAGCCACAAAAAAGCAGATATTGCTGTTCTGTCAAAAAGGGAAGTCAGGTCCAGAGATATCTAATAAAATAATTTATATTCTTTTTTGAGACTCACCTAAAAGGAAACCTTTGCCTCTCAAGTGCTGGAGTCATGTTAAGATGTCTTTGTTTTTTCCGCAGTCATATTCACCCTCTATATTAAAGATTATGTAAATATATAACTTTACTTCATATCACCACATCCCTGCCATCAGCTTAACTGAGGTCTTTTCCTATAGGTGACTGAAGCAAGGTATATGTGCTGTAAGTCTCTAAAGAAAATTACTTTGAATAGGCTTTTTATCATCTCTAGCTGGAAAAGTAACTTTGTTCTAATCTTGTTCATAATATCTTTAAAGTCACTGAAAGTTCTGGCATTAGTAGTGGAGATAGGATTCCTGTTGGCATTGAGTGAAAGATCAGCAGTTGTGGGGCCATTCAGCTCTGGGTTTCTGGATACCTAAACCCTTAGAAAAGCACTGAAAAAAAAAGTCAGATAAATAGGTGCCAAGAAAGTAGTCAAGACCTTCTGGAATTAGGACAAAAGGGAGGTAGACGTAGGTCAGGGGTCTGTTGTTTGCCCTATGTGTTTTGGATACAACCATCTGTTTAATTAACTGATGGTTTCTGTGCTCCCAAGGTAGTGCAGGGGATTCCTGGTCCTTGGTGAGCTGTCACTTGTGGTGCCAGTAGCTGAGCTGTGCTGCAGCTTAGGGAGACCAGGAGATCCATAGGCACAGCTTGCAGGAACAGGCTGGAGCCATCCCACCTTGAACCCAGGAGAGCATCTGGCTGGGGAGACAGACACAGATCACGAGGGAGGAACTGTCCACCATCCAGGACATCTTCTCACCAGGAGGAATGCCCACCACTGTGTGAAATAGAGTTTGAGTATGCTGTGACCATTAAAATACTCAAGTGAGTAATATTAAGTGAGATGTTAAGAAAGGCTGGGGGGGTGGATAGCTGGAAAAATGAAAGAGTAGGTAGGACTTTAAGAGCAAATGGAGAGAAGCCATAGTAAAAGTAAATGCAGGAGATCTGTGGATAAATATGGTGAGAAAAAGTCAAAATAGATTTTGTACAAAAGAAGGTTATGTCTTAAGAAATGAGAATTCTCTGAGGAGAACATGTACATTAGGGTGTTTCACCTGATGGTGCTAATTTTTGTCAGGCTTTCAATAAAGTCTGACATGAAAGGCACTCAAAGAAACTAAGCTTTCAAAAATTAGGAGGGAATGCATTCTGGCTAAAGAACAGGAAGCAAATGATAAGAATTACCATTTTTGCTGTGGAAGGATGCTGCTGATGGTAGAACCTGTGCCATTCAGGACATTATTAAATGGTCTGGAAAAGAGGATTAATTGATAGATGGCAAAATTTACTGAAATGGAGTAGTCAAGGTAGTAAAAGCTAAAATTGACTACTGAATAAACATGATGGAAAGTGACTGGGTGGCAGTATGGAACCAGAGGCTCAGTATTGATAACTGCACAGTAATACACAGGGGAAAAAAAGTTACCTTTTTATGTAGGTTGATGGGCTCTAGATTAGCTGTTTCCACTGAGGAAGGTGCACTGAAAGTCATTGTGAATGTTACTCTGGAAGCATCAGCTAATTTTAGCAGCAGTCAAAAATGCACATTGACTCTTGAGTACTAGTACAAAAGGAAGTGGAAACAAACCAGAAAACATACTACTGTATAAAGCTGTGCTCTTCTGTATGAAGCTATGCTCATCTCTCCAATGTGCTGTACAGTTAAGCGTCCTTATTGCACGAAGGATACAAGTAGGACTTGAATGGAGACGGGCAGGAATATTATTATATAGTTTCCATCTGAGAAAACTACAAGTACTGAGCCTGTAAAAGAGATCACTGACAAGAAAATAACATAAACCTCCTTAAAATCAGCAGTGCTGTGGTAAGCAAAGAATATTTTGTTGTTTCTTGTAAATGAAAAACTGAGAAAGAAATAGGCAATACATTTAAAACACACAAAAAATAAATACCTTGTTTTACTTGTACGTATGATGTGGAAGTCACCCACAAAAGATGTGAAGTTCAAAGCAGATTACAAATGAGTTCAGGAAGAAAACATGTGTTTGGCCCACAGTGAGATGTTCACCATGTCTGAAGTCATAATGAAAGTCTCCAGTGGTTTGTAAGAAAAACATAACTCTTTTTGCAAGTTCTTCCCTCCAGACTATATTATTTCAACATCTGTGAGCATTAAAGAAATCCAAACCAATCTGGACCCAGCCGAATTTTGCCATCACCAAAAAGCAGTTCCCCTTTTATTTGTAAAGCTACTGAAGGTTCTCACACCTTTATTCCCCACTGGCAGTGGCTGCCCTGGGTGCCCAAGCCTGTCTGTCCCTTCTGGTTCCTCTCTTCTGGCAGCATGCCTGCTTTTCTTCCTGCAGCTCAGTGTGTCAGAAGTAGTCTACAGCTAAGCTCTCATCTGGCCATTTTCTTCTCACTGTGTCTTCTGGCCTCCTTGGTGTTTTCTGTCACTCAGGACTCACGTGCCTCTTCTGAGCAGAACCATCATCAGTAAGATCTTTACTCCTGCACCACCTGCACAGTATTAAGAGACTTCAAAAGACAGAAGTGTCCCAGGCAGGAGCAGCTCTCTTCTGGGGGAGGAAGGGAGGAGAAAGCTCTTCAGTATTCTCCCAGGCCCCTGGCATAGTCTTCTGGGATAGTTTGGGTGGGGAGTGAGACCCTCCCACACAGTGCTGCAGGGCAGGGACGTTGCTGTAACTCACCTGTGATTAACCAGTGCTTTGAACACAACTGAGAAGCCACACTGAGGTCCTACAGTGCAAAGAGGTCAAAAGCTACTGCAGTACCCTCCTTGCTGACTCTACACAGGCACTAAGTACCATGTTCCTTTTTGGAGTGTTTTGACTTTTTTCCACTCAAGTTCTGCAAAGAAATTTCCCTCTGCCTAATAGGGCTTGCCAAGCACTTGTCCCATTTCTGGCAATCGCATATAAAGAGAGATGAATACATCATCAAATGTGTATGGCTTGGAGAGAGCTTTGTGTCTTTTAAAGAGGTCTGCTTGCCTTCCCCACAGTAAAGCACTTTGAGCTCTGTGGATGAAAAAGCCCAGCGCTGTGTAGAACAATGAAAGTACTAACACTGTCTGGGATAAATCCTAGAGGATTAGGCAGGCCTGAGATAATTATCGTTTTCCAGCAGAGGAAGGAGGCAGCAAGCTGCGTAGAGTTTTGAGTATTATCTGTTCTCTTTTTGCCATGAGAGGAGGGACTTTCATGCTCAGTTTGTATGAAAAGAATGTAATGAAACTCTACAGCAAGTAACTTAAAAGCTGAATAACCCATTAGGACTTCTATCCTCCAATTATGTCCCAATTTGCGTACCCCATCAGGTGCTGGTTAAATCCTACTTTATTTTGTATTTCCATCTATTAAACCAGTAATCACTTTGATGCCTTTGAGGTTTATCTTGGCTGCTCTCACAGTACTGTGCCTGGTTGAGGATGCATGGAGCATGGAGCTACCTTTGAACATGGTGTCCTGGCCACAGCTGTGTTGGGTTCAAAGATTGCCACTACCAGCAGCTGGTCCTCTCACTCCCCTGCAAGATTTGCCCTGTTCAGCTCTGTGGTTATAATTTGTACATGCAATGAAGTAGTCACAGAATCACAGAATGGCTGAGGTTGGAAGACACCCTCAGAAACTGCCTGGTCCAACACCCTTGCTCAAAGCAGAGTCATCTAGAGAGTGTTGTCCAAGGCCATGTTTTGAATATCTACAAGGATGGAGACACCACAGCCTCTCTGGGAAACATGTTCCAGTGTTTGCCAGAGGGATCAAACAGAAGATAAAAAAATGCCAAACTTCTTCTAAAGTTTGAATGGATTTTCCAATATTTCAGTGAGTGTCTCTTGTCCTGTCACTGAGAAGAGCCTGGCTTAGTGTTTTTGACTTCTTCCCATCAGATACTTACATGCATTAAAAGGACACCATCACCCCTGAGCCTTCTCTTCCCACCCTGAGCGAACCCATCCATCCCAACCTCTCCTCACAGGGATGCTTCAAGCCCTTACCCTATTTTGTCAAAGGGATACAGATAAATGGAAATGTTCTTATTAGTAGGATGGGTGTTTTTTGAACACAGGTCCTTTGATCAGAGCTGTGTGAAAGTAGGACCCCTGTGTGGTTGTATTTAAAGAGGGCAGTAACGTGCACTACACCTGAGCTGTGGTATCCCAAACTCTGCTCCCCTCTTTCAGTTGTCTCCCCATGAGTTTGCCAGGCTTCTTCACAGGCTTGGGAGTCCCTGCATTGTGTTGAATGAATGAGTTTATGTCATTTGTGAAAATGTGATGTGTAACTTAGGCAGGTATTTGCAAGCCATGAAACATTACTGAGCACACAAGTATGTCCATAAGGCATAGCTCAACAGATACTGGCTCGGGTCCTGGGAGAAAGGGAGCCCTCTTAGTCCAGTACAGCCCTTCTAGCAGGGCTAATTAGCCTGTGCCTTTCTTGTCACCTCTCTCCTGGTGCCAAATCTAGAACTAGTCTGAATATCAATGAAGTACACTGTATTTACTGCATGTTGTAAACATGCCTGCAGTTTGCTGTTTCACTTATTCTTAATTCCACAGAAGGATTTGGATGCCTAATTCTGTACTGCCAGCAGGAACTGGGCACTTGGTTCTGCCTGAGGATCCAGTCCTGAGGCTCTTAGTTACTCAAGAGATATTCCATATGATTCAGTGTGTGTAAACCAACATTGTTTTCTTTATCTGAAAAAAGGTTGCTTTGATTTATACCAGCTACACTACTCGTTTAGGAAAATGGTTGCATTCCCCCCTGAAGCCTGTGGCTGTGTCTCAGAGTGATCTGTATTCCACAGCAGTATAGAGCTTTTTCAAAATTTGGGAGCCATTTAAAACTTCAGTGCCATGCTGTGACATGATGCATTGCTTTGTAAACAGGGCCTTAAACAGCTGAGGTCTTAAATCCATGAACTGACTGAGGCCTGGCAACACTTTAAAAATCTGTGTGCCAAATAGCAATGCATTATAGCACCTTCCAAACAAGATCTGACTGTCTGAAATGTTCAGGTTTCCTCTGACGCTGTACCAGGGCATTGAGACTACCTAGGGCTTATTTCCCCTAAAAATAAGAAAAACTTGGCTCCTGCCTACCTGTTTCACAGAGAGCTGACATGCAAGCAGCCCCTCCTAAGTCTAAAAGCAGGGTTTGTATACAAAAGTTTCCTTCAGCTTCCCTGTTTGTGGCACTGAGTCAGAGAGAGGGCTCGATGTAGCCCAGAAGACTTGGCCTCAGGTAGTTCTTGAAAATGCCAATAGACAAAAGTGTGCCAGGCAGGCAGATATTGGCCTCCTTCCCTGGCTCTGTTTCTCCAAGTGTACAAACCTGAATACAATGCTTAAAAAAAAGTGTGAAATGTTACAGGCAGAAAACACAATAACAGAATTATTTTTGGAAAAAATGTAAAGAGATTTTGTAGAAAATCTATACTTTAATTTCCCTGAACAATGTGAACAAGCAAATCACCTTCTATCTGACTCATTATGTCTTACTGAGCAGTGAATTGTAAGTCTTCCTTGTTCAAGCATGATTAAGACTTACATGTCTCTTGTTGGCTAGATTTGCTATTGAGCAGAGTAGCAGCCAAAGAAAATGATGGTACAATTTTATGTGATTAGGGCAAATCCTTAAAAATCTGGGCAATTTTCAGTAACTATGTCAAGACAGTAACTAAAACAGAAATTTTGATACTTGTCAAAGCTTCATTGTTAGATCAAACAAATGTTTCTAATTGGTTGAGTCAAATTTTGTTTATTCATATCCCTGTGTTTTCTTCAGTTTTGTTTTTTTCTTGTAAACATCTGTTGTTTTTCTGTTGCTGCTTACGTAGTCTTTTCATGAACATTTCCAAGAGTGAAAACATAGTTCATTCCTCTTCAAGCTTCATTTAGATGAAGTCTTTTGTCCAGTTCGTTTTTTCTTGTAATTTTTTTCCTATTACTTTCAAATAAATTCAATAAAATAAATTCAGAATAACAATTGAAATAATTGGGATAAACCAATAGGATATTCAATAAGGCTCTGTGTTGGAGATCTTGTCAGGAGTGGTGTGAGTATTATATATGCCAGAGATGAGAAGAAGAAAAACAATACCAAGTCTGCAAATAAGAACCTTATTCCCTTCTGCAGCAACTGGAAATTCGAACATTTATCTCAAGGAAAAAAATTAAAGCAGGCACTAAAAGAAAGGAAAACATAAATAATTTGTAAGTTTGGTAATAACCTCTGAAGGCATAAATAATGCTGGGTAATAGACAGCTACTGGAAATGCAAATACGGTATTTTGCAGTTAGTTAAGCCAGGGGCTTAGGCAATCCTTGTCAGCCTCTTCTGGTTTGGGATGAGCTCACAGGGGCATGCTATGAGACCCTCAGGCTCGTGAGCTGTCTGCATCTATAAAAAGTCTTGATCCTGTTTACCTCTTCGTGGATTTCTGCACCTGATTTGTGCTGTATTCGACTTGGACTCAGCCTGGGTTTGGGGGGTTCATCTGCCATGCTCTGCCAACCAGCCTATGACTTTATACTGTTGACCAAGACTTTCTCTTTCTTCCTGAATACCTTGTAGTTGAACTTCAGCACATCCTTCTGCTCGACACTCAGTCTGGGGGCCTCAAATTGGCCCAAGGAAAGGACAGGACTCCAAGGCACACACTCACAGTTTACAGAGGGAAGAGCTGTTGCTTTGTGAGACATCAGAACAGAGCTGCGCTATTGCTGATCACTGCCTGCCTCGCCCAGCAGCTGGCCAATGCTACTTTCAGCATTTTTTTTTCCCCTTTTAAGTGCATGATTCATAGAGGAGTAGCAAAGGTAAAACTGGTGGGAAAAAACAAACAGAAAAAACCCCAACAAACAAAACCGTATGAGTGAATATTTGCACAACTGAACACAGAACAGATGTATGTCGTGCTTGGAGGAGAACTCAGTCCTCAAGGACTGTGTGAGGATGAGTCCAGCAGAGAGCTGTGGGTGAACTCTTGCTGGGGATTTCTCCTCACACAAAGTGCCCACCCAGCTCTGCCAGTGTCCCCAGGGTGAGATGTCTGCACCGTCCATGGGAGCTCACAGTGCTGTTCCCTTTGGGAATTGCACACAGTGCAGGCTGTGGTGGGGATCTCAGGGATCTCTTGAGGTGGGAGGTGCAGAGGAGTCTGAGAAATTAGTTCTCAAGAGTAAGACCCATCCTTCATTTTTGTGACATTACAGAGTTTAAGACATCAAATTATGTTGTAAATGATCTCTCGATGTCTGCAGCCCAACCCAGGGCTCTAGGGAGGTCCAGTTACAGAAGGATGCTTTTCCAGTCCAGGCTGGAATATGTCCCAGGATGGCAATCCCACACTCTCTGCATCCCTGTTCCAATGGATGAGTACCTTCAGGGTGAAATGATAAATATATATATATCTACAAAATATCATAATTTCCTGTATTATAACTTACATCCATTGATGTGAGTCCTTCTGCCAAGATTTAGTTATTCCTCATGGCAAAGTTTAATAAACAATCATCGATGTGTTAACGCTGCTACTCCAGTCCAAATAATAAGCAGAAGGGCTCTTCTTCAGATGGAGTTATTTAAATCAGCTTCTTAAGGGTATTATCATGCATAAAAATGCAAATTGGAATCTACAAGCACTGTAATCTCTCAAGTAGGTGTTTTGAAAACCCCACCAGATACCTGCATCCTCTGCAGATGAGCATGAATATGCGGCCTGATGCAGCAGTGCAGCAATTTATAGGTGAAGCAGTGCTGCACACAGCGACCTGAGCATCACAGCTGCACTGTTTGCAACAGGCTTGAATGGGATGCAGAAGGCTCCAAGAAGGAAGTTAAATCTGGAATTTGATTATGTGTGGGCAGTCTCCACAAGAGAGAGGTGCAAAGAAGTTGACTTAAAATTGAAGCAGGCGCAGGTACCCTGAGGGAAGTCCTTTTTGTGAGCGAGGAGCAGTAAATATAAGACAAGCAGATTCAAACTGTCTGTTCATTATGGTTGGCTCATTTCAAAAAGCTGAGCTGGGTTTTCCTGGGTGTTTAATGTTTGCAGTATCTATTGATTTCAGCTGGTGTCGGTACACGCTCGGCTGTTTCGGAAGTGTTGGAGCAGCTGCTGTGCTGAGCCTGCTGCACGTAATTGCTGAGCACAATAATCTCACGGCTTGTTTGGGTTCCCTGTGCCTCTCTTATCCAGCTTGCTATCTCTTGCCTCATCCTTACATTGTAATGCCTTTAGGACAGAGCTATCACTTGTGTTGTGTGCAGTGACTGAAGTGATAAAGATCCTGGCTGTGCCCAATGCTTCTAGGAATTGTACTGCAAAAAACCCCACCCCATAATTATTTATTAATATGGCATGCATCAATGTTAGACATCTTATTGGCTTTAATAGACTTTGGATCAGTTTCCTCAGTACCTCTGGCCTTTTTGGGTTCCATTATTCATGAAGGAACATGTTTAATTCAGAGTTAGGGACTGCAAATATTACTAGTGTACCTTGTGCTTTTATCCATGGATACAGAAGTTATCCCCAAGCTTAAAGCTGCTGCGTCTAGGTGGATGAATACATGGCAGACTCCCTTGTGAGGATGCTTGTGATTGTATGAAATAAAGGTGGAATTCCTCCACCAGTGTGGATGGTTTTCTCCCTTTTGCCCTATGATGGGGTGTGTTCCTGCAGCTCATCTGCTGCTGTGCTCACCTTGGGTCTAAATGGCAGCTTTGCCCATGGACTGTCAAGTCAGCAAAGGAGTTTAACAGGTCAAAGCAAGGGTCATGCTCTTCTCCATCCAATTTTCATTCAGGGGCAATCTTTTTGCCAACCTTCCATTATCTTTTCCCCAGCTTTTACCTAAAGATAAAAAGAAACAGCTTATAATTCATTACAGTTCATTAAAATGAAAATAAAATTTATTTTGCATCAAAATGAAAAAATATGACTTGTTCATTATTAGCATATAAATGGTATTTTTTATGTCACTCTGCCACAAAATCACTTACTTTTTCAATGATCACAGCACACAAAATTAATTTTTGATAGCCTTTTGTGATTTGGTTGAAAATTCTCATTTCTTTTTGTGCATTAACAGCAAACTGTATCCACTGCTATTCATACCAAATTTTAGATAATGAAGCAATTAAAAATACATGGATTGAAGATCTTATCTCATTTTTCCTCTGGCCTATTTCTGCTTCATTATTCATGAAGGGATATGTTTAATTCAGAGTTAGTAATTGCAGATATATCTAGTATAAATTGTGCCTTATATTCTTTTACCCAATTTCAATTTATTTTAGCAAATAGATCTATGGGGAAAAAAAGAGCAGGAAAGACAAAAGGGCAAAAACTACATCTCAGTGTCGCCAAACAAAACCTTACAGGTCTTTGGCTTGTGAAGTATGTCTGTAACTCAGGGAAAAGTTGATGCAATGGAGCTCTGTACTTGGCATATTAATAACCTCACATTTGTATCAAATGGCTGAATTAAATTATTCTGATTTGAAGCAGTTTGAGAGACCTCATGACTCAGTGTGACTGTCGTTCTGCTGCTTTCATCCACAAAGTCAAAAAGTCCCAAATCAGTGAAAAGTGAAAGTACTAGAGATATAGAAGTAGATAACTAGCAGAGTAGGAATAAAATTAAGGTGTTTTAGGCAAAGTAGAGGAACCTTCACTTGCCAGAAATTGGAAATTAGTCTGGATGATGTGTTTCCATATGTCTGGAGTGAGATGTGTCTGTAACAGCTTGATAAAACATTCAGATTCTGAACACATCAAAATCATGAGAGCTGCCATTGGGTTTGGGATCCAAGGAAATAAAGGCCAGTACTTGCAGCAGAATGGGCTGGGAGGGTGCTGCCAAAGTGCAGCGAGGGCCAGATGGCTCCTGCCTTCCCCTCCCATCACTCTCAGCCCAGGGGCTGGATTAGGGCTGGGAGCAGAGTGTCAACGAAAAGACGCGTGGCTGGAGAGGGCTTGGACTGGGCGGTCCAGGCTGCTGGTACAAATGTCCCCCAAAGTCCTGCTCAGGTGGGGCCAGGTTGAGTTCCTGAGGCTGGGCACAGCTGAGAGCTCTCTGTGAGGCTTGGATGGTGCCTGTGGAAACAGCTCCTCACGGGGAGGTGCTAACAAGGTTAATATATCCAGGAATTGTAAGGGTTGGCTGTTGGTTACTGCAGTGCCAGGGTCTTCTTGTTGGGCTGTAAGCTGTCCTTAGGAGTTGTCACAAAAATGCCCTTGTCCTGAACTTTCTGCAGAAGAAAGGAGGGGCATGACATGGGTGAGGTTCCAGTTGTTCTTCTGACTCTGGTTCTGTCAGAGTGCTCTGGAGAGAGGTTTTGTTTTAATTGCTCAGGGCACAGCCCCAAACCAGCCTTTCTACCAGTGGAAATTTTTGAACTTTTGTCTCAGACTCGAAATAGAGTTTGTAGAATTAGCAATTTGGATTTATTAAACATTGTGATCAGCACTTTCTGGTGCAATTATTAATGCAAATATTTCTGCCCAGCTATTTGATTAAATGAATAACTTGCAAAGTGATGCATAGCCTCTCCTGGTAGTGCTTGATTCATAATTTCAATAAGTTAATTAATTACAATCTTATTTTCTCTCTTAATGAATTCTGGTCTGCTCTGATGGCTTTGGAAGTCTTAAACATGTTGTGAACGATTCTCAGTTAAAGTTTCAGAGAATTTTTAGGCTCTATATGAAATATATTTACAAACTATCGCCTTTCAGTATAGAGCAAAACTTCTGCCTACCTTCTGCTCTCTGTGGTCTGTGAGGAAAATCCATCCCTTCATGAGCAAGTATCCCTGTTTTCCCTAGATGACACTGACAGTCATCACTTTCAAAGAAATTACACTGCATTCAGCTGCTCTGACCAACAAAAGCTGACCTGCCCAGGCTGAGCAGCCATTGGAGCACATGCCACCATAGCTATGTCCAGCCATGCAGGATTATCTCATCTCCTGGAACAGCTGCCCCATGCCCTGTGTCCTAAAGGTGCCAGTAAGTGTGTTGACTGCTTTCAGAGCCCACCTCAGTTGAGATTCACTGTTGGTTCGTTGTACACCGGTGAAATTAAATATAGTGCAAAATTCTTCCAAGTGCATGACATCTGTTTTCCTGGAATCCTGTTTTTACTAAGCTCACTGAAAGCAGAGTTCCTGGAAGTGGGACTGGTGAATGGATAAAGAACTTGCAGCAGGGTTCTGCTGTCGGATCGCTGTGGCTGTGCTAAAGCTGTCCTCTGACTGCTGGTGGGGACCAGGTACTTTGGGGTACTGCCAAGCCAACAGTGTGGGTTGTGTCTCCTCTATAGGATGGACACACCTTCTCACCAAATGGCCTGTGGTTTTTTTCCCTGCTTTGGCATGATGGTTCCCTTGCTCCTGCAGTTTGTCCTTGCTTTTTCTTCCCTACCATGTCCTGTTTGGATTTGATCCTTTATCGTTTACTGTATCTTTCCAGATTTAGGCTGATTTTGGAGAAAGGAGGGGAGAGGCCGTGTGCTTGGGGATTTTTCCATTGCCTCAGACTGTATCTCCTCAATCTCCTCCTCCTTTTCCTGTCCCCTTTTTTTTCCACATGAGTGTTTCTGATCTCTGCCTTGCCCCCCCATCACCACTATTTCCTCCCTTTCCATTTATCCATTTCTCTCCCTCCTTCTGCTGGAGGGTGGCATGGGAGAAATCACCACTGAGCTCAGAGCAGTCATCCCCTTGCCTTCCACTGATGTTGCCGCTGAGGTGGCAAAAGCAGTCCCAACAGGTGTCCTTGAGAGAGACCTGGAGGCTGGAGATAAAGAGGCTCAGACACTGAGATAATAACCATCTCTAATTAAAAACTGGATAATTCAGATAGCCATCAGACACACTATCTGATCATAAACACAAGCCTGGCACAGGCCTAGATCTTGCCTCCTCAGTGTCCTAGTCTGCTATGAATGGTCATCTAAACAGTCACACAAAGTAAGGCTTCATCAGCTTCGCTTCATTAGAAACTAATTAGAACAATCACCCCAAGCTGGAAAGATACCTTTGAAGTACAAATATTTCCTCAGCTTTTCTTAATCAAGGCTTTCTTTTTATGCCCTTCTATATATGCTGATTCCAGCCAGCACATGAATTAGAAATCCTGGAAGGCTGGGAGGAAAAACTCCTCTTGCAGTATTTCCAGTTGGATAAAACCCAAAAATCCATTGGAAATCTCATGATTTCCAGCACAATGTACTAGCCAAGAAAATCTGGAGAAGCTGCAAATAAGCATCCAGATGTCTGGAAAAATCCCTAACCTGGAAAAAAAATCTTTGGAGGTTTGTTTATTCTTAATACAAAGGATAAAAGCTTATTAATTACCAATATTAATAAAGTCCTTAAAGCACATGGTGCCTACAAGGAAAGAATTAACTCTGTTGTTTGCGTTTGTTGATACACTTGTACGCCTGAGGGCTTGTGTGGCCCGGACAGACAGGAAGGCAAATTGTGAAAGGAAACTTATTCAAGAAGGTAACCTGTGCAAAAGACAGATACGTGATGCAAATAAGGTTTTTGTCACCTGTCCCACACTGCTCAGGTACTGTCCTCTACATGCAGCCCGGTTCTTCAGTGCAGAGACACCAGGGTCCCACATTTCTCCTTTCTCGTTCCCTCACGCAGTGCAGGGACACCAGGGTCCCACATTTCTCCTTTCCCTTTCCCTCACGCAGTGCAGGGACACCAGGGTCCCACACCACTGCTCCCCTTTCCCTCGTGCGCTGGTGGTCGGGGCGAATGGGGCGCCACGTGTCTCACGCTCTCCACACTACCCTGACTTGCGGTTGGAGGTGGAGAACATAACATGAGATAGAGATCCAGGATGGGGCCTTTATTTATACATTTTCAAGATGCTTCCCATAAATTCACTGCAAAACAGCTCAGATCCCTGAAGAGCAAGCTATGTGACGTGGCCTTGCTATTTCAGATGTTTTTGTTGTTTGCTCTCTGCATCTTTATTAACAGCACTCTGTCAGGGCCGCTGCATTAAACATTGATCTACCTTGACAGTGGGAGCAGGGAGTGCATTTTGAAGGGCAGGTGTCAGCCCCTTGCCAGCGGCATCCCTCTCTCAAAGATATTTAACTATTTCTTAGGCTCACAAGAAAAACACATGGAAAGAGCCACAGGTGCTGAGAGGGCACAGAATTTCACCGCTAACTAAAGCGTGGCGGGGAGGAAAACTGCACTCCTGAATTTCACACCTGGAAACCTGCCAGACTCAGAGGGACCTCAACCAACCTTGCTGCTCTCCTCTCGAGGTACCGTCTGCTCGTTCAGATTTGCCAGGTGGGAGCTACTTATCATTTCATAGCAATTCTCCAGGCTGAAGCCTACTGACCTGTGGGAGAATCACTCAAAGGGCATTTTATAGCTCTTGAAGCTTCATCTGTGCCTAGTGATGAGCTCACTGCTGTAGTTTTGAAGGTGCTTCCTGCAGTGACTCTTTCATGCAATTGCCACTTCATGACATAGTTTCAATTTCTAAACATTCTGGAATTCCCTTGAAATAGCCTCAAGGGAAGTGGCAGGTTCTGAAACTCTTGGTGCCTTCTTGAAAGCAATTCAGGGGCCAAATGCTGGTCTTGGTATTGGGAAATGACCAGTCAGAGGGTTCTACCTGGCTTGGTGGTGACTGATGGAGGAGGGGTCTGAACTGGTGGTTAACCTTTTGAGGAAAAAAAAAATTGCTATGTTTCTGTGGAGGGCATGATGAGTGATACAGATGGGCAGGGTATTTGTTTCTTTGGTTTCTTGTTTTTAAGGGGGGCACTGAAAAACTTCACTGTCAGATCGAAAAAAAATATCTACAGCAGCCTAAGCAAGCCATGTAACCCTCACAGCTACCTTTCTGAATGCTTTAAAATACCTGGTGCAAAAACTCAACCCACCTTCCTGAGTAGGGCAACCTATTCACAGACCATGTTGGTTGGGATGCTCTCAAGTTTTCCAGCTCTTTAAGTAAAAGAGCCATGAAATCCTAATCTCCAGTAACTGTTCCTCCTGAGCAGAGGCATTGCTCACTGGGTTCTCTCTGTGGCTTTCCCAAGTGAGTTTCTCCCTGGGTCTGCCCTTGCTCAGGGTGTCTCACTGATGTGAAAATCAATGACAAGCTGCTGTGTATGACGTGGGACGCGTTGTCTCCCCGTTAGTGGTGACGGGGGCAGCCAGCCTGCTGGCAGGCACCCCCCATGACATATCCCCTGCCCCGTCCAGCTGTGCAGTCCAGGGGCTGTGTCCCTGCCACGCTGTCCGTTCTCTCCTGCTCCTGGCTCTGCAGACCCCGCCTGGAGCTCTTGGCTGGGTGAGCGAGGCCGGGCCCGTCTGGCAGCGGCGCAGGCTCTGGGGAGGAGCAGCGGGGCTGCTGTGGTTCCTCTGCCAGCTGGCACAGCACTGAGTGGGGACGAAACACGCTCGGATGAAACGCCCCAGATAAAATATTCCCACAGCCCGTTCGTGTTCGCCTGGCCTCATAAAGCACCTTGACTTTCAAAGTGCCTGCTCACCGCATGCTCAGAAATTTGGCTCGAATGCCTGGTAACTTTTGTTTGCAAGTTTTAATTTTGGCAGAGGTTCACTTGTTTGTGTCTAGATTTTTTTAAAAATTTTGTAGAATTCTCTGGCTGAGGATAAGTTTGAGGCTTAAATTACACAGTCACACTAACAGCAGTCTGTACATTAGCTACAGCAGTTGGTGGGTTTTGAAAGGTTTGCTATAAACCACCTCATCTCATGGCATTTACTGTCACCATATCTGTTGATGCAGGACAGTGTGACACTCTGTGTGTGCTCTGTGGGGGGAGTGGGACTTTGGGCCATTTCGTTTCAATCATAAATATCATGTATTTTTTCTCCCTCTTCACCAAGAGCTTTTAATGTAAGAGCTAAGACAGGCATTTGCAACCTTTTTTTCCCAGGGTTGAACTCTCCTATTTCAACATGAAATTTTTAATCCAGCAGTAATGCCTGGGTGTTGCCTGGACCTCCAGGGACTGCTGGTATGCGTTTCTTCAAAACTGATGTGCCTGTTGCAAGCAATTGTTCTCTGAAGTCTGTTCAAGCACTCAGCTTGTTCTGCACAAAATACCTCCAACAACCTGACAGTACTTCAGCTGCTACTGTGATGAAAATGCTTGCTGTCATGTTAATTAATACATCACTTTGTCAGTTCTCTGTAGTCTGCCATCTACCTGCCTCTACCCTTGTCTCTTCTCCTCTCTTCTCTTTGGGTGGTGACCCCTCTGGATGGCCTGCCTTCCTGGATCTGCGTGTGCACAGCACCAGCCACGACAGTGCTCCTACAAAAACAGAGCTTGTGAAAACATGAGAGCACCCCAACCGCCTCTGCCCTGGTATGCCACCACCTCACTTTCAGGAGGTTTTGTGGCAGTGCAGGCACTGAACAGCACACCCAGCTGCCTATTCCTTCCTTCTCATCCCAACTAACAAGTGAGCAGTTACGTGGCTGCAGTCTGATGATGTGCCCATGCAAAGCTCAAAAGTCTCTGGACATGTTGTATGCATTAATAATTTTAGCCCTTCCTGTCCAGTTTGAACTTTTTGTCCCTCCAAGAACAACTCAGGAAGGATCTCATGGAAGTTTTCACTATCGTGGGTATTCTTAGGTCTCCATCAGGAAAGGCATGGGAATCTCTCCAGGCTATTACATCAGCCTTAGAAATGACTCCCGCTGGATGTCTGCAGTCCCAGTTGCTGGTGAGGAGGCAGCTGGGTTGGGGAGCTTTGGTCAGCCTCATCTTTCCAGATGGCGAAACGGAGGCTGAGCCAGCTCGTGGTGTAACCACAGCGGGTTCAGTAGGGTGTATCAGTGTCCCAGGGGATGTCTGCGTGATGGATCTCGTCTGCATGGTGTTGAATAAAATTAAGAAGTGGTCAAATATTTTTCTTCATCTTCTGTGACACACCACCTCCCACCTTCTCATTTTTTGTTCTTCTGCGGAAATTTTAGTGTTTGTGCCAGTTAAGACCACAGCAAAGTCTTTTTCAGCCTGTCCTATTGCTCATTCTGGAAAGTTGGGCCAATTTAATTCACTCATAAGCTTATAATATCAGAAAATGAGGCCCGGGATTTCCTTTCTTCTCTGTAATCCTGTGGTCTCTCTTCTTTTTCCAGCATTTGTTGGTTTGCCTATCCTGAAATTCCACTTTCAGGAGATGTGCTGCTTCTGGGGGCATTTCTCTCATGTTTGTTATACCTTTGTGGTATTTGATTTCAGTTTTTGAGCAGATGGGATGCTGACTGGCGGGATAAGAAATAACTCAGTAATACATAGTGGGTGTCAGTTGTTCTAAAAGGTGTCTACCTTCAAAATAATGAAGATAACCTTTATGGGCAGTGACTTCATGTTCAGTCCAATGGACAGAAGAGACTGTGTATTAAGTGGAGCCAATCACTAGATGCATTACTGAGGGGAAAAAAAAGTCAGGAAAAGGCCAAATGGGCTGTAGGATGCTGTCTGGGTGTGTGCCTGCAAGTGGGAGCTGGAGTCCAGACCAGTCTATCGAGGATTAATCTCAACACCTAGGTAACTCTCAGGCTGGACAGTATTGCACAACACAACTCAGCTGTGTGTCTGGTGCTTGTCATGCAAATACCGCTGCAAAGCACTTAATAATGGAAAAAAACCCACATAAATTGGGGTAAAAGAAAGAGTTATAGCAAAAAAACTGTGGGTTTTGATTGAGTTTTGAAAACAACTGGAGAGAGATTATGGAAAGGCGAGGAAGAACTCTTTTGAAATGATCTGTGCCACGTAGCAGAAAAGCAAATTTAACCAGATTGAAAGGGATAATGAGGGGGGAGGGAGTGGTGGGATCAGACAGTCTATGGAAAGGGCACAGGAGAGCCAGGAGGGGAAGAATGTCTGTGAAAAAATGGAACAAAAGCTGGTTTTGAAACGAGGGAAGCTACAGGACTCATGTGAAGGAAAGGAGAGAAAGTGTCATGTCATGTCACTAATTTTTTTTCCGAGTGATTTTACTTCATTCCATTTTCAAGCACGAGGGTGAAACTCTCAAGCAGGCAGAAATTGTCACTAGATCTGCATTGCTTCCTGCTTCCAGCTGCCCTGGAAACCCCTCAAGATCAGGCTCTCACAGTAATTCAGCGCATCTGCTTCTGGCTCCAAAACCCATCCATGAACCTGGGGGAGGTTTGGCCCTGGTCCGGGCAGCTGCTGGGACAGCATGTGGACAAGAAACCGGAGCCGACCAAGTGCCCTGGAGCATGCGGAAGGGTTGGGCTCTGGCTTGCACAGAAACAGGCCGGAGAAAGGTTTCTGCCAATTCTAATTATATTCAGATGGATTAATCTATCAGATTGTGGCCTTTCTGCTGACAGTGTTTCTCAGGGGTCAGGCACCCTTTAAATGGCGATGGGCAGCTTTCCATCCCAAAAATCCCAGTGGAAGAAGTGATTTAGGATTATGGAAATTGGCAGTGCACCTTAGATATTCTTGTGCCTTGCTCTTAAAGAGATGTGAATGGTAGGGTTACATGTGTGCTTGCAGAGTATGAACTTTTGGGCTTGTAATGTCCTTGCAGAGTACCGAGGCTTTTCACGGGAAATGCACCTTGTTGATAATTTTCAGCATTAAGACCAGATGCTTTCTCGCAGATGTTCTAAATGTTTATTCAGATCTGGAAAAACTCTGCACAATTTTTTACCTTTTCTAGCTTTGTAACCATGGAGTTTCTCCCTCGTTAGGTGAAAGCAGCTTCTTGGTGAGATGAGAAGACTCCAGCTCAGCCAGGCTCTGAGCAATCAGAATGGTTTGGGTTGGAAGGGACCTTTAAAGGTCGTCTAGTCCCACGCTCTGCCACAGGCAGGGACATTTTCAACTTGATAAGGTTTCTCAGAGCCCTGTTCAATGTGACTTTGAATGTTTCCAGGGACTGGGCATCTACAACCTCTGAGCAGTGAGAGAGCCCAAAGGTTAAAGTCCTTAAAAGAGCAGCTGCACACTGTGAAGCTGGTGGGAATCGAAGGTGCCAATTGCAACAGGACTCACCAGCACTGAACAAATCAAGTACTTTGAGACAGTCTCTGCATCAGAGAGATTAAAAATAACAGAGAGAGGTGAAAAGACGAGATAGTGCGATTTTATGCATGAAAATGGAAATAGAGGTTAAAGGACTTGCTAGAGAGAACACAGAGAGCCTGGACAGAGTGCAGAACTGTGCTGGTGTTTTCTGATTCCCAAGATGGTGCTTTTATTCTGCAACAAGGATAATTTGCTTCTAAAAGTTTGAGGGAAATGGTCATATTCTAAAAAAAAAAAAGTCTTATGTTTTCCATCAGCTCTGCATTCAAGTGCTTCCTTGAACCTGGTGATGTTGACAACAGTTGGCTTCTTATTATTTAAATAGCAGTTTCTGTTTTACAGCAGACATTAACAGCTGCTGTACATGTTTCAGTCACAGGAGATACCAACTATTGCTTGAATATTGTGCCATGTTACCTTGAAACTAAAACCTGCTATAAGTAACTCCTATGCTGATCAGGAAACCTCCATGAGAACATCAGAACATTCTCCACTGAAGTACATGGCCAAAGAATGCACTACATAAACTACTTTACTGCAGGTATTTTTATCCTCAGTGAGGGTAAAGTGCAGAAAGTGGCAATGGGACGAAGTTGTGGTTTGTAGGCTGTCTTCCCAGCATGATCTGAAGGCTCAAACATACCATAAGATGATGGAAAATACTGAGCTGGAAGTGACCTACAAGGATCATCGAGTCCAGCTCTTAGCCCTGCACAGGACATCCCCAAGAGTCACACCATGTGCCTGAAAGTGTTGTCCAAACACTATATCATATATATGATCTAATTAAAAATTACTTTGAAAATGGCCACTTCCTTTCCTGGCTGCTGGATTGTTTGTCACTGTTGTCTGGATCATGCACCATCCGAGCATGCTGTGGTTGCATGAGGTGACTCACCAGAGCACTGTTCCTTCTCAGGAGAAAATCAGTATAGGGAAAAAAGCATTTTGTTTTGCCTTTAGATCTTTGCTCTCTAATGCACTGTGTGCCTCTCCTCTTCCCATTCAGTTCCAGTAGCCACATTTGCCTTGCCAGGCTGTAGCCTGGTGTGTGAGCATCTCTGGCCAGATGTTCAGGGCATGTGTCAGCTGCTGGCCTCTTTGTGCAGACCATTCCCCAGCATAATGAAGTGTCAGAAAAGGGGGAAAGCATGAGCTTGTATCACTTGGTTGGACCTTTGAGTCTTTTGTGTCGGTGGCTGTTCGCATTTGACATTCCAGATTAAGCAAATTCCCGGCTGGTACAACCTGACCATCCCCTCCTGCTGTGATTTGTTGTGCGTGCAGCACTCAAGTTGATCCCAGCGTGGGATGGATTGGCTTGAGAGCCACATTACCCTCCTTATTCTGTGGCAGATGCCTGTGCAGCTTCCAGCGTGGGGAGATCATCTCATTAAGCTCTTGAGCTGCTCAATCTTCCACCTCCTGGCTTGTACGGCTTGAGCTTTGCCTTCCCACCCGCGGAACCCGCTGGAGCAGCAGTAACACCTCAGACACGAATCCGGTGACTTCCCTCAGCAGAGATGAGGGCTCCTGTCCCATGGCCCACGTTCCCCCATAACCCTCTGAGAAGCTGAAGGGATTTACCTGCACTGTTTACAAACACTGCCCTTGGGTGGGAAGAGAAAGCCCCTGGTGCTTGCTGTTATTTTAGACCATCGGTGCGGGGCTCCAGCCTCCTTGTGCTGCACTGAGCAGATGTCAGGAAACTTAACTGAGGCATGTGCTCCTGCAGAGGATTTCATCCAGCACAGTAGTGGTTTGCAGCTACAGTAATCTCCCTTTAGCACTTCTAGTTGTCACTGTTGCAATTAGCAACGTGTTTATAGCACTAAAAGAGACTGATAAGAGCATTCAGGCTGGTTCCTGGTCTCTGAGCAGCGGGTTTCTGACTTTCACCTGAGCAGGTTTGTGATTGTTTGGGCTAAAGGAAAAATGACATTGACCCTTAAAAAATGCCCAGAGAATTATTAGAGTGCATGGCCTTCTAAACTCTTTGTGATATGTTAACCTCTCACATCCCTTCAAAAATCCCAGAGTTAGATTTCACTGAAAGAAAATTGATTTTTCCTTGAATCATAAAATAATGGAGGCTGGAAGGGAATTCTGGAGGTCATCATCTTCAACCCCCTGATCAAGGCAGGTAATTTTACCTTGGCACAGAGTTGCAGTGGGAGAGAGCTAAGGAACCTTAAAAATAATATAGGGAGATTTCAGTGAGGCACTGAAAAGGGTCATAAATAACTAACTGATCCTAGTTTTGAATGGTCCTGTCTGGGCTAATGAGCCCTTCTTCAGGGTCTTCTGCCATATTAAGGGGGTTCTTATGTTTTCTGTTCTCACCACAATGATGTTGGAATTTTTACAGGTGAAGTGTGTTTGGCTGAGTGTTCCATGCTGTGCTTTGAATCTGCTATCATACAATAGCCCTTTGGAGGGCTGTTTTGGGACAGAGTATTTTCTCCTTGAATCCCAGGAGCATTTAGGGTGGTGTTGTAGACACTCTGGACAACTGCTCCTTCAGGCACTGATTCCAAAGGAGAGGTGGAGGATTTTTATGATATAAGCTGATTTACTATATACCCTGTTCCATTATTAGCTGGCCTTATCTTTCCCTTGCCATTTTGAATTCATTCCCAACCTTCCTCTGCAAAGAAAAAAACCCAATTCTTTAAAACAGTTACCACAGTTAACTATAATTTTCCTGTTCTTCCCTTTCTGGTCCTAAACCCCCTCTCCCTCCCCTAAGGATGTCACACCAAGAGCCTTGCAATGCCCTGGCATATCTGGGCTGGAGGTCTCCATGGCAGTGCTGAGACACCTGCTTGTGGTGTCCCCATCCTGCACTGGGTGAAGTATTCAGATGTGTCTGAAACAGCGTCTGCTACTTCAGCACATAGAACTACTTGCTCAGGAGGTAGGCTGCAGTCCTTTGTGTTTACAGAGAAGCCTGGCATTGATTCCCGGGATAATATCCCTGCAAATGGCCTGTGGCTGATGGAGGAGCTTTGTGGACACAGTTATTCCCAGAGGAGACCCGTTTAGGTGATACTTATTCATTACTCCTGCGATGTAGGGGGTGGAAGGAGGTGCTCTTTGACATCCCAACACAGAATACTTTTTTTTTTTTTTCCAATTTAAAAGTGTGTGTTACTTACTAGTGTAAATGAAGAACAAAATAGAGAAAACTCTGTGATGAAATATTTAAGTTCTTCACATAGTGGTTTTTTTTTTTTCCATCTCTGTACCTCCGAGGGACAGCACACTATCAGAGCCTGGCTTTGTAGTGCCAGATAGCAGCAGTATTTTGTCTTTGCTTGTACCACCTCCTCAGCCTCCAGCCATGTGCTGCTGCCAGCTGAGGCTCCCGTGCAGGGGGAGCCAGTGCCCGGTGTTGAATCCCAACGTGCTCACAGCACAACCACTTGTTACCAGAAGCCTGAATTAATCAGCTTGGAAAATTTATTAGATTAGCAGGGAATGACAGTGACCCGGGGAATGAACTCTGGCAGAGGGGCTGGAACAGAAGTTGGGCTTCTGCTTGTCCCCAGGAGGATTTTGAGGTGTTTTATTCAGGAACAAACCTGCAACAAATGGCGTAGCAGAAATGTGGGTACTGCATTAGGGCTATGAATCAGTAAGTGTTAAAGTTAGATTTCCAGAGATATCCAGAGAAATTTATTCTCTCTCCTCAGTCCCTGCGGAAAGTCACTGGAGAGCATTTTACTGGTCCGGTGTTTTCAGCTGGTGAAAGAAAGGGAGAACAGGCACACATCCCTGTGGAAAGATGAGCTTTTGCTTTTAGGGGACTACAGTGGATGCAGAGGCTCCTGTGGCCTCTCTACCTGCTGCCCTGACCCTGTTCTTCGGCAAAGCTGCCCAAAGACTGCAGGGGGCGGGTTTAGTGAACGTATATGGACTCTATGCGTAGAAGGATGATAAGATGAGGGAAAGCAAATCATACTTTCCAGACCCTTTTCTGGAAAGTCACAGAGGCAACTCAGAGTATTCAGGCAATTTAGGCAATTCTGAGTAGTCTAAACCTGAGATTTTTCTTCTGATGTCTAAGAGGGCTTTTCATTGCTGAAGGTGTCTTGTCTCTACACATGTGCATGACTGCCAGCAATGCAGGCAGGTTTTGCCGTCAGAGCCAGCAGAGATGACATGCCACACGGTGCAAATGAGATGCTGGCACAATCCTCTCATGTGCTGACAAAAATTCATAGCAAAAAGGTCTCCCTCCCTGCCTTCTCTCTCGTCATGGCTGCCGTGCAGGCTGACCCCACGGACGGGGTTTAGAACTGAGCAGTGCCCCTTCCAGCCCACTGGGCACTGCCCACTGGAAGAGCATCCTGCAGCTGCTCTTCAGGGCGTGCCTTCTTCTTGTGTCTGGCCTGCGGATGCCAGAACAGCTTCCAGGCATCTGTCAGGCACAGAGGTGCCTGCTCTTTGTGTGGAGAAATGAACTGCAGGGCCTCAAAGGCAAAAATCCATTTGCTGGGATTCATGTAGTATCAGGAAACAAGAGAGACTGAGAATTACAGACAGGAACAAAGAGCAAAGACATTAAGTTCCCAGTCCTAGTCTTTTTCTGTGCTATTACACCAGAAGGAAAACCCACTGTGACAAATGGACAGTTGAAATAAGAAATGTCATTGCACCAGTCTGCTCTGTTACAAAAACATGTCTGGTCAGGTAAAACAAAGACATGTGGCTTCTTTATCTTGGGTGTAAAATAGTCCAACTTTCACCTTCAAGGTACAGCTTTTCCTGACTTGTAATTTGTGGTGGATCTGTGATTTCACAAATCAGCCAGCTTTCTGCCTTCATTATAAACATGAATTTAAAAGCAGAGAGTAATACTATCTAGGGCTAATTCATTCCTGGATATTTTTTATCAGGAGCTACAGTCTTCATTATCTGAATTTTCTATTAGTTGCTGGAAGGTGTGCATTTCTCATAGAAACTACCACATGAAAATGTGAATAGCACATAATATAAAACTGGGGAGGAGAAAAGGCCTCTTACTGTCCCTTCAAATGGAGTTTCATAGCTGAAAAAAAGCAAGACCTGGTAACAGCTTTGGGTCTGCTTAGCTGCTTCTGTAATATTGTCATACCTAATGGTCTGAGCTTTGAGGTGCTCAACCTCTGGACGGGTTAGGTGACACAGTGGCAGCCTCACCTGTCCAGGCTTGGTTGACATGTTATGTATTAATCTTTAGTGAGAAACTAGAAGACTAGGAAGACTTCTGTCATTAGCGTATGATCATGAAAGCATAGCCTGCTGTAAGGGAGTGAGTGGGATTTTTGGACAGTTCTGGGAATTTGATCAGCACGGGGCTGTGGAGAAGAGGGTGGAGTTACAGTATATCAGACTGTGCCCATGGTGACATCGAGGTGGATGGATGGCTCTTCAAGAAGGAGATACGTCTATGGTTATGTGAGTCCTGAGGGTTTCTAATTGCAAATATTATAAGTATTCTTATTGCCTTAATACAGGTATTAATATATCATTGATATAACATATAATATATTAAGTAATTATATTAATATTGAGGTGAATGAGAGCTGAATTAGTTCCTCCTCATTCTGCTATGTTGTGCAAACCCATAGGAAAATTATTATCTCATTCACATAATAATATATTGAATAATATCTCATGCACTCAGCTAATTATATCTAGGTCAGGTATGTCTAAATTAGCTGCTGTCATACATAGCAACCACATCTGAAGAGAAACAAATGTCTGACTTAAATCTGATTTAGTCCTGTCTCTGCCTTTTCAGCACGGCACAGCTGCATCCTGTATCTTCAATGTTGCACCTGGAAGGGAATGTTCCTGTTGTTCCCATAGGGAGCTGTGGGATTGAATGGTGTTTAAAAGACATTTGGGAGCCACAAAGACTGGGTGAGGAGATGAGCATTGTGAGCAATGTAGAGCTGATAAACAGTTAAAGAAAATGGAAGAAAAGGAAGTGAAATCTCTGTGAGAAAACTCCAACCTGACCCAGAAAGACTGTATCTTCCAAACTTCACATGCTCTCAGGCACTTCTACTGAAAACATTGACTGCGAATGCTTCTGTGCTTTGTATTAATCCTCAAGGCAAAAGTAAGGTCACTGCTGCAGAAAAAGTGGTAGCATTTTCATTTTAAAACAAGCCTAGGGCTTATTGAATCTTTCTCTAATTAGGAGGCCTTTTTTTTGTGTCTCTGTTCTCCTCTCCACCTCACGCTGCAAGGCTGGTTTGTTTCCTTGGCCTTGAAGTGGGGTAAAAGCTTTTGTGGGAGATTTTTAAACTTCACAGGTCTTTTCCTTCTGGCTTGTATTCGATGGTTGTGCACAGTTCACAGAGAGCAGGCTGTGAAGTGTTGCTGTGTGCTTCAGGAACCCCTGAGAAGATGCCTCCTGCTTCCCTGTGTGCTTCTCTCAGACCATGGCCCCTCGTACTGCTCATGTTACCCAGTGTGATGGGAATATGGATGACTCCCAGAGAAGGGTCTCCGGCTCCCTCTGATAACGCTGTTATGGTTCAAAGGCAGTTGATGAAACTTTGTGATTCAGGACATTCTTTGGGTGAATTTTGGCTTTTGAGGCTTGAGGTTTAAAAGCAGTATGTTTGATCCCTGCTTTTAACAGGGGTCCCTGTTAAAAACAGGGATCAAAGGGCAAAGGAAAGCGACTTTACCAGTTCCTGCAGGTTGTGGACTAACTAGTTGTCACAGGGTAAACCCTCCTCTACTGTGGTAAGAGAGTCATCGCTCTGGCTTGGGCACTGGTGGACATACAACCGCGTTTCACCATTATGTTGGAAGCTCAGTTATGAAGAATTGTGCTGTCACCACCCAAGTGTCAGACTGGAGTGAGCTGAATGGTTCCAGGACGCAATGCTGCATTTATGGGCATTTTGGGGTGTTTCTTCTTGGGACTGGAGCTGATGTGAGTGTGGGTGCCCTCAGACAATGCAGGAGCAGGGCTGGGTGCAGCCAGGATAGTGGGATCGTGGGCCACGAGTGCACGTGTTTCCTGGGATAGTGTGTGATGACTCCTTACCTACGTTGTACATTCCATGAATCCCACTGAATGATAAGCTGTGAATGTAACACCCAGCCAGGTGTCTAGGGAGGGGTCCCACATTTCTGCTTAGGCAGAATTCTCACTCGATCAAGAATGAACTTCAAAAAGTAGGAAGTGGCTCCTTTTTGACTATCACAGTCATCATCTTTTCTGGGATTTTAATTTCCTTTACCCCTGTACCATTAACAGTAGATAAGTGTGTTAGGGAAGTAAAAATCAGCTTACAACTTTATGGACGATTGATTGGAAGAAAAAAAAACAAGCCTGCATATAACCTCTTAAAAATTATTTACTAGGCACTCAATAAAGTTTGCCAGAATAGCCTGTTAAATTGCAGAGGCAGAGCCTTGGGGGAGATTTCCCTGCTCCACTCTGTGCCAGCCCAGCTGTGGCTGTTGGTAGCATAAGGAGTAAACACAGCTCCAATCGACATACTGTTGCTTTCTGTTTGCAGAAAATTTAAGTATGATATTTATAGGCATCTCTGATCTCCTTTGATCCATTCTTTCCATTTGAAGAAGCTGTGCTTTGAAAAAAAATACTGTCTTCCTCTTTTCAGTAGCGGAATTAGAGAAAAATGCCAAGACACCAACTTTCAAAATGCTTCTGATGCCTTTAATGTTTATTTTAATGCTTAAAAAATATCTGAGGTCCTGATCCAGCAGCAGACATGGGTAAGGAAAGCAGCAGCAGGTCTTCTTCCTCATCAGTTTGGGGCTAACATGTCTCTGTAGTGCCAGGCTCTGAGGTTATCACACATATTCCCACCTGGAACACTAAGTCCATGCTGGAGCCCATCTAATATAAATATATTTGTATCAAGCTTGCTCACCCTCCCCCATCCATATGCATGACGTGCCATAATGTTCTGTGCAGCGAGCACCATTATTAGCTCAGACTGACAAATGGATTTCTAATCTAATGTATGTATGTCACACATGGATCACAAGAACTTTGAAGTCAAATGCGTTCTTGGGAGCTGAGCTGCTTTTGTTACAGCACAGCATTAAAGCAGAGAGGCACAAAGTCCCCTGCTTGGATGGCACTCAGCAGCTGATAAGTAGGAGATGAAGGTGCCTCTTTATCACTGGAAATGCTGCTGGTGTCTGGAAAAGGAAGCTGTGCCGTGAGCAGCCACAGCTCAGCCGGGGAAGCTGGTGCCTCTGCTTTGCTCTCCCAGGCAGAGAGGGGAGGGAGCACAGTCCTGTGTCCAAGAGAGGTCCTCAGAGAAGAAAATAACATGGCCCCCTCTGAAATACCTTGTCTAAAGCCTGTGAGACTGCAGTCTCTGAGTAAAGCTGTGAGTTTCTTGAGCAAATGATGCTCATCGTGGCAAGGCACACAGTAACCAAGATTCTCCATCCCCATCCAAATTGTGCCTTCACGCCTATTCTGTGCACCCACACCACGTGTGACTCCTTCGCCTGCTTTTACAAGAAAACATGGCCTTGAAGGCAAAGGTGTTCATAAAGGATTTATGCTGGGAACAAACCAGAGCATGCTCAGGGTGTGGCTCGGAGGCAGCGGGACCATTCAGCTGATGCTGGATGAACAAAAATTCTCGGCTCATGAAACCTTTTCCCTGTTGCACATAAGCTGTTTACACACCTGGAGGGTCATTCTGCGCTCAGTCCTAAGGCTGAACAAGGCATAGCACAACTCACGTTGCTTGCTTTGTGTTCACAATAGACCATCAACAGAAGGTTGGTTGGTTGCTTGTATCTTTACCTCTGTGTAATTCCACAATCCTGCTCAAGTAGTCACTAACAACCATAACACAGAGACTGAAGTACACACATCATCCCTTCATATTGATAGTGCAGCATGAAAAGCCTTAATGAGACCATTGTTCTATTGATGCAATCAGACCGTGGTACTCAGTCACTGCCTGCAGTGTTTTGCCAGTTAAGAGCAATCAGTTAAGTGGTAATTTTGGGCAGCACAAGAGCATACTTGTGTTCTGAGTTGAAGAACAGGTGATGGTAAAAGCCATATAAATATATATATATATACATATATAAATATATATATATATATACACCTCAATAGCACCCACAAAAGCAGAAATAACAACCTGGTGCAACTCTTTCAAGATTGAGGTATCCTCTGTAGCCCATCTTCTTCATTCAAGGGAAACTCTACCACAGGAAATCTGTTGAAAGTGCATGTCAACCCTGCACTCACGTAATTGTCAAGCCTCATTAATCTGGTGTGTTTATTTATAGTGGCTGGTGTGTTCCTAAAATAGGTAATCTAGCATTTAAACAAAAAAAAAATCTGATTTCTTCATGGAGTTTTGAATGGTTTTAAGTGCTTTGTTGCTTGTTTGTCTTTCTCATTGGAATGCAATGGATACCTTACAGATGAAAAGGACTGGAGAGGTGTTTAATTTATGAACCAAGACATAGTTCTAAATAATGCCTAATTAAGTTCATTCGTGATCTGGCATATGATGCTTAGCTTAGCCTGGGCATTACAAACCATTAGTAAACATTTTAATTGTAAAGATTGCCAGTGGCAGCAATTATTTTTGGGAAGGTGGCTAATTTCAGTCAGCAGAGAGAATCTGAAACATCAGGAACACACGTCGTGTCTCTTTCAAATACCGATAAAAGCAGCTGCACACCAGTGTGACAAATACTGGACTTCACTTTGTAGGGGCGCTGGTGAGTTTTGGAGGAGCTGAGAACATATTGCCAGGCACTTTAAACCCCCTCCTTCAGCAGCAACCCCAAAGGCAGCTCTAGAGGGAGCGATGAAATGTGCTGCCAGCCCAGAGGCTGCAGGACAGGCTGCTTTGGGAGGTGTGGGTGTAAGAACGTGGTAGGGTGGTGTAGCACGATATCCTCCACAGTATTGCTGTGGCTGAGATGCAATAGCTGCATGTGCTGACTCTGGAGGCTCCTGACTGCACGTCAGGGCTGAGAGCCAGAACCCTGCCACACTGTCGAGGACGCTCTGCCAAACTCTGAGGGAGCTGTTTAGGCTGGCTTGAGCTGCCTCCATGTTTGATTTCTGGAAGATGGGAAAAAATGGATCCCTGTCCAAAAATTCAGAATTGAGTATAGGATTGTTGTCAAATGCTGTAATTAGAGACAGAGCTGCAGATGAGAAATAAAGTGCACCATTGTTTCTTTGTTAAATTAACTTTTCCACCCAAACCCTGTGATGCTCACTGGGAAGATGTCACTTGTAATTTTTTTCCCTGTGCACTCAGCGTGGTTCCGTCTTACAGGCACTTTAGCACTGAATTAATTACTATGTTAATGCATGTCTATAGTCCATTAGTAAATTAAGGCCTGATGCTAATTCTCTTGTGGGGAAGGAGAGGGGTGTCTATTTAGTACCAAATAATTCAGTTCGTTGCCAATGGACTCTAGATGTTCAAAGGCAGGAAAGAGAAGCACATCAAAGACACTTTAATTTGAAAAGCATAGGGGAAGCTGATCTCCCAGCCTGTCCATCTTACAGCAGCAGATAAATTAGCTTTGAATTTATAATCAAGCACATCACTAGGGAGTGGGTTGGATGAATCTGTACCACCAGTCATTTTCTTCAAATAGCACCTGACCCTGCGGGCTTGGGAAGGATACAGGTAGCCTGAAATATTGTGGGGATACCAACCTAAATGAATGAGGTTGCTCCTGCCCATTCTCCAAATACGACAGAACTCATGTTTGAACTCACAAAATAAATTTAGGGGAAGCCAGTGACAACAGGGCAAAGAAAGCAAAGGCAGGAGTAAACACAACATTGTTATAACTGGCACAAGTCTGTGTTGGACCCTGCCCAGAGGTGCTTGAATCCTGCCTTTGTCTGTGTGTGTCAGCAGTGCCACTGGTGTAGGTAGAAGTGTTGTTTCAGTGGGGTTTGTGGTCACCCTGTTGCAGTGGCTGCAGTCAATGTGGGCTGCACTGCTTCCTCTTAAGGGGACACAAGTAACAGCTCGGTGCTCAAACCCGCTTGGCTTGGCTCCTGCCGGAGCATTGCTGCCTTCTCTGAGCTAGGAATACAAGCCATCCTCATGCATTTTACCTTTAATAGCGTACAGAAATGAAATTTGCTCCATAAGGGATGCAATCATAGTCCAAAAACTGTTCACGTGGGTTTTTCCTCTCTGCCAGCAAAAATATAACAGTTAATTAGGCTGGAAAACCCAAAGGAAAGTGAATTCCAGTGGCCAATCGTGGAGTGGCATGGAAAATATCTCCATGACAACAGAAATTTATAGCACTTCAATTTTAATATATCAAAGGATAAGGGTAATTTCACAGGCACTATGAAGAAGATATACCCCTTTCTTTTTCTCTTGATAGTCCCTGGATTAAATGGGAGCCATGTTAGCGTGGTCCCAGATGTGACAGTGAAAACAGCCTTATGAAACCTGAAAGTTCCGAATGCAAATACACCACCAAGGTGAAGCCTTACTCTGCTGCATAGAACAAACATTTGTGAGACACTGCAGCATATCATAATGACTTCTTCACACTTTTTATTCTATGTACCTATTTACTAACACAGGGCTCAGCTTGGTACATGTGGCACAAGGAGGTACCAGTTCCCACCCCAAGAGCACAGTCCACCTCCACCTGCACTAATTGTCTTCTTTTGATGTTACTGTTTTATACCCCATAATGTATTCCAGGGTGAAAAAGAAAAAAAGAAAGGAAAAGACGAGTTTAGAGATCATGGATATGTATCCCAAAGTCTGACCTACATTCTCCACTAATGATGAGCAGGACTATTATGCTTCCATTTTAAATACTGCCTTCAATGTATTTTTTAAATGTATCCATGGACATGAATGTCTCTTGCAGAAAATGTCTTGTAGCATTTAGTAGGGGATGAATCAGTTAGCACCCATAGATATTTCACTGGTGATTTCACTAACACTGACCTGTATTTTAAGTTAAAACTCAAGCTTAAGTATGATGGTATTGGCTGTTGGCTATATTTACTTTTTTTTCCCTTTTAAATCCTAACAGCATGTGACTTTTGATCAGATTCAATAGGATACTCCTATAAAGAGCATAAAAGAACATCTCACTACTTTGCCTACAAAGAGCTCATCTCTCATTTTCACACCTCTGAGCATGTTTTGTGGGCCTCCTTCCAACCAGCCATGCCTTGGACTTGGCCTCTTGGGCAGTGCTGGATGAGAGTGTGCAGGGAGGGATATGCTGTCTATAAAGACATGAAATGGCAGGGCCAGGAACCACCGCAGCCCTCTGGTTTGTTTTCTGTAATACATTATGGAAAGCACTAACAGGATTAGCCTTTTGTGATGAGTGATAACAATATATTAAAAACAAATGCTAATAGGCAGCATGAAATTGCTAACAAAGTAGAAAATTGCTAATAAAATTTGATGGACCTAATTTTAACTTCGATAGTGCATCTAGCTTTGAGAGCCCTTTTCCACAGAGCAAGCCGTGGATGTTGAAAGAAAAGGATTTTTGTTGCAGAGCCCAAGGCTGCCACTCTTTTGAATTCTTACACTGCTTTTCCTGCTGTAGAGTGACCTCTGGCACCTGGAAAGTGAAAATTGCCATGCTTTCAAATAATCCAGACAGGGCTGAATGCTGTCTGAATGTGTTACCTGTGTGGAAACTGATGTTTGCAGGTGCCTACTCAACCCTCCCTGAGGCATGGGGCTCTTCAGTGGTTGGAAAACTCATCTTTGGGGCACATTTTTTCACTTCTGTATATTGCTCTGGCCAGCCCTAAAATTATCCATGTTTCCAATGAATCTGCAGAGCTGGGAGCAGAAAACAGAAATGAGGGTGAGCTGCGGGTGTGGGGACTGGAGTGAAAGCAGGATGGGTCCTGAGGAGAGCAAATAGCTGATACCTGCCCCACAACACCCTGAGGTCTAGCTCTGCAGGGCATCTTGCCTGGCTTTGTCCTCTGGCCGTGATATAACTGTTTCAGTCTTAAGAAAAGCATTAGAAATCCCTTTACTAAAAAAAAAAAAGATTCAAAACAAGCCCAGACCCAAACACATTGTGTGGGAAGGAAGCTGAGAGTAAGGGCAGAAAGAACAGGCAGTAGTGCATGGAGGGAAAATTGGTAAAAGCAGACAAAGGAATCTAAAATGCAGAACAAATAAATTAATTGGATAAATAGTAGGGCAAAAAAGGCAAACCAGAACAGAGACCTGTGTCCTCTAATAATTCTTTCAAAACTACCCAGATTAAAGGAGAAAGTAAAGATCAAATGAACTAATTTAAGCAGATGCCAGGCTCAAAGGATAATGTTAACCTTAATTACTCACTCTTACTCTTCCTTCTCTTCTTAACTAAGTGAATTTCCAAGACACTGTTTTTGAGTTTTGCCAGACAGGAACCCGACTGCACATTTCAACCAAGGGCTTTGGCGAGGTCGTCTTCCTCAGCACATTCTTCTTTCCGTTATTCCTTAGATTTAATTATTTTCCACCCTGGCCTTCCACTTGCTCCCATACTGAAAATCACTTTAAAAGATGTTTATGAACATCCCAGTGAACAGCTCTGGTGCCACTGCTGTCAGTCAGGGATGTCCTTTGCTGTTCACCCAGCCCAGTGTTCCTGGACCTTACCCCTTGCATCCCCTTGCATGTAGACAGAGGTCCTGCTGCTGTTTCTGTCATACCCAGTTTCAGCAGGCTTTTAGGAGCACTTTGATGTACTTCCGCAGTGTGAGTCACTTGTGAATTTTGGGGACATTTTGGAGGGGTTTGGTTACCCTGGGACACTTCTTTTCCTGCCCAGTGAGTTCTACATTTGCAGCTGGGGCCGCCCACGAAGAGCTGTGCTGGGCGAGTTCAGTTCTGAGGAGTGCCCATTGTTCACATCCACTCGAGACCAAGCTTATTTCGATTTCATATGAATTTTCAAGATCTTAAAGAGTCACTGCATCTCCGTGGGAGTAAATGGAAAATGTATGTCAAGCGAGGTACGACAGAAAATTACCTTTTTTAATGGGTTTGCCTTGTTAATGAGTCCACTGATGAGATATAATGACTTGGGACCACAGAAAAGATTCAAGGAAAGGCAATGTTTTCCTTTTGTCTCACAAGTGACTCTCAGCTGAGAGAAATAACACTCTTTCTAGAACAGCAACTATAGCAACAGGAGGATTTGACTGACTAGAGGTCAGAGAGTATAAGCTGTTTTTCACTGCTGATTTTAACATGCCATCCTCACAATTGGCTATTACCTGTGGTGTTAGGAGCCCTTTGCTGTGATTATATTTCATCTGGTGCTACAGCAGTGCTGAATAATTAAAGCTGTCAACAGAAAAAATGAAGAATCTATACACCTTTGAGAACAGCTTCAAAATAATTTGATCTCCCAGTTATCTCAAGAAAATTATTAACAAAAGAAGCTGTCCACAGGGCAGGGAAAAACATGCTTTGCAGGCATCTCTGTGTATTTTCCACAGCATATTGTACAGAACTTTGTCACCAGTGGCAGTCATGTGAAATTTCCTGGCAACTGCAGGTACACGATTTCTCTGAAGGGTGTTTGGGCTAAAATTGGTGCACCCACCATCAAGGTAAGGAAGTGCAAAACCAGGGCTTGAAGGTCAGACAGTGGGGGGTTCCTGTACCCAGCCATATCACTCATTAGCCCATCTGATTTAAGGAGGTAAAAGGTACATGACGTGTTTTCATCTTCGTGTCCCAAGCCACATGCTGACCTGCTGTGCTGCTCTCTGGGTGCTGTCAGATAGTTCAGAGCTGCCTGTGTCCCACCAGGATTCAGGCAGACAGAGGAAAGGCTGAATGTTGTCCCTTCTCTGTTCTTCCTCACTGAGCATGCATATGTGCGGTCTGAGATCCTTTTCTGGTAGCTGTGAGTACAGCTATCATGCTATTCTGGGGGATGGGGGCAGTACTGAGAATACACAACTTGCTTTGCAGCCACAATAAAGATTAAAGTTTAAAGAACATTGGCACAGGCTCCTCCAGACATGAAATTCAGGCAGAATAAAGCGAAAGAAGCAGCAGTTTCCTGGGGATGGCAGGTCTGTGTGTCTGTACTGCAGGGGTATTCATATGTCATGGGCTATGTTTGCTCTGAATGTGCCTCTTGTCAGTGTTGGGCTGTGGTGTGAGTTGGAGGGATCCCACTGCCGTTATGGCTTTAATGTGCAGGGAGGGACACATGTACAGCTATCAAGGTCTTACTGTAACAGAATCATGCCAGAAATTCCTTACTGACAATTGAGTTTTTCCAAAGACACAAAATCTCAGCGCACGGGTCAGTACAACAGGCACCAGTTGCTCATATTGTAGGACTTCAGCAGAATTGTGTGAAAAATGTGCAGCTAACTTGTTAAATAAAAGAAAAAATACAGTGGCAATGCTCTCTGCATAACATTCTGAGGCTGGCAGAGTTTTCACAGGGCTGTAAGGACTGGCTTAGCTTTGCAATACCCTCCTGTAGAAATGTAGTTCTGCCTCCTTTTTTTCATTACATCATTACACCTGCTTTTTTAGGTCCTCTGCATCATAAAGGAAATGTGTGCCTTGTGGGGTTCTGTGCAATAATACCCCTGTAGCTCATGCTGAAGTTAAAGATAAACCCTTATCTTCCCTGGGTTGCTTGCACGAAGCTCCACAAACCCTGAAGCCATTAAACACACGCAGACTTGGGTCTCAGTGGAGCTCATACTCACATGGTTACGCCAGTTTGTCCAAAGGCATTTACCTTGTCAAAGGAATCAGAAGCCTAGGTAATATCTGTTTGCAATTATATGTACTAATTGAGCACACAGCTCTGCAGGAAAGCTGCCATTTGCATATACAAATGGCCCATGGATGTTAGTCACCTGTGCATATGCCATGGTTTAGCTCCAGTGGGCAACTCAGCCCCACCAAGCCACTTGCTCCCTCCCTCCCAGTGGGATGGTGGAGAGAATCAAAAGGGTAAAAGTGAGAGAACTTGTGGGTTGAGATAAAGACAGTTGAATAGGTAATGCACTCACGCTGCCCCATGCTCAAGAAGGGCAAGTTGATTGGATCTCTAAGGCCGATGGAAAGAAACAACTTATTTCCCTGCTGGGAACTTGGTTTTGTCTGTGTTGAGTTTGGGAAGTTATCACATGCCCAGAGGTTCGGGTGGCTTTAGTTTCAAGCATGTCTGTGTTTGTGCACCACATGGAGCAGTTTAATATTTGGCTTTTAATGAAGCTCAAGTGTCTGCTTTTAATCAAATGGCCTGCAACAGTCAGATTTCCTCTTGCATAGGGTAATAAATGACTCATGCCTTCAGGACAGACATATAACAATCTGCTTTGCCCCCTGTTTTTGTCTAGGGTTTTATTTCACTCTTTCTATATATACACACACATATATATATATATTCTGCTTTATATACAGAGTGCAGAATAAAGTATATATGTGCACATGTATTTATTCAGAGTCTGGAGACAAAGAAATACATCCATATAAAAGTATACAGAGTTAACCTCTTGGCAGCGGGAATTCAGCTGTGGAGGAGAGGCTGTTGGGGTTGGTGTGTCCTGCAGAGGCAGCAGCAGAGCAGCACCCAGGGCTTGCCTGAGGCTCTGTGCTCCCATCAGCACACAGTGCTGGGATGGAGCCCGAGGGTTTGCCTGCTTTTGCTCGGAGGAGCTCCCAGGGCTGCAGAACCTGAGCCATGGGGCTACAACTCTAATCCCACGTCCTTTTCCCAGTTCTGCCTTGCATTTGTTTATGTTTAGTTTGTGACTTCTGCCTCTTTCTTCTTTCCTGCCATTCTTTAAGGTTTATTGTGAAAGAACTTTAAGGTTTGTTGTGCTTTCTCGGCTTATCAGGCCCTTACAGCAAAGCCCATCTCCCTCTGTAGAGATGTCGAGTACACTGTACATGAATGTTTGGTGCTTTTAGGTTAGCAACACCTGGCATGTTGCAGCTGCTGTGAATTCAGTGTTGGTTGACTTCACAGTGAGCGGGGTCATTAATAGTTCCCTCCCATGCTGGTGCTCCCAGAGCATTTGGATCATCCCTGGCACTGGCTTGGCTGTGTCTCCACTGTGAGCGTTGCGTGCATGGCACAGCCAGTGGGAATGGCTGTGCTGCTCCTCCCTGCTGCCCTTCCTTTCCTTGGGGACTTTTCCCCATCTTGGAAATCAATACACCCTGCTAATCCATACACTGCTAACTAAACTTTCAGTTCTTGAAAAAGGACATAATTTGGTTCTTTCTCCCAACTTTGATCCCTTCATTGCAACTTTCCTGACCCTCTCTTGGCATTTAACCATTTGTGGGGTTTCTATATGCTGATGGTTATAAAATTCTGTTCACGCTGCATTGCTGTTTGCTGCTGCATCCCTGGAAGTGATGCCACTTGCCACGAGGACAGCAGATGTACAGAACATTATGTAAAGAAAATTCATTCTCCTGTGGTGGGAGTTCCTCAAAAGGGCAGAAAATCAAGGCAATAAATCAACTGCATAAATATTCACATCAAAGTCTAAACCTGCAGGGCACACAGAAAGGGCACATATTGTTAAATCTCTTGTTATTTATTGCTTTATCAGACAGGGCCATTATTGCATTGTAAAGGATATATACTTTCCCCATCATGAGGAGGAGAGAATTGTACAGCACCACTAAATCAGGTTATAAATTGCTGAGATATACAGGGCTTGATCCTAGGACCACTGGAGTGGAGGACATGCTCTCATGGCTGAGAAGTTGTGCTTCTGGTCACATTCCCCTCCCCCCTCCTCTTTATTTCCAATTATCTAGAAGAAAATAAAAGACTTAAAGCATTACAGCTGGTGTTGTTTAAGGAAGTAGGGGTCAGCTGTTTGATTGTAAACTGGGATTATCTGGGAAAAGTGATGGACAATGCACACTGTTGATCAAATGTTCAGGCTGTATCTCAGCTTTGGGAATGTCTCAAGCAAAGAGGTTTGGTGCTGAGTGTATGAGCCCGCCTGCAGCTGTAGTGCGTGGAAACAAATGAGGGCCAAAGTTATCTCTGTTGTCTCTGATGTGAACAATCCGATAGGGGAAAAGATTAGCAAAATATTAGTCAGCTGTTTCTGCTCCAGAAATACAGAGGAAAACATGGCAGTGAGTATCCCACACCCCTCTGAGGTTTTTCCCCCTCCAAAATCTTGTCGAGTAGACAAAAAACAAAGGCAGGATCCTGCCTTCTGTAGGCGGTGGTGGGGCACACTGTGAGAAATCCAGTGTGAAGTTATTTACATTGAGGGCTGTATTTCCATCTATATTTACATCTAGATCCTGTTAGGACCTAGATCACACTGATCTTTCAGTTTAATGGTTAAATGGAGAATAATAAGATATTTCTGTGAGTTAACCTGGGGTTGATAGAAGAAATAGGAAAATAAACAGCCAGCAGTTCCCATTTGAGATCAAACAGGATTATTTTTTTTTTGTCAGGTTGAAATTAAAATTATGTTTGGGCTAGTCTTTTGTTGTTGTTGTTGTTGTTGTCTTTTATCCTTCTTAAAACAGACATTGAACTAGATTCCAAAGGAATTTGCTTTAAAACCCAGCAGCAAGGTTAAAAGCCAAGCTGTCCTGTGATTTATCTGAAGAAAGAAAATGTTCCCGTAGTGTTCTCAAGGCTGAAAGGCAGGGACGTGCTGGAGCTGAACAGCACTGCTCACGGGTACCGTGTGAGCACACGGGCACTGCCCAGACCCTGGTCCGTGGGGCAGCCTCTGTCCATCCCTGCGCTGCGCCCGGCTCAGCGCTCAGCAGGGACGAGTCTCGGAGTCACTGTGGCTGGTCCCGCTGAGAAGCCAGACCTTGCCATGGGGGAAAGCAGATCCATTTGCTTTGTGTTAATAGTTTACAGGAAGAAAGTCTCATTTCCCCCATACGTACAGCTTGGAAGGGCCACAGCTCTTTGTGGCTGCCCACGCTGCGAGCGAGAGGCAGCGCTGGGCGCTGCGGAGTGTGCAGTGAAGTAGTACTTGAGAAAACCAAGCCACGGAAGTCGTTGGGTTTTTTTGGACTGTTTTCAAACAATGAGCCCTTAAATGTTGGTTAACTCCTTATAAAATGGTGCTGAGCCAAGTCCTGTTCTTCTGGATGGGAAAGCCTTGTGATTCCCTGAGGAATGTAAATCGTATTCCTTTCTTCCATGCCTTTTATATAAAATTGAAAGAAACGGTATAAATTAGACTAATTTTTTGCTCTGCCCTCCAAACCAAACATTTTTATAATAAGAAAAACATTAGGTCTACGAATTCAGTGATGTTTTGCTACAAACATATCTGCCTACAAAGAATGTACAGAGGGTAAGGAAGGCCGGCAGAATTAGATGTGGAAGCAGAAACTCTTTAGTGAGATTTGATCTAGGGGACTAAAACATCCACGGTCACTGGCTCACAAAAAAATTCCTTTTTTTCCCGTTGCTCTGAGCAGCCCCCAAAAGCTTTTCTGGGAGCCTTACTGGCACTGCTGGTCTTTAGGGGCTATTTCTAGCCCTGAGACTGTATAGGTGTTGCAGAGTGGAAAGGAAAGATTTATGCTATCTGAAGGAGTCCAAGATTGATCTATTCTATCTAAAGGAGTTCTGGGGTGCACATGGAGCAGGGCTGAGCTCTGGGACACAGCAGGACTCTAAGGGGAGCATTGGTTCTCCATTTCTTGTATTCCTCCACCCCCAGAGGCACCCAACCCTGAGGCTTCTGGGAAAAAAAATTTAGAAAATGTCATTTTTCTTTGGGGAACTTCATTTTGACTGTGTCCTTAAATGGAAAGATTTTGAATCAAAGCTATTTCCACAGGAACCAAAGAGTTCAGGGTGTTTATTTATCTCCTTGTCACTAATAAAACCAAATTGCCTGTTAAAAATAGTCCTTGTGCCTTATGCAAACAGGCAGGGGATGATGCAGCAGGCAGGGAACGAGACTGGAAAATTAGCGATCCCAAAAATTGTTTTTCCACCTGCCATGAGGTTTGGGGAAGTTCTCAAGTCTCTGCTTTGCTGCGTGAAGCCCTGGAGATGGAGCATCCTCCTGCCAGGAGGAGTTTGCTGTTGCTTGCTGTGTCCCACCCTGCCCCAGGGCTCGTAGCCCTCTGTGCCCCCAGCCTGGCACCTCGAGCACTCACAGCTGAGGTGCAGATGGTGTGTGGCCAGCAGTGAGCCTGCCCTGCTGCTCTCAGGGCACTGCAGCACCAACACTCCCCCTTTTCAAGCCTGTGCCACACACAAGTATCATCTCCCTCAGCCCTTCTTGCTGCCCAGTAGAAACTCACTGCAGAGGAAGGGTTTTCCTCCCTCACCACAAACAGTCAGGCTGGGAACCATCGGTGCTTTTATGCAAACATTGTTAGGGCCATTGACAGGACCTGGGGTTGCACAATGGCAATCTGCTGAGGAGCTGATCAATCGAATATAAGAATTCCTTGTAAAAACCACGTCATTAGGTGTCATTTTTATGCCATATCCTCCTGTCAGACCTAACACGATGAATGTATCTTGGGAAGTGCGGGAGGACACCCTTCCCTGGTGCAAAAAGCTGAAGAGAGGAGCCGCAGGGGCAGCTGCTCTTTCCTTTGCCAGCTGCACCCTGCTGACAACAGCCATTGTGTCTCCAGCGGGAGAAAACCCCCAAATCACTCCATGTGCTGGGGCAACCTAATTGGATATTCAATATTTGTGTAACAAGCTGCAACTCGGAGAAGTAGCAGGGCTGTTGTAGCACTCCAAGGAAATGAAGATGGATGGACTCCCAGCGTGGTGTGAGCTGCAGCTCAGCCTGCACTGGCAGAGAGGAGGGACAGTGAGGGCATCTGTCTGGTTTGCACCTGTCAGGCCTTGCAGCAAAGGACTTGGTAAAGCTCCTGGTGGGTAAATAGAGGAATGAGACTCAAAGTGCAAGAACAGGACAAAGGATGGGGCAAATCCGGAGAAACAGCATTGCCTAAACCCACACGTCATCTTTCAGCTTCTCCATAAGTAACATTAGTTTCCTAGTGCTTCCTTTTTTGCCCAGCTAAAGGATTGCAGGCAGCTCTGGGGACAGGGGGGTACATGGAGTACATGAGGGAACTGCTACACAGGCTTGCATTTGCAAAATGTTTTTAAACTGCACTTTTGTTGGCATATAAATGCAAAATGGAAAGTCATTAGGAATGAAACAGCAGCAGGAAGCTGTGGACATGACCTGCAATTGTCCTGGGACAGCAGAACCCTTCATCTTTATCCACTGATCTGTACCTCTGATCGTACCCACACCAGAGAGATCTGCTGAGGGTTCTTCTCATGTGACATGAGCATCACCCAAAGGACTGTCATCATTTCAAAGACACCAGCACTTTTCTCTTTTCGTATGTGGATCTGTGTGTGTGTCCACAGCACTTTCCAGCTCTGTCCCTCTCCCCACTGCAGCTTCCTGCAGCAGACAAGCCCTGAGGCAGCACACGGGGCACACACTAATATTTATCACTTTGCTGTTATTGATTAGTCCCTCAGGGACTTACAAATAATTCAGTCTGAATAATAGCATCCAGTGAGTGCAGCTGCAGTGACTGGTGACACATCAGACCTGAGGGGGGAAGGAAAGAGCCTTCCCTGGAAACTTTCATGTGGGGACAGGTGCGCTGCTGTGTAGGTGGACATGTTTCATCACCCTTGCCATGGGTGATGGATGGGTGACAAAACATCTCCAAAAACACAGAATAGGAAAGTTGGAACAGAAGAGGGCTTGACATCAGATTTCCTTTAATATGAAGCAGAACCCAGTGCAGGATGGGGACACCATTCTGGGCTGTGGCTTTAGCAGCACAGCTTGGGGTCCCCAGGCAGCAAAGGCTTCTTTCCCTTTTGACATGTTCTGATGCTGCAGTTGATTTCCCGGTTAGGTTTGGAGATGACAGTGCTGTCACACAGCTGTGCTTTTTTCACAGTAGTTAAAAAGTCATATAGTAAGCAAAACTCCCAAGCTTCTGATGAAACCTGTTTCAGGAGGGAGTTTATTCATCAGAGTATTGACTGGTATTCTGCTAAAAGGCATATATTAAAACCCAGGACTTCAGCCCCAGCTTTGATGAAATCCAGATGAAAATGGGATTTCTTGGAATTACACGTTGCTGAAATATTTTGTGGGGCTGAGGTAAGTAAAAGGGTTTGGCCTAATGTGATCAGAAATGTCACAGGGAGAATTTCATGCCATTCAAAGCCACTCAGCTAACAGCACCTGCACATGACGGGGTCTGAACCCTCATCCAACAAAAGCGGTGCCCGTACATCCTATATCACTTTCTCCCACTGCGCTTCCAGAGAAAAAAATACTAAGAATTAGAGGAAATCAAACCAAAACAAAAATCTCTCAGACTCACCCCCTAGACTTACAGATAATGCTTTGCTTCTAATATGCACTTGAGCTGGTTTTACTGGCCTTTAAGCAACAATTACTCATATTTCCCCCATCCCTTCTTATTTTTTTTAAATACTCTAGAAGACCTTCAAGGCTTGATCTGCAGCCCTTTGTCTGCTCTGTGCATGGACAGGATCTCTTCCATGGCACTGTAGTTCTTCCAGTATGTCAGAAAAAGAATTCCTTTAAACACACACCGCAGCGTAACTCACCTTGAATTAGCCCTGCTGCTGGTTGTGGGAGGAGAACCACTTGCAAAGAAGGGAATGAATCACTTGAAAATGAATATTAAGCTTGTTTGGAAGTGAAGTCAGAAGCACTGAGTCAACACAGACTCTCCCCCCTCTGGGAGACAGAGCTGCTTTGGATGGCAGCAGAAATCCCCTTATCACGCCCAGCGCACACCGCAGGCGTGTTTGGTGGTTGCAGCACCCTCATGTCTGCAGGCTTGGTGTGGGGTAACCCCACGAGGGCTCAGAGGGTTGTAATGGCCAGCACTTTGTGGGCTCTCCTAGCAGCAAATTGCAGGGATGAGCTGAGACAAAGTGCTCCAAGTCTTCCACTCACTTCCAGGGGCTGTGCCCCCACCTCCCTTCACAGGGGGAATAAATCTTGCCTGTCTTTCCCTTGGCTGTGACAGCACCAACCTGATCCAAAACACTTGTTCATCCCCATCCAGACACAGGATCCAAGGCGGGATCCCACGAGCTCCAGGGTGTGTGGGATGCTCACACTGCCGTCACCCTGCCAGGCTTTCTGCAGAGCACTGGGCTGCCCGGGGAGCTTTTGGCAATAATTGGTGGTTTTCCATGGGAGCTATTAAATAATGCTCGGGTTTCTGTGGAGCTGCGCTAGAAAACGTGGATGGACCTGTCAAAAGACACGAACTATACTGCAATGTATTATGGATGTGGGAAGGGGCCAGACTCAGCTCTTCTTTTCACAACAAAACAAGGGTTATTTCAGTGTATTTTAAATAGATAGTGCTTTTTGTTGTTGGTTCAGCTCAATCCATTAAAAATCCTAAAAGAATTAGAGGGAGAAGAGGAAGTCAGGGGTGGTTGGAAATCGAGCCAAAATGTTAGGCAAATAAAAAACCCCAGACTGTTTGTTTGCAGGCAGCAGTATTTGGGGTTAATGGCACCTTTTTATCCAGACTGGAGCAGAGAAAAGTAAATTCTTAAGGCTTAAAAATATTGCTGTAGCGTGAACCACAGTTCTCAGCCAGCTCTTGTTCTGAAGCTATTTATTTGCCATGACTAATTTGGAGTTTCAAATGCGGTCACCGCCTCACACGTGGCGGTGCCTGGGCTGTCTGGGCACCAGGAGCCCAGGAAGGGAATGCTGCTGGTTCCCACCGGCAGTGCCAGCCCTGCTCCGGAGCCCAAAAAAGAAAACTATTAACACTGAGCTTCTAAAATGCATTTCTCATGTGTGCACAGGGATGCTCCCACACTGAAATGAAAGTGCAGATGCAGATCAAATCGCTGCCTCGCTATTTCTCATCTTGTCCTTTTTTTTTTTTTTTTTTTTTAATTAATCAGCCCAGGGACACTGAGAAGCCAAGTGTCTTGAGGTGATTTGGGAAGCTGGTGGGCTGCAAAGCTCCTGGCAGCGGGATCCGTGCCTGGCTCAGCTCTGCAGTTGCCTCTGTTTTAAGGGTAAATATATTGCTAGATTTGTTGGACTGATCATCGCTTCCCAGGGAGCAGGAGAGGCAGGCAGCACTTCAAACACAGGTGGTTTGAATTCTGCCCCTGCCCCATCTCCTCTGTGGATTGAAGAGAGCATGTCCCACTGCCCCTTTCCCAGCACAGGCAGTGTCTCCATCTGCCATTAATAAGGATGAGAAAGGGGGACTTGAGGGGATTCTGGGTTCATTTATGGCAGTGCCACTTTCAAATTCCTTCAGTTCTGTGTGACGCACATTGGGCATGAGCTGAGATGCACCAGGCAGAGAGATGGGCTAAAAATAAACCTGGAGTGTCACTGCTGTGTTAGTCTCCTGTTGATATTTCTTGGTTTGTTTTATAACATCTTCAAGGCCAGTCAAATGGGGGGGAAAAAACCATAAAAGAGAGAATTTTTGCTTTTGAGGCTGGATCAAGAGTGTGCTGGTACAAATCATGTCATTTCACTGAGTGGCTGCAGAGCTTTGGTACTGGTTCACACTCATGCTTATGCATGCTAAATAAAAAAGTATACAGCTTGTGCTAGTTCTTAATGCATTATTATATTGATGCCAATTTATGTTAATTAACTAAAGGAATGAATAAATGAAGTCAGCATTTACCTACCCATGTGAAAGAAAGGGACTGTGGTGCAACTTGGACTCAGCAAGCGTTGGCACCTTGAAAAGAGAGACCAGCAGCACAGGAGTTGGTAATCCAGCAGATCTTGGGCTTGGGACTTCTTGGCTGTTATGGAGTGAAGGACCAAATCAAAGAGAAAAGCTTCCAAACAGGGAATTTTGGAAAGAAAGTGTGTGCTTTTAAATGCATCTGGACATTGCATTAATTGCCTGTGAGATGTAAGGGCTCTGCAGTGGGCAAGGCACAGCTGCATCCCCACTCTGTGATGAGCCAGAGTGGTCCCCTGCACTGTCTCCTCCCCAGGGACACCTGCATGCCCATTCTGGCCTGACTGGTCCTGCTGTGGCCAAGCTGCTGGAAAGCAGCTCACAGCACTTTTGCTTTTTTCCTGGAGGCAAAAAGTAATATTCTTCCTCTGAAGGCCATGGCTGGAGCCACCCTCTGCTAATGAATGCACACCATCAGTGAGCAGTAATGGAAAATCAGGGATGGTGTGGCAGGCAGTGGCTCGCTTTCAAGGCACCAAAAAAGCCCTTTCAAATTTAAATTTAGCAAAGAATTAAAAGCACATATAGGCAGACTCTATTAGAAAGTGAAATATTTGATCTTGCTATTAATCTGTTATAAGCATACTTTCATTTCCTTGCCATATGTATCCAGTGATAGACTTCCATAAATGAAATCACATTAAACTGTACTTTATGTTCCTAGTCAAATCTCTTTTATTATTATGCAAGTCCTAGTTAGGAAGGAAAAAAAAAAAAACAATTACAGAAGCAGACTAAGAAGAGTAAATTATTTTAACCCATTTATACAAGTGAAATACTGCTCCTGCTTGAAGGCTCTACGTTGTGCAATAGTAGATGCCTTGGGAAGAGGTTGCTTCATTGCAGCCATGCTACCAGCTCTGGAATAACTTTGGAGAGCTGCAGGGCCTGCCTTGGTGGAGATGTTAATTCAGAGGCAAGGGACCATTGGAGATCTGAAACCAGCACAGAGCATCACAATGGATGTTTAGGGTGAGAAGGAAAAAGTGGTTTACATCTTATAACTTACTTTGCCTGATTAAGCTCAACCGTCTGTTTTAAACCTTAAAATATGGGCACCCAAATCCATGTCATATTCCTGCTGCTTTTCAAACATCTTTTCATTTCCACTCAAGCAGCCTGACAGAGACCCAGCAGGGGCCACAGCATCTGCTGTCACGCTGCTGGAGCAGACAGCTTCGCTTCCAGATTCACAGATGCTGCGGATCCACCTGCTTCCCTAGGATGGGGCAGCCATGGTTCACAGTGAACGTGTACACTGACATCATACTTCAGTTGAAAAGTCCAATCTGGCCTTTCCCAGAAGAGGGTGCAGATAGAGGCTTAAGTCTGCAAAATGCAGGTGTGGCTGGTGTGGCTCTGCTTTGATTGAGAGCTGCCTAGAACAAACCAGTATTTGGCAATTTACACCAGGCCATGCAGTATCTGAGCCTGGCCCCCCCTGAGTCCCCCAGCTCCAGGTTCAGCCCTTCCTCACCTGGGTGGGATTCACAGCTGGTGCCTCTGCTGTGCCCTGTCTCAGAGCCCTGAAGGCAGGACTCCCAGCCCAGGGCAGCCAGGTGAGGGGCAAACCCTGGCTGAAGTGCTAATTTGGCACCAGATTAGCCAAGATCATCTTTCATAGAAGAATGAAACATTGCCATCTGTGTCTGGTTTTAACTATAGTAGACCCTCACGTGTTTTTAATCATTTTTTAATCATTATTAGACAGCAAGGATTTACAGCTGTTTGCATTTGTGAAGCCTCAGATTACAAAGAGCTCCTGATTTTTAGAAAATAGGCTACAGATTCTTTAGTAATGGATGAAGGAATGTCAAATATCTGGGTACTGAAACGAAATCTCCACTGTCAAGGCAATTAAATACCTCGTCCCTGTTGCACTTGGCTTACTCTGCAACTATTGGCAGACTGTTCTGCACTAGGTTTGTTGTCATTACTGTGAATTAACCATGTTCTAGACTCTATAAATATTAATTACAATCCCCTGATCTTGGGCATGGCAGATGCAAAGATGAGATGATGCTGTCTCCAGCAGACGGAGAGGCACAGCCTTCCCTGTCAGCCTGAGGCTGTCGCAGCTCAGACCATCAGGTCCAGGGTGCATCAGGATTTCTCTGTGTTGCCTCAGAGAGCAGATTCTCAGTGAAGTCTACAGAGTGAACAAAAGACCTGAACACCTGGTGGCTTGATGTTTTGTGGTTTTTTTTTTCTTTTTCTTTAAAGTGACACATTTGCAGATAATTAAAACAAAGGATGAGGGTTTTTTTTTTAATATGCCATGACTGTTAGCAGCTGGATAAGGAATAAGCCAGCACAAAAGCAGCATACTTCTTATGCCAGCTATAAATAAAACCAGCCTTCAAGAGCATGCTTTTTTCTTTTTTTCCTTCCTTGCTCCCCTCCACAAAAAAAAAAAAAAAAAAAAAAAAAAAAAAGTCTTTGTGCCAAGACTAAAATATTAGCACTGTGTTCCCTCCTCTGTTTAAACAGACCTCATTGCATCTAAGTGCCAAAAAAGTGGAATTCCTGAACAGCAGGTGAAAAGAAAACACAAGATCAAAAGCAGTTCTGGCTGCCAAGAGAACCTGCAGCACAGCTTGGGGGGTGCATGAAAAGTCACGCAGGCTCCTGGTGGTGTCAGAGACTTTTGGAAGGTCGTCAAGGAGTTTTTTTCAAGCATCCCACATCAAAAAGCTGTGCTAGGAGACAAACCTGCAATACATTATGAGGATGGTGCTAAAGATACCAGTCACCCACTTTTAGGAGAATTTAACTTTTTCCCACCTATGGAAGCAGCTCTAAGATACCCCTGTGGAGACCGTAACTATGAAAATACATTGGAGTGCTCATACTGGGTGAACATTAGGCAGTGGCTGGTTTGGATCCATAACCCACCAGGGTACCATGAAGAAATGTGTCTTTCTGAGCTCATCCTTGCACTTAAGGCAAAGGACACATATTTTGCTGCTCTTGTAACCAGCCAGCCTTTACATTAATTCGTATTTCTGCACCCAGCTGGATATTCCTAAGCCTGTGACAGAGCCCTTTCTCTTTGGATGATGATCCCCTTTGGGGATCCATGGAAGAAACTGCTGCAACACTTTTCATAGCTGATGGCCTTCAGAGACAAGACTTCAGTCAAGCTCCTTGTTAATCCTTTCTGACCCTCTGCCTACCATTCCTTGATATCACTGGAAAAGGCAGGGACACCTGGCCAAAAAACAGACATCTAGGTTTGAAAACAAGGAAAACTTGGCTGAAAAAGCTTGGACACGTCTCAGGATCCCCCAGTGCAGGCAGTGCTGGGAGCTCTGTGAAGTTCAACCACCTTCCAGCTCTGCACTGGAGGCAGCACCCCAGGTCAGACTGCAGCTCTGACTGCCTGTGAGCCATCCTCTGACCAACAGAACTGATTTCCAAAAGGCAGCCATGGAATCACAGGTTGGAAGCGCTTGGGCCCATTTTAACTCCTAAAAATTACCAAGCAGCAAAGTTCTTTCAAACAAGACACACACACTGGTGGAGTTGCAAATAATACAAGGGGCACACGTGCTCCTAAAGACAGCCTTTTTTTTTAATTTATTTTAAAACTCTGCATCTGAAAACACAGTATGACAGAAAGCATTTATATACACTGCAGTGTTTTTGGTATAATACAGTATTTCATACATCCATTTCTTTTTCTGAAAAAAAATGTGCTTTGTCGGACAAACAACCAAACTCCCATTGACAAAGAATACAGCTAAGGCACATTGTTTCTGCTAAATGAAAGACAAAAGGGTGCAAAAATGGGTAGTGCAATAATTGCTGAAAATCACATTCTACTACAAGAAAAGCATTCTGACTTTGAACTTTGATTACTGGTCAATTTAAGACATTTCAATATCTCATAAAATACTCCTTTAAATAAATAGCAAAATATCTACATCTTTCAGTGTGTTCCATTTGAATTTCCAATTTTTTTTTTAAACTTTCCTGTATATACATGGTTTTCTTTTTTCTTATTCAATAGATTACAAAATATTTCTGTACAATTTTATGCATATTATGATCTATAACAAAATAGTTATTTCTTAAAACTATATTACCACCAGTCTTTGAAAATGACAGAATAGAAATAACTTATTATGGACTATGTTAGGCAATAGAAAAATCCAATCAACCCAAAACAGAACCAAAAGGACAAAGTCAGAAAAATAATTTCATTACATTGAATTAATTATTTTTGTTCCACAAATCTTGTTTTCCATGTAAACCCTTTTCAGTTGCCTTTGGGTTGTATCCGCATCTGAATACCAAAACAGGATAGGATTTGGGATTCCTAAAAGCCCTGCAGCCTGCCGGGAATATTGGTGCTACTGAAAGATGACAGTTCTCATGGAGAAAAGTATTAAAGAAACCCAACATACACCAGCCTTAGGAGAAGTCATTGGTTCCTGCTGACTTTGACAACCTTTGGATGAAGCTCCAAAAGCCAGAGTTTTGGAACTGCATTTATGACTCAGATGATACAACCAGACTCCACTATGATCTAAGTGTACTGTTAGATTCCCAACCACCACTCCAAATCTGGCCCATGTGGTGACAATTTCTCAGGTTTTAAGACCATACCGTTAAGAGGATATTTCCTCTCCCAGCTACCAGGACAAATCTGAGAGGAATGTTACTACATCATGTTAAAATGAGTGAAATTACCACACAATTTGTCTTGTGCATCTGAGAGCAGTCTGTCCTGTTGTAGTCTGAAGATAAATTAAAAGTTATTAGGTTTGTTCTTTGTAGGTAATTAAACCACCCTTCCTTATCTATAGTGAGTTGCAAAAGACAGAGCTCATAATTTCCTAAGGTTTTTATATGAATATCTGAGCCTTCCCTTTGCCCAAAGGGAAGGTCATTTTCTTCCTTTAAAGACTGCATTTGTAAGCAATTTCTATTGTATTTGTGAAGTGTAAGCTGACAGCAACAAAACTGAGCTGTAATAGAAATCTCAAGGTGCCTTTTATTCATTCCACAACAAACAGAGAAAGTGAGCAAGACACAGACAACACCAAAGTTCCTAACACAGTTTAAGGCCACATTTAGAAAGGATGAAAGTAAGGCTTTCTTTAAGGGGCAACACACTGGATGCCACAATGGGAACAGACACCGAGTGGTCCAAAGCCCATAGGATTCACCCACAGAAAAGCTGAAACAACACCCTAGTTTTGGCCAGCAGGTCTGTGCCTTTTTTTTTTTTTTTTGATCTAAGCAGGAAAATGAAATGAAATGCCATAGACATCCTCCTCTGGAATATTCCCAGCAAACTGAAGGTGCTCCCCTAGCAAGAGTGCTATCTTCTCAGTCGAGGGTGTTAATTACAACAGAACCAAAGACAAGCCGAGTCATTACAATATACAAATGCAGCGCAATGAACCGCGCCTAGAAATGCCACTCTGTTATCAGAGGCACCTGTACAGTATCTTGCTGTTTATTTGGCAAGGTTACAAGTAATACTTCTAGGTTTTAACAAAGTAGAAAGAGAATTTTGCATAGATTGTACATTCAGTTCAAGGAGATTTCTGGTACCTTTTTTTGTTGTTCTCAGGTAAACGTGTTTGCAGACACAGTGAGGTAGCAGCTGTGATAGCACCCATGAGCAAAAGAAGGTAACCAAGGCAGAAGCAAAGAGCAGAGTGATGAACACACCACTGTCAGTAGAAAGGAACAGAATCGACATGGTACCTGCAGTGTCACATTGTGAGGATTAACTGGTGCCAACACCACTTAACTGAGACACCCTAATGCTGCTGTGGTCCTGGGTAACATGAGCTGTAAGATCTTGTTGCCTCAATTTTAAATGCTCTCAGCCTGATTCTTCTTTCCCTTACTATGATGGTGGTGGTGAAGGTTTTGAAGGCCAATCTCCTCTTCAGTACACCTTCGAAAGGAATTAAAAATCAGAGCATTTGCTCGCTCTTGAAAAGAGTCTGCAGGGAAATAGGTGTTGCCCTACAAATTCTTCCTTGCTGCCCTTAACCCTAATTCACGTTTCTTTGGCTCCTCTGTGCCTGGCTGCAGCAGCAGGTATTCCTGCTCTCAGGAACTCCTGCTGGCCCCTGGAAGGGCAGTGCTCTGTCCCCACCAACGCTGCATTGCTCCCTACCCGGTGTCACCCTGGAGCTGTCTCGGCAGAAGCCTGAGGGTTTGGTTTGGGAAGGCTTTTTTACATTATCTTTTCATTTGTTATTTAATATGGGCTTCAGGTAATGTCCTACAAATCCTTAAGACTATATTGGAGGTCTTGAATGGTAGAAACAAACACACATATGGATCATTATCTTTTCACAACCAGACTGAAGCAAAGGCCAGTGGGAAATGCTGCCAGCCACTTCCTACCAGGTCAGTCTTACTCTGTTGCTGAAATAACCGTCTCCTCTTACATATACTAAATACCCATGCCGGAAAATCAGGAAAGGGTAACTGCTGGCTTTCATCAACTCCTTCCTGTGTACAAGTACTGAACTGACTGAAGGCCGCTCTGAAAAGCCAACTTTTCTGGTCTGCAGCAAGGGTTTTTTAAGAAGCCTAAGGGATTTGGCTCACACAAGTATAAAACTTCCTGCTCAGTGGAAAGTGGTGGAATTGGCCAAGGTTTCATGTGGCCAACTCCTGAAGCTTTGGGATGTGGGAAGACAAGGAGGGTGTGATAGCCAGCAGCAAGCTGGCAGTTCTCTGACAGCTGTGATGAAAGAGAATGAGAGAAATCAGCAGAAAGCTGGTCCTCATTGCCTGGCCACAAGAAAGACCTGGATCTTGATTTCTTTTTATCTGGAAAGTCAAAGCTAAGATCTCAGGGTAATCCACGGTTGTCAGCCTTGCTGTGCAGAAGGAGACCAGTTTGTTCAAAGTTTTGTTGCAGCACAGTTGTGTCAAACTTCTGCTAAGTTTCAGCATCCTCTTTACCCTTCATCTCTCCCTTTGGTCAGGTTTAGACTATCCCAGCTCTGATTCACTGACTTCACTTACTCTGCTCACTGTAATGGTAGCTAAGAGTGATGGAGGCTTCATTAGCATTGCAATTAGTGCTACAGGAGATGGAGAGAAAGTGAATGCCCATTAGTTGGTCCTTCTGAAGGTGTTGCAGGATCACAGTTAATACACCGTTAAACAAGTGTACAGGCATTGTGCACTGAAGCCAATACCCAGCAAAGTCAATTTGTAATACACGAATGCACATTTCTGTATCTCCAGGCTTAGCAATAACGAAGGCTTAACAACAGAGATACAGAGGGACTTCCTTGTATAACACTTGTTATCATGAAGGAATTGTTAAAATTCTCTGCTTGCCAAGAGCACAAAAGATGAAGACATAATTTCAATTCTAACCCCCCCCCTTGAATATCAGGAAATGAAAATGCAAATATTACTACTCAATGTCCAAATGTCATCAAAGAAAGAATTGGACAAATCTGAAAATAAACTGTCATTTGAGCTATTTCGTTTAGCCTCGGGGTTTAACATTACCATATAAACAGGTTTGCATAATGCTAAGACTGACTTTGGACATAATTCATTAAAACATGTATGTAGATGTTCTGCATTTTGCCACATTCCCTTTCTTTGTAATACAGATTGATCACAGGAGTGTTACATGGCTGTCGTGCAGAATGGGCAGGGAATTTAAACAAGCAAAGCATTACACACAGAGGACAAATGTGTGCCTATGGAAAGGGATTTTGATCAAGCCTGGCTTTCAGCTGGAATCCCGTTCAGCCAGGACTGGCCAGTGTGAATGGACAATAACACCTGCACATTCAGATGAAGATGGATAACTCACTTCTTTTTGTACAAACTGTGGGTCCCTGCTCTGAATTCTCCTTTTCACCAAATGTAAGATCTGTGAAGTCATTCTCTTTGTCAATTGACAGCGTTCATCACGGGTTCCCAGTGCTGCCATTTCAAGCCAGAAAACCCACTAAGCAGGATTCTGGTCTTAGCAGCGCCACCACTGATCCCTGATGCAGGGTCTGGCTTTACATGGTGTTCATAGGACTTTGTAATGCAGACACAGAACACCATATATAACTTGTAGATCCATGTCTGCACATTAATAGCTATAGTAGAGGTGGTTATTTAGGTCCAGAATTTTACACTGCCTCCAGGTTTGCCAAAAATGGCAGCTTATCCCTTCACGAGTTCAAACAGAGACAGCAATTTACCCCCAGCATACTGTCACACCTTTTAGGTATGCTGGACTTGACTCTGAAGCCCTCACTCAGCATTAGCACTCTGTAGAAGTTTTGCCTGAGAAAGGACTTGCAGGGTCAGCCCCTTCAGCTCTGCCTCCCGTGTTTTAACAGCAGCACTGGGATTGCCAGCTTGCTACAAAACTTCACCATGTAGATACCTTTTGCCTTTCAGAAAATAAACTAAGTTTTGCTTTGAGATATTTTAAACCTAGCATATAACGCAAATGGATATATCAGCAACCATTTATTTTCTTTCCCTTTTTTTTTGTACTACAACGAAATAATTTGCACCTTGTATTTTAAAAAATAAAAACGGCAGATTTTTTCCCCTAACCACAGAAGATGTGACTGCTTTCACCTTCTGCTTGGTCTAGTTAGTAATGAAAACTTACCAACAAAGCACTTAAAAACATTCCTGCTTAAGAATAAAAATAAGTATCAAATTTAAAAACTTAAGTTATCTGCGTGTGTGCGCGTGGGTGCACCCCTACACATAGGCTTATGTGCAAGACAGACTGAAGATTTTGTGACTACCCCAGTAGCCTTATTGAGAACAAGCACTGCCTGGGCTTGTGAATGAATTTTATTGTGTGCCCTAAATACGACGTTCTTCATTTAATCTGCAGGGCTTGGACCGTGCAGTTGCCATTGCACCGGCGTGACTAAACCCTGGATTTCACAGTGAGGATTGGAGGTCCCCAGAAAAAGATGAACTTCACAAAGGAATGTTAGATTAAAAACAAGCACTGTTAAAAAACCCTACTGAATAAGAAATAACACTGTGATTCTATTACATAAACCTGTTGGCAACCCCTGGTTTCAAACACACTTGCCTCTAGAGCTGGTTGAAATGCTGGAGCATTATCTTGACTGAAATATCTCAACCAGTTCTCATTGCTACAAACTTTGCTAAAACTACGGCTCATGACTGTCAAAATCAAGACAAAAAAAAGAAAGGGGGGTGTGAGGGGAGGAAGGCCTTTTCTTAATAAAGGCAGCTTCAGTTAGTAAAATAACATAATCTTCAAGCTGCAAAGGCAGCACCTACTAATTAGTCATTGACTAAAACATAAATAATAAATACCTAAATTGTTCCTTCTATGCATTCATTTTTGTGCCAGATAAACGTTTCAATGCTCTGCCTTAATGCCAGCACAGCTGACACCACAATTTCAAGTCCAAAGCAAACTGCAAGTAGCTTTAAACCAATATGACAGAGAGATTCTACAAGTCACTGGGATCTGCATGTTATGGTCATACTGTAATTGTTGTTTAAAAGGGAATTCAACCTTCCTGTGAGATTTGATTATGGAATGATTTAAGCGTCTGTTTCCCTCCTGATGTGCACACTCAACTCTCAGCAGAAAGTCAGCCATGCACACAGAAGGGTGAACAGACACCTTACTTCATTAGAGCAACAGGACTTCTTTCCTAATTAACCCAATAGCTTCTAATGGCCTTTTTGGGTTCTGTTGCTAATAAGAGATTATTACCACAGCAACAACAACATGCTTTTGCTAACGTTAAATGCATTAGTTGGAGATGAATTTGCATACAAACCCTGTATTTTAAAAAGTTCTTGGAATGTAAATCAATTTTTTCCTACTGTAGAAAATGTGTTTTAAAATGATGCAAAACATGACTATTTGAAACAGGATACAGCTTGCTAGGAATTTTGAAGGCAGGCAAGGGTAGACTGACAGAATAAAGTAAAAGCACAGAGAAACATGGCATTGTTCTCCTTTCTGTTCAGCTCCTGGCTTCGGGCAGGGACCCACGTCCTGCACAGCCTTCCAGATGCTCTGCACAAGCCTAGAAGGATCCTTCTTCACAAAGAGATGGAGATCTGAGACCGAGGGAGGGAATTAGTGTTAAGACTTACTAGCCACTACTCAAACTAGGGAACAAACCTGTTGTTGCAGATGTAGGTCCCAATTTGACCATTTCACTGGTTCTGTGCAACTCCATCGCCTGAGAAAAAACTCAGCTCAGCTCATGAGCAAAATCAGCAAAGGATGTGAGCAGACGCATCACGACCCACCCCAACCTACACATACACACCTAGCTGTACTGGCAGTCTGTGAAAACGCTCAGGTACTAGAGGGCTCAGAAAATACCTGCAGATTTGAAAGGACTGAAATTCAAAGTACTTCTTTGTTCTTTAATAAATACTCTTACTGCGCTGACCCTGAACCTGACTGCATGAGACATCAAAGACTAATATAGCAAAACACTGATTCCACTTAGAGTTGATTGTGAAATTAGTCTAAAGAATCTCTGAAAGTTTCTGCTTTTGCTTGTTTTTTCTAACTAGGATAACAGGCATCAGCTGAGTCCAGAATTACTTTGTGTTATTAAAAACCAGAGGGATGGTGTACTATAATTATTTCACGTTTTGTGAGGTCACGTGGCCATAGAGGCTCTAGCCTGCAGTAACCGACCTCTGGGAATTTTGCTGTGATTTATTCATGGTAGCAAAATAATGGAAGCCTATGAAATAGCAGAGGTACAAACAAATTTATTTTTAAAAAACACTTTTAGCAGCTGCTCCTTCACTGCCGTCTCCATGGCTTGGCACTACTGTTTCCAAACCCACAAGACAGTGAGTGCAGCAGCACATGGTACGGCCAGGTCCCCACGGGACAGCACGGGCTGTGGGGCAAGTGAAGCTGCTCCCAACAGAGCTGATGGAGAGGGCAGTGCCAAAGGCCTTGTCTGAAATTCTTCTTTTTTTTTTTTTAAATTTTTTTTTTTAAATGAATTATATATTGCAATAGGCAACAAAAAAAGGTGTAACATTCCCTTAGGTTTCTGAAATCTGGTGTGAGATTCACACAGAAGCATGGTTAAATTCCCTTTTAAAAACCTATGCCGGAGCAGGGCGCACCAGATGCTACCTCAGGCGGCCGTCGGGTTTGACGGGGCCCAGCTCAGATTTGGGGTCCGGGCTCAGGGAGCTCCAGGCTGTCTGGGCACAGCCCTGCATGACGGGGCAGGCGGTGGGGCCGACGCTGCAGATGTCCACGGCTGACCAGACGCTGCCCACCAGAGAGTCCACCCAGGCCTCCAGCCGGGCGCCCACGAGCCCCGCGTTCCTCTTGGCCTGGTCCACGCGGGCGGCGCTGATGGGGATGTTCAGGACGGGGTTCAAGCCCTGGAAGCTCTGCTCCATGTACGCGTTCTTTGGAGGCCCGCTGTGATACTTCATGGCTTCCTCTGGAAATGCAGCAATAAACCCAAAAGTTAGTGCATAAAAAACCCAACGTTAAGGACCTAAGGGTACAGCAAATGAAAAGACCACGGTTAGCAGTGCACTGTGGCTCATTTCCCCAGCACTGAGGACACAGTGTGTCCCAGGCATGACTGGCTGTGCTCAGCACTGTAAGTCCTGCTCACTGTGATGCTCACTCTGAAAGCACTGCCTTAGCAGGGGGAAGCTCTGAGCCTGAAAGCAGCGTCGCCCTTTTCATGAACATGTACAGCCAGCATCCTCAGAGCTGCAGAACACCCAGCCATGGCTGCACTTTGAAATGAGGAAACAGTTCAAGGATGCTTGGTTTGAGAAGGCTGCCAGGTCCTGTCAGACCTTCAAATGCTATCATTGATTTGTCTAGGAGGAAGAGCCAAGATCTCTGGCTGGTTTTTTTTTCTCCCCTAAACAGATGAACCTTGACCAGTTATGGAAAAGTCACAACATTTCTTAGTTCTATCTGCCATTCCTGGTAACACCATGGCCTTGGACAGACCAGAACCATAACGAAATATGTGTAGCACCAGTCTCCCTGGGAAAGAATTTTCTCCTGACAATTACATTTCAAGGACTTGGGTTGAACAGGAGATCACAACCATTCCCTAATGACTTTTCTTTGCATTGTGGTTGCTTTCCTTACAGTAAGCCTTCTATCTCAGCAAAATGCAGTACAATACCCCAAATCTGCAATATTGCAGTAAAAATCAATGTCAGCCTGTGACAATGCTCTCAGAGACCTAAACTGGACACTGGGTCAGGCTGCCTGTGTCTAAAGTTGTCTGACTTCTGAAGATCTGTGAGTGCACTGAGGTGCTGCTCATAAAATCAGGACGGGACCCTCCAAAAACGTTCACTAAGTGCCTCTTGGGAGCAAATTTCCAACCATTTCTTTCTGTTCTCAGCTGCCTTCCCCAGCATCCTCGCTCTGGCAGCACAGAGGATATGTTTAGCTCTGCCAACAGACACACTGTCTAGAACAGAAAATGGGCCCATTCAGGGCGCTCCAGGCGAGGAAAGCCACCATGCACAGCGAGCGTCAGAGGCCAGAAATTACATATTCCCAGCTACAATTCCTTCCACATGTCCTTGCTGCTTGCACTGCAGCCTGACACTGAGTCCTTTCTTCCATGCAGAGGACAGTATCTCAGGTGCTGGCAATAAATCTGTGCATTTATTCAGAGGGAAAAGGGGATGTTTAATTGGGGCTTTGCTGTTACATTTGCAAAGTCTTTAATGTCAAATACTGTGCAATTCCATTACTGCAAATCCCCAATTAAACTTGTTCAGCACATGCACATCACCATTATACATCATTTAACTGTTCCTGCGTCCATCTAACCCCCTTTTTATTTTAAAAGGTAGATCTCCACAATAACCTCTAGTCAAAATGAGTTAGTTCCACACACGTGTCAGGAGTGTGTTCTGCCAGAGCACTGCAGTTTAAGAAACAGAACAAGTATACATGATTAAATTCCCTTCTTTGGAAGCAATTAAATACGGAAGACTGTTTGTCAACATATTAATCAAATAGGAACATTCTGAGGAAAAATCCCAAAATAAATTAAGAGTTGGCATTACTAGCAGGATCATCTGATTGAAACGGGCAATTCATCCAGCTTGTTGAATCAAAGCCTGTTGTGCATGTGTTTAGTGCATGGAACAAGAGAGATCTTTATTCAGACATGAAACAGGATGAAATGGAACTTGCTCGTCTCTCTGGCTCAGCCTTGCACTTGTCCCAGGCCCCAGGACTTGGTGGATTATCAGGACTGGAAGGAATGAAAACTAAAGAAGCCACAGGACCCAGTGCTAGGCAGTGCAGCACACACTGTGTTAAGGGGCTTCCACTGCCCACAGTGAATGAAATGTGCTCTGATGAACCCTGACCTGGTACTGGCAGGGGATTATCTGGCCCCACAGCAGAATGTCACCCCAGGTTAGGTGTCAGCACATCCTAGAAAGGAAAAGCTGAGTAACAGCAACCTGAGTGCAGAATGACATACACTCATCAACAGGAAGTGATGAGTATTCGACCCAGAACCCTCTCCTAGAGCCTCCAAGTCTTTGTTGAACAGTTCATAGCAGAAAGCAGGGAGGATGCTGCTCATCTCAGCGATGGCAGATGTGTGCTGTTCCTCTGTGCACTAAAGGAAAAACAACAGATACAGAACCATGACTCTGTAACTTACTGGGCTGGTACAGGAGAGGGACAGTGTGGCTCCCAAGCCCTGAAGTGCTGTGAAAAGGAGGCTGGAGCTACTGGGTGTGCTGTTAATGTACTGACACTTCAGTCAAGTGTCATGAGCTCGTGAAAAAATAATGAAGAACATAAGGCTTGCCTCTATGAGAGGTGATTTAGACATTTAAATCTGTATGATTAGAGCACACAATTCAAAATTAGCTGAACTGCAGACATTTAGCCAGACTTTTTTGCCAGCAAGCACATCCAAGCAGCCCTTTGACTTCAGGAGGACATGCATCAATGCAAAATATATTCACTGACTCTAAAATACAGCTTTAAAAAACGTGGTTATTTTTGTCCCCCATTTTTATTTGCTCTTCACTCTGGGAGGGCACATTTCTCAACCGACTTTTCTTGGTATAACTTCTTTGAACTAAACACACAGCCTATAGCCAGCTGCACAGGCTGGGATTTCAGAATTTTTGTGTGGGTTTGTTCTTCATTTTGCAGAAAAAGCAAAATGAGTTTAGACAGAGAGTGGGCTAAGGAATGAAAAATGTGGTTACCTTGGTACACATTAAGGTGCTAGACCTGTGGGTTTTCTAAAGCAACGCAGAATGCACAGCTTTTTTTCTTTACTTGAATTGTGCTGAAACCCTCTGGCAAAGAGGTAATTTTTTATTGACATTTTGTTTGTTTTCTCTTGCAGCAAACAAGACAGTGCTGCATTTGCTCATTGTGGAGCTAATCGACTCCTTGTCGGCTGGATCTGAACTACATTTTGAAGCAAATCCCTATCTTCAGGGTTTCTCTCGGAATGACCATTCCAGGGCACGTCTGCTCTTCTGCAGTCATGTGCCTGCCTGCTGCTATTACTGCATTTATCAAGAACATGTCATGTTACCTCTGGTTAATTTAAAGAAATCACAGCAGTCCTGACACAAGTTGCCGCCCACTTTATAATCCGTATAGATGCAATTAGAATTGATTGAGCCACTGCAAACAACCAAGGGCAAAACAAAGGTTTCCCAGTATACACTAATTGAGATGATCTATAAATATGGATTAGGCTAAAAGGCCGTTGAGGTGCCTGTGTGCATCGCCTGTGTCTGCTAATGCTGTCAGGCTTTGAAAGGGCTGGCTGCAGTTTGGCGGCACAGGGAGAAGGGACTGGTGTTTCAGGATCCCTGGGAGCAGCAGAGCTCAGCAGCTCCACATCCAGGACACGCCATCAAGCTGGGAACAGAGCAGGAAAGGCCTCTCTTAAGGCAAAGAAGGAGGTTGCTCTTCTTCACTGCCCTCCTTGCTTGAAGGAAGAAAGGGTTTATGTATTCATTTATTTATTTATTTTCAGTCCAGAGTTTACTATCACCTTGAGGGTTTGGGGCTCTTTTTGCCTCAGAAGTGAACCTTCCCCCTGGCTCACCATAACCTATTTGGCTTTAATGGAGCAGGTACTATCCATTAAACGTGTGACAACTCATTATCGGCGCTCCAGCTGGGAGAGCGCTGTGGAAACTTTACCATGAATATAAACTCCAATTTAAAAATGAAATTGCTTTGCCTTTTTCTCTGCCCCTCCCCGTGCCCCCGGGAGACATGTAAGATCGCACTTGGCGTGACTGTTTCACATGGCCTTTGTAGAGCAGAGAAGGGGGAAAAGTGGCATGATGGGGGTGGCAGAGCCAACCTCTGCTGAATTTGCTGTTTTCTTAGGACTTGAAATCTACTGGGTAGCTTGGATTGTAGTCTGTGAACTGCTGGCTAAATGCTCTGAATTATACCTGTTGTTTGGCTCTGCCTCTGCAGTCCCTACACAGGGGACCTGGACATCTGGCCTCGAGTCTGCAAACTGTGCTTAAATTCGGGCTGCCTAAAGCAGACAGCAAGAGTCCCCCACTCCTGTCTGTCATCACTGCTAGTGATCTTCTACTGATCTGCTCCCTGTTTTGTCTCCTCCACGTCCCATTCCCTCTTAGTCTTGGCACAAGTACTCCTAAAGCATCCTGCTGGTCCTTGGCAGCCCTCCCGTGTCCTTACAACAAGCACAGAGTACTTGGCTTTAACACACTCAACCATATGGTGAGAAACCCAAAATGATTTTTTAGAAAAATAAACTGGAATCTGTCTGTGCAGGACATAGAGGGAAGGGGGCTCTGGTGGAATGAGTGAACCTGGTATCTCCAAATGATTTGTCTCACAAATTCACTTAATTTCCTTTTTTTTTTTTTTAAACTTCCTCCAACTTCACTACTTGAAGGCATTCCTGAGCCAGAGGATCTGCTGAAGGCAGAGCTGGTCAGTGACACAACTCAAAGTAGGGAAAACAGACACAGATTTGGATGACTGGAGGGGGAAGAGGAGCAAGAAAGAATAAATAACATTAGATTACAGATTTCCCACTGAAATAGCTTTAGGAGCCTCCTTTACAGCAGAAATACCCCAAACAGCATCCTCAGTAATTCCATGTAAGATCCAATCTCCTACAGATCCAGGTTTTGAAAAGGTCAATGAATCTGTGCTTTTAAAACAATTTACATTCTATCAGTTATGCTCATTTGGGCACAGTATAAAAGAAAACACATAATCCTGATTTCCTTCTGTGGTTTTACTTGCATGCACAGAATTTAGGCCAAAATTAATAAATAAATGGAAATAGAAAAATGAATAAACTAGTGGCATATGCTGCTTTTATAAACTGCTAAACAAAACATCTTTGCTGGCAGCTGTCCCATGATTATTTTTTTATTTTGAGTTGTAATAATGAATTTTGAGAGTCACAATACAGGAATGAACATGTTCCACTTTGATTATTCAAAAGAAGAGCAGTGACTCCCTTCATGACTCTTTGAAACCAAAAGCAACTTTCCCTTGCTGTGTAGATGAGCACTGATTTAGGAAATATAGGGATTGTTGTGTCCTTGTTCTCAGAAAATAAGATTTAGTGCCTGCTGCCAGATTTGTGCAAATGCTTTCCAGAATGACACAAGCAAATTGCACACAAGATCATGGACAGGTTTTTATGTACATGGGCTCCTGTTTCTGCATCTGGAGTGTTTGAGACAGAGGGGCCCAAATCATTATTGAGGAAATTACATGCAAAGAGGTATGAAAACTATCAGTCATTCAAAAAGCTTCTGGAGTAGCAAATTACTTTCCAGGGCAATCTTTCTGACAAGGGCTTTTTTTTTTTTCCAGAGAGGAGAGGGTGGGGGTTGTTGTTGGTGATGAGGGAAGATGATTGGAAGAAAAAAATTTTAAAGAAATCTCTGTTAAAACATATTCCCCTCTTCTGCTGACAACTCCTGGGTAAGTCTGATGTATGTTTTATTTTAAGTGTTAAGACAAGAATACTATTCCTTTGCTTTAGAAGATTTCTGGCAGCTTTTTCACTGTTTACAGTAACAGAAATCATTCTTTTAGGAGTTCTAATTCTTCTGTCATACTCTCAAAATGCCTTTATTTGGCAGAGAAAGATGTATTTAAATAATAAAGTGCTGACAAACTGACAAAAGCTGGAAATCAAAGCTAAATGACAATTGCCTGCACAGAGTACAGTAGTGTCACTGAGACAGAAAGCCTTAAAAACCAAACAACAGGAATTTGCATTGTAAATACAATTCTAACTACAGTGGAGTGTCACTACCTGCCCCTGTAATTAATTTTCTTCTCTCCCCCCATGCCTCAGTCATCTAGAGAGTATACATCAGATCATCAGTAGCAAATCATTCCTGAGACTTTTTTCCTAGACAATATTGTTCCCAAGCTTTACATTTCATTCCTGTAGTAGGTTCTTGTTACCATATGAATCAACAAAGCTCTTCAACAAAAAATACGAGCCAGATCTTCTCCCAGTGTATCAATGGGCAATCCAGAATAACTACATCATTTCAGTGGCATTATTCCAGGCTCCGAGTTTGGACCAAAGGGAGTTTTGCCTTTATACCATAAAGTGTGGGCATTAAGTCTGAGACACGTTTACCTGCCCATGGGGCTCTCATGTTATAGGCAAAAGGTTACTTGCTACAACGCCACGTTTTCCATCCAATTTATGCCTTAAAAGTTAAATTACCAAAGAACAAGGAATTCATTAATTTCCAGGAGACGAGTCAGTAACAGCTGTTTCGAAGCAGGATGCCTCTAACTTTAAAAATGTATTCCTTCTACCCCTGGTGTTTGTTCACCATTTATCACTGCCCATTAGCTAATAACAAGAGCAGGTTGGAGGTGGTTTAGTTTCTGCTTAAGAAACGATGCCACCAAATGTTAGCAGCAGAAATCAGTAAGTTTGCTCTTCTGCTGGGAACTGTGTGGAATCAAGCTCCTGTTGAGCGAGATAAGGGCTGCATTAGCTCTCAGCAGTTGTCTGTTGGTGTTTGCATTACAGAAGCAGCACGTTATGCTGGAAGGTAAATGCCTGACTCAGTTTATTTGCTGCCTTGTCAGGAAGAAGAACTTCTGAAAACTTAATAGGATCATTCATGTATCCAGCAAATTTAAGATGTCTAAAGTTATGAATATTAATAGTGGGCAGATGGAAGCGCTTGTGCACATTAAGAAGAATGGTAAAGATATTCAGAGCAACATGCTTGTTTTGATCTTACTGAGTAAGAAAACAGGTGTGGCTGTAAAACATTCCCTCTTCTCCCAGCAGTGTCCTGGGCACTGGCTGCAGACCTGGGCACTCAGATGATGCCTGTGCCATGCAGACTCCTGCTGGAGCCTGCAGACATGGCAGCCCCAAAACGACCTCTGCATTTGGATGGCTCAGGGCTGCTCTGGCAGGGAAGAAAAAGGTTTCTTTCTAAAAATTGTCAGTGTGGGTCTGATCCCAGGACTGTATCCACAGATATTTCTGTTACAACTGCTTGGCACATACTGAGCAGGTTTTGGCAGGTATTGGGCAAGAGTGAATGCCTGGACCTGACAATATACCAGGTGAGCTCTGGCCTAGGGTAATTTTGCCTAATTCAGCATTTTCTGGATTAATGCTTTTATTGTTAAACACACAGACTTTGTCTGAAAACAGTTTAAACATCTGTAACTCCGTAAGAGCAAATGTGACTGAAAAGCAGCACAGAAAGGTCAATTTTTCTTTCTATTTTTAAATGATGGCTTTTACAATAGCTGTTAGATTACTGAGAGTCTGAAGTTCTCTGGATTCTCAACTGTGCATATTTTACAGATATAAATAGTCTTTTGTTCAAAGTGGCTGTGTTTTACAGACTGGATACAGACACTTCTACTTGTCTTAGTGCATAAGTTTCTTCTGATTTAGTATCTATAAAATTCTTTTCTTATATCCTTTTCCAATAGAGTGCTACTTCATTTTTAACAGCAGCATTTACAGTGAATACAGACACAATAACTGTATTATTGCTATAGCAAATAATAAAACTTACCTTGTTTGATAGGCTGCTGATTAGAGAAGGTGAGAGGAGTAACAAGGAATTTGGTTTCAGCTACCTGTACCCAGTGGTGCAGAATTTTTATTGTCCAGACACCAGGTCGCAGGGGCAAATTCAGAGGTGGTTTGTAGTGAGTAAACTCGGCACTGGATTCAATAAGAATATCATATGTTGCTGCAATTACATTAATAGGATCCACCCAGATGACAGTCACAGTGACGTTGGGGCCTTTTCCCCATTTCTGCATGCCAACTGGCTCATCTGTTGGCCCGAGGAGTCCTCCAAAATTCCGGAAAAGCCTTTCCTTGGCGTCCCATTCGGTGCCAATCTGAAATGGAAGAACACACGGCTGCTGGCATCATCTCTGTAAGCATCTCAGACCCTTGTGTCAAATAAGGGCTCTCAAGAGACACAAATCACGTTTCTCTAATGGCATGAATTATACATACATATAAAAGCTGACTGCAACATGACCTAAGATCATAATGTGTACACAAACTGTGCAACCACCTCGAATGCAAGGCTTGCTGTTTTGGTCCACTTCTGACTGATAAAAAGGTTTTCTTTAGCTTAAAAGTGACATAACAGGCTATAGCAGCTCTCTCTTCCTTCCACGGAAGGAGTCAGTAAGGGACCAAGCCTAGTGACTGAACACAGGCTATGCACAGAAAAAAAATTTGACCCATCATCTCCTGGGTCATGAAAATCTGAGAGATGGAACCTGCAGTACAGACCTAACCAGCTACTGCTAAGACCAGGAGAGAAGCTTTTGCTGCTGACTTTAGGACAAGTCACATCAGGTCTTTCACAACACTCCATCCATGAGATGCTAATCTTCTTGCACTCCCTGCCTGCCTGATGGGGGAAGTTATTTCTTTTCTTACTGTCATAACAATGTCATTGTTTTTTTATTTATTCGCTAAGGAACAGTAAACCAGCTGATCCACAATATAGTGTAAATATTTAACGGACTTTGCTTTTCCCTAACAGCCTTCATATTTCAGTGCTCTTTATATGAATTTCAGTGGTTCACCCATAACCCACAGGGTGACAAAAACTTACAGGCTATTGCCATTAAATCCCTCCTAGTCCTCCTTCAGGTCTTCTTTTGCCTTAATCTCCTGATAGTGTAGATCACCAAAGAGTTGATTTGTTCCCTGTACAGAAACCATCTGATTCTCTAAAGTGGCCTCCAGAGCCCCATGCACACCCAGGTGGGATCCCCACTTTCAGAATATATGTGGATATTGCAGATTCCACCAACACAGAGCTGTCCTTGTCCCCAGGCTTCACCTCGCAGGGGCATGGTCAGAACCTGCTTTCCCAAAAGCAGTTTCAAGAAATAAGTGTAGCTCATTTGCTTCAGAAATTTTTCTTCTTGATTTCATCTCATTTCATGAGAATAAGTGATTCCAATATAATGCCAAAATCCCCACAAATCCCCAAAACGTAACAATTACCTGATGATGCCTATTACTACCGATACCTGTACTGGAAACTGTCCAGTCTCCAGTCCCTTCTAAATAAATCCCTGTGGTTGGCAGACAAATTACAGGAGGACTGCAAGCAAAAAGCTACAAGGTCAGTAAAATAAACCCTACCATCCTAAATCCATCTGTCATCATATGAATTCCTCCTACCGGACTATGACACTGCAGAATATGAGACAAAATGAGCCTTCCACTACTCTGCAATCAACACAGCATTTCTGGTATTTCAGAGGTATTTCACCCAGCACACCAGCTAATCAAACCAGACAGCGTAGCCCAGATATCAGACCCAGGCATCGACTGCCTCGAGGAGCTGTCAGTGCGTACTCTCCTGACAAGACTGACTGAATATGTATGGAAATAAGCTGAGAAAGAAAATTTCCTGACCAGATCTTATTATCTACTCTGCCAACCTTCACTGAGTGCAGCCATGTCACACCCACCGGTGCTCAAGAGACCTGGAAATAATAAAGCCACAAAATGTGAAACAAATCCACATCCTCCTGGGCAAAGAAAAGCCTATAAGGAAGCTCTTTGCACTACATTCGACATTTCTTACTGAAGAACTCCTTGAAGAAAACTTACTTCATCCTCGAAAATTAAACATTCATTCCTGACATCCAGCTATTTCCCCTCTCTTTAGCCTTTCATCCCTGGGAAAGGAAATCAGAAAGTTACAGTCCCCTTGCTCCAGCCTCCAGGTGACACTGCTCAATACCAGGTTGCACAAAAGAAGTTGAGACGTTCACATGCACAAAGGTTTATTTATTAGACTGCTCTGCAGAAGAACTAAGGTTGCTTTTGGGGAAAAAATATAACAAAATCGTTGCCTGGTTGCTAAGCTTTGTGCGAGCATGGTTTTGGGCTCCCTAATGCAAACCAAAAGTTACAGCCAAAAGGCCGGGGAAGAGAGGAGGAAAGGACAACCTGAGAGAGCCTGTCACACCACTGTCAGGGTGTGCAGGTCCATGAAACAACAGCACAGAACCAAAAGGAGGACACAGGGCAGGCCCTTGGCAACACAAAGGCACCTGGGCACCCCGAATCCCCCGTGCCCCAAAGCCAGGGCTCACACCAAGGCTCCACAGGCCCCTCAGGAAAGGGACAGGCAGGGAGCTGTACACATCTACTCACAGGATCTGCCCTTTGTGTCTGGTTTCCAGCTGGGGACATAATTTCCCATGCTGCTCAGCCTGCAGTACAGCTGCTTTTAGAAGCACAGTATTTTATAGGGAATTTTCCTTAAAGCACTGGTTAGAGGTTTTATATCTCTTTCCCCCCTTGAACTTTACACAGCTGAGTTCCCAGGACCAAGATGTCTGATTTTACAGGGCAAGAGATACTACAGTTCTATAATAATTTTCACAGCCCCTTAAAACACTGTGAGTAGGCTTTCACTTTCAAATGGAATACACAAAGTATGGGATGGAATCAAGCAGTAATGAAAATCTGATCAATTATGAAGGGATGTGGCAGAGAAACTGACATTTTCCCCATCATTATTTTAATCACCATTAGTTTGGGCTTCAAGAGCAAGCACTGTACACAGGGTATGTTTGGAAAGCTGGAAATCTCTCATTGGCTTAAAACTTCTGTTTCTATCTCTGTTTGGTCCCAAGATAAAATTTTCCCAAGATAAATTAGGCCCTGATTATGGGTTTGTGTCTCATTGCTCACCAGAAACAGGACCATTAGGTTCACACAATGCACACTAATTGCCTGCCACCTAGTTTATTTTACTTTCTGTGATGAATCACAAGTCTTAACAAGACCAGAAATGAACTTGGTGTTCATCTGACAGACAGTGAGATGAGGCTTTTGGTTCAGTACAGCAAATAAATCTCCTGCCCTCCTTAGAAAAGTTGCCTGAACCCAGGCTGGCAGGACACATACTGTGTGCATTGTGCACAAGCCAATTCTAGGAGGTGTGGGAGTTTCACACTTGGAAATCATCTCTCTCAGATTTCCTCTAAGTTTATTTTATTTTACTGAGCCCAAGGCTGAGTGCAGAACACTGTCATTAACCCTGCCAGCCGTGGGGCAGCCCAGCTGGCCCATTTCTTTCCACTTGTCTTTCCATGGTGTGTGGTGAAATCGGCTCCTCGGGAGGCAAAGTCTGAGACGCAAAGCAGAGGGCAGGAAGCAGTGACTGGAGAGATCCCATCATCTCTGCTGCAATCTCAGTTGTGCATCAAGGTCACAGATACACTCGGGAGCACACTCAATGCAGCATATTTGTGCTCTTCCTGCTGGCCCCGCTAGTGTGATCTGGGAGAGGGAAGAAAGCTCCCAGATAAAATAGCCCCATTCAGTTTTTAAATTCCTGCCAGATCATGGGGTGAAAGTTGTTGAAGAACCAGCAGTTCTATGTCCCAGTAAGCACAAATCTTAATTCTCATTTCTGTGAACACTAATGCTCCCCCATCTTAGCTAAACTGCTAAGTTTGTTTTCCACTCACTGGACTTTGACAAAGCAGTGGCATTTTAATAAGCTGGATCAGAGCTTTCCAGCCACACTGAAGCTGAAGAAGTTAATGCTGGATTTATACCAGGGTAACTGAGAGAATGATTTGGCTCAGAGGCAGAGATCCCTGCAGGCCAAGGGAAGGCAGAAAGTAAAATAAACAATTAAGAAAAGATTAAATTATTGACTTTGCACCTCCTGGTCTTTTAAAATATGAATCATCTATAAAAGGAAAGGACAATTAAAGAGTTTAGGTGAGAACATATAATGAAAACAAGTAGGCAGCCACAAAAAGTCTTTTTGTGAGTTTCAAACAGAAGAAAATATTTCCTTATCCTGAAAAAAGCTCACCGGTGATTAAATTCTTCCCATGCTTTGCCCTCACACGGCTTCCCTGCAGCAGCAGTTCCTGTGGGGTTGCTCACACACCAGCCGTGGTCTGTGAGGCCGTGAGGAGCAGCTCCTTAGTCCCGTGGGATCCAGGGATCCTCCCTGCAGGGCAACACGCTCCACAGAGCTGTGGGCACTGACAGGCCAGGGGAGGCTGGCACAGGGCACTGCTGCAGCAGGACATCTGTCAGGCAGGCTCGTGCTTTGCTGCAGGACTGGTCTGGGGGGAAAAAAGGTGCCCTGTGGCCAGGGGGGACCTGGCAAGTGGCCAGTGAGTAAATTCTGGTCTCAGGTTAGCTTCCTCCCTACAACTGCAGTGAAGTCAGACGTATTCTTTTTGATTATTTTTGTTTGAGTTCTAGAATACCAAGATCAATATATTCCTTTCTATCATACTGTTAGAAAAAACTCTGTCCCTGCTGCCAGACCAGTTGCATTCTAAAAGAGGACCCAGAGCAGACATCAGGTTGAAAGTGAGATTAAAAGTACTAAATAAACAGCAGAAATACACCTACAAATCACAAGAATTAAGGCTTGTATGACCATTTATCACTGCATGAAATGGCAAGCCTACCATCAGACACATTGATAAATGAAGCACACTTTCCATCCATCTCTTTAATGGTACATTAGTGTCATGGATTTGCCATGCACACCAAAACACTGAATCCCACCTAGGCATTTCTTAATTGCCCAAGGAGATGGTAATTTATGGACTTAGCCATAATGACTAGAACACATTTGTTCAATCAATTTTATACCTTAATTGAAATTTGTGGCTTAACAAGAAAAATCATGAAATTAACTGCTCAGGCAGTTGTATCTTTAAAGCAGAACACAGATGTCGGGTTCTATTAGTGGTCAACTTTCCTGGTATATTTTAGGGTACATTTTCTACACTCTATGTCAGATGCTGAGAAAAATTCCTAGAAAAAATGACAGGATTTGGGGAAAATCTGAGTCACCACTGTGATAGTTCTCTCTGTTGTGTTACAACATCAATATTCTGCTCACATCTGGCATTGATACCTGACTATCACTAATTTTATGAGGTTTTTTTTCTGCATAATCTGAAGAGAAATGTTTAAAGACATCACCAATCACATCTGGAGTTGCAGACAAATGACATTTTCCCCAGGTGCCTTTCGCAGCACTCTCAACAATGATGGTTGCAAAACTTTTAAGTAAGTTACTGAACCCCTCTTACAACAGCAAAGGCCTTCAATTTGTTCTTAAAACAGAAAGCAGTGAGGAAACTCCGAGTAACCTGAGAAGTGAGGGTTGACCACAGGTCTGACCTGGCAACAGTATCTCCTCTGAAGAGGATGTGCATTGTGCTAGACAGCCACTCTCACCTAAAATTTACATGGAATACAGTTTCCAAAGGCTGCTGAATTGGTATGCAATCTCTTGATGCCACAGGCTCACGGGTGGCTACGAACACTCACCTCTGAGAACTGCAACCTTCCAAAATCGCTTGGTGGACTTGCGACCTTGAAGACTTTCTTGGGCATCACCCACGTCTCCAAAGTTTCTAGTTTACTGACAGCCAGATTGGTGGCGTGGTGCCTGATCAGGAAGCCTTGGAAACGGTCAGCAAGGAAGTAAAGGTGGACGGAAACTGGATGGCCCATGGGGTAGTATCTGTAAAACAGCACATACACACACTCATCAGTTACACGAGAGAGACATGAAATCTCCATTTACTTGGAGCTAATGGCTTAAGAAGCATTCATTTTAACTAGAAAATCCACCACTGTACATTAAGAGATTTCAAATGTGTTCATGACTCATTATCAAACATTCTTAGGCTGTTCCGATTACCCCGAAACGTAAAACGTTACTAAGAATATGTGCTCCTTTAGAGCATATCCACAGCTCTAAGCTCTTTAGGAGGTCCCTCTGTGTGTCAGAGAACCCCCCTACCTAAGCACCTCTTCTGGGTAGGAAGTGCCACCCAGAGATATGCACAGATCATGAGGCTGTGCAGCACTGTTTGCTCAGATAAACTGTCGGATAAAGGATACCCTAGCAATGTGCCTCTGCTTCAGGTGCCACCTTTCCTGCCCCAGCAGAGTCAGTGCCTGCCCATGTGGGAGAGCACGGAATGCTGCAAGGCCGAGCATCAGCGCCGAGCCCCCTCCATTCCCAAACCCCTGCCCCAAGGGCACGGCTCTTCAGGGTGGCACTGCAGCCAAGGACACCAGGATCCAGTCCCCATTTTCCTATATTTTAGGAAATAAACTTCACATGCCTTAAAGACTTGAGATTTAAAAAAAACTAAACTGATAAAAGGTCAAACAACCAGGCAAAACCTATCATTGGGAGATTTGGGGGCATTTGGTTGCAGTTGAGATTTAAAGACATTGCGTTTGCAGCTTCAAATAATTAATCTGTATGGTCAGTTGTCTGCTACAGTCTCAGAAACACCTGTAATGATATTTTGGTTCATATGGATGCATAAATAATTAAAACCGTGTTATTCATAGCTTGGAAATCAAATCTTTTACTACTTTGCAGCACTGACATTAACTGCAAAACAAGTTGAACCACCCTGTATCACACCTTCCCAGTAAGTCAGCTAAGTCTGACTCCTCGTGCTTGTTACCACAGCTCAAGACATGAGCAGTAAGAGGAGCTGACCAATGAAGACACTTTCCATTGCACGAGGCCAACAACACCCAGAATGAAGTCTCTAGAGCTTGAGAAATAAACATAAGAAGACAGGATACAAACACTGATGAACTGAGCAAAAACACAGCAAAGCTATGCAGGCAGTACCACCAACAACCTGACTTCTGTTCTGAGTACTGAGACCTCCTGTCTTATGTGTGCAGCAGCAAATATTTACAATATCCTTGAAATAGTCTGAGTAAATTGCCTGTTGGCAGCAGTGAGTAAAAGTGCCTAGAGATGGAAGAAATAAATTAAATCCCAATCACACATTAATGTTGCTCTGAGAGAAGATGGTAATACGCAATCTCATTTGGTACCCGAGCAGTCTGTGGGGGGCACGGCTTTCTGAGGCTGTGAGCTGGCCCCTGTTAGAAAAGTGTGCAAGGCAGCTTCTTTTATAAACATCCCCCGCTGGTGCTGCAGGAGCAGCAGGGACTGACTCCAAATGTGACCTGAAGCAGTAGCGGCTTTCCTGGCAGTGCCGGAGGTAGCGTGAAACGAGCTGGGGTGAAACTGCAGGATCAGCTGACTCGGTGCTGCTGTAGCCCCAGCAGCAAAGGAACATTGTCGAGGTGCTCAGCCCAAATACATCCCTGCCAGTACTGTGTTAGAGACATGCAAAATTACTGGAGGGAAAGAGGAAAGGTATACAGGGATACATCTAGAAAGACAACGTAGTATCGAAGAGATGTGAATCATAAACCTGAGGAATATCCACCTTTCTGTGATTTAAACTGGATGCTGACTCACAATGTTTCGAGGGGCTCAAGTAGGTATGAAAATGAAGCCTCCACTCCGTATCACAGTGCAATTCCTTCCTGCACTGTTTCAGGAGGCTCCAGCCTGCTTTATTCCAGGGACAGCTGCAAGCAGCAGTGGGTGACATGATGTCCCAATCTATAATCTGAGCAAGCTTGAAAAGCACCTTGAGCTCCCATGCAATGGAAAGTTCCTCAAAAAAGATACTGATAATTGATGTAAATCAGCGTCAGAACACTGGCAAAAGGAATAGGCACAAAAGTAATTGTCAAATTATTTCAGTGCTTTCACACAGTCCCCATCCTCTCCGTTGGCTTCACTTTGGAGGACAAATGGCCCAGCCCTTCTTTAGGTCTGCCTTTATTTCATTTAAGGAAGGCATGCTACTAGTGATTATTTCTATCTAATTGTTATTGATCTTCTATTGCTTTGCACCGGTAACCTTCACTGACAAAACTCTAATAGGAATCTGGAGCACTTATTGCCACATCTTTCTAAATGGGACATTGCTCAGCACTTCCATGACTAATTTAGGAAGGTCAAGGCACATTTGGTTCCCTCTCGAGAACACAAGAGGGGCACTGTCCATCCATCAAAGCACACGGAGTGTTTTCAGTGTTGCTAACTTGGGCTGTTAGGAAAAAAAACCGGAAGGGCCCAGAAATACATTCTGAAGAATGAATTAAGAGGCGGTAAAGTAAGACTTTAAAAGATGAACCCTCTCTGCTTTGAATGTAAACAGCTTCAGATGTGTTTGCAGGCAGTGAACATCTACCGTGAAGAGAGCCTTTTCTGTGCAAGTCTAACTCCTGGAATTCTTGTTTCAAATCTCTTTTAGACTGAATTCTTCTTTGCTAGCCTTATAGAATAGCCAGAATAGAATATTCCCTAGAATATAGGGAAAATTTCCCTTTGGAGAATAAGGACCTTCATTTTATATATATATATATATAAATTATATTTATATATGAATACATTTTATGTATTGGTGCTAATAGATTGTACCAGTTGCAGCACTTTTGGCACAGACAGCTGCACCAAGCAGGCAAACTGAGCCAAACAAGCAGCTCTGTGTACTCCATGTGTGCTCCCAGGGGAACAAACAAGCAAGGACCATTAACCTGCCTGTGTTCAGATTAGTTCTGAAATCCTGTCCTCTGCTCTTGGTAACCATAATAGAGGTGAACATGACCTCTGCTGCAATCACACAGAGGGTTTAGGAGCTGTGGCTATAATACACTCGCTGAAATTAATCAAGGAAAACGCAGCAGTGGGGGTAGCACTGCCCAACTGGATCCTGTCAGTCTTCATCAGGCTGGAAAGCAGCTCCTTAAAAGTGCAGCAAACAGGTCACATAATGTCAACCCGGAATAACCAATGCTTTATTATGGACATAAACACTCCTGGAAATAAGCGCTGTGCACTTGCAGCTGCCTGGCCCCGTTTGCGAGGGCGGGTTCCAGCCAGCACGGCCGAGTAGAACGATCATCCCCGGCAGCTCGGCGGCCCAGTCAGCGTCCCCCATGAGACACCCCAAAAAAAAGAGAAAAGGCAGGCCCAGGCTTACCGGCAGCTGTTGTCTCCGGCAGCGTGGAAGGAGGTCTCGGCTCTGCGCAGGCCCAGGCGGGAGAACGCGTGGTACATGGTGAGGGCGACGTCGCTGAGGGTGTGAACCCCGTCGGGCTCCTCGAACACGTTCTCCCAGTACGCCCGCAGGCCGGGCGTGCCAGACGGGTAGTTGCCGTACAGGTAATAGTCCAGCTGGCCGATTATCTCTTGGTTCACTACAGCTTCGAATTTGCGGGCAAAGAAAGTTGGCCTGGCAGTCTGCTGTTGAGATACGACAGGAAAAGACACTGAGCGAGTCCCCATTTTCGGCCATGACATTTTGTCCTAATCAGTGGGTTGGAGTTGAGGACATGAACTGGTTCTCTCCATGGACAAAGATGACTTATAGGGTCTCCTTTCTGCCCATTCACTGTTAGGAGTGATGTCAAGGTTCGGGTAAAAACTACATAGTTACATGACAAAAACACAGCTGTGTCAATCCCTTCATCCCAACAGCCTCCCCATGCTGCCTTGCTCTGGAAGGCTCTCCAAATGCCAGAGCAGCAGGGAATGCTTTCTAAGCCCCCATGTTTGCCTGGAGACAGTGCAGCACTGGCACAGGTTAGGCAGGGAACAAACCGTCGTGTGGCACAGGGGCTCAGAAGAGGCAGAGCGGCGTTTTCTGTGTGTGGATTTGCTGCTAGGAGGTGGTAAGAGGACTCGGGGAGAGGTGCCATCTATGGCTGAGGTTTCTCAACTTCTCAGTGGTCCTGCACAGATTTTTTGCTCTGCACTTGACGCAATCTTGAGCATATTACTGCTTTATATGCTACTCAACGATGACAAGCTTTAAAAAAGTCTTTGTTTCACCTTGCTCATATTTGAGCACGGGTTCTGAGGTGCCAAGGAGTTCAAGGGTGCCCCAGATGGTTGGAAAATTCATTTAAGGATGCTCAGTTTTACTCTGAGACGGCACATACCATGGGGCTCTCTGATCTGTGCCTCTGCAGCTCTCTTTGTGCCTCTGTGCGAACTGTGAGCCAGCCTTCTGGTGCCCTGTGTTTGTGTGAGGGGCTCTCTCACCAGGCAAGTGTCAGAAACTGCCTTTACATCTATTCTAATTTTGTGCTTTCCCTTCCAGCTCAGTTTACTTGATTGTTTTCTGAAATATCGTTGTGGGTTCACAGCCTACAGCAGGTCAGGCTCTGCAGTCTGGCAGAAGTTTTTTAAGACTTGCCATTTATTCTGTGCCGGAGACTTTCCTGGGATTGGTGTTAGGGGCAGCAGAGCCTCTCTTAGATAACAAACATCTCATTTGCTCTTTTTGTGAGTGCCTGTGTCACTGACTTCAAGCGTGCCTGGTAGGCAACACATTACAGTAAAGATCTCTGTTTCAGAGCAGTCATCATTTCTGTGCTGCAGGGTAACACATTCCCCATCCCACACAAAGCCTGAACAAACATGCTTTATGCAGGGAAGCCCGAGGAGCTGCAGGGATGGAATTGCAAATCTGGTGACCTTGAAACAAGCGGCTGTTCATTCTTAATAAAAGATACACAGGTCAGATACAGCCTTGAGACTGGGTGCACCCTTAAGCACAGGATTTGCTCTCATGTCTGGCTTGAGGAAACTATCACAAAGGAACCGATTAAACTTTTTAAGGCAGCACTGCCAAACCTGGGTGATCAAAACCTCATGACTAAGGCTCCCAAAACCACAAAATGAACTTTAATATAAACATCCTGATGAATATGATCATGAAAATGTATTTGGCTTGTGCTATGTAAGTCTCGACCAGGCACACTAGTTAACTTCTAAGTTTTTTTTAAAGATGCTAAACTTTGCTTAACACTGAAAGCCAGGAGTTTAATGAAATCATGAAAGCACCTGAGCTGGAACTTTGGGGCAAATTCACAAGAGTTACCAAGTACTAGTGGTACCATGAGAGATGTGTCAAGCTTCCCACCTTTCTAGCCCAGCAGATTACCAATGCCAAGTAGTCCAAAGAGTTGCTTTGTGACCTTACCGTGCAAGTAGTATGTCTCAAGGGCTAAAACGCAGGAGAACCAATCTTTTGTTCTCCTGCAATTAAGATCAGAGCTTCCTCACATCTCTTTCTCCACCCGACTGATGGAGTAAAAGGTTCCCTTCCCATTCCCTGCTGCAGCCGTGCAGCCAGCTGGCCTCTCCACACCCCGGCAGAGGGGAAAGAGCCTCTCTGAAGTTACGTTCAGTTACCTGGAAACGGTGAAAGTCTGCGGGTTTGAAGTCATTAGGTGAACAGCCACACCAGTCAACAATGTGCTTGTATTGACACTTGCAACCGAGTTTACGATTCCAGTTCGTGATGCGCAAGTTGTTGTCCACCATGGAGTCACAGTATGGACTATTCTCCAGAACAGTGTGAAAGAAGGACTGCAAGAAAAGACAGAGCAGATCACTGTATTTTGCTCCTCTAACTTCCATTTTCTCCTTCACTTCAGCCCACGGACCCAAACCCAGTGCAGGTGACTTATCTTCGTTCGAAATGACAGAACTAACAAGCTCTGTTGTTCTGTCATATATGAGACATGTTCGGATTCCATAGAGCATGAAAAAGTCACGACACACACTACAGACACAACCAAACTGCAGTAACACACAGCTGAGGCCTTGCTCCGATAACCTGGCACAGAAAAGCTGCACTTCTGCAATGGCCAGCTTTGTGCAGTGGGAGTCCAAAGGACTCCAGGAAAGGCCCCAGTGTCAGCAATTATTTTATTTATATTTCAGCTGTATGAGCAATTCTAAGAAATTCCCATTATTTCTTGTCTGTAAGTTACTCTCTGGTCTAACAGGTTTAGGACTATCTTCCTAAGCAATCTGCTAATAATATCTCAGGTTGTTTCCTAAGACAGTTCTCAAAACTACACCATCACCCCAGGTACTATGAAAAATATACAGTCCCAGACAGCTCTTCCGTGGGTGTCTCTACCACCAGCACTCTGAAATGCATTGCTAACTGAGTGGCCTTGTTCTGAAATACACTGTTCACCCGAGGCACCAGAAGGACATTCTGCCTCCTGCATTTACGTCTGAAATCATAAGTCTTTATTTGCTGACTCGTGGCAGCGTGGAATTCCTATTGGGCTATCCTAATTATATCATCATAATATCAGCTATTCTATAAATCATGTGCAATGGGGACTGATAGGGCAGGTTAACAGGTCAGTGAAAGCAGGACAGTTTTAAGAAACCAGCTATGTATCTTGCAATGCAAACCTTGTAGAAAAAATGCTATGGAATATCATCAAATTTAGCCCTGGAAGAGACCATTTTCGGAGCAGTGACTTCTCTTTAAAGTCAGCAATAGTAAGATCTATAAATAACTAGCACAACATTAGCATGGCTGGCCCCCAAATAATCCCCCTACCCTTTTTAATGTTAAATGACAGCCCAGTGAATATGGATTTTATGCTTGAACTGTTTGGTTAAACCCATAAAGGCATCCATTCTCATTCATGCGAGAGGAGGAAAAAAAAACCCTACCCAATTACCCATTGCCCTGTATCCTTTTATAGCAATACAGAAATTTCTCTAGATAATGGATGAAAAGGTTATCAGAGTTGAGAGAAAAGGTGGTTTTTAACAGAAATGGGATTAAAAGAAGATTACTCAACATGCGTGTGGAATAATAAACCCCTACCAAAAGGCGACAATTTCTGCGCTCCACCACAAGCTAATGAGCCTAGATTTGCAAGATTGGTCTCATCAATCCCTGGGAATGTTCAGAAGCCAAGGAAGTTTTTATTTTAAAGACAGTCAACCGGGTCTTCCTTGGGATGGCTGAGTGCTACACACTCTGGGAGCAGGGCCTGACAAGCCAGGGGAGTAACGTACCTGCTGAGGCAGGTGAAGCACAGCCTGACAACCCGCCAGGCTCCGTGCTCTACTTGCAGATAACGCACATTCCCTGACACACTGCTGCGTGCCAGACAAAAACCCATCCTGGTGTGTGCTCCCCTTCTGCATCACTTGTAGCCAGAGCCATTCCTGAGTGATCTAAATGATTTGTGACTGTGCCTTCTAGCTGAGTTTTGAACGGAACAATAAACCTTTGTTTGTAGGGTTTATATTTTTAAAGAAAAGCGCTGGATAATAGCAAGAAAAGCTACTTATGAAGACAATTCGCCATCTCTAATATCCTTCAAAAGCTTTGTGCAGGAACAATTTGCAAGCAAAGGACAGCTGGATTTTTGGTTGTTCGGTAACAGATTAATAGGCTTAGAAGGATAAAACAAAGCCATTCCTTGCAAAAAAGTCCCACAAACAAACAAAGCAATAAACAACTGCAAAAGATGTTTAACCCTAAAGGTGATGGGAGTAAAATTCTCATTACCCACTGTGGGGTGTTTCAAAGCCCACCAAAATCAGGTGAAAGCCCCTCTGATTCCGATGATCTTTGGGACAAGCACAAACTCTGCAGGTTTGAACACAGAGAGGGATTGCTCTGGATTCACATACCTCAGCAGGAAGCAGCGTGTAAGAGTAAAACCTCTTCATCTTTGTTACCAGGTCATCATTAGAAAAAGTCACATACTCCACAAACTTCCTGTTTAGGAGAAACCAGTCTGACCCTCCATCGACTGTGATTCCTTCTGGAATCTTCCGGTCCCCCAGGCGCCACATGTGTGTATCGCATTCCAGGAAAAGCCGATCCAGTCCTTGTTTTCTGATAAATCTGAGGGAATACAATAGCAGTCATTAAAAGTTAATTTGTATTTTGTTATCACCACCAGCGCTATAAATAAAAAGCTACTTTCTCAAACAAAAAAGGATCAAAAGGTCACTTGTTTATATTTCTGTTCTACTCCTAAATAATGCAGAGAGGTTTAATAAATAATTAATCAGTTATACATTCAGTTATAGAGGCAAAGATCAACAGATTGCTTTTAAACATCATTTTACACCTTCTGCTGTCCTAAGGCAGAACTGTGCAGATGACAGAGCTCTATGGCATCAAAGTCCATAATGCTCATTAACCCTCAACAAACCACTGCAGAAGAAGCAAACATGAACAAGAACTAAACACAGTCTGTGTGACAGGCTTCTGCCTCTAAATAAATTCATAGTTTTCCAAAAACCGCAAACTGTACATAAAGGTAAAATGACCAATTTGCTCCTATGTTATTATTCCATTAATTTTTCTATTAATTAGGAAGAAATACCATTGTATTGGTCTTTGCTGTAGAAAAAGCATGATTGCTCCATATTCAAGTCTATGGGGAATAATGTTTTGTTCTTGCTGAACCATGAATAAGAGGAGCAACTGCAGAACTATAAAGTTATGGAAATGAATTATTTGAGACCAATAAAATAATAATTAAAAAAAAGCTCGGAAATCAATCTGTGTTTGAAAACACTTTTGATTGGATGCCCACACTTGTTTTGAGGCTGTCTGATCCAGGTTTCTATTTGTTACTCCATTCCCAGAATGATTTCCCAGAAGGAGAAGCAGGGCAGCCATGAATTAGCACACGCCCTCGCAAGGGGGGGCTGAGCGCCGTTAATCCCGGTGAGTTGCGGTGTTGAACACATCCCACACGTTCTGAGCAGCAACAAATGCTCGCTAACCAGGCGCTGCAGAACTCACAGCAACACACCGAGTTCTCTCTGGATGGAGGATCTGCAGGGCAACAGGAGCTGCAGCACCTGCAGTGGGGAGGGCACCGTGTTCCCTTCCTGAACCACACAGAGCTATGCCAGGGTGTTTCAGGATTAGGAAGTCAATATGACATTTCAGAGGTCATCAAACACATGCAACCGAAGGAAGGGGAAAAGAAACAAAAGTCAAGGAACAGCACCAAAGCTTTCTGGCCTCCTGCATCTGGAAACATGAGCGTTAACCCCGTAGGCCAACTCCCTGGTTTAAGTTCTGTTCTACACCAATCGAAGAACTGAGATGCAATTATGAAATGGTGCATATTAATTTTCAAAAGGGCCGTAAATGACTTCAGGGTCTATGTCCTAGTGATAGCTATGTCTCTTTTCACAGTATGAGAAGAGCTCCTCTGTTAACACAACAGTGCAGAAAATGCGTAAATGAGAGTCAAGAAATTTTTCTTTCCATGAACAAGTTTCTAATTTCATGTTCCATTATGAAGGATAATAGAAAAGTCTTGCAATTTTAATGCAGTCCTCTGGAATGTAATCTTCAAATTCAATATTTATGCAGTTATCTCCAAATCAAATATTAATGTGCCTGAAAGTTTGGTCATTTATTTATTTCCCTCAAAACTAAATGCTCATTTGAGTTAATTATTTTAAGAAAATAATAGAATTTTATCGACCATATTTAAATAGGAACATAGAGTTCTTTTCCATGAAGTAATTTCTTTCAACTGCTATCTCTACCAATTTATCATACTTTACTCTCATTTTCAAATACAAGGTTTTTTGGCTGCAATAGAAACCCTCAAACCAAAGAAATCACCTTTCAAATTTCAAAAACTGTTCTACTTACAAACTCCCTCAGCCTGTATCACATGATGGGGCTTACAGCTAACTGGTACCAGAAAGCAGTTACACAACTTCAGCCTTATTGTCTGAACTTGGCAATAGAAGAGCATGATTACACTCCAGAGGAGAAGGTCCCAGCAAATCCTGACTCACAGCTTCGTGTTTTCCAAAAGAGTTGACAGGCTCCTTTTTTCTATACTCACACGGTTCTGTGACTTTTTTGAGCTAATGGGGCTTGGATAAGCAAATCTCAGCATACGGAGTGACACAGGTCAATTCCTGGGAGTACAACTGTTTTCACACCAAATCTCAGGCCCAAATCCTATACAACATGGTTACCAGAAGAAAACCAGTCACTCATCCTGCAGCAAGGCAGCGATGCCTTTGGAGAGCTCCAAAGAGATGATCCTTTTGCTAATGCTTCTTGAAACCTTCCTGGAAACACCATATCAGGTTTTAGATACCAGTAACAACCAAACAGAAAGCAGGCATTTTTCAGAAGGCTCACCCTTACTGGGCCTCTTCACACACAGTCATTACACCTAAAAGGAATAACACATGAGCATACCAAGTAATTTCTATGATCTATGAAGCAATGGTTTATACAAGGGGCTGTGAAGACACAGCTCTCCACTGGGCCATTGCTTGCTGTCCATTTATGTTCCTTGGGAGCCAAGGGGGCCAAGGATATTTCAGATCTGCTGGAAGCTAAACGATTCTGCCTGAGGAGGCAGCAGCTGCCCCAGCAAGCCTAGGCAGTGCTGCTGGCACAGAGAGCTGAACCGCAACCAAAGTGGAAAAGGTGGATAAGACTTCGTTCTTTTTTTTCCCCCCAGGCTCTGTTCTAGGATGACTGATGCTCCCAGCTACTCCAGCAATAGCAATTCTGGCACTCAGGCAGGCAAGAACTTACTCTAAGCATACTGGATATTGCTGGAGGGAAAGGGGCCATTTGTATGCCACACAGGCCTTTTCAAGAAATGAAAAACTCTCAAATGCTACAAATAGCTCATAACGATTCTTAACTAGCCATTCAAGAATGCTTGCAGCCACCTCTGAAAAGAAAAATAGCAAAATGGAGGGCAAAAGCATGACCCTACTGATTTGTTTCTAGTCTAATACTGTATTTCATTAGTTTCTGGTTATGCTCAATGGAATACCAAACCAGTATGTTTTATGAAAGCAAGCTTTAGAGAGAGAAATGAAATGCAAAAAGGTGTGTTTTTTCCCCCTTGTCTTCTTCTCTTGGGTTTTACAAGACAAATTAAAAGTAGAAAAAAAATTGGATTAGTAAGATAATTTCAATAATCTTAGTCAATGTGAAAAAAATCGAGGTGCTTCCTGTCACCCTGAACTTCAGGTAAGACTGGCAGACCTCTGCCAACCACAAAGGTACTGGCCAGGACAATGACATCCAATTGCACCAGGGTATGGTTGGCCAAATACAACAGACATTATCATCAGGTGAAGCGACTTGACCTATCTCCTAATCTAAAACAAAATACAGGAGGAAAATAACGATGATAAGAAAAGAGAGTCAGCCAGGAGAAAATAAGATTAAAATAAGACTGGGGTTAAGAAAAAGCAGGCCATAGGATGTGGTGAATGCATGTTGCCACCTGAGCTCAGCAATCGGGCACTGACACGTGTAAAAGGTGTCGTTTGTGCCCTATGTGTGGATGCAGCCCTGGGGTTTACGCAGTTCCAGATGGTTATTTTTATACTTTGTTAAAAAAAACCCTACTGCCTGCAGCACGTGGTCTGTCACACTGAGTAGAGATGTCAGTCCAGACAGCTCAGGGAACTCCTCTTACTTTGCAGTTTATTAAAATATTTATAATTGCATTTCAAATGAGATTCTGGGATTGTATAACACAAAAAACATTTGTAAGTTGTTTAGCACACACTCTTACAACATGAATATAAACACATAGCTCAGCTCTTATGATATGTTTTTAACTACTAATGTCATTGCACAATTACTTAATATCAGCAAAAATATCACAATCAACTATCATCCTTTTGGATAGTCTTTTCCAAGTGACATTGTATGCCACAGCAACTTGGGAGAGATCCCTGCTCCTGAATGCTCGTACTTAGGCAGTGTATGTAAGTCAGAGAGTTTGCTGTTTTCTCTTTTTTGAAGTCTATGAATCCATAAAATTTTCTAAAGCATCAGAGACCATCAGAGTGCTAAATGCTACTTATCAGTAACTTTATCACTAAAAGGTTTTCATCTGGAAAGAATGTATTTTGTAAGGTGAAGAGGTTTCTTCCTAAAGGTTTCCTGTTTCTGGCCTCTTGCCTAGAAGACCTCCTATCGACATTTCACTGTTAACCAGGTGCACCCTGGACCTCATCATCACTGTCCACGATTTCAGAATAAGAGCTATAAATAAAAGTTACAATACATCAGAGAAACAATTCATCACAAGTCAAAAGTCAGTGTCAAAGCAAGAATCTGTAGAGCTTGGAGCTCCACTAGCAGCATGTTCATGTTTCCCTTAAGGTATGTGAACAAACTCTGCACATTGCTTTATCTGCTCCTCTTTTAACTCTCTGTAGACAAAAATCAGAAGATAACAGTCCATTTCGGTGGGAAAAGTCAAGTAAATATTTTTACAGATAAGAAATACGAGAGTCACTTGCCAGCAGTGTTTGCACAGCCACCCTGGAAACACTTAACCGGAGTCAATCAGCTGGGAAGCATAAAAAGGGTAACTTGAAATTTAGGTGACCAACTACAAAACACAGACCAATAATTTGACAATCTTGAGTGTAGCAGCTGCAACAAGTAATTTGTGAGCAATCTCTAGGCTACCATATATCTCCATAAACCAGTCACTGAAAAATGTTTTGTAATAAGCAAGTTCATAAAACCCAAACCTGTGCAGAGCAGTATCGTTCCCTGCCTGCTCAGGCCAGAAATCCTGGCCTCCACTGAGTATGCAAAAGATTTCCAGCAGACTGCAACACAGGCTCTCTCTTCTTCACCCCATTTCCATGAGTAACTCTATTTGAAGGGTTAAACAATATTTACAACATCTGAAATAATTAACAATTGGCTATTTAAACATGTCCATACAGTACCAGCTAATCATCTGTTTTCCTAAAGATATGATCTTGCAGTATGTTTCCCAAGATCTCTTCCTGTCACGCTGGAAGCCTCCAGGGCTAACCCCCACTCCCAAAATGAAGCTGAAGCTTGAAAAGGGGAACAGTGTCAAAAAGAAATAGCACCTACTTAGTCTGTCAAGATGAGGAAGATTTCCGCCTGGTATGACAGGCAGCACGTGGACAGCACAGAACACACAATTCCTGCTGTTCCAAAAGGCCATGAAAATAACTCAGTACAGACAGAAATGATGGAAGAAAAGATAAATAATAATTTTAATTTGCTTTTTAACATGTTGAAACTGCGGCATCCTAAATGCAAATGTTACGAGGTCAAAATCATAATTCTTCTTATCTTTCTTTAATTCCCTTACTCAGAAGAAAATATTATAAACACAATACTCTCCCAACAATCTCCCTAAGCTTTAATGTCAATGCAGAAACAAACATCAACAATATCAGAAAGAATGTCTCTCTTGACTGGTTTTGCTCTGGTGAGATTGGTCTTAGTTCATGATTGGGCTTATTTGAGGAGCTAAAGCCAAAGCTCTAAGTAAGCACACAAACTGAAATGCTTTTAGTAGCTTTGCCCACTGTGCTAAACACTCAGAAGTCAAGAAGAAACAGAGGGAAATCTTAGTTTTAAAATGTGATTAGCGTTTGTCATCTGTACCTCTGCATGTCCTGCAACAGAGGAGGGCACAGACCCCGTGGAGCAGCAGAGCATGTGTGTGAATGGAGAGGGGCCAACCCTGCACCGTGGGATCACCAGCTGCCCCTTGGCAAGGACAGCGTGGGCTCTGACCTCAGGAGGGCAGGGATTGACCTCAGAGCAGAACACACAGGTGACACAGCCACGAAGAGTAACCCAGTGCTGAGAGATGCAGTTTGTGATGATTGCTCCTGCAATTTGTGTGGGTCTCAGGGAGCTGGGCTGCAAGTCATGAGAACAAGAAGCTCTGCAGGAAGGATTTTTTGACAGTCCATGTTACCACTGTTGTTTTAATTGTATGTTTAAACACTTTTATGTTCAGTGTGCAAGTAAATCTGGGGCAGACAACTGCTGCTCCATATGCTGGACATAAGGTTTAGGTCATTTACAGTGCAGCAAAAATGATACAGTATTTAATGTCTCTCTCAAGATACAAGGCCACCTTGAAGTACTATGTTCAATGTGGCCCTTCTCAGTGAATGGCATCCTTACTTGGACAGAGTCTATTTTTTTGCAGCAATGACTCCACTAGGAATTGCCTTGTTTTGACAACAGTTCCATACATTTCCTTGTGAGCATAAAGATTTTCCTCTTGGTTTCTTTCCACTTACCCTTCACTTACTTATCTTTTAAGCAACACTGAAACAGCTTTTACAAGGACAGAAATGAAATTACTTCCTCTCACCATCAGGGAGGCCACAACTCAAGTGATTCTGTTTCTTTTTATATTAAATAAGCAAAACTGGAAATGATAATATGCAGAGATGTAGCATGAACTCATCACAGAAAGACTGAATGATATGCAATCTGACATTTTGCCATCTGTTTGCCTCCAATAAATGTCTTCTCTATAAGATTTCTTGTCCCCTCAGCTCCTCTTCTTTTCAAAACCCTCACAACTGAGCAGTCTCTGACCTGGGAATGCTGCTGGGCCCGAGTGGCTGAGCTTGAAGCCACCTCACCTACGTGCTGCTGCTGCTGCAGCAAATACAGCACAGGCTGCTGCTTCCACCATGGCCAGCAGATCCTGCAGATCCCAGCTGGTGCAGCACCCACAGGCACTGCAAAAGGACACCTGGGTGACCACCACAACAGCAGCTCACTGAGGGTTCTACTGTGCTTAACATCTCAGGATCTGCAAGATGGACACTGAAGAAGGAAAAGGAAATGGGGTTTCAAACATTCCAGCTTTCCAAGTGGCTGAGGGCTGGGAGTCACTTCTGTACAGATTTCAAGCTACCAAATCAGGCTACTGACCTGTGGGTACATCAGGGGCAACAACATCTGTTCCAGCCTAAAAGGATGTTCCCTGCCATAACCATTCTACGAAATCTCAGGACCTCAGATGACAGGGTACAAAAGTTACCATTCCTACAGCTGAAAATGAACTGTGCAGTTCAATGTTCCTAGATAGCAATAAGATTTCTGATTGCTTTCCCAGTACCTCACTTTTCTTCCTAATTCTGTTCCAGCCCCATAAAGCATGGCCACTTCAAACTTTCTCACTTATCGCACCTTCCTGAACCAGGATGATCTTGCTTGTATATTCTAAGAACAAAGAACATCCTGCTTAGTCCCACGTCAAGACTTATGGCTGGTTTTGTTTTTCTTTGCATTGACAACCTAGAGCACTGTTTTCCAAAACTGAGAAGCAAAAGGACTACAAGGAAGCAAACTGACAAGCCAAAGCTGTAAAGGCTTTATGGCTCCCTTAATGCTTAGCATAAAGCACTGAGGGACATTTGAAAGTTAGCTGTAATGTCTATATTTTGTAAGTGCAGTCTCTTTGCAGAGAAGATGCATGTTGCTATTTCAGTCGCTACATTTCTCATGCAACTGTTGGGCTGAACTACTTCCAAGCAAAAAATAGATCTTAGTCCATGTGCTCAAAGTGCTTTAAAAAAATTAGCAAAAAGAAAAAAGTATGGCTGAGGGTAATTTGTGGCAAATGAACCACCAAATATTTCTCACGAGACGCAACGTAAATGCTGCTGGAACCTAAGTGGTTAAACTATTCCAACACCAGGGATAATTAATCAGTCTTCCCCCTATTATTTGGGTACTTACTGGTCAATTCATCAGTGCAATACACAACAGCATTTACTGTGTGATCCATTTTCTAACCAACCACCAAACCACCATTAACCCAGCATTCAGAATACCAACAAATAGCTTGTGCCACTGGGGAAAAAAGGCATGAAAAAAGGTCTGCAAGAGTGGTGAAACAGGTATTTATCAGCAGAACTGGGCTGAAAGAGGTGGAAAGTTGGGAAAGTGGTCTAGCCCTTCCGTAATTAAGGTCTCTCCAGCCTCTGAGAACTGGGATGGGATTGTGATGCTCCTTAGTACAGTTCACCAACACTCATAAAATTATCTGGAACCCAGGAGCGAGAAAGGGGACAACACAACTGCGAAGAATAGCATTAACGAGGAGGAAAAAACAGCACAAGAACTCAGATACATAAAGCTTTTAATGGCCTTTTCTTTAGCTGTTTGTATCTTGCCTATGAACTTGAGATTCCTCTAAGATCTAACAGCATCCAGCCTTCACAGCATGTTTACCCTGTTTCCCAAATGATTACTGTGGCAAGATTTTTATAAAAATCTCTTTTTTCCTGCCTGTCATTGAAGATGTCACATTTGACTGTCTTTATATTTTACAATACAACAGCCAGGTGCTGCTCCTGTCCAAAAAAAAAAAATAAAAAATCTGCATATTCCAAACTGCAATAGCTTATACACCTACCAGGTTATTCACTTGCTTTTAACAATCTGAGACATTGAAAAGAGGAGAAAATGTAAGTGTTGCCCAATAAGTACTATGTAATGACTCCAGCCACTGTATGCAATTCCATCTCATATCTCCACCTCTCTTGGGAACAACACTTCTCCAGCTGAGTGCAGGAGCCATTTTCATGTCCATTCCCTTTCCTGAAGCCACTAAAGGAAAATCAGAGTGATGCTCTTCTTAATGATTTTGGCATAACTAAAAGAAAACTTCACTCTGTAAAGGGGAGCCTGGTTTTTCTCCTTATTTGGCAGTAAAACATGTACTGATTGTGAACATGGCTTGAATACAAAGTACATTGTAATAGAGCTGTATAAGCATTTCAGTTTTAAGATGGCACTTCCAGTCTTTCTCTCCGTTATATGATCTGAAGACTGTGATGACTTAAAACTCAGAGTTTCCAGTTGTTTAAAAAGCAGACTTAGGCAATTGAAAAGCGTATTGCTTAGGAGCCATTCTTCATTCACAAATTAAAATTAAAATTACCAGCAGGGGTTATACATTGCTTTCAATGTTATTTAGATGCTGAGATCCTGTATTATTAGTTCACATGTTTTGACAAAAACACCTTGGGCAAGCCAAATCATTATTGTACATGGGGGAGCAGTCAGTATAGTCCAGTGCCCTCTCCCTTATCATGGCTCTAATTAGCTGGTTTAAATAAAAAATTCTGTTCCAGTCTGTTTTGAGATAGGATATTCCAAAGGAGTTTTTTCCTATTGCCTAATAACATGAAAACTGGCCTGTGTTCTAAATCCTTTCCAAAAGCTGGCCTTTTTTTTTTTTTAATTTTATTTTATTATCTTTTTGTTGCCAAACCTTGAGGCTGTTGCTTCTCTTCTAGACCTTACTAAGCTCTTGGCCTTATCATTCGCCTCATGGGGTATTTCTTTTCCCCTGGGCTGTGAGATGATGAGCAAAGAGCAAAATTTAAAAAATAACTGGAAAAATGAATAGAAAAAAATAGTCATCCTTTACTCTTAAATGAGCAAGTCACCAAGTCTGGCTGTGGAAATTCCCCAGGCAAAGGTCACAAGAGGCTGGGAGAATATTTTAAGGCAGCATCACTACCCATCCCTCCTGCTCCTCTGGGGACATGGGCTGGAGGCAGCCAGACACGGGGTGACAGCCTGGATGGGCCTTTGCTCTCCTCACACCTGCCTGTGCAGGTATTTCAGCCCAGAGGAGTTCATCACTCCAACTACAGGGATAACCCTCCCTGGAATGACAACACGTTGGGCATTCAAAGTCAGTTGGGAACTGTGTGTCAAATGGACAGAGCAGAGGGTACACTTATCAGTTTAGACAACACTAAGTTAATGAAACACTAAAAATGAAATATCAAACTAGAGATCTTCACTTCAGATAGAATTTCTCTCTCAACAGGTAGATGTAGAGTTGGAAATTCACCCACAATACAAACAGGGGGAAACTGCTTATTGATCAGCTTTTGGAAACAACGGAATGAATTTTAACCGAACACCAGCATTACTCAGAAAATTCACAGCTGCTGGTTTGAGTGTGTCTCTACAGCTGTCTGGGCTTTGCAGGAGAAGGGGAGCCACTCTATCCCTCTGATAGAAAAACTGGGGAGATGCCAAGGGGTGATGTGAAAGGATGTATTCATCCAGTGGTCAGCAGTGGGAGCGCTTAGGGGACTCAGGGACTAGACAACCATAGCAGATATGGTCAGCAAGTCTGCTGCAAGTTGTGTCCCAAATCATGCTCCCTGATGCACAAGGAATTTATGGTAGAAATACAGAAGAAAAAAAACCCACATGGTGACTTGTTGCAGTACGTTTAAAGGTATTTAGTTGTTTATACAAAGAGAACCATTGAACTACTACTAAGTGGGTTGTTATTCCTGTGAGGGGAGGACAACTGGCACATTAGCTCATTTTATTATTAAATTAACATCAGATTAGTGTGCTTAATTGATCTAAATAGTTCTGATCCAGCTGAAGTTGGCATATTTAAACCAGTTTGATGCTGGCATGTCATAACTCATTAACTATTTTCCTTAGCCAGTTCGGGCAATTTGAGAAGACTCAGGTGCACCAGAGGAGCAGGGAGGCAGAGACCAACTGCTTTTCCCTGGCTCTTTCTCTCCCCTTTTCTAAGCTAACTCTGCTGTCCATCACTATTGCCAGCTAGAGCTGAGTCTGCCAATCACTCTGACACTCTGCATTTCCCCAACGAGGGACTCTCCTGTGAAAACTGTTGACTTGGATTTAAATATTATTCCTCACAGTATTATTTTTTACTACCTGCTATAGAATTTCTGACTGCACAAGATGAATGCTCGTGAAGACTTAATTTAAGCAGGAACAATGACAGAATTGATAAATCTGATGACAAGAGCCAAGAAGGAGACAGACCTGTGTGTTGTTCTGCCCACCCACCGTGCTGAACATGAGACTTGGTGTGTCACATTCTCTGTGTACTCTGACTAAACCCAGCCTTGCAGCACATTTGACATTTTATAGAATAAAGGGATGACCTGGTGACCCAAGCAGAATAAAACAATATTTTCAGATGCAAAGCCACTGGGATTCAGCATATGTAGTTGCTAGAACTGTTAAAAGACTGCTGGCACAAGTACAAAATGAGCAATAAAGAGGAAAAGCAAAACTATCAATAAATAGGAAAACAGGACCACTGCAGTCAGGTAGGAAAACTCTTTGATCTGCACATGTTGTTTCAATCTTTGGAACATGGTGTTTGGTCACTGCTGCTCCCTCAAACCACAATGGTAAGTGAGAAAACACAGCACATTCTCTTCTCCCTGAGACCTGTTCAGGGGCGGATGAAGATGAAGTTTAATTCAAGGACCTCAATAGTAGAGCATGATATGCTCCAGCCACTGTCCTCACTCTTACTAGTATGTGCAGGCTGCCACAGGCTCCCACAGCTGGGGCTCTGCTTGCACAAGGCATTGCTGCAGACCCCAGCCAGCACAGGTCTTGGTCACCAGGGTGACTGGGACCAACTGGGCAGTGCTGCTGTGCAGGCAATGACTGCTAGCTCACAAAACATCCATCTGTGCCAAAGCCCAAGGACAAACCAAGCATCACCCTCCCCACAAAAGCATCTTTGCAAACTGACTCCGGGAAGGAGTCATTCTGGATCAATAAATAACTGTCCTAAGAAGAGGGTTTCCTCCTCAATTCGCTTGCACTAGGGATTTCTTCACTCAGGTAACACTGGAAAAGCATCACTGTGCAAAAATCCTCAGTGCCATGGTTAAAATAAAGTGAAGGAAGGGCCAGCTTACCTTGCGTTGTCCCTCCCGTGGGATTTCAAGAAGTTCATATCACGGTATCTGGACAGGAATGCTACGAGCTGATCATTTGTCCTGCAACAGAAAGAACAAAGGGTGCACAAATTACGCTGTGAAAACCCCTATATCTAGAACAATTTATAAACTTATTGTTCTCATTTGGGGACCAGCTGCAGACTGAAGGAAGTGGTTTCTGAAAAAACTTCCATCCTGCTGCTAAACTTGCTAAAACTTCCATCCTGCTGCCCCCTCTACTCAGTAAAATGTACTTGGAAGGAACCACAACTTTATTACATCTTAACAAATTTCTTATAAACTCCTGGTAGGTATTTTAAGCACTGCAACAGAGTAGGTATTAAGTAATACTGCTCAACACTTTTTAGGTATGGAAGTCCAGCTGTGAGATGACTGCATTGATAGCCCCATTTTACATGCTTTGCTAGATATTTCCTAGGGAACTTGGTTAAGTATCTATTGGCATTTTATTTGTTTTCATCCTTGTAATAGAGAAGAGGCCAAGGTTGGAATGCACAAAGCAGATAATTTTGATGTCAAAGTGCCAATAGAATTAATAGGAACAAAGGAATTTAGAAGGTTAATTCCAATTAGTATGACAGGCAATCTGATACCAGTATTTTCAAAATTTCAGCTGACATGTCCAAGAATATATTTACGCTTGACAGCTTTTGTGGTCTGTTATTTCTTTAACAATGGAACAAAAATGTTCTCTATTTATCTAGGTCAGCATATATAGGAAAACCAAATAAATCACATTAAAATGATCTTAATCTCTTGAGTTGCATTCAAAACCACAACCTTATAGATACAACACCATTTAAGCAATGGTCTGTAATGAAGCTGATGGCAGAAAAACTCAAGATAGAACAGCTGTCAATAGTACTGTATCTTGAAAACATTTCATTATTATAAGGCACAGAAAACCAAGTTAAACCAAAATACTATACAAAATGCATTTAACTTCTCAGGTCAGGGTGCAACAACTTGGAAATGTTATCAGCCAAGTAAACTATTTTCATAATCTCACTGATTTTCTCTAGACCAACTGAATTATCTGTCTATCAACCAGCCTGACAGACCAGGCTGTAGGACCCTCCTACGCTCACTCATGTGAGCTGTAATACCTCCCAGGGTCAGACTCTGCCTCTCAATTTGGCAACCTCCGAAAACTGCTTTCTGTATAGTAAGCTGTGCAGATTTTCACATTTGCTGCTCCAGTGACTCTCCATCTTACTGGGATGAATAGGCATTTAGTGAATTTACTTAGCAATGCTTCCACATGAAATGGTTTCAATGGCTGACATCTTCGGATGAGTTTCTGGGCAAAAGCTGGCACGCAAAGATGATCTTTAGAAATATAACCAACTTTGGAAGTGCTTGAGCTTTAATTTCCTTACAGGATAAAAATCAAATCAACCAAAGTAACAATCCACACCACTCAATAAAACATCATTTGTAGATTGCTCACCAAGCTATATTTTGCTGTTCAGCAGTGCTCTACCAGATGTATTGGGACTTGGGTCTGCCACAGAAACATCTCAATGCTTCTCAGATTTTAGATAATCCTTATAAATGCCTAAATGATGTTTAGCTCTCAAAGTAATCAATAATTGACATTTTCCTCTTATTGAAAGCATTGGTAGTATCTTGGTCCTACTTTGAATATTTTTAATTTTTTTTTTTTTAAATAGAACTTTATACAGAGTTTTACTCCTTGTCAATTAATGTGCTTCTTTTCATGTGTTGACAACACGGAACTAAACCATCATATTTCCATTTGGTAAAGCTGTATAGATATTTGACATTTAGATTTATGCAGTCAACCAATTCCGTGCTCAGCATGACAGCACACTGAATTTCTGTTAAGCTTTCATTCAAACTGCTTCTTCTGCCCCCAGTATCAGGAGGATGCTGCACATCACCTCTGAATTATTCCACCACAAGACATTCAAAAGAAAATCAAAGGTACTGAACATGCCATAGACGTTAATGCATTTAAAATCCTCCTCACCTTTCAGAAAACTTTGCCTTCAGGGGCAGATTTCCTAAATGCCTCTGGCACAGATTGCTGCCACACTTCTTCACATACAGCAGCAGCAGAGTCTCTCTGCCACGGCAGTGCCTCTGGCACTCCTTCTGAGAAAGACTAGAGACATGGGCCTAATTTTTCTCTAAGTAAGGCAATTGAAAGCTGAGATTTTCAGCTGAAGACATCACTGGGAGCAACATCAACTCCACACTGCCAAATTAAATTCTGCTATAGCTCTGCAAGTTTCAGGGATAATTCACTGAGCATAAATTTGGCATAAAATCTTTTACCAACTATCACGGTAGAACAGAAAGTAACAAGTGCAACACAGCCTCCCTAAGAAGGAAATAAGAGTTTCATGGGGATAGGGAGAGTAGCTCTTGCTACTGATTAAAATACACTAATATACATATGACACTCCTATCAGCTTCCCTGGTGTGTAACACAGCATGGATACAGGCTGAGGAGAAAGAAAGAGGTGGTGCCCAAGGCTGGGGCTGACAGATGCATCCACACAGCTCCCACTTTTATTTCCTTTTATTATTAAACTCACTCAGAGGGTAAGGCACCAGGGAGAAGGATTAGTCAGCTGGTTACCTGTATCATTAGCAGGGAGGGAGGACGGTGTGAGTGTACAGAGGCTGAGAGTCAGGTCTGCAGCACACAGAGAGAAACGGGAAACTAATCCTCCAGTGAACTCCAAGTGTAGAGAAAGCTTGCACATGTAGGAGGGCTTCCACGAGAAGATGACAAGTGAAGACTGAGGGGGCAACAAAGCATTTTTGACTTCACTGATGTAGATCTGGTGTTAAGCCAGGGCAGGCCTGCCAGCTGGGATGGGGGTGCCCATCTCTCCCAGACCTGTGCTGAGGTCACCTCACTAAGGTCCTTCAGCTCCTCTCCTGCAGCAAGGGTGGACAGAGGTGACAGGGGCAGCACACTGTGCCCGCCTGTTGAGATGCCACCCAGCAAAACTCAGCCGAGCCCCTGCAGGGCTGAGCTCAGCAGGTGGGAGCACTCGGCTGGGCAGGCAGGGGGGCTCCAGAGGCTGCCAAAGCAGCTCCAGGGCTGCCAGTGACTCAACCCACAGCACTGCTCAACCTGGGGACACGGCTGAGCCCCTGGGCTGGGGCTCACCTCAGGGTCAGGGTCAAAATTAGAGTTCTGACATATGAATAGCCCCAGTGAAGTGACTGCTATTCCTTACCCGCCTGACTCATCGCCACAGTTTCCTTTCCCAGGGTTCAGCCCTACAGAGCCCAGACACGCAGCAACCGTGGCAGCTCTTTGCCAAGAAACTATTTCTAGAAGGTCCCTAGAGAAGAAAACTGGAATTTTGGGGCAAACTGATCTGTTCAGAGTTATTACTTCATGGTTAAACATGCAATGTGCACACAAGAGCCTGGAAGTGGAAGAACTGAGAGCCCTGAATTTTGCTACCTTCTTTTCAATAAGTTTTCATAATTATGTTTAAGCTCATTGATTTCAATAAATTATTAATTTAATATTAATTAACAGAGTATTGTAAAGTATTAGGAGATGCCATTGCTGCCAAGACACCTGGTTCCTTTCTATTCCTAACCCTGGGCTATCCTGCCTTGTTGCCTCCTCCCTCCTACACAGGGAGCGCGTGTGCTCAGACTGGCTCACCACTTCTGCAGCTGCCAGCAGTCCTGCATCACCACCAAGGAGGCTGGGGAGGAAGGAGAGCAATCCAGGAGACAGGGAAGAATTACTGCTAATTCCCACATACCCCCATAGCACCCAGTGCACTCCGAACGCTTCGCTCCCACCTCTGTTGGGGACGTGGCAGCACTTGGCAGTGAGGCTGGGGGGGATTTCCTGCTCCAGTAAAGGACCTGACCTGCACTGGCCCTTTCACTGTTGCTGGCACACATGTGGGTGTGCACGGCGTGCACAGGTAACCTAACAAAAGGACACAACAGCAGAATGATTCAACAGAAAAAAGCAACAGACCTCTTCCTGAAGGGAACACTTACAGCAAGATGATCAACCACACAAATGCAGCACAATACAGGAAAAAAACCCCTCCCTGGATGTGCAGCCAGACCCTCTCACTGATGCTTCCAACTCCTCTTCCCTCTCCAAAGGCAATTTAGTGCAAGGGGAGGCTCAGAGCAGCCTTACTCTGGCTGTACCATGAAAAAATTCAACTCTGCCATCTAAAAATGCAAAGAAAAGGGAAGGCTATATTTAGCCTTTGCTATCCATCACAGAACAAATATTAGCATGGCAGGCATTTCTCAGCGAAGCTGATCCCTGTAACAACAGTCATTCGTAAAATGTGCCATAAAAATGAGAACAACAGATATGATTTCCGAGGCCAACTGCACATGGAAGGCTCCAGGTGACTGTTAACACCTCAGCTTTTCTAACAGTATTGTCTTAAATGGTTTGTTTTGCCTTTCAAGTCAGGTTTAGCTGAGGAACAAGATAATGGAAGAAAACTATTGCCTGAGCAGCTCAGCTCGCTGGAATACTTGAGAGATTAGAGTTCTGCTCCAACACCAGCGCTGCCATCTGGGCTGGGAAGTTGCACCTGTGTATTTCAAAGCATCAGCTTTCTGCATTTGGGTGCTCCAGGCACTGATCAGTCATCACACGGGATGCAGCTACTCTCAGTGCAGCTCTGCCAGTGTTGTATGATTCTCAAGACATTTTATTAGCAATACAATCATCTTTGCTGTACTTTCAATTACTGCTTTCCATTCACCCATTGTCTGTTTCCTGTGGAAAAGAAAAGAACTAACACAGTCAAAAAAGAGTGAAAGTCTTTTATAAATGTCACACTGCTGAATAAATCTCTTCCTAGTGAGAGTACATAAATGCCTGAGTACAAAGGAGATGTACTGAGAGAAAAAGAATATACTCCATCGTCTGCTTCCTGAGCCACTCCACAACCTATTTTCTGTAAATTCAATGCTTCAGATGGCATTTATAAAATAAATAAATAAGCCCACTGCTGAGAAGCAGCAGCATGCTTAAATGAAAATCCTAAAGAGACCATATAAGAGAATTCCACCAAGGATTAATGAACAAATGTGATTAAAACTATCTACAGCTCTGGACTGCTGCCAAAATGCTGCCAGCAGTATTTGATATGTAAATGCTTAAAACATTTGCTATGTGTACTGCTGCTGATGCAAAGCCTCTATAGAGAGTTTCTCCATCTAATTAGAGATATTGGTTTAGCAAACTTTGGAGTCTATAAAAATCCTCAATGTCTCATTATTCTTTTAAAATAGAATATTCATTTGTTTGGAATGTTTTCAGCTATATCCCATGAAACCCTGAAAAGCCCTTGGCTAATGAAAAACTCTAGCCCTGTATCAGCTAATAAACCCTCCAGCTTTTATGATAATAAAATACTCACCACATGCACTCATTAAAACTTCGTAACTTGTTGCTTTTGACTTTTCTTAAATATTCACGAGGCAAAAAGTAAACTACTCAATTTCCAGTTATTTTACAGTGCAATTTCCACACAAACATTTAAAATATCCAGGATCTTATCAAACAACACCATACAATAGTGCAATCACCATGCCTCTGATCTGGTGAAGTACTTAACAGCATGTGCTTAACTGCAGCACACTTGGAGCTCTCCTGAAATGATGCAACTTTCACACTGTATTCTCATAAATTACTTTATGGGTAAGGACCTACATGTGCATGTGCTGGGAAGCAGCATGTGCAATGATTACACACAAGATTAAGAGCTGAGAGCTGTCCTTTAACTAATCTTAGATCTCTTAGGCACACAAGCACACTTATTAAGGTGACTTTTCCAGCGAGGGAAATCCGGTTGTAACTCAGATTGTCCATCTCTACCACAGATATATCACACCAGTGGTTTAAGACTTAACTCGCTGGTGTTTACAAAACGTTTTTTAAAAACCCCCTCAGTCCCAGGAGTACCTTTGAATTGATCTTAGGAATTCATTTGCCTGTGACAATGACATTTTCTGAGCATCTCTGTTGGTGCAGTAAAAAATAAAGAAATAAGAAAAGCACTACCCTGTAATACCATGTCATATGCAGCTCTTTTTTTCCTCCCTATTTTAAAACAACTGGAAGTTGCAAGTTACAAAGCAAGTTACTGTATTTTACAGTAAGACTATGAAATACATTAGTTTTCCTTTCGTAAATCTAATTGTATGTAACTGCTACTATGCTTATCAACAAGAAATGCACTGAAAAGCACTTCAATAACAAAAGCTTCTGAAGCACCTTTGAAATGTCCTGCACAGGACCTGATACGCATGAAAATAATCAAAGAAAATCAGCTATGTGCAGGATGACTTAAAATAACTCGGTATTGATGCATTCAACTCAGAGGTATTTTGATAGAAAGGAAGAAAATGTTTTACACTGATTTGCTAAACAATTTTCTATTTATGTATATGAATCATCAGCACATCACCACCATCATTTATTTTTTTCATCTTGCTAGCCCATAACTTGAGTGTCTGACAGAGCCTTTGGTAGAAAGGCCTATAATTGCCTCTTTCCAACAAATATTTTGAAGTAAAGGCAGGGATGTATGACTAACTCAGATTAGGGTGAGAAAATTTGTTAAAGGTATATATTGTAGTAAAGCAAAATCCTTTCCCACTACATTCACGAGAGATGTCAGTTTAGTTGAACTGCATGTATGAAAAGAATTGCTCGTTTTTATCAGTGCTGGCAAAAACTGTTTATCAAACCTTGCTGGCATTCCCATTATTCATATTTTGAAATTAAAATAATGCAGATTAGTGAAGAGAAAATACAGCAATGTGGGGTTTAGACTCTGCAAATTACAGCCAGATTTAAAACACTTACCATTTTTCGATAATTAGCCCTAAGATTCATAGACTCATATGCTTACTCAGCACTATCTCCACTCCAAACATGGAATCGCAGAACCATTTAATTTGAAAAAGACCTTTAAGATCATCAAATCCAGCACTGCCAAGCCCACCTCTAAACCATGTCCCCAAGTGCCACTCTCCTAAACTAGGGTGCCAATCTTGAGTCAGCAGATTTCCTGTTGGCATTGGTGTGTGTCATGTTCATAAGCACAAGTTTCTGTTCATGGGCCTGTGAAAGCTATTTGTGAGAGAGCGCTGCCACGTTTGCCACTTCAGTCTGTCTGCCTGGAGAACAGGCAATTTGTGCAGTCCTATTAGAGTCTGTTTATCATGGCTCTGGCACATTTATAGCTTGTTTCCAGCCTTTTTTGGCTTTTGATCCCACCAACACAAATCTACAAATTGAAAAAAAAAAAGCCTAACATAAAACCTCCTGGTTTAACTTTTGTTCTCTGGTGGGGTCAATGGCGAAGTGTCATCACCCCTGCTGTGGTTAACAGGCATGCAAGGGATACGAATTCATGTGTCTGGGGTCTCTTCTGCCTTTGCAGACAGGATGCAACACCCTCCAGCAGCAGAGTGGAAGGTGTCCATGGTGGGGCCGTGGAGGGGCACAGCTGCCACTCCAGAGCCAGGCCAGGATCCTTGGCAGCAACGCTCCAGCTCAGCTCAGCTCAGCTCAGCTCAGCTCTCCCCTGGGCAGCACAACCAACTACTTGCTCTTGTCCACATTTCCTCCCCATGCCACACGGCAGGCTTCCAGAAAACAAGCCAACGACAGTCACCCCTCTGGTTCAAGCTGAATTCTTCCCAAATTAATGATACAAAGGGAGGAGAAGCATCAGTGCAGGCTGGGGCAGGTGAGCTTGCCCATACTGGAAAGAGCTTCATGGCAAAATTGTCATGTGGAGGCAGATGGGTTCACACAAAGCACAATGAGGCCAATGCTCCCAGTCACTTCAGCTGACCTTCCACTAATAGCTGCCATTAACACTTTAGTCAGCAACTTTCCAAGGTAACTGTGGTTAGTACAAATGGAAAGAATTGTGATTTTCATTATAAAAATGCACTGGTTAGGGGGATGACATCAACAACTCCAAGTTTGAACGTTTTTAACCTTCTTCTATCAAGAGTGTAAGGATTGAATGCAGAGTGTGAAGCTAATGAACACACGCTATCTGCTGACAATTTGGCACAGAAAGACTGTTTTAATATAACACTGCCAAAGGTCTATCATATCTTTCATTTCCATCAATAGGGAAGTTGAGTGTTGACGTAAAGGATCATTTTGATAGACAGTGAGCAGGAAGCAGCAGTGTACCTGAAGAGGTCAGCTACACGGCTTTAAGCCACGCTGAAATTTACATTGAGATGCATGTTTAAAGAGGATTCATGCTCAGAATGCCTAAATGTAATGAGGTTATTTACTTAGTTTTAATCCTACCAGGAAAAAAATGCAATGTCTTCGTTGTTATTCTCTCTCATTTTCAGCATATTTCTATTTAAAAACTTTTATGACAATAAGGGCTTTGTCCCTCTAGAAAAAAAACTTCTCAAGTGACAGAAACATTGGTAAATGCACTTTCTGCCCATTCTTCTGTGAACTGCATGTTTGAAGAAAGCAGTATAAAAATTAAACACATTTTATTCTTTAAAATACTAATATTTTTAGTACCCCCAATAGTGAGACAAGTTCCTTCTTGCAAGTCCCTTAATCAATAGAATCCTTTTTTCTATCCTCTTTCCCACTGATAAAGCCCTACATAAAGGACACCATTTCATTCTGTTTTCATATCTGTAATGCTCCACAGTCAGTGCAGGGGACTCAGTTTATGCTAGTGTAAGCCAGACCATAAACCCAGCTCTCTGTTCTTGGAACAGGCTACGGGAAAGCATAACAAAGGTTTTGTGGTGTTTCCCAGTTTAGGAGCTGTGAAAATGTCCTGTTAGCATGCGTGCCGGCGTATTAATAGATGAAAATCAACAGTGTCTTCCTATCACTCTGAGAACTGGTCTGTTTTTCCTTGCTTACGTGTCTCATGGTAGGTAATTCTCCATAGGAAAAATCCCTTCTTTCCGAAGTACTTCTTTCCGAAAGGCCCATTCATTGTGTCAGAGTGGCAGCAAATGTAATTGCTGCCAGTTACTACATCATTTCTAACAGCTGCTGAAATGTATTTACCAAGATAATTTCACAGAGTTGCCTTTACCTGTTACTACAATAACAAGCCATCCCCTTACTAATCACTGCCTCATTGCAGAGATCAATACAGAAAACTACCACACTGAACAAGCTAACACATGAACTCCTGATGGACCAAACACCAGCCATCCTCCTGGGGATGCCAGAATGTCGTTTGAAAGGATGCAGCACTACAAAGGGTTAAGACAGACATGACTATCCTATCTCACCAAAACATCTGAGTCCACTTAATATCTGCTGAAAAGTATCTTGAGAAAAATAATAAATGAAAGAGTACTGAAATAGTTGACTAAGCAGCTGCTAATACCCAAGGATATTTAATTATTAAAACTAAACATGATATAATTTTAGCTTTATCAAAGCACTGGGATTTTATTTAGTACGGAAAGATGCTCCCTGCTTTGCGTTTTCCCAGTGTTTGTCTGCTGCTGCATATTCATGTAGAACCTCATCTGCCTACACGATACATCCCATTTTGATGAAAACAATAATCACTGATTAAATAAGCAAGTGGAGTGAGCTGCAGAAATTACCAAGTTCATTACTCAAATTAGTGAGACTTTGTTTAAAAGAAAAAAAATCCCGATACTGGGCTGAATGGGATCTTTTTGTTTGTTTATACCGTGTATATTTTACAATTTTTTTCACCATGTCTAAAATTAAATTACCAAGAGTTTTGTGTAAAAGAGAAGAAATTAAAACTAGATATGAGCATAGATTTAAAGCAACCGTTCACTTAATCTAATTTGTACATTCCTGCATCCATCTGAAGTTTTATTTGCACAAGTCAATAAGAAAAATTATTTGCTCATTAGGTTGAGCAACTATAATAAAAAATGCTCACTGTCTTCCAAGCATGTGGGAAGAGAGAAACTTTGAGAGTGTTTTATGCAAAGTAAACTCAGTCACAAGCCATAACAATACTTCTGCCTTCTCCACCCTGCTCATCATTGCAGAGCTTTGCCTGCAGACTGCAAAGTCTTGTCAGTCTGGGAATACAATCCCTCTGTCCTGCCAGAGCGGAGACCCTCTGGGATCTGTGGAGAAAGGGAGCTGTGTGCGTGGCACTCCCCTCCTGACACACCTCACCGTGGGGCTGGGGCCGTATTCGGCACATGCAGGAGGATGATGTGAGGGTGGCACGTGTAGGGGTGTCAGCCTGGGCCAGGCTGTGTGGCAGGGGTGGATCTCCCCAGCAGATCCAACTCGGATTTAAAGCCCATCATCATGGACTCTGCGTTCCACAATCAGCAGTGACAGTCTTGCAGCTCATGAGAAATCTTTGTTTTTCTGGATACAGTTGTTAAGATGCCACTTTTCCAGCTTAAATGTTAACTTTTGGTCACTTCTCAGTTTCTGAAACGTAACTTGCTCGCCCACAGGCCGTGATTCACCCCCTTGCCCCACCCTCACACATCTGCCACGCCAGGAAATGAAAGCCATTCAATCCTGTCTTCCCCTTTCAAAATCAGTGTGTTCCTGACAGACACCAAAGATGGTTCCCTGCAGGACTCGCTGAAAACATCCCTCCCTGCACGCTCCGCTCGCCACTGAAGCCACTCCACCACGGCCCCTCTTCGCAGGGCCACCTCCCAGAGGCTCTGAGCAGGTGAAGGCTTGGCAGACATGCTCCCAAATGTGAGGGTCCAGCACCTTCCGCAAAGCTCACCAGACACAGTCCCTGCTGCCACACAACACAGTGGCCACCCGGAACTCCATGTCAGTGACGAAACAGAAATCACACTAAGCTTGCAAGCAACAGGGAACTGAGACCACCATGCTCCTGCTGAAAAAGGGAGAAGGAAAGCCCTTTCTGAGGGGCCACAATGTATAAATTAGTCATGCTAGCACTGGGTCTTGCCATCTCCCTGCTCAATGTGCAGCACAGACCTACCCAAAATCTGGCCAATTTAGTCTGACATTGCCCTGAGAGCAGACAGTCCTTCTGATGCAGTAGGAAAGATGGATCTGGATAAAAAAGCTTCTTTTTCCCCCATCTCACACTTTCTAAGGAAAAGTAAAGAGGTAGTATACACTCATGCAATGAGCAGCTTTAATCTCCTAACTGGAGTTATCCCCAGAGAAGAGTGGTGGGACTTCACCAGCACATGGGCTGTGTGGTGCTCCCTGTGCCGAGAGCTCTTTATCCCCCTGATGAGACCCCTCTGCTGAGGCCCTTTCACAAACTCATTTAAAAGTAAAGTGAATTACTGTAAACCAGGCCCTTCTTGAAGCTCCTCCTGGGCCTGCCACTCCCTTTGATCCCTGAGCTGCTGAATCAACCTGTCGGAGTGCATCAATCCAAAGGACCAGAAGGCAAAACAGGGAAAATGGGGTCAGGCTAATGGGATTTAACATTAATTCTGCACCAAGCCTAAAAAGATGGAAGAACAGGGCCTGGGGGGTGAAAGGGATAATGAACTGAGAGTTGATGGAAGGAAACTTAATTGCTTTTAACAACAGAAGGTCAAATTTTGTTACCTTTATTTGGGCTGAGCAATAATCTTATTTTGACGATCAGTGCCACCTGATGACCTGCCCTACTCTTCGATGGGACTGTTTTTGAGTAAGTGAAGAACACAGAGCTGGGATATGGGGCACAAACATGTGGCAGAGAGGATATCTGAGTGAGAAAACCGCAAAGGGAATTACAGATCCATTAACTGACATAACTGGGGCTGATGAGAAAACTACTGGGAGGGTGGGAGGCTGATGTTCCTGCTCACTGCTGTGCTTAACAGAGCTGCAACTAGAACAGTCTTATTTAACACCGAGACTAGAAGAGAACCAGTGGTTCACTTCAACTCAAGAAAAGACCATAGAAAAGGCGACTTGTCATCAGTGATCTCCTGACACTGCCAAGCTCTACTTTGTAGCAGTGACCTGGAGTGACATCCTGGCTGTCTCTCCCCTCCTGGGCTTCAGTGGTTCATAAACCTGGAGGTACTCCTGGCACTTTGTGATGATACCCAGCACTGGCATCTCCTGACACACCACCTGTACCAGTTTCCCATCCCAAAGAAAGATCAGGGTGTAGTTCTGCAGCTGCCACCTGCGACATGACTTGAGTCCTGTGGGAACAGTTTCAGTGCCTACACAACATCACCTATACAAAGGTATAGCAATGACACTGACCCTCACAGAGCAAGCATAGCCACAGTCCCTGCAAGCCCCTGCCACAGAAATAATCTGGAAGCTACCTTGCACCTGACTGGAATGGTACATTGCATCTTCAGAACATGATGAACTGAGTTGGTGCTAAAATGTCCTACAAAGCTACTCCAATTATTTAAAGCCATAATGTGACACAAATAACCAACTTGGATTTATAGATCTTTTAGTTTTCAGCTGCCCCAAGAAGGCACTCTTGCAAGATTATTTGCCAGAAATGAGTTTGGGGCAGCAAACTTTTAAACTGAGATTGACTCTGTATTTGGAAAAGACTTGGCCCCAAACCAGTTCCTAATGTGGCAAAGAGTGCAATTATCCTGATGAAAGCCTAGGGATGCTTGTGCCTACAGCTGGTTCATCGAGTAATGCTGAACGATGGATATAATTAAACAGCGTGCGGCAGAGTGGAATGTGTGTTACAATGAACCATTTAGGGCCTCATCCCCTCCGATCAGCCTGGAACTACAGATGGATCCTCACAAACACAGTCAATGGCATTCAGCACCACTATTTATATGGAGAGATTCAGAAGTATCATATAAATGCACTGTGAGTAGCAGTGCTGTGCAGGACGAGCAGAAATGAAGTATTCAACTGTAATACAGTGCAACAGTAAAAGCCAACTAGTCCCTAATTCTAGCTGGGATTGCACAGCAAAATTTACGTCTGGAGTTTTGGCACTACCTGGTCAAGGCTTCCACAGCATCTCAAGATACAAAGATTTGACTAGTTGACACTAGTCAGGAGTATAAAAAAAAATTAAAAAATAAAAAGAAGCTTGAGAAAAAGAGCCACGTTCTGCAGCACATCCCTACAGACAAAGAACACCACACACAGAGCTGGCCCTACTGTCTTCCAAACCACCCAAGCTCTGCAGCACTGACAGTGCACACAGACGCTGCTGTGGGTTGACAGAGATGCGAGGGCTGAGCTGGGCCTCCTCTGGAGCACTCACAGACAGATGGAGGGGTTTGCTCCCCGCGGAAGAGAACAAAGGCTAAGAAGCCTCTTAAGCAACTCCCATGTAAGGGAGTGCACTGGAAGATCTCTGTGATTCCCACCTGCAACCATCCTCCTTCACCCCACAGCTCCCGAGCCTGGGGACTGGAGCATCAGCACGTGGTGTGGTCTTAGGGACCTGTCACACTGAGTGACAGCAGCAGACAGAGCAACACTGGATGCCTCTGTCCAAGTAAATACAGTATTTCCCACCAGTGCTCCCCATAAATCCCAGGAAGTGAGGCAGCTTGCACTATGATTCTGGGGAAAAAGGAATTTCCACTGGATCAAAGTAAAGGAAGAGGCAGGTGGGACTGTACACTTGTGCCACCCACCCTTGCTCTGTAACCACAGTGGGTTACTACTGCGTTTTATTTATATAAAAGCACTTGAAAAAAACTATCTGTTTTTCCAAAGCCGCTTTAATTCCATTCCAATGTATTTCATTCAAATCATCTGTTCAGCTCATTCACATGCAGTAATCCTGAATAACAAAATGTCAAAGTGCATAATTTAATATTAAGACAAGACCTGAATTTATGTAACAATTGGCTGAAAAATCTTAAACAGCAAATACCACTCAACTCTTACATTTTTTCTTTTCCAGGGAAAGAATCCATCTATCCATCTCTCCCTCTCTTCTCTATTTCAATATCACCACTAAGAGACTAAATCAGTACAACATTTTGGCTCACCCTTTAATGGCCTTTTGGTTTGCAACTATTTAAGGGTGACTTGGGAAAGGTATAATAGCACATGTTTTGTTATCTTCACTTTGAACTGCCACCAGATATTCTTTTGCAGCTGTTTTATTGTAAGTGGCATCTGAAAGCTAAACAAAAAAGTGTCTTAATGGCAATTTCAGCAGATTTTTAATTTCCTGAGAGAATTCACTGAGACCACGAAGGGAGAGCATGTTTAAAATGGAATGTTATAATAGGAATGTTTCCGTCTTTCAAGCAGTTTTAGCTTTTGGAATTTGATGATGATTTTACTGAACTTTCGGGGAAAAACGCCAACAACAAAAAAACCCAGACCAAGTTGAATGGAGATTAAAGGTCCTCACAAAAGCCAGGTAAACACCACAAGGACACCTGTTTCTCTGTAGCTTTTGTTACCCACTTCACACAGAGTAAAAGCCACTTGAAGCAAAGCTGTGGGAGAGAAGGGTCACACCTGGGATTTCTCTAGTGATCAACATCCCACTACACACTCAAACCCCACTGGAGCTTCTCTCCCAGGAATTCAGCGAGCAACTGAGTACCATGGCATGGGCTTGCCAGCATGGGGCAGCTAATGGGGAATTTTGCTAACCATGGATTTAAAGCACAAGAGCCATTCTGCACAAAGGACTTGGTTACCCCACAGTTCTTGTCCACAAAGACAAGTTGTAAGTGAAAAACAGGTTTCATAAATAGCTCTGGAGCTGTGATGGAGCAATAGCTGAGCTGGCAAGATCCCTCATACTGCTCAACGCCTTCCTCAGCCCCAACACATTGGTTACCCTTACAAAAATACTATTCCAGATACTATTCTAGCACCCTGAAGACAAAAGATGCAACTGTTGCCTAGGAACCAATAGTGCACATTATCACAACATTTGTGCTGTTATCATTTACAGATCAGGCTGAATGGTATCCAGTGAAGACACACATTTAACTCTCTTTTAGCAGACAGGCTTTTTTCTCAGTCATAAATAAATAAGAAATTGTGCCCAAAAAGCAACTGGCAAACAGATGAAAACCCTTTGGCTCTTTGCTGGAGAACCTCCCTGTGAGCAGCCCCAGGGCCAAGCCAGAAGAGCAGTGGGTACCAGCCAGGCAGCCCAGCAGTGCTCGGAGGCTGCAGCGCCCATCAAACTGTAGAGCTTGGCATCTGGGGCTTCCTTCTGCCAGGCAGTCCCCCCAGTGGCCTGAGACACTGGCTCAGATGCTTCAGCTCACATATGAAGAGATAAAGGGCTCAGTGGTTAGCATTGTAATCAACAAGGTAGCAGTGCTGCCAAGTACAAGGGCACTTCGAGTAAAAAACCTATTCTGAAAATGTCCCTTATCGATGCATCTTTAAACTCCGCACTGTAAAGATGTCTGGATATCCAAACCAGTCTCCAATTTGGGTTGCATTTATTCCTGTTGCCAGACTGAGGCTGCTATGCAGCACATCTCAGAAGGACTAAATATCCACAGAAGTTACTGTGAGCTGCAGATGTGACAATTCTCCAAAAGCAAAGGCTGCTTTACATCCTTAAATCCAGGAGGGGCAGACGGAGTAACCTCAGCTGCTGTGGCTGCACAGAAAAAGGGTGTGGGTCTCCCACATTTGTCAGCTTGAAGAAAACATCATGTTAACACCAGAGGTAAATAAAATTTTTAAGCCACAATAATTTCAACATTTCACCCCACCCGTTTGTGACCATGCACAAAACCACTGCCTTGCCAACCACTGATAATTTAACAGTAAAACAGAGAAATGGAATAGCAAACTAAAAAGATATAACCTTCAAAATATATATAAATCTCAAGCAAATGTGCTGGCAAAAGGAAGAAAGAAAAGGAGAAAAGGTTATTTGAGGGATTAAAGAAAGAAGCAAATCTGAAATTCTCAGAGAATGCAGATTCAAGAAAAACACTGATAAAGTTCCTTTTTGGACAGGAAAAAAGATTCCCTGTGAAGCATTAAGAGTGGATTGGCATCTGGATTGCCAGATAAAGATATTCTGAGCAAACAAAACCACATACAATGTCAGTGACAATACTGAGATAAAAACCTCAGGCACTGGCATCTTAACAGATGTTGTACTGCAAAAGCTACCTGTGCTGCACTCCCATCTAGATGTACAGATATGATTTAGCAGTGCTTCGGCTCAGGATAACATTTGAAAGGGCACTTTAAAGAACACTGCACTGTTTGCCTACTGCCTGGTACACTATTCTAGTGACAAGGCCTGCATTTCAGATCGGCATTGCAACGTGTGGCTTCATATGGGGTGTAAGGTCAAATTCAGCCCTGAAAATCAGTATCCTTTATCCAGGCTTTCATGTCCAGCAACAGCTTACACAATGCCAGGAAGGAAATATCTGTGGAAGACAGCTCTGAAGTCTGAATCTTAGTGAGACATAGAATTGTTAAATTAAAGCAAGTCAAATTAAGACAGAGACAGGAACTGCCTTTCCAATGGCAGATGGGATCACCCAAACTGTTGGCTAAAAAGCTTTCATCAGTTCTGCTGGCTTTGGGATTTCTAAATTCATCGCCATCAAGAGGGCACAACCGGGTCTCAGACGTTCCTCACAAAGCTAGAGGGATGTATGTAAAAGCTAAATGCTTTGTTTCAGTTCTAAGAAGACATTTGCCTGCATTTCCAATATTGCATTTCAAGCCCACACATTGCAAAAGCTGAGAAGTTTTGCAAAAGCAGACGGACAGCTCGAGACTGGCCTCAAAGGGCACCCCTCAGGTTTCTAAAGGAGCATCTAAACCTTTAGATGAACATTGCTATTTTGCATTAACAATGTTACCTTGACCCTCAGAGGACTACATAATGAAGCAAGAGCAAGTCTGTCAATAGTTCTTTGCTAGCTCATTTTTCTTAATTTCTGAGTGTGATTCTAATTGACAAAGATGATCTCCATAAATTACACCAAATTGGCACCTGTTTAAGGGATTGGTCTCAGTCAGATCATCCCATTTACTTCCCAGAGCCTGCAGTACCTCAGGTGCTATTTGTATTATGATACCCATTTCATTTAAGTGCCAGAGCAAAACCTCTATTAAATGTGTCTCAATCAAACCAGTCCTCACAACACAGGCTTTTGTGAAAAGTAGGGCTACACAACTTCATCATAAAGAAGTGTCAGGCAGCAAAACACAAGCAGTTTCACTGGGTTTATTTTAAGTTCTGTTGTTATACCTGATTGCTCATAATTGAAAAGGTACTCATATCTGCATTCCTGGCTCCACCAATAAGACACTTTATTTTCTCACTACTCTGAAGCACTCCCCATGCTTCTGCTAATAATTTTGCTTGACCTTTATTAAAGACCAGGCATTAGCTGGCAATTAGATTTGGTGATCCCTTTGGTGATTGAGGCTCAGTGATTTACTGTAAATTATAAATAGTTCGAATGTTTCATTATGTTTATTCTTTATACAAGCTTTGTGGCCAGGTAAGCGCTGACATGACATTCACTGTTAAATGATCTCATTAAACTTCTTAATTTAAGTGTTGCAACACTTCACCTGCTACATTATCCAAGGACTCCTGCAATGCACATTAAACATTCAGCATGAATAGATGCTCTACCATAGTTCACCTTGTTGGGAGTGAAATTTCAGTCCCTGAACATAAGGTTGACTACTTGATGCTGTTTGTCAGAGACAATAAATAATGCAAATAGATACCCATGTAAAGTAAGAGGTTAAAGACATCAATAGCTTTCCCACAGGGTTTTGAAAGAGGCTCTCAAAAGAAGACTTTAAATAAGTAAAAAATACCACTAAAATTTAAAAAGTTAAGGAAAAGGAAGGAAGGTGCTGGTTTCTTTAATTTCTTTATGAATTCAATGACTGTGAGAGATATTTCTTGAGAACTCTGGAAGCATGTGCTCCTTTTTCATTCACAAGCCCAGGGCAAAAGGAAGGGCAGTTGCACAACCTCCCACCTTAGAGTTTCTTGTGGAGGTTTGTCTTTAGTCATTTCATCCCTCCTTTGCCTGCTGAGAATGTTTAACAGAGCTGAATGGAGTCAAGGTTGGATAACGCACCACATTATTTCACTTAGGCCAATAAATGGCATATTGCTTCATGACTAAAGGGAAGCAAAGACTTTTTGTTGAAGGCACCTTCACATCCAGACTATTGGCCAGCAATTTCTACTGCAGTAACAAGGAGAGGCACATGGATTAGGACCTCCTTTGTGCCAGGTGCTGCACCTACAGACTTCACAAACGAAGCATTCAGGCGTGAGGAAGAATAATAGGGCTATCTGAATTTTCCTGGCCTGCATATGTTTTGTTTTCCACGTTTTTAATTGTTTCCTTCACAAAATGAATAGTTCTAATATTTTTTCCCCTGTGCCTTTAAACAGTATGATCCTTAACATCTGCTTCTGGACATCTCCTCTGAAGGATGGAGGGCTCCTAGCAATTCTGCTGTAGCCCATGAACATACCAGACTGCTCCCTGGACAGATTTAGGCTTCATCATATAGTATTAACCCCACATACTGAATATGTTTTTCTGACTTAGAAGGCTGGATTAGCTTTTATTATCAGAAGAGAAGCAGTAAAGGTTTCAGTGTTACAGATGGAATGGCAGATGGGAAGCGAAAGCTTAATATGAAGCAGCTCTGGATAAAAACTATTAATCCACAAAATTCATATGTTGTTATGCAGGGAAACCTAGCAAAACCCACTGCAATATGACCAACCAGTGAGAGAAACATAAACTGCCCCTAGCCCATTATCTGACAAATCATGGCATGAAATCTGAAAGAAGAGGAAAAAAACCCTCAAACACCCTATTTACAATTTCCTAGAAAAACAACCAGCTTACTTTGGGGTATACAGGGAGTAATGCCTTTCTAAAGATTATAAAGAATATTAATTTGTAGCTCCTCCACTATGAACATGAAATGGACTTACATATGTATTTGATAACATTTTCCAGTGTTCATAGCTGTAATACTCCATATTAAAAAAATTCTAACAATACTTATAAGTCACTGTCATAGAAGTTGCAGCACTAAAAAAGGCTTCTTACTTTTTGTTGAAGTGCATCATGGTGCGAAGAGAAAGCACATTTCCTTCAGTTCTGGTAACAGACTACTCTGACAGAAAGGAAAGGGAGCACCTGAGATGCTGCCTGGCTGGTGAGAGCCCACCACACCGCTCTGAGAGCAGCTGCAGTGGAGAACCACGACCTTCAAGGGTTCCCTCCCTGAAGAAACGAGCGCCTGGAATTTCTCCAGCTGAATGGGTCTTGTTCAGAGCTTGAATGACCGCAAGATGCCACAGCATTATTACAAAGAATCCATTAACACTGAACTGACTACACTCTACTCAACAAATCCTGTGATTGTTTATGGCCATGTCTGTGAGCGACTGACCCCATCTCGCCCTGTGGTTTGACCTAAGAACAGTTCAGGCTGCCACAGGTCATGGCCTCAGCATCACACGATGGTTAGGGTGGACTCAACACCACAGGATAAGCGGATATATCTGCTGGAACTACTCTAGTGCTACACTAGACCTTCAGCAATGTTCTCTTACAATTTATCTTACTTGATTCAAAGCACCATCACCTGCCTCTTCCCTTATGGCCTCGCAGTAGCCCACTTTCAGTGTCAATACAGCATTCCTCACCAGGGAAGTGAACGACAGGGAATAACAAGCTAGCTTTTCCCAAAACTCAGGAGATAGACAGAGAACTACCTACTCCCCCTTACAAGCAAGGATAATGTGTCAAAACCACTACATCTGTTTCTGTTGGACACTGAAAGTGTTTAACTCTGATGCAGTGTGAAATACCATGATTTCTTAATTCAAATCCCCATTTTCTAATAACAATGCAACCTCAGTGACTCGTGCTCTTCCCTAATTTTTCTCCCCCAAAAGGCACTGCATTTCTCTGACAGTGCTTAGAAATGGGCACCAGCAATAAAGCCTTTTGTCAGTCCTTACAGAATCCTACCTACAGCCTCATGTTTATTTTCATTTTTCACCTCAGTGGTGAGATTTCTGTCCAAGTAGCTGCTTCAGGAAGGGACTCATACTTTGAGAGAGATCTTGGAGAAACCTAATTGGTGGAAGCATCTTTTAGATTTCTTTTCTAGGAATATTAGAACCATGTTATAGCATCACTCATCAGAAAATTGCCCAAGAAAGTTACTTCCCCTTTCATCGATTTATTTCAACATAGAGGGAAACTGAATTTCCTGTTTCCTTCTTCTTAATAACTCTTACTGCCTGAATCAAACAGTTTCAGGATAGTTGGGGTTTTTTTGGGGTGGGTATTTATTTGCTTTGGTTGGTTGGTTGGTTGTTTTTTTCGATTGGTTTTGGGTTTTTTTAAGGACTATCTACTTTTGCACAATGTAGTAAACTTATGCAATGAAGCTGTGCGACCTGGGTGATGTAAATCCAGAAAAAATGTAATTTCACTTAAAATCACAAGCTTTATCATGTGGTTGTGTGGAAGTTCTTTGCCTGATGCCATCTGAATAAAGATATTCAGGCAACGGTTGGTGCTGAAGACATAATTGACTCCTAGCTAGTTATTTGTCACTTCTACAGTCCTTATCCTCCACAGAAAAAGTACTAAAAGAAGGGAGAGGAGAATATTACCTTCACTGAATCTGTATTCATACCTTTAACACATCAAATCAAACTGTTAATCAGAGCCCTGGGAGGGAGGAATCTCTCCATGCCTGGGGTTCATTTGCTGAGCCCCAGCACATCCTGCTGCTTCACTCATCCTCTATTGCCTCTTTTGCTGGAAATACTGACTAATTAAAGCAACCCCTCAGTGAAAGTGAAGGCTCAGTGCTGGCACCCTGCTCACAGCTGCAGTCCCTCCCAAGGAAGTGGAAGACACACAGGGTACAGTAAGGTGATTGTCTCCTTGGCTAAAGTGTGGCTCTCAGACACCTGCCTCACCAAGAGGAGTCTTCTACTCTAAAACAAAAATCCCTTCCCCTCTGACTGTAGTTCTTGCAGCACAGCATGGAACCGTCATCCCTTATATCCATATTTATTTCCTTTAGGAACAAAACATGTACATTCTTAAAACGCTCATTGTACCTGATTGGGTAGTCGGCAGCACTGAGGTTAATGAAGAAATCCCATGGCCAGTCATTCATCTCCATTAAGTCTCTCATGGTCTGCAGGTAGGTGGACAGAAGACTTGCTCCTCCCCAGATAGTTGCCATTCTCCAAGAAGTGACTCTCACATTTGGGTACTGGCTGGCAAACTGGAGCACTTGCCGATGCAAGTAATTGGATCGCTTTACAGGAGAAAAAAGGAATACATTCAAGTTATTCTGTCCAAAATTTTCTCTCCCTGTATTCACTAACCACCAACCCTACTTCCTGACTCACTGAGGGCTGCCATTGCTTTGCCCTCACTTACTGTGGTACACAACCTTCTTTTGCTAAATGCACAGAGAACCCTGTTTAATTCGTTTTATTACAACTACAGTAATCACTAATCAGTGTGATTAGCTCTTATACATCATTTGTCATTGTAGATCCCAAAGGGCCTTCATAAAGGAGGTGAATGTTACCAGCTCCCTTTTATAGTGTGTAACTTGCCTAAGACACCTCAGGCCACCACCTCAGTCTGCATCAACTTATCGGTTGCTGATAACTAAATGTACAACAGACAGACATGGAGAGATACTCACTGACACAGAAGGAGAAATGAAGGCTCTTACATAAAGAAGATAACAAGAAAAAAAAAATAAGAGAGAAAAAAAAAGGAGGCTCCAAACATGTAACAGATGAAGAGACAAAAAGTGACACGCACTTTATGCAGCGGAGGTAAAGAGATGAAGAAGATGACAAAGATGGGTAGACTGACAGATGGTGAGACAGGCAATTTATAACCAGTGATATATTACCTTGTCAACATGAATGTAATAAAAATGGTCTTTATGGTAAATAGCCTTAAACATGCGTTGGAGCTGCCGAGAAGCTCTGCCATGAACAACCAAGACAAATGCGATCCTGACTGGGTTGGCTGGCATGTATTCTACGGAGTCCTCATCCCACTGTACATTGTTGTTGGCTTTTCCTGTTCAAAAACAAAACACAGGACATCTCTGAGTGTATCCACACGGCAGGGGTGCAGTGAGCAGTACACATTCCACCTCAGCCCTCTCTTCAGAAGCAGTTTCTACGGTAGAGCAAGAACTCACAAGGGGTGCCAGCCTGCGCCCCATCAAGGTCACAGCCCTCTCCTCTGTCCCCATACAGGGCCATCACCCCTTGGGCACAGCCATGCCAGCCTTCCCCATGCAGCCCTCCCTGCCTGTGTGCCTCCTCCTGAACAAGGCTGCATGAACGTGGGCAAGTTTACCCAGATGTTTATGAGTTGGACCAACCTCTACTGAGTAGGAACATTTGTACCTTCAAAGGAGTCACCTCAAAGTTTCTAAGCACTCTTCAAAGCACACAAACAATGTCAAGGCCAACATTCCCCCAAAATGAAACCCCCTGTTTGGCCAAAACTGCTGGTTCCTCTGATCAGCATAGCTCTGATCATAGCTCTCTGATCATAAGCTGGTGAAACTCAGCTACTTAACAACTGCTGAGGATTACTGACTGACAGCATTTACTTGTAACAGCAGATGTATCCTGGAACATTTAGATGGCAACCTGCATATTTTCACTTCTACATGTAGGAGAGGGGCTCTTACAATCCTCTTTAAAATTTATGTTCATTTTTTATTTTCAAGGAGTAATTTCTGGCCCTTATTTTGTAAAGTAAAGGCCACAGTGCAAGGTTCAGACAGGATATACTGATTAACTGGAGAACTGGAGGGACATTTTCAATAAGGATTTTGAAGTGCTTTGTTTTTGGTTTGTGTAACTGCTCTTCAGCTCAAAAACCTGAACTCAATGTAAGAAAATCACAATTTCATCCAAAAACTGACATCTATTCTTCAGTTAAACAATGTCAAGTGTTCTGACCTTGTAATGATCTTTTTCAAAAAAAGTGGTTTAGAAAGAATCTGAAATTTTGAATATTAGCAGAACAAGGAAGGAAAGTACCTCAAAGCTAAAAAAAAAATTCCTCCTGCTCTGATTTTCCTCTTAAATATTTAACATTATTCTTTTTTAAGTGAAAGGGATATCATTGCCTCAAATGTTACTTAGTGTGTGTCACCCCTGCTGAAGGCACAATTTTTCAAAGCCTTAAGACCTGAGTTGTTACCCAGTTTCTGTTCTCAGTGCGTTTTGCAATGTTCCCTTCTCCTCCAACCTCCACTCAAGACTCCTTTTGCAGACACAAGAGGCTTGTCCTTGTTACAGGACAAACTTGAGGCTGCACCTGGGCACAGTTATCAGACAGCAGGAGTACAGCCACAAAACCCACTGCACCTTTCAAAACATCTCCTACAGCTATCAAAAACACATGCTTATGGCTGTGTGATTTGATAGAAAGAACAAGAAAGAAGACATTTGCCAAGCGTGAAGTGAGAGCAAGAGAGAGGGAAAACACTCTTCCACAGATTTTTGAAACTAGAAGCACATGTTGATTAAAGTAAGCAATACCAAAAGCTTTCTTTTTTGTTTGCTTTGGTTTTTCCAAATGTATGAGTTACAAAACAAAGTCTGGACACACAAAAAAGACCTTTGCCTGATCCTTCCTGTGTATCTTCTCCTTGTTCAAAGGAACAGCATAAACTCAGAAAAACAGATCAGCCTTTGCCCAGTTGTGCTGTTCCTCCTGAGCGGCCGAGGAGCTGCCCCATGCACATGCTTAGGATTTCTGCACGGTGACAGGAACAAAAAGGGCCTCTGAGAGAAAGAAAATGTGCTTGCAAGGAGAACTGACAGGGGGATGAAAGGCAATTGCAATTGCTAAAACAAGCCATTTTTCTTTTAAACTGCTTTGATTTCAAGCTGATGGTGTCCCCTCAATGGACTCAAATACTTTTAGTGGTTTTCATGACATTTTTGGATACCTCTCTTCTGAAATCAGTGGCTTTCTGCAACGATATGTAGAAGGTGAGGGGAATTTAAAATAGCTATATTATAGGACTTCTATTTTAAACTAACTTGCCTTCAATACCCACACTACCATTTATCTAGCAATTACTGAGAACAAAATCCTCCAGAATTTTCACCTGAAATGCCACCTCACTTCATTGGGTTTCTCTAATAAATTCCTACAGTGACTTATTTTGCTGTCTGCTGTTTTCCTCCTCTAACCTCTTCTTCCACGCGCTTCTTTCTTCCTTCTCTTTCAGGTTTAAGCTTTTATACTTTCATTTGCAACCTGCATACTATTATGACTCCTTTAATCTAATCCTTTTCTTGGCTGCTTGGAATTTCACAAAGGTAAGAGTGTTGTACTTTTTCCATCTGTCAGACTATCTGCTACTTTGCTTTATACTGTCACTTCCCTGATTTTAGCTTGTGGCTGCTTAGAACCCTTTATTTTTCAGACTGCTTCCCTGATAAAGAACCAGCCTGGTTTGCAAATAAGATGAAATTGGCAGGAAACATTCAACTGAGTATCTGCTTACTGAAAAATACAGTAGGACTTCAGAGCTATATGGGCAATGTTAAGACCTGAATAGCTCCAATCAACTTCATTTCCATAAAACCTGTGCATACCAGAGAAGTCACGGGCAGCTTCCTTGCCTCCAGCACTCTCCACTCCCAGCCTTCACAACACCTGCCACCTCTCCACATGCCATCGTCTGCCTTTCCAAGAAAAATGAGTCAAGCCAGCATAGGAGAATTCCCACCTTCTCCTCTTGCACAGGTCACCAGGGGCAGTCTCAGTGGGACTGGAGCTGTGCTCCATCTCACCTAGAAAGTTTCTCTGAGCGTGGGTGTTGCCTGTTGAGTGAAGTTTCCTATGCCTTTAGGGAATTCCCTTTTTCTAGGATAACTTAGCAGATTGGTGCTTTATAAATCGTAATAAAAAGCCCACAATATTAATATAAAGTAAAAAAAAAAGACTGTGAAGAATGTGATTGCTACAGTTCCATCCTGAGAGCATAGCTCTACCCTCAAAATAGTTTTGCACAAATGAGTGAGTGGGGAGAGTGAATGCAGCATCCTCTTTATGGCTGTCTGGCACAGGTGAAACAGCAGCTCTGGCCTGGAAGCAGGACTTGTTGCCTTAAACTTCCTCAAAGTTTTCCATTTCATTAAACAATGGAAAAGGTGGATAGAAGAGTGACTTCTCATGCTGTCTTGCTTCAAAGAAACTGCCACATGGAGCCTCAACAGAAGGGGCAGTGCTCACCCAGCTCATAACAAACATTTTCTAGCCCTTGTATCAAAGTGTATTTACTGTGCTATCCTACTGAAAACAAACATGTCACTTTGATCTGTGACCAAATGTCTTTCACAAACTTACTGAGAGAAGAGAAAGCTGCTTTTTGGCTTCCTGTTCAAAGCCTCAAAAAGGACTGGCATAAATGTGCGTTAGCAGGAAAATCCATACCTGGTTTTGTAGATAACAGGAGAATCTCAGCTCTAGTGCAATTTCAACCTGCACTTTCTAAAGCCCAGAGAAATCAATACTCATAATTAAGAGTTTAATCTTCATGTATTGCAGTATTACTAAATGCCAGAATAATGAAGATGGTGCAATCATTTTCATATTTGTTGTGATGCCACATTATGTTCAATCATCCACCAATATAACTCAGAGCCAACCTGCTAATCTCTTACTTCTACCGCTAATTAATGAGATCAGACTTCTCCAGCAGCACAAAGCAATCTTTTAATCAATTTTGTGAGCCATATTATGTTTTGTAAATCAACCCATCAAGTTCTGTTCTCAGTTTGGTATTGTCCTGGCTGTTCAACAGGATACCCCTGCACAGACATACCTGGATGCTGCTGACTTCACCTGAACACAGCTGCGTGTGTGTACTGTGCCTTGATCCATGAATCAATGGATAGAGGACATCAGAATAGTTACTGCTGTGTAGTTCAGCCCACTATTTACTGCTATTACATCCATAAATGCAATCAGAAGCCCTGTCATTATAGCAGGAGTATGAGCCATAATCGCTCCAAAGAGACAGAGCTCTGCAGTCCCTACTTTAACTCACAGGAGCAGCCTCATTCCCTTCAGTGGGACCATTTCTGCAACAGCCAGCTGAGTGGTAGTTGCTGAACTCAGATTTCCACTATAAACTCCTTTTCAATTGCTCACAACTCGTAACAACACAGCAGGTTGAAAATTTCCAGGCTTGGCTTTCATCTGAAAATGTTTTCCATTTTCGTTAGAGCAAAAACAGTTTTGCCTTGTTTGAATGGTGACAAAACAAACAAACAAACAAACAAACAAAATAAAAAAAAGACAAGACAATGTTTTCACTTAGAAAACACAATTTTTTTATCAGACCTAGTAACAGAAGTAGTTGGAGCTATATAAAAACTATAAAAAATGTCACTGAGCAATTTACCAGTGAGCCATCAGAACATGATGAGAAGTCTTTGTCTGAAGCCTGGATAACAGCAACATTCATCTGTCCTGAGCCAGAACTCTTGCTGGAGTTAAGGCCCAATGACCCATTACAGCAAGTGCATCACTTACCATCAGGCTCGAGAGGGAATGCTCTCTCTTGCTGCAGTCCCCTCCAGTGAGGACACCTAACACAGGCAAGGTAGCTTCTGTAGCACAGGGTGTGTTAATCCTACTTAGATCAAAAAGCAATTTTTCCTAAGCCAGAACCTGGAAAACTATCTTTAGCAACATTAATGCCAACTTTGGGATGCCAGTTTTCACCTCCAGTCTAAGAAATGATTCATTTGTTTCCATCGTGGCCCTTGTGGAGATCTTCAGTGAAGGAAAGAATTTTAGGTGATTTGATTTTATAATTATAACACTTATTTACACACTAAATGCCCACTGGTCTATTCACTGTGTAGAAGACCCCTATAGCAAAGAAGGTACTCACCACGAAGTGGGCTGAGTGTAATTTTGGTGAATATGTACATTCTGACAACCAAAGGGCCACACGGGACTCTGCACCACAGACACGTCCCGCTCACTGCAGGGCCATCACCTGCCTTCCTGTGCTGCCAAGGACAGCATGAACATGAGCACTTCAGGGAATCAGCTCCCTGTGTGCCAGCTGAACCCAGCACACCCACCACCCGTGTCAACGAGGGGCTCTTTGCTTTAGCAAAACAAACCAAGTTCCTGATGAAGATAATTAACATGACTGGTCACGTGCGTGGCTTCTCCTACTGGGTTTTAACTTGCTTAGCGAAGTAGGAGAGGTGAAATCAGCTGAGATGATCTTCTGTACGACTGTCCCCAGGGCATGGGGATTTGAGTGGGATGCTTATGATTTAGAGTATGACGTGTTGCTAGTTATGTTCTTTACATTTCCTTAAAACTGCTGTTACCCATACTTTTTATCTGTGAGTTAGTGCTGAGAACTTTGGAAAAAAATTCTGAAATCATACTGCTATTGAAGAGTGGATACTCAATTTTTTTGCAGTCGTGTTTTATCTCAACAACCCCATTCTACTATTTTTCATCCTCAGCCTCTACCATGAATTACAGAAGCAATTTATGATCCTCTGTAAGTTCATATGATCAAGTAACTCATAAGCAAAAATCAATGCAGGGTAGGCGGGAAGCAGCGAGACATAATTTACAGGAACTCAGTGACCAGTGCATTTAACATTAAAGAGACAGATTTCAGTAATGTTCTTTCCATGCTGAGAAGAATCCCTGTCTTGGAACAAAGGAGCTGCTGATGTGGGCATTTTGAGTCTTCTTTTATCATTTCAGAGGGTGACAGTACAAACTTAAGGTAGTCAAAGGAGAAGAGACACTGCCTCACAGCTGGACAATTCCCTTCATAAGATCACTGCAAGTTTCTTACAGTGAGTTTGTGAACTGATAAGCAGCTCTGCATCCCTGCAGAATTTATATAAAAAGGTAAACTCACTGTCATTACAAATTTAGGTTCAGTTCTGCTGTCCATGAACAGAAAAATAGTGAATGAAAGAAGGAAGGCAGGAAGATAGAGGATACAGGCAGAACTCTTTCATATTCACAACTGGATCATAAGAATATGAATTTTTTCTATCTTTTCTCAAAAGGAAAAAAAATAATTTTCTGTTTTGGAATTTTGAAAGAAAACATTTCCATCCCAGCTTTGTCATGCTCCTGTTACAACTACTTAATATCTGTGCTCCACGCACCCCTTCCAAGACTCACTCAAGAACTAACCGGGGCAGGCAACACCCATTAAGCAAATGCAGAAGGAAAGACACCCTGCACCAGAAAACTTTGGTGAATATGTCTTTTTTCACATGATTTGCAGGATTCATTGTAAATGAAGAAATACAAAAACCTTGAGAACAAAGACTGGAATTTTTTGTATCACAAAACCTGCAAAAGCAGTTGGGATAACACAGGACTGTCCAAAATCAACCTTCAGAGTCCACATATGTGTACACGTGCCAGTGCCGTGACAGCACATTCACAGCCACTAAATTTCAAACAAAACCAAGCAGCATTTGGTTTGAAGCAGCCTGTCATACTTCAAACAAAAATTCTGTTCTGTCTTGCAGTCTCGAGTCATTACTGAAACCATTTTTATGATTTGCAAATGACCAACTAATTATCAGATTCCACTATATTGCACTTGTAACACACACTAAACTTAATTTACTATGATACTTATCTAGGCAGGCCAATCATCTCAGTAACAAGCTTGCTTTTCTGACTATTCTAATTATGAAAATGGTTGCATTCCTGGGAGACAAATCTCAATTATTTGTAGTTTTGCTGGCGTGTGTTAGTCAAGCATTTTCTCCATATTCCTACCAACTGCCATGAATAAATAACACTCAAAAGCAACAGTAAATTAATTAATGTTGAATTAGAGTGAATCTCCTAATAATAGTATTTATCATATCAATTAACAGCCAATTAGCACATCATGATCAGTGTTACTAGGTGAATACAAAATGCCTTCTAAGTGAGCATTGGGCTATGTTTACTATATCCAGTGACTCTACTGGACTTCAGAGACATAATGTAAAGCAAATCCAAGAACAGACACAAATATTCCTTCCAAAGACCATTCACCCCTCATGCACCTTAAACCTCAGCTTGCCTTAGTAGCCCAGAAAGCACCCAAATCCTGGGCCGCATCCAAAGGAGTGTGGCCAGCAGGTCAAAGGCAGTGATTTCCCCTCCTTTTTGAATGCCCCAACCCTGGCAGTGTTCAAGGTCAGGTTGGATAAGGCCTTTGAGCAATCTGGTCTAGTGAAAGACGTCCCTGCCCACGGCATGGAGGGTTGAGACTAGATGATGATCTTCAAGGTCCCTTCCAACTCAAACCATTCTGATTCTATAACCTAACATTTAGGAGGTAACACCCTTGGAAACCACAAAAAAAGAAAAAGACCTCTATTTACAGGTACCTGTATCATGTAACCCTAAGAAAACGTTGTAAATAGAAGAGATTTTCCAGCTTGAATTTCAAGACAAACCAGCAGCCTGTTCAGAGTGGGTTCCCCAGCTCAGAGTCAAAACTTGTGGAGACCAACCAGCCAGTCTGTCTGCAGGAGGAGACACTTCATTCAGCTCTCACACTCCAAGAGCTGACTCCCACCCAGCTGAGTTACCACTGTCAGGGAAACCTTATGCTCACTAGGAGGGGAGAGGTTACAGAAGACAAGAAGTGAAAGGCTGAGACGAGGCATGTGTTTAGCTATCTTACCCGCCACTAATTGTTGCTAAGGATGCTCCTATCAACAGCCCAAAACTGATGAGAACAGAAATCTGTCAGAGGAGATAAGTCATCCCACCACTCCCAAAAAAACGGATGACACAAATCCAAACTGAAGCATTTATAAAACCTCATTCACAATTTGCATTTTCTGGACACAGCTACAACACCACCAACAACTCTCTGGCTTCTACAAAAGCATTTGGAGGGTACCCAGTTCTTCTGGGCAGCTTGTTTAGTGGGTGCCTGCTATGGGTCACTGGCCACCAGCACACCCTTCCTGGAGAGCCCCTGCCAGGGCTGCTGCCCATCGAGCTGCCTTCGGTCCCTACCTCTCTGATCAGTGACACTGGTGAGATTCCTATCATTTAAGTGCAGCAACGTAATTCAGGTGCCTCTAAATCTTGCTGCTGCACAGCCTCTCCAAACAGTCTGTAGAGACAGAAGGACTCTCCAGAAGCTGTTCAAGTGATGGCAACAGAGGCAGAACTGGCCAGAATGGCAAAAAGACTCCTTTATAGAAGCTGATAGACTCAGGGTTATCTCAGGCAACAGTGGTAGCACACAGGTTCGTCAGTCTCCTCCTGGTACAGTACAGCTGCTGCCTGGGGATGTGGGTGATGGCAGCCCCGAGGTGCTCCCAAGTCCTGCCGTTTGCCCTAAGGGCACCTCAGCTAGAGAACTGCCTGATTCGGGTGGCAGAGGATGCCAGCCCTCTCACTGCAGATGGATTACATTCCAGCTGGGACAGCAATGACCAGCTCGATGCCAGTCATGCCCAAACTAACAATGCGCTTTGGAGTCAGCTTTTCTTCACACAGAAGCACTTCACCCCCTTCCCTGCTGGAGAAGCCTTTAGATTTCTTGTGCAGGACAGGATGCAAATGTACAAAATGTCCTTATTTCAGTTCAGACTTTCTCCTCTGCCACAAATGATCAGGAAGTTTAAGCCTTCAGGGAACAGAAACTCGAAAACCAACCAGAGCAACCAAGGCATACATCAAACAAGAAAGTAACAATATCAACATAACAAATCCTAAGCAAAATAGCAATAGAAATCTATCAAGGCTCATGCTTCAAATTAGCATTTGAAACAGCCTTTGCTGATTCGAGTGTTTTTTTACAGTGTGTTTGGAGAGTGGCACATCATAACCTTTACACCACCTCTTCCTCTCATGCTCACAGCATGAATAATCAATAAGGAGTGAAAACATAAGCATCTACATACACCTGTAACTTCACATAACCTCCCAGGAGATATTATGTACTGCTGAGACTACCAAGAAATGAATAGGTAGATAAAAGCATGTTTGTTACCTGCCTGATCAATGTATGCCCATTTTGTTTTACTGTGCTGTCATCTTTCAAGTCCTATGTAAACTATAATTTCCCCCAGACAATCTTAAGACATTAACAGTTAATCATTATAATCAGTTGGTATAAGGCCAGGACTAAGTTAATTTATACCATATGACTAGGTGATCTGCTAACTAGAAATTAGTCCTTTCCTTGAGATTCCATTGCATTCCTATTTTTTTTAAAATGCAGAATTGGAAGGACAGAGTCTGCCTTTATTCTCTGCCCAAGATAATTACGAACATAATATTGGAAACAGACCAAGAAAGTAAAGACTTTCCCCATGTATTTTACATAACTACTTTGAAAAGGTCTAGTTAGGTACTGAGAATAAAGGCTGCCCTAGCAAAAGCAAAAATCAACCCACATACTTGTCCCTTGTGTCAACATGTTGCAAAATGAGGAAGTTTAGCCTTATATTTTAGCTGACACTTGCACTGCAAGTGAAATTAATAGGAATTTCATAATATAGTCAAAAGACAGAGAAAAGATAAATAGCACATGTCTGGGAAGATTCATGCCAAAGCTGTCAGGCTGTGCTTCCTCTGTATCCCTTTGAGCCAAGCTTTATGGATTTCAAAGGCTGCAGGGCTGGGACTAAGTGCTTTCGAGAATCTCACACTGTGGCGGCAAAAGAAGTGTGAGACATCAGATCCATGTATGTGTACGTACCATAAATACATACGTGCCTCCAGTGTGGATGCACTGCTAGGTTAGCTAAGAAACGGTTGGAATCAAAATATCTAAAGTAAAATATCACACCTAAAAGCTAGCTTCCCACAAACAGAGGCAGTTTCTGCATCCAGAGCACACGTTTTTCATCATGTGTGCTGACACATAACTGCTGTCAAATGCCCTTTATGTCAAAGGACACTGGTAAGCAATGGTTTTCCCAAATGACCCAAAGTACTTCTCATTTGTTCATCTGAATATTTTATCCTTTTACTTTATCATTGATCAGCTCACCTGCTTCAGGCAAGCTTGCTACCAAGTGTACAACTCAGAGGATGACTGCAGAATGTGAATGATTTTACCCAGCGAAAAAGAAAAAGAGGACCAGTCTTCTTTAAGTGTATTACTTGTCAGACAGAGGAATGTAACATAATTATATTGTGACATTTCCAACAGCAAATAGATTCTACTGTAAGCAATTAATGCTGGTTCCTTTGGCAGACTTCAAAAACTTAATTGCACAGTATGCTCAGTTAAAATAACATCTGAATAATAAATGACACTGCATTACTTAAGCTAAATTTTAGCATATATGGACAGCTTAAAACACAGGAGAAACACATGGTTGTTAATTCTTCCACAGGCTATCCTTATACCCCAGAATTTTCATTAACATGGAAAACGTTCAGGATGTAAATATGCACATTTTCAGAAAAAAACAAGTATCAGTAAGTATTCTGGATCTAAATAAAGTGGATTGGTTACAACCTATGTCTGTTTTCCTGGGATGGGAAAGGTAGGGCTGGGCTTTTCTTCCTGGCTAGAATGCTTTCCAGAAGCTGCTTCTGATCAAGAGGGATTAGTAAAGATGGTTTAAGAAGGAAGATAAAAAAAAATCATCTGGCATTAATCCTCAAAACATTTCATAGCCAACATATCTTTAATACAATCCCTCTAATCCAATTAGGGTGCCTTGGAAATCATATCTGGAATTCCACGCGTCCTTGTGATGGGTTCTGAGCGACTGAAGCATCCATTGAGCAGACAGCTGCTGAACTCCTGCTCTGCTCCACAGCCCCCAGTTCCTGACCCTCCCAACTAACCCCCAACGTGCCCAGGAACAGCCCAACTCCAGCCTGGAAAGCTGCAGCAGCAGCGAACCTGTGCCCCCACACATCCGTCAGCAGTTTCAAAAGCAAGCTCGGCACACCAAAGAGAGAATATTAAAATCACTTTCATTCATAAGCATATATAATTACATGTGTATGAGGAGTTGAAGAGAGAATTTTAACTCCCCATTTTACACCTGAGTTTAGAAACATCCCTAATACGAGGAAGCAGATGCAGCCATAGCAGGTGGGTTTGATGATGGCCTTTTAACATTCATCCCTTTGAACAAACAGGGAAGACGATTCCTAATACAACGTTTTTGCCAGCAAGGAACAAATTACCATTAATTAACTGAGCTTGATTTTTTAAAATGTTCTCAAGAAAATTATTTGGGTCGGTTTTCACAAGGGTGTATCTTCAGAGTTATATTTATGGGCAAAGAATAGAATAAAACAGCATAGTCCTGTTGCTAAAATAAAGGACTTTCACTCCATTACTCCATCACGGTATAAAAAGATCCCATTAACATACCACTAGAGGAAAACAAAGGAAAAATCAAATTGCTGGCATCAGAAAATGTTCAACAAAAGTGATTTTTCTGTATTTCAACAGACATTACAGTTCTGTTGTTAAAAAAATCGAATGTGCAGAAAACGTCATTTTATTGACTAAATAAGTCACTGACTAATGTTAAAAGCATCTGGGGAGAATTTGTAAGTGAAATACACTCTTGTACTAATACCATAATTTATAAATCAGTTATAATTTCCTCTCAGATTTTAACAAGGCTGTGATGCCCTTGGATGTCAAAGAGCTTCTTAAACAGTAACTTGCAGAACAGTCTGCTCTATACTGCACAAGAGGAGATATCTGTGCAATGGTTGAAACAAAAAAAAAAAAAGCTGACTTTTTACAGACAAAAATAATAATGGATATTATTTCTAAAATTATCTTAACTCTGCTCCTCAGAGTCTGCCTTCCCATTTCTGCAACTCTCCACATCAGCAGTCGGAGGTACTAAATTTGGTCCCAGGCACTTCCCACTTCCTGCAGCTGGGGCAGATCCTGCCCTTCAGTGCTGCTGCCTGTGTGGTGGCAAGGTTTTCGCAGGACCTTGGCTTCAGGGAGGCTCTGCTTCTGTGCAGCTTATCCCACACCACTGAATTTGGGGAGTTTGGCAGAAGTCAGCATGATGTGTTAGTGTGGAGCTCCAGGAATAACTTAATGGGGCAGCACACTATGAGACAGGGCACACATCCAAGTAGTTATGCATTTTAATTAGGTAAAGCAAGTGCTAAAAACTGCTTTGAAGGTCTAGATGTAATTCAGTAGCATTGGTTTCCAACATAATTGGGTTTTTCTCCTGCCACCTCTCACTCATACACTATTTGATCACCCCTATCACAAGGGGATGCTTAAAAGAGAAAAAAAACCCAAGCAACTTGTGTTCAGATGTAATTCAGCTCCTCCTCCTCTAAAAAGACAGAGCCCCAAACAAATTTATTCACAACTTGGCTTTTATAGTACAGTAGGGCATGAAAATCACCAACTGGCAGCAAAACTGCTAAGCAAACCTAATTTAGGAGATGAAAAGTGTGAAACATGAGAAACATCTCACAGATTGTAAAATGACATGTTTATTTAAAAAAAAGAGAGCAGAAAAAATAAGAAATGCTGGCAGAGGATGTGCAGTAACAACTGCCTGGCTGTCAGCTGGTTAAAGCTGGCCATTACCTGCACACTCCAGCCCAAGAGCAAGTGCTCCACAGTTCTGAGTCACTGAGCACCTGAGAGAAGGATACAGGAAAAACACCCCAACAGGTTTGCTGTTATTTTTTTGTAAAAATAGTTCTATATTTCACCACTAAAGATGTCTGCACCTCGTTACAGAAAGGTACAAAACCACAGCACTGGAGAATTGGGAATCATTGAGAGCTACAGCAAAGTCTCCTATCACTACAGCAGCTGCTGCTGCAAACACTTCTGTGAGGCTGTGGACCATCAGGAACTCATCCTTCTCACAGCTTAAAACCCCCAAAGATTATTTTTAATTGAGGTAAAGGAGAAATACTACTTTTTAAGGCAAGGAGTTCGTTAATGAATATTAGCAACATGACTCTGTTCAGTTCATCTGCTGAATTAATTTCAGTCCATCTCCTACTCTGCAGCTCATCTCAATCAATGAGAATGAAATCAATGGAGAATGGATAGTATAAAATCGGTATCAAAAGAGAATTAGCATGTTTGAACCAAATTCTGCTCATGTTCCAGTTCTGAACAATTCCTGATCTATATAAATGCAGATTAACTTTGAGCCTCCTTAACAATTCCCCATTCTGGCTAAAAGAAGCAAATGGAACTGAGCTGCAATTTCCTTCAAATATAATTTAATTTCCACTATCTTTATTTTGACATTAAAAGAATGATGAAAAATCTCTTCATATTAGTTCTTAAGACAGTCTTGCAGGAAGGTGAACTGCTTATCCATACTCACACCACTCACTCTTCCCCTTTCTTTCGTGAGACTGGACCACCCTGACCTTCCTGTGGCAAGGACCACCTTTTCACTAATGAAAAAACACTTTTAATTTCTAGGATGACTCTTTATGTAAGCTAATTCAATGTCTCCTGATACCAAATGCTTCCTGTTCAACAGGACAACTTTCATAGAGTTGAGGATGACATTTAAAATAGAATGCCTGTGCTGGCAACTTTTTTATGAGAACAAAATCGTTCCATAAATCCAAAAGTGAACTAGTATGGAAAAGTCTAAAATTATGTTAAATGAAAAAGTATTTATAAGTAGCAATCACACCTGACACTATAATTACATTGCCCTAGTGTATAATCCCAAAAGACCACAGAGACCTCTTGCCAAAGGTGATTTTAGTGTTAATATGAAACTCAACGTGGGCTCGTTTTAATTACATATGTGCCTGCTGAGAACATATGATAGAGTCCAAAAAGCTAATTCATTGTCAGCATGACAGCAGGAACTAATATTAAATCTTGCACACCAAGTAAATTTTTCCAGATTACCAATTACCACACAAAAATAGGACACATTGCAAATGTGGTAATCAGCACGAATGCAAAATGCAAAAAAAATATTGCTAAATAGAGCTCAGCTCTGGGCCAGCAGAGGGTATAGGAAATCTCCCAACAGGTCATCCATCTTCAAAGCAGAAACATTTAGTTGATCCAACTCTAACCACAACAACACCAGGTTACTACTGACTTTCACAGCATTGATCCTCACTGACACTGTAATAAAGCATAATAAAACTCCTCTGTAGCCATCTATAACAGCAGTTCAAAGTAGATTTTGGTGTGGGTTTTTTTTTTTTTCCTTTTTATACTTAGCCTTAAATTTCCTGCATTTCAAAGATATTACTGAATGGTTTTGTGTTCTCTTCTCTTGAGTCCCTGGCAGGTTTCTGGCACTGAAAAAACGTTAAGAGTCAGTTTATACCTCTTAACCCACACCAACACGCTAACAGGCATTTTGATTTACCTTTAATTATGGACATATTCATGCATCAGTCAGTATTTTCTAAAGAAAGTGCCTGGAGTATGCAGAGGAGAACCCAGAGTCACAATGATGAGCTAACCCTGGGGAAACAAGACATAAACACAATTCTGAAGGCAGCAGAGACCCAGCCAATACTTCTAACTGCTTCTTTACCTGCCTTTTTGTTGCTTTACTGATGCATTATTAATTAATAACTACTGAGCGCTCCCAACAGAGCATTTTAAATAACAACTGAATTTCTTTATGGATGATTATGAATCATAAAAGTATGTCTGCATGTTCAAAGCAATAAACAAGCCCAGGTAGGGAGCCTGAACTGCTACAGAAACTGCTCTTTGAAGCTTGAAGTTTTAGAGATGCTAAATGCCTACTGTGTAGTATTACACAATTTCCTGTCTAGCTTAATCCAATTAATCTGAAGAAATGTAGGATTTCTTATGTTTTAACTCAGCATAAGCAAATGCTGTTGGAAAGGAAGATGATGGCATTTTAGAAAAGCTGCAGGGTCGGTTTGGTTCACTGCTTTATCCGAATGAAGATACACCAATTTAGGCCAGCTAACAATTACAGTTTTCAGTTCTCAACTCAGACAATGAAAATTGTCAAATCACAATCATTTCTACTCATGATTTATGCACATGCTGAAAAATGTTTCACCAGCTCTGAAATGTATTATTCAGGGATGATGCATGGTGTTCACATTCTGCTTGAATTCTGCCCAAACTTAGAAAGTACTGAAGGTGTATTTTGGGCAGCTTGGTGCTATTTCAGCTGGATAGTTTTAGATACAGGTTGAAATAAATTTGTAATGCTTAAAGATGAAAAATCATTTGGAGTTTTCACCTCAAAAAGTGAAAAGCCTCTTACTATTCAAAGAAAATTCCAGCATGAGTTTTCAACAATATCACTGCCTTTAAGGTAGAGAGGGACTCACATTCGCACTCACTCTGCACTAGCTTTAGTTACTATCTCAATAATTTTTTTTGGCCTATAGACCATGCTCAATATTTCTTTCTGGTGTTTAAACTGGTACACAGGCAGCAAAAGCTTCAGCTGTGCTTGCTGATCCTATTATCTGCCTTCTAGATGGATAATCCAGGTCCCTGCCACATGACACTTGGTAGATGAGGGAAAAAAAAAAGTTACCTATACTGTTTTCTGAACAATGCAATACAAAATTATTAATCTGTATCTAGACAAACTCTAGACAAAAGAACATAAGTGAGAGGATGTGAAGGGCACAGCATATCTGCACCAAGGCTTCAGGACATGGGCACAGGACATGGACTGGTTTGATGGCCATTTGTCTTACCCTCTGGCTCCCAGGGGCAAATCCAAATGCCATCCTGTGCTTCTGTTTCCAGCTCTTCCAAGGACCCGTGTTTCTGTTCTACTGATCTGCCAGGTACCTTCTCCACCCTGGGCAGGGATCAGTCACAGGCAGGCTCAGTCATCTGGAACAGATGCTCCATGTGCCTTGGCAGACACAACACTGTGGAGCCCCTCTCTGCTCTTTGCCTCCAGGAATGAGCCACACACACGCTCCTGGAAGGCCTTGGTCTTTCAAAGCAAACAGAATTTGCTCTCGATTCCCCAGTCAAACTACCTTAAACTATTTTTTCTTTCTGTCTTCTAATCTTAATTCTTCCGGTTTATGGCCCAGTCCTTCTACAGGGATTCACAGCAAACAGAAAGAATAATATCTTTCCTACATTCAGATATTAAGATGGATCATTATTCCACTTGATTTGTTGGAAGATATTTATCAGTTTGAGTTATGAGACCTTTCTGACTGTGAAGACTTAAACATTGATTTAATGCCAACTTAAAGACTCCTAAAAGTGTAGGAGATTGCATTAGATAAATAATTTAACAATAAAAGGTATATCAAGGCAGACATTATTGCAACCTTTCACCAATCAATCACCATTTTCCATGTTTATCCAATTTTCATCTCAAGGCTCTGTACATCAAATTGCCTAGACATATACTACACAACTGAAATAACCTCATCATTGAATAGAATTGCATAGCCATTAAAATTCTCTGATATCAAGATAGCTGACATTATGTAAAATATTGGCTTTGGGTCCATAAGGTAATAAATTCTGACCTAAATCCAATCCTTCATGGATAGCTGATTCATAGTGAAAAATTACTGGTTTGTCACTTTACCTTAGGAAATTTACTGTGGAAACTAATACAGCAGTCTTTGAAATAAATATATGATAAGTAAAACCACAGTTCCCTTCCTAACCACCCTGGAACAAAGGGAACGGATTTGGTTTGGCACAGAAATACCAGACACACTAATAGCTACCAGGTCAAGAGGGAAAGTTACTGCTCTGGTCTTGCCAGGTCTCTAAGGCAGAAGCACTCAAGGGATCCACTGCTCAACTGACACCTCTTGCAGCAGCCACCACACGTGAGTTCGTGTACCAGGTTGTACAGGTAGGTACAAGTTCATGTACCTGAGTTGAACAGCTAAAAAACAGGGAGGGCAAACATCACAGAAAACTGTTCCTCTGAGTTCACATTTGTGCATCATTCCGTGGTGCAAAGCTGGAGAACAGCTGCCGGTGATGTGCTGATACATCTGGAAGGTACAGGGAGTCAGACTGGACCTACAGCTGCACTGATTTCTTGCCTTCATCCCTCCAGCAAACACCAGGGTTTTCCAGGGACAGACCTATAGGCTTTAGCACTTAAATTAAGTGACTTCAGGAAACCTATCATTTTTCTCCTTAAAGATACCTTTTCGTTCAGGAAATTCCCTTAGGGGACTCAGTAAAAAAATGTTATTATTTCGTAACAAAATTATTTCCATGTCTCTTTATAAAGAGGATTTAAAATCCATGTAAATACCAAACTAACTGTAATACCACCACCATTTTTCCTCTGCATATATCTGCAGTGGAGTTAAGTTACCCCTGGTCTGTACATGCCATGAGTTGTCTGAGGTGTTTCAACAAGCCTGTGACACATCAAAGAATGAAACCCAAGTTTCTCCAGTACTAGCCTAGTTAGTGCTTATATGGTCGGCCTCTGATATGGCACAAAAGAGCGTATTCTGGCTTTCACTCCTTAGTTGAGAGCTCTCTAATAACTTACCAAGTAATCATATCACATTTTTCTTCCTTCTTCTCTAAATGATAGTTCTGCTTGATACCAGTAGAACTCTGAGTCATTTCAAGTCTGCACTGGGGCCCCTAATGTCGCTTATTTCCTAAAATTTTGCAGGCTACAGCAACATCGTGGAAAACATGAAAATGATTCTGTCTGCATGTTTGGCAAATTATACCTACAAATGGCCAGAAATGATTGAGAGAAATGAAAACGAGTGAATTTTTGTGTTAACTGCAGCCTTTTCATTGCAAATGACGCAGCTGAACCTATTGTGATTTCTCATTAAGATTTTCTTTTTGCTGATCAGGTTAAGAATGTCAGAGTTGTCTGTAGCTCCCTTGTAATGTTCCTCAGGAGTCTGAGAGAAGTGGCTTTGCCCTTTGGTTCTTAGGAATCTGCAGGTAGAACATTTTTAGAATCAGAATTGCCATAAAACTGCTCTTATTCTCAAATACTGAACAGATGTGTTTTGCTTTGGTCCATATACTTTAGCGGACTGGTAAGATAAGAATCTCTGCCTCTTTTCTTTCTTTTTCTTGATCTTTACTTGTTCCTATAAGAACAAAATTGTCCTTTTTTTAAATCTCGGCAAACTTAAAATTTTGGTGATAGAAGTGCATCGAACATTTTATGGTTCACTGATAAAGGTTACTGAATAAAGTTACCAAACTAAGACATCGCTTAAGAGGTGTCAGCAAAGCTGGCAGTTAAATCAGTTAAACCTCTTGCCCACTTTGCTTTTAATACTTCACAGGAAGCTTGGGTTTGCAATCACCTCCTGGCAGAAAACGCTAATTTATTTACAAAACCACATCAGCTCCAGATAACCTCACTCTGCTCTGGCTTGGCAAGTCCAGCATGTGCTACACAGAAGTCTTTTTCACAATTAGTCTCGGTGACAATTAATCTCAATCACACCTCTCCTTGGCCATTTGCTTCTCTGGCAAGGTGGGCAACTGGGCCAGGTTGGATTCTCCTGTCCAGCTTTCCCTTCTGTAAGGGAGTATCTTCCTCATATGCTTCTGAATAAACAACCAAAGAAAGTGACTCCCCCAGACAGAGAGAATGACTTTGGGATAGATCTTTAAACCTGCTCAGAGACTCACAGGGAAATTCTTTCAGAGCACCTACACCTCAGTCCCCTGCAAAAGAGAAAGTACAAATGGCTAAAACATATATTGCAGTAAACTTCTCTTTTGAACTTCCCTTTTCCTCTCTCCTATTCAGTAAATTGCCCAGAATGAATCATAGCCCACAAATAGATGGAGAACATGAAAATGTATGGTTCTGTTTAGTCATACTACTGTCAAGCTCCACACTATTATGCAGCACAGTAACACGTTGCATACACAGAAGCTCTCAGTCTGAAAGTAGCACGATTTCAAATGCTCCACTGCACAGCAATACCCATTGGCTGGATGGAAACCTGCATTTGCAATCAGAAACACAGGTGAGTAAGCAGTGAGACTGCTTAAGCTGCTGTTTACAGCCAGTCACGAACAAAGGTGCATTCTCACCAGGGAAGTGCTTCTCTTACAACTTTTAATGAGTTACAGAAATTAATCAAGACTTCAACAAAACACTTCCATCAGTATGGACAAGAATGTCTCCACAAAAGAGACACAATCACCTTGCAACAAAGAGAATGATTCAAGCAATTATGTTCTAGTTACACGGAGGGCAGCCTTGAACTTCAGGTGAGTGGTGAGGCTTCCAATGAGGTTTGCAGAAAAAGATCTTTTTGACTGACAGCTTTTTTTTTGTGGTGCTCCCTGACAAGACCTACAACTGCTGCAGACTATTAGGGGAGGTTTAGGTTAGATATGAGGAAAAGGTTCTTCATCCAGAGGGTGGATGGGGACTCTCCTGACAGCGCTGCCTGTGGAAGTCTGGGTTTCATCCTGAGAACCATATTGAGAAATGCTGTTTTAAAAGGCAACAAGCAATTCAGTCCTCCAGAACAAATCCTATGAATTTCACAATTTGAAAGAACGTACAGCTGCTATTCAAATTATTTTCAAGAAATTGTGGTGTTTGAGTTAATAGATAATGATTTTCCTGCAGTGTAATTCTGCGTTTTAGCCTAAATACCCCATCGTCCTTACAGTGACACCCATGGATGAAGACAGACAGATGAGCACTGAAACAAGAGATGGTCGAGATGATTCAGCTGCAGCAAGCTCTAGGAGAAAGGACTGAAAAATTCTTCAGCCTCCCTGGAGGCTGGTGTGAAAACTAGAGAAGAAAAACGATGGACTTTTGCCATGGGCCTTTCAGTAGGGCCAAGACTTTAAACAAATATTTTATAGTAAAACTGTAAAATACTTCAGAGTTTATTATGCATTCAATTAAGCCCGTTGTGACAGCAGTAGCTACTGGGGGATGGGAGTACTCTGTTCTTCCTTACAAAGGTGCCAATCAGGAATAACTTCCCTGACACAGCTAGATGATAAATCAGTGGCATACCGTGGATATTAAAATAGTGTGAGCAGGGAATCAGGGCTATTCACTTCTAACGTGCTCTCAAACTACCAAAGACAAGCATTTATTTGGAAGACTAAATATACACTAAGCAATTTCAAAATCTCTCTCAAGGTTGCTCAGCTACAGATTCTTGTCATTCAGTTTTTTATAGAAGTCATGATTACCCACGGAGAAAAAAGGCTGATGTTTTAAAACTACCTTCTGCATAAGAAATGTTTGCAACAGAAACAAGTAAATTATGATTTGGAATTTAAAATGGCATTAATGTCCTGTAAGATTGGCTTCATGCCTAGATTGCTGGAATTTTAATTCAGAGTAGATCTCTTAAACAGCTCTTCCTCATTTCCAAGGAAAGACATTACAAAACAGCCACTGGTCTCATAAAGCTCAGTGACTCCCAAAATACATCAAATAAATACAGATTTTCAAAAACCTGCCTGAAGCGGGGAGCATTCCCTTTAACTATGTACTTAATACTGTAACAAACTCTGTAAAAAGTTAAGGTATTTGTTTGAAGAAGCCACAACAGAGGAAAATTCTTTGCCTCAGCTCAGGAGGAAGAAATTAAATGTCAATACTTCTCCCCCCAGTTACTAATACAGTCAGTGTCACTGGCTTCAAACCAAACTGCGACAGCCCTGAGCTGCAGACAGCAAAGATTTCTGGAACAAAACACTTCCCCAGTCTCAGAATAATAGTTCATCAGCTGTAGATTCCTGTGAAAATACAGTAACACTTTGCTAAGTAATGGTATTTCCAGAAGTGCAATGGTTAGAAAGGTAGAGCTGAATTTGTGCTCCTTGTGTCCTTGGTGACATTTTAGGCCTAAACCAAAAAGCGCATCTGAAAGTTGCTGCTGCTTGATTACAATTACTGTGTAATACTGACATTCTAACACGGTTTTGTTGTGGTTGCAAAATCAAATTAGGAAAGAATATAACATTGAGACTGCTTGGGCAACCTTACCTCAAGCTCAGTTCAGCACTAGCATGCACAGCTGTCTGCCTACCTTTGAATGAAATTAAGATAATTAGATGCCGTTTCCTCTTAAGGGTCTGTCTACTAAAAACACCATAATGAGTCCATTCCAGAGGTCCAACACCTGTTTTATACGAAAACCATCATGTTTCCAGTATGGCTCAAGGTACTACAGGGAGAGGTTGGGTTTGGTGGGTTTGTTTTGGGTTTGATTTTTTCGGTCCTTCTCATTCCTCAATCCCCCACCCCTCTCCAGCTCATACCATTGCACCAACAATTTTCTTTAGCCACAGTTGTGTTTGACTTTCCCCACCAACACTCTGTCCACGCATTTCAGGATCACTGGGAAGCATTAACGATCACTTAAGTACTTTTCTTTCATCTCTGTACATACACAGTAATCTTTACCAAAATACTCGCTGAGCTTCTGCTACCCTCGCGCTCTCTTCCCAGGAGGTTTGCAGCGAGGACATACTTAGCCATTATCCTCTCCCACGCCTGCCCATGCTCCCCCTTTAATGCTCCATGAAACGATATCATTTTCCAAAACAGAGGCTTGGTGAGAACTGGGACTGCTGACCATAAATTTTCCAGCCCTTCCGCCCCCCATGCCTTGTGTCATGCACTGCTCTCGGCATTTCCTTGAGATGCCATTTCCTAGATGTTTTTCCGCAGCCTGTCAGGGACCAACTCTGCAGCCTCCAGATCCACAGGTGTTCAGACAGGCCTAACGTGGAAAACGTGACCAGACAGCAGCATCACGTGAAAAAGAACAAGAGGAACATCAGTCTGATCTCATTTTCCCACTTCTAAACTTGCAGATGATCTAGACAGGAGCTGTCTGTATTTAAATGAAAGGATTAATTGTCACAGACACCCAACAGTTTTCCCCTCGCTGAAATTTCTTCTAATCCCAAAGCTGAAACTATGCAAGACAGCGCTGACAGAGCCAGCCTGTGCTCACAACGGCCTTATTTTTTGGAAGAAAAATCCCTGAGCTCTGCACCACAAGCTCATCCTCAGAAACATCAGTCCCTTGTCCTCAACATTACAGCTGTCCCAGAGAGGCAGGGAGGTGGCAAAACCACATCACTCTAATTTGGGATGCCATAAGGACGTTTCTAGCAATTCCAGTTCCCTTACAAGGTGCGCACACACCTTCCTTCTGCAAAGAAGTTTGTCCAGTTTCTGCCCCACTGTCCAGATCCAGTTTCTAAGGTTAATTCATTCATTTTGGCCCTCCTGCCACGGAACAACTCAGCTGTGAGCAGGGGGAAGCGTTTTGTAGTTCTTACATCAGGGCTGCCCCATCGCTCCCTTCAAATGACCAGAGGGCACTGATCACCCACAGCAAGACAGGCAGACTGGTGACAGGGGCTTATGTGCACTTTGGGTCCTAGCACCGACATGCATTTTCATCACTTAAATAATATACTGCATTATTACTTACATCCTAATTTTAGCTATCCAAACTTACACATGTGGCCATAATAAAAATCTGAGAATCACTGGCCACAAACGTTCCTCCCCAGATCTCATTTTCCGCCTCGAAGTGCCACAGCTTCACTCACTTTATTAGATTCACACATGTGAGGGGAGAAACACGTGACTTATTTCATAAATTCATTTTGCCTAAAATGCAAATACTGAATCTTGAAACGGTCCTTTATAATGAAAGTCATGCTGGAAAAATGGTCTCCAGAACAGCACACAATCTCTGTACATGGTGTAATTACATCTTAGCATTCTGCAGAATACCAGCGTATGGCTTAAATGCTATTAATTGTAAGCAGTTTTGTTCCACAGGATGTTATTCACCGATAACTACTCAATTAGTGTTATTTTGCAATTAGGCTACTCACAATAAATTTATTGCAACCAGAGTCATCTGTGGAGCAGCAAATTAAACTGCTGTCTGGGCTGCATGTGCAGTGGCTCTCACAGGCTCCTTAAACCATGTATAGCTCACCACAGTGATTTTGTCACACTAATGGATTAAAGACACAGAAAAGCAGCAGCAGCCAATGTCATTTGGAATCCTGAAAGCAGCAGAAAAAGACAAATCTGGGGTTCAATGATCTGCAGATCAAACCCAGCGAGTCCGAAAATGCGCTGCCAAACACTTAAAAGTTGAACAAATCAAATGTCTATACATCACTGTGTGCGTGCACATGCACAGCGAGTGGATGAAATCCTTTATTTGCATAGTTACAGGTTCCATTATTTTAAAATTTTATAGAGGATGCTCTCATTTCCATGCCTTAAAGAACAGCTCTGCTCCACCCCGTAAGTATTTGGCATCTTAGTGGCTTATCCTCTGCCTTCCTGCGAATCACAGCTTTTTCTGTTGAGTGCTTTGAAGTAGTCAGATAAAAACACCATAGACACTCAGATTGCTATTACCTGCGTGTATTATTCAGTAAACAGAGCTCCAGAGCCCTTTTCTCTCAGTTTGAAAACCAAAAAGCTGTGTTTTCTAAAACGAAATGGAAAATTTTCTTCTCAGCAGCCTGTAAGAAGCTGAAAGCTCTTGCATCGATGTGCCAGAACAGCATTATCAATAAGCAACCCGGGAGCAGGCAGTCTGATGAACGATGTGGAATGAGGGTAGCTTGATTATTTTCCTACTTTATTATAAGCTGGGTTTACTCCACAGGGATGAAGGCAGCAGAAAACCTGTTTGATTTAAAAGCTAAGAAAAGACAACAGAAGAGCCAAAGGGAAATAAATCAGGCTCACTTGAGGCTCTCTGCTTTCCTAGGGACTTATCTTTCGCCAGAAAACACCCCTCAAAAACCCTGCTACGTACCTTTAGTCTATCTAGAACAATAGATTTGGGTCAAGAATAAACCCAGCTGGGTAATTAATGATAAGGACTAGGCCAGAGTCTCCCCTAGGGATATGGCAGCCCAGAGAAGGTGGCCCAGAGAAGGAAGGCCTGGCACAGATACCACTTGGCACGGGGCCTGTGATAACTGACGGGCCTCACGGATCTGGTGCCAATGACTAAGGAGGAACTGTGCTCATTGTCCATCCAGCAAACCTGCAAGGCAAGGGATTCAGAGCTACCAACTACCACGATCCACATGGAAGTGAAAACCAGAGAACCCGGGGACTGAACCCAGCCAGTGGGTCAGCAAAGTAGCCACTGGGCTACTTTCATTGCAAAAGGAGGGCTGTAAGCAGAAATCGCAACTTCAGTATCATGTTGAAATGTGGAGCTGTATAATTGCAATTGCACTGCTGCCCATTGCTGCTGGGCAGCAATCTCAGCAGTCGTGGTCAGGGTCACAGTCTGTGCTCCTGTCCGTGGTAATACGAGGTTCTGCTGGCAGCAGATCAGGTCACCTGTGCTTTGTCAAAGAGGATTTTATCTAGGTACAGAGTGAAGCTTATTTTAGAGGCAAGAATTCACATTTAAACTTCTGGTTCTTGCCAGTATCCCTGTACAAGAGGAGGGCCATGTGTGATGACGGACAAAGAGGCAGCTGGTCCACGGCCACCAACAGCTTTGGTGAGGAGAAGTGAATCTGTCACACCACAGGAACCAAGTGTCCCTCGTCTGGCCTGTACAGGACTAGGCTGAAGGTGGCCCCCGCAAGGAAACAGTCTGCCACACTGTCCACGGGTTGATGACCTCCATATCATGTCTCCTGAGAAGAAATGAACTCCCCAAAGGATGTCTCCCTGACCCCTCTTCTCAACCTGCAGAGGACTGGAGCTGCCCTTTCCTCATCTAACCTTGTGCTGTACCTACATTCCTCCTTTTACATTTGCTGACTGCATTGTCTCCAAAATACACTTCTACAAACTCCAAACAGTCCCTTCTGAGTGAAGGGAGACTTTCAAGCTGCCTGTTGCCCTGATCTCAGCCAAAACTTTGGATAAGGCTGCACATAAAGCCTTTGACAGCAATGTCCTATTCCACAGCATTTCTGCCCTGTTTTTAGGACCAGCTTGCTGGGAAATGCCATCTCACATGCTCTGCAGGTCAGGTAACTGGTAAAGCTGCCCTGTCCTGTTTCAGAAGCAATGCCCTTAGAGGGACTGCAGGCCCCAGAGAAATAACACCTGCATGTCGAACAAGTAGTGACTATCATGCTCTTGGTTTCAACAATCCCTTCTTTTATACACTGAACGTAGTTATAACCAACTTCCTTTGCCTGTTGCCTTTGGAAACAATAAAATATTTAAAAGACAAACAGCTTGTACGATCCTGTCCCTGTTGATAACCACCCAAGTGAACATATCACTTAACGTTTATGACAGTCCAGTTGGATGGAGCCATGCCCATGACTGATAGCTACACTTAGCAACGTTGTGGTTTTGATCAGCTGAGACAAGATCCAAGGGGATTAAACAATGGATGACATCTCAATGGAAACCACAGCACTGGGAACATGTTTATATGTTGGGATAATGGATGAATGTGCTGCTCCAAACGCATAAATATTTATACTTTACAGCTCTGCTGAAAACAGACAGGAAACCTTTTTTCAAACAAAACTGAAGGGAACAACACTCACATGTTGAATACAGACTCAGGCCCGCACTGTCTCACTTTTGCTGACCAACAGCATGTAGCTTTTTTAATGCATAAAGTAGCAAGACCCCCTACCCACAATCTCCCCCTACCAGCAATCCTAACAGTGGGGTGTCTTATATCCCCAAAAGCTGATGGCCAGTGCTTCAGAAACATCCCCTAACTGAGTTCAACTCCTTTCAAGGACCCCCAGAGTTGATGAAATCACCTTTGATGAGGGATGGAGCCACTCTGCGAGTGAATGACAGCAGTATTTATGTGCTACAGTGGGGAGGAGAGATATGGACCACAACTCAAACTCAGATAATGTATCTTGAACAGGGCTGTAAAATTCAAGGGACCTACCAAGTTCTAAACATCTAAGGCCTTCCAGTAGGCACCGGACACCTTCAGTTTTGGGGTTCCCACATGTCTGTCTTGATAGTACTGTATGCAGACATTAGAAATATGACTTCAGTCTGGATCTCTCCATAGGTCTGATGTCCCAGCCTGCTTGTGCATTGGTGCTTCCTGCATAAGCAACTCGTGTCCCATTCAGTATGCCGCTGCACTATCACTTCCCCACAGCAAAGCTCCCAAATCAGCTCTAGAGCAATCTCATATGGAAAACAGGAGGTCCAGACTTTTTGTAAGGAAATCTGACAGTTGAAGTGGTTAACTTCAGCTGTCTGCATGGGCAGCAGAAAATAACCTTGAGGCAAAGAGAAGTCAACATTTTCCACATATATCCACCAGGCTAAGTTAAGATGTCCCTCAATTATTCTTTTTAAACAAGTATCACTGCCTAAAATGAAAAACTAAATGAAACTCTAGCTGTGCAAAGCTAAAAATTTTACACACAGTCTTTTTACACTTGATTTTTTTTAATGTGGTATATATCCATACCACGTGAGTTTTGCCTAAATTAACCATAGTTGGACAACTTCTTCATTCCTCTAGTCATGTTTGTAGCTCCCAGATTTCCTGAATGTTTCATTGTGTTTTATTACAACAGAAGCATTTATACCAATGCCCTACGTACATACATGCTGAAAGTGTAAAATGCAACACTGTACTTGGTTCTAAGACCACACTATTATCCCAGCTGCAGGGCATGAGAGATAAAATCTGTATTTAAAAAAGAAGCAATAAATATTTCTTGAGAAACCTGTTTTCAAGAATGGCAGTTTTTTAAAAACTTCTGGAAAGTCACCCTGTATCCCTGGGTGACAGATTACCAGGCAGGGGATGGAATCATAGGTGTGTGCAAAATTGCACAGTTGCAGTGTGTGCCCATGCTAATGACAATACATCTTCCACCTCTCTCCAGGAGATCGCTTGCATATTTGTATACGTGATGCATTTACTCTACACAAGGTATATAGCATTGATTACATTACTAAGACATGTCCTTGATCCCAAAAAGTGTAGGACAGTGTCTGCAAGGTGCTGACCTCCATCAACAGACCAGAGCTGACTGCCCGGTCGTTAGGGAAGAAGAGGGTAGGACAGCAGGGACGTTTTTCATCGTGAATTCCATCTTTTGTACCTCATTGGGATCTCAGGGACACCCAGGGGTACTCGCTGATGCTCAGCCTGTCACTGACGTCTGGTTTTGCTAAATTCTTAACTCTCTGCGGTCCTTTTTATCTCCCTTTCAACTTGTGCTGTCTTTGTTGTTCCTCTTCCCTTCTTCCCACTGAACGCCAAGTCCTCTACCTGCTCCAGTAATTCTTGGTCTCTGATGTCTGCCCATTCAGCTTAACAACTTGGAGTATTACCATGATAAGAGAGGGAGAAAAAACACTGAAAGAGACATGGTAAAAACCAAAACAGAACAGCCACAGATGCACTGGGATGGGGAATGGGGTGCTTACACCATTCATCCTGTTAACATGCACCATCTAAATTAAAAACCTAAGAATCTTATTACAGGGAGACGCGCTTGTTTGGAACATTCTCTGGGGCACCACTTCTTTTCCACTGCCTGTACAGGGAATTCAACCTCCTAATTTAGGCAATTGCAACATGGATCATCCTCTCCACCACACTGAAACCACCCTATAGCACCTGCTGTTTTGTGATGGTGCAATGAACAGGTACTGTGGGGGTTAGAGGATGTAACTAAACATTCCTAATGAAAGAAACTAAAGATCCCCTAGTCCCCATGAGTACTCTATATAATCTCAAAGCAAAACCTATTCTCTAGTTTGTAAAAGTTCCCTTGCACTTTCAGCTCGGCCAAAGGCATCAGCACATCCTTCTGTGCATGGGCTGAAGTGCCAGTTACAGGGTGGGGACTCTGGACTGTTGTATAAACAAATGGTGCTGTGGATAATGCTGCTCCTTGATCAATACCCACTTTGATCAACTGATCAATACTTTTTCTTTTTTTTAAAGGCACTTTGGTCTGTGGGGAGCTTATAGCTTGGCGAATGGTGGCACATGAAGCAGTCTCGGAAAAGTAGGAGGTGGTCAGCTCAGAAATGCAAACTGACAGCAAGCTGAGAGGTGCCTTGTGATCTAGAGGCATGGAGAAACCAAAGGCAACAAATCAGAGCTGCTTGGCTTAGGCCAGCAGAGGTTGCTCTCTACAGCAGTGATTTTGAAAATAACTTTTGCTGATTCAAGAACATTAAAAATAGAAGTCAGCCACAAAATTGGATCTTCCCCATGCTTTTGGAAATTTTTTTTACTATACTTCTGATAATTACCTGGGTTATCAAAATGCTTAGGACTCCACTGTGCCAGAAAAATAGCCATATGGCCATAACAGCAATGCCACTCACTTACTGGTTAGCATAAAGCACTAAAATTCACAATGGCTGTTCCCTGATCACTAAAAAGCATGCAACTCCTGCACAGAATAACCAGACTTTGGCTACACTTCTCTGTCTGTAGACTCAGACCTACAAGAAAGAGGAGTAGCAGCTGAATACCTAGATCACATTGTGCAATAAAAATCTGGTGGCAGTGAAAATATATTCTATAAGAATCTACCAAGGATCTTGTGACATCCATATAATTCCCTGTTTAAAACAGCATCAAACCCTCCCACGTTTTCATGGGCTAAGTACATTACACATTCCTGCAATAAAGCCATTTTTCTCATCAGAAGGCCATTTCAAGCATAGAGAGTCCTTTCCCCGAGACGCTGTGTTCTCTCTCCTTCACCATCTACCAACTTACCCTCCAGGGCACAGAAACGCGTCACCTTCTCCGGCATCAGCTTCCCGACCTTGTGCTGACAATACACATCCGCGATCTCCTGGCGACACTGCTTGGACTTGGAGCGGGACATGGCTGAGATGGCCTCTTTGCCTGTGACCTCACACTTTGGTGGTTGGTCGTATTTCAGTTCAGGGGAGCCGTTTTCAATTTTTTTTAAAAGATGCTCTTTGGGAGACCTGTCAATCTCCTTCAGATTGTTGTTGTTGTTGCTGCTGCTGCTGTTTTTTCCAGGGTGATCACTGAACTGCACCACCTCATTGGAGTTCTTCCCCAGCAGCAAGTTCTCCTTCATCTTTTCCTCTTCCAGTTTCTTTCTCAAGTGCTCCTTTTGCTTTCTAAGGGGTTTTTTCACCAGCTCAGACTGGTGTTTTTGCCTCTGAGTCCTGGGAGCAAAGTTACTGTTATCAATAGTTTCAAAGTCCTTGGGGACTGAATTTTCATTATTGCTGTCTGTTCGCATTTTCTCTTTCGGTCGGTGGGAAAAATAGCCATCCTATAAATGAGGAGAAAAATTATACTCATCTTACTAAAATAGTCATATCCCATGCATCACAAGCATTTCTTACATGACAACATAAATCAATTGCAATCCAACATACTGCAAAAAATCCCCACGTTGGGGTTTACAAGACAGAGCAGAGAGGCCTCTGAGCTGCCCAAGTCACCCACACTGGCACCCCCTTCCTCACTGGATCAGAGTCCAACCCCCATCTCAGATGAAGCAGGGGGGTTTTACTCAGGTTTGTGAGCAGTGATTAACCAGACACTTCACCCTGACACCACAATGACACCACAATGACAAAACCCACACAGGTTTCAGTGGAGCAAGAGCAGGTCCTTCAGTGCTTTCCTTCCCTCCTTGAGATAAGGACTGCAATTTGGTATCCCAGGAACTGCCCCATTCCTCTGCAGAAAGAGACATCTGACCACAGGACTACAGCCAGAGCTTTCTTCCAGTGAAGTAACTTTGCTACAAACAAACCCCCTCCCAGTCTTATTTTTTTCCCCAGTCTCTACATACTAGAACTTCGGAGAAGTGTTCCCATCGGGTGGGTGCACTGCAGGCTTCCTGCAGCAACAAGCCCCGTGTGAGCAGCTGCTGGCACTTGGGCTCCCTGGGAGAGTCAGAGCCAGGCTCAGGTGTTGGCTCTTAACCATCATGTTCCTTTTCTCCACACTGGGTGCTCTTTGAGAAATAGACAGCCCATAACGTTGCAACGTTTGAAATATATAATATAAAGGAAAAGGAATAGACAATGTAAAATATTTATCTGCAGCAGAATAAGGCTTTGCTTCACAATTTCATCCCTGTGATAGGTGGAGACTTAATACCATGGGAACTTGTCCTTGCTCATCAACAGCACAGTGAGTTTACAACAGCAAAGAAAGGGTGAGGATTCTCACAGGGTCTGAGACAGCAGAGAACATGGCAATCTGCTCTAGGAAAGATGTGACAGGCTACAACAGAACCAAGGGACACTTACATGTGTCTATCAAATGGGGCAGCCAGGGGTGGGTGAGGCTGAGCTCCCTTTGCTCCAACCACGGAAATCAGTCCTCAGACTAGCGGGGGACACAATTTTTAGACCCATAGACCAGGAAGTATCTCCATTTCTAAAAGTGATCAGTACCAGATGAAATGAATGATGAATTGCTATTAAAACATCTGAAGACAGGAGTATAAATATTGATAGACTGTTTGAATCTGTCCTATTTCCTTTCCACTTGTGGAAGACCTAACCAAAAATCAGAGGCTGGGAAATGACAGCATCACTAATGATGACTGATGGGATCATCTTTTAGCACCTGTGAATCACATTTTGTATTCAAAACATTTTACCAGCATGAGCTAATTCTTTCTCACACCTCTTCTGGGAGGAACTAAACAATCAGGGTTTGCAGAGAAAGGGGAGGGAGATAATGACTTAGCCAAGGCCATGCAGGAAGTCAGTATCAGTTTGACCTCCGCAGCTCAGCAATGAGAAATGTTTGAATAGTTTATTCATTAGAAAATGTTGATTTGTGAGTGGATGAAGTGATTCTCTCTCCATGAATATGTTCAGTTTGCAATTAGCTTTAGCAGTCCAACACAGAAGGATACAGAGGAATTTTAAAACAAACACCCCAAAACAAACAAACAAAAAAAAACAAACACAAAAAACCCCTCCACAAACAAAAAAGAAAAACAACCCTGGCAACAACTCACAAACCAAAATGCAAACTTTTTTCAAACAAACAATATATTTCTAGTTTAGGGAGAAAGATTTTTTTTTTTTAAATTTCAAATTTTAAGGGCACACGTGAAATTAAATTCTTTTTTCTGTCTCTTTTTTTTTTTTTTTTTAAGGAGAAGAAAAGAACAGCATTTTATACAGAATCACAGATGCATTTAAGTAGAAATAGACTTTCAGGATCCTGGACTCCAACCATTCCCCCAGCACTGCCAAGTCCACCACTAAACCATGTCCCCAAGTGCCACACCTACAAGTCTTTTAAATCCCTCCAGGGATGGTGACTCCACCACTGCCCTGGGCAGCCTGTGACAGGGCTTGACAACCCTTTCCATGAACAAATTTTTCCTAATATGCAACCCAAATCTTCCCTGGCACAACTTGGGGCCATTTCCTCTTATCCAGTCACTTGTTACCTGGGAGACAAGACCAATCCCCACCTGGCTACACCCCCGTAAATCCTAATCTGTACAGCAAATGCATGTTTATAAAGGAGCTAAGAAGGGAGAGGAGATGTTCACTGTTGGTTTTTTGTGGTAATTATTACCCACAAATGAGACACTGGCCTGAACCAGAGCACCAGGCACACACTCCCCCATGTCCCCAGGAGCACACAGCCTCGCCCACACTCTGCCCTCCTGACCCATCCAAACCTCTGGAGTTTGATAAAGTGCCAAAAGATGAGGTGAGGGCCCGTTTTTGTTTCAAACAGCATCTGACATCGTATCTACGTGCTGTTTCCATCGGGATCTTTGCTCTCCATGTTACCCCCCCTGAGCCCAGGAGTGCTGGACAAGCTGTGCACCTTCCCTGGGACTGCCAGGGGCTGCAGCTGCGGGCTCTGAAGCAGCGATCCCACCTGGCTGGTGCACTGTGCTGGCACGGAGCAGCAGAAAGCTGTGAGGAAACCTCAGGAGAAAAAAAGGCAAAGCAAACAGCAGATTTACTGGTGTGCAGTTCACCTCTTTAAACTGCCTTCCTCCTTCAAGTGCTTTGCCCCCTCTGGGAAATGCTTTTCCAAGTCTACATGCTGGAATTTGAAATAACAAATGAATTCTAAGGCTGTAACTCCTCCCTGCCTGCAGGGACAGTGAACACCACAAAACCTCCCCACAGGAGGACACCCAGTGTCTGCAGACACATCTCTCTGGGAGGAGCACGGACTAAAAATAAAGCAGGGCCTGTACAACAACTGTCAAACCAAGAGCTATACATTGAAAAATAAGGACATGTAACAAATACCCCAGTTGGACAGCGAAATCCAGCTTCACGCAATCCCACACCTGTTGGTGCAAGTGTTAAATACCAAAAATGCAAGTGTTAAAAACCAAAAACTTCCGCCCACCTCTAATTTGCATTTCTCTCTCAATTGCTGTCACCACAGCCAAGCATGATTTTTACAGTATAATGATTTCAAGATAGGCTCCATGTATGACAGCAGAACGCACACATTTGCAGTGCAGAGGAAACGAAACTCAGCACTCTGAGCTTAGAACAGCAGCAGCTGCTGACAATAAGTTGTGTTCATTTGTGAAGTTCAGCGGTACAAACAAAAGCAGCACATCTGGGTTTCAGCTGGCTACAGGAAGATGGGTTTTATTTGCTCTGCAATATTTTATTTTTATAGTGCTGGATTAACTGCAGAGTTTGTCATGGATGACTGAGACATTCAAGACAGGACAAAGTCATCTTGCAGAGAGATGATCGGGAAACCAGGCAATCCCAGTTCTGCCAGTACCAAGGCACATAGCTCAGTGGGTTCACCATCAGAATCATCATTGTTCTCTACTTTAATCCAGCTATTTGTCAGTAGCACCTCCTTATCTCTGTGCTTGCAAATCACCGAAAAAATGGAAGGCTATCCCAGGACCAAATGAGAAGCAGAGACCCTATTAATATAGCCTGTCTGTGTCCACAGTCAAAGATGAAAACATTACTTTCAAACCAACACCAAACACTGCTATTTTTCATTTTGTACTGATCTCACCCAAAGAACATAAAAAAAGGTCACAGGGAAAGCACCATTTTGGTCTTTGCAACAGACCAAATTTCTCTAGAACAGACACAGATCAGAGGAAGCTCTATCCAAAGTCAGTTTATTTGAGAGGCTACCCTGTTACATTACTCAGTATTATAAGGTGTCAAACACAACACATGCCACCCAAAAGCACATATTTACACTGTGCCTCTCCTACAGTCCTACCCTCTGTCAGGTTAAAGCCCTTTCCTCTCGTCCTATCACTCCATGCCTTTCCAGAAGTCCCCCTCCAGCTCTTTGTAGCCCCTTTAGGTACTGGAAGGTGCTAAAAAGAAATCTCTGGAGAGTTTTCATCCCTTTGCAGTGCCATATTTCAAAGATGAAGCATGACATTGTGGATGTGTATCATCAAACACAGGCCTAAGAGAAGGATTTCCACAAACAGAAATTTTCTGTCCTAACTTCATCAGGAGATACACAGAGAGGTTAACTGCTGAGTATTCGATGGCAAGAGCCCTGCCAGGGAGAGTTTTGATGACCGTGGGGCCTCTTCTGTGCCTGCAATTCAGCAATAACAAGCAAATACTCTGAAACTGGGAAAGAACAGTCTGTACCCAGGAGTGTGCATGAGATCACTGCCAATTACATACTGATTGCCATTGATGCTAAAAATAATATTATAACATTAATACAAAAATAACATTTTAAGCTCAGAACCATTTTATGTAAAGAGAGAGTTTGAATTCTGCTCCAAATTCTTCTGCTTGTTGAACACGCAGATCTTAATTCTCCAAACTCCAACTTTAATGTGTTTTATTAAAGTTTGTCAGACGCAGCATATGCTCTTTGGTTATAGTGGCTAATAAGCCACTATATCTACAGTGATTGAGGGTCTGGGGCTCAGGAACTGTGAGTTTGTTTGAATTCAAAGTCCCATCTATCTCAGGAAGAAAAGCCTTTGTTTCTGCAGAGCCTTTGCAACCCAGTCAGAAAACCATGGAATAAACTGCTGCTGTAACCTGCTCCAGACCCAACAACAGCAGCTGCTGCTCACTCCACCTAGCACAAATACAGAGAATTTGGAAGAACTTTACAGCTGTCTGTAATGACAGCCTGTTAACACTTCCAGAGGCTTTTGCAAGTACAACCCAAACCAGCTCAGCCAGGGAAGGTTACATACCTGCAGAATGCCTCTCTCCATACATTTCTCACTTGCATCTGTCAACTACAGCTGCATCAAAATTAAGCACACTCAAGCATAAACACGAATTTGGGATTGCCCAGTTTAGATAATCTAGGTCACAAATTCTCACATAATCTTTCAGGCACAGATCTGCATCCTGTGTGCTAAAGGCACGGGGTTAAAGGCTATGGCTGCAATACTGGCCAAGTGAAAACACACCAGCACACTCTCTGGGGGGTATCCTGCTGTAGGACCAGCAGACACTACAAAGCCGTTGGGTACCAACCCACACAGTTTCTGACTGCCCCTGGAAGGAGTCCTCTGGCAACAGCCAGGAGGAGGCAATGACTGCTCATTTTTGCAATGTGCAAAAAGCCAACACCAGACCAATTTCAAATCTGCTTTCAGAGAGATAACCTAATGTGCATTTAAATCAGCAGAGGCTCAAACACAGCGGACTGGTGTGCTCCAGCTCTTGCTCAGCAGGGACAGCTTGGGACACCAAAGCCAAGGGGAAGAGCCCGCACCGTGCAGGTGGGCACTGCTCCAGCATCACCTGCTACACACCAGCAGAAGCACAGTGCTGTTAGAAGGCTCCTTTTGTAGAGGCTTTGCAGGGAAAGTTAAAGAAAACATTAATCAGTTCACAAAGGCACACAATAAGAGCTTGCATTTATCTGTGAGAGGTGTTCATTGCATTGTACAGAGCATTTCCTCCTGACAAAAAGAAAATGTTCCTTTCTCAGGAAAAGTTATTCATTGTACGATTTCTGTATCAACCAAGTCCTATAAATACTACACAGATGGATGGACCATGTGCAATCAAGCCCTGAATGGCAAATGTTCACAGTTTCAGTTTATCTGACAACTGATTTTCTCCCCAGCACGGAAGGATTTGCTGTCTTTTTGTACTGAGAACATATTCTCATATCCTTCCCTTGGCAAAGCATGGTACCTCTTAAAGACACAGCAACACAAACCAGAAATATGCATATACACACACTGAGCAACAACAAAACACACAGACCTTCCTCTAAATACAAAGTACTGGATGTGCTGGCCTTGAGGGCCAGGTATAAATCTAACACCTGTACTATGAAAAACTACATATTTTTCCTCCTGTCACATAATAGAGCATGTCACAGTTATTGACCCCACGTGAAAATATGCAGTGACTGGGCAGTCATGAAGGATCACACACGACTGAGACCCCCAGGGCCGGTGTCCTTGCTGGGGTGAGCTGTGTGGCTGCAGGACCCAAACCAGCTCACAGCTCCAGGAGGTGGGGAACAGCTTCAAAAGCTGCATCATATGTCAAAGCCTCAAAGAGACCTGGTCAGCTTTTATGGGACCATCTATCCTACCTGTCCTGTGACCAAGAAGAATTTAAACAGCACTATGAGAAGATAATTAAAAAACCTTTCTGTTCGATATTAATCACAGCTCTGTGACATATTATTTTGCAGTGCTTGTTAATTATTCAGTAATGACACCTTCGAATTGTCAGAAGATGGCACCTCTACAAGCAAGGACTGCTGTTGGATTAAATCTGTTTTTCCTGCTCTTGCCTCTGTGCATTTGAGGACTGTTTCTTAGTTGAAATCAAAACCTTTTGCCTTCAGAACTACAAATTTTACAGTACGGTCTTGAGAACAAGAGCAGAAATTATAAATATTCCTTATGCTTCAGTGGGCTCAAACTCTGATTTCATCCCATTTTTCTGAAACAGCTGGGCATCCGTCTCCCTTGGCCCACGGTCGAAGAAACTTTTCAGACCACCCATTCCATGGGCAGCTACAGGCTGCCAAAATAAAGAGCATGGCAAATTCAGCCCCGTGGCTGGTTCCCAAATCCATCCTAGGAAGCAGCTTCGCTCAAATCTCCTTTTCTGCAAGAGTCCAAGAAAAAACATCTTTCTCCATCACTGTAAAGTAAAACCATAGGGCATTTTCCTGGAATTGTCCAAGTGCTCCACTGTTCTGCTAAATACAAAAAGGACAGTCACCATCAGAATGATAATAATTAAAGGAAAATCATAGCAGAGAATTGCTGAGCCAGGCAGGAGAATGGGTTAGATCCTGTCTCCCTTCCCACCGGCAGACCAAGGGAGCCCATTCCCCAGGATGATCAAATGTGCGGGGCTGACACATTGCCGGCTACAGGAGCTTTGGGCAGCTCCCCTGTGTGCTGCAGCCCACCATGGTCCAGAGGCCGAGCACCACAGCAGGAATCACCTCCTGTGCTCAACAGCACAGATTTCAACATCCTTCAGATCCTCATTTCAACGTCTCAGGAGGCCACCTGGCCAAAGGAGGTGTTGTCCCAGTTAGGGTAGGACTCTGCCAATACAAAATGAGCTCCGGATCCAGAGCTCACCCTACTGTTGCCTGTCCTACCACATCCACATCTTTCAAACTACGGAACAACCACTGCTCTGCTGGAAGTCGCTGTGCAGCCGCACGGATGCAGAGCAGACACCCTGCCAAGGCACCAAAACAAACAAGAAATTAGGAACTTTGATCGAAGACGTGGCTGATGTGCCACAAGACCCTTGGAAAACGAGTACTTTTGGCAGGTTTGAACAAAAGCAGGGCCAAAGAGAGCAGATGGAGGAAAGGCAGCAGATGTTACTGTAGTTATATTTTTCCATATGTTTTTCCGCTTTCCTGTAAGAAGTCCATTGTACTTTAATTGCCAGTGGCTGAAGACTTGCGAGAAACATTTCGTGAGAAATACGTTACTTTATGCCGTTCCCTAAAAAAGGAGCTGCAAAAGGTGAAAACAAGTTTATTCATTTGCAAGCTGGTAAAGATGAAAGTTGTAATTAGTTCAAACACAGTGCTTTCTGTTATGTAAAAGGATTATGAGAAAAGGCAACTGTTTGGGTTAAAAGGGGGATTCTGATACTTGAAAAAGCATGAGTCCTTCAGGCTCAGTGCTAAACAGATACTTACAGGCACAGCTAGCCCAAAACTACTGCAACACTTGTGTTTCAAGACTGCAGAGTAACAGATGGACCACCACAAAGTGCACAAGGGATCCTGTGCTGGAACATCTGCATTGGTAAGTGACTGTTTGGAGAATTATTTTTCCCTTCCTTTTCAGAAATGTTGCCATCCATTTTTATTTCTTCTTAAAATCAGTTTCAGCAGTGTGTTCCAAAACACTCGAAACAACATCGTAAAAACATCATTAATAGAAGCTGCTTTTATCCCTTTTTGCATACATACACTAAGGGAAGATATTCTGGTTTGAAATCAAACAAAAACAGCTTTAAAACTTTGGCTGCTTTTCTCAAAAGAGTTTTTGGTTGTTTTTGTTTGCTAACATGTGACTTACTTTCAGAGTGATTTAGATTAGGGAGTAAAATAATATTGTATCTCTCAAGAGACCAAACAGATTTTCACATTTGTTCCAGCTTAGCACAGTAACTGTATGAAAACCCATATAGTATCAACAGTAATTTCAAACGTTCATCTGGTTATTAAAAAGTTGGGAATACTGCTAGAGGGAGCTGTGAAAGCACATATCCACAGTGCTTCAAAAACTGACCACTTTGTTTTCTGCTAATTTAAACTTCTCAGGAAAGTTTGTACTTAGACACCACAGACTAGTCAAATTTATCCAATCTGTAACAGAACTTGATTTATAAACAGTAACTGCCCCCACTTTACACATATTGTTCCCTTTCAAATCACACTCAATCTCATTAAGACTCCAGACTCATGCACAAGCCCTTCTCTTGGCAAAGGTCCCTTCCAGTCCAATTCACCAAGAACAGCAACACTCGCTGAGTTAGGGCAGGATTTTTTTGCCTGTATACACAAACACACACAAACATTTTAATGCTTTCCACCTCTGCTTTGCATCACGTTTAGCCTGGGTGCAGGCAAGGGAACCCACCCTTCATGACGCAACATATTGCTCCGTTCCCAGGGGAACAAGCCCTCAAAAGACTGTTCATTTGAGCAACTATCCTGCAACATTTACCACCATTATTAAGCCTCCTGGATTCATTTCAGCTTAACCACATCTTTAAACAGAATTCACCACAAAACTAGGAAAGAGATGAAGGACTGGCCTGACAGTGCAAAACGCAGCTCCTGAGGAAGCTCGGGAAAACCCCAAGGTTTATATTTCTTACAGCTTCTTCCCAAGAGAAGGTGGATCTTAAGAGTCCTTCCAATGAAGAGTTCAGACATGAAGGAGCTTACAAACAAGTCAGCCCTTTTTCAAGGGAAAGACACTTAAGTGACTTTGTGGTCTTTGCACAGGACCCTCGGACACTTGAAAAGCAGACACTAATGCCCCACAGCCTCTTTGCAGGCATAAGGCTGGTTGTGCTGTTCTCACTTCTTCCTGAGAAGATTTCACCCCAGGGATGGCATGGCTGGCACAGTGCCTGTGTCTGCACAGGGCTGGGCCTTGGGCTTGCACACAGACACGTTCTGGGGCGTGGGACAGCAGTTCAGCAGGTAAGGTCAAGACTGGTGTATCTACATAGCTGTTTTTCCTGATGGCTGTTCTAATACTGAAAGGAAAATGTGAGATGTTCTGTTTTATTTATCACCAAACAGTACTGCTTCATTATGTGACAAAGCCCCAAAGAGGCAGCATGCAAATACATAACACAAAATAAGAACAGGAATAAAGCTCAGTCATTTGAATGTTTAGAATAACCACACTGAATACCTGTTATGAGCCAACCTGTTCATTTCTTTTTCTTAACCTTCCCCTTCTCAGTGACCCACCCCATAAAAAATTAACACATCTAATCTGAACTGAATTCCTCTGCTTTCATCTCCATTTCTTTCATGCAAAATTCAGCCAATATAGATTTTATATCCTTCAGAGCAGTAGTAAACACTTGAAATTGCTTCCTGGTGACTTGTTATTAACTAGATTCCAACTAAATTCATCAGGAGGCCTATTCCAACTCCAATCTAAACAATCTTGAGTAGCCCAGGGTGAATTGCTAAGACACACAATAGGATCTCTGGCAGCTATAGAAATTAAACATAATTAAAATATGGATGGTAGAAACCAAAGATGCCTTCACGTACAAACAAAAACATCCTTGTAAAATACGGTCAGTTTAGCACAAACGTATTCAGCCTTAATTAGGTAGAAAATCTATTTAGATGAATACAATGCAAGGAATAATAATGAACTTCAGGATTACATTTTGTTACTTGGAGGGAAAAAACAACACAAATAAATGGGAAGTAATTGGACCTTATTTAATAGTCTCAGACTATCAGCTTGAACAATTATAATCATTAAAGACCCTGCAGTGATCTTCTACTGATAAACGTTGTTAAATCAGAATTACAAGACAACAACCATGAAGAGCAAAGCCTATTAATATGAGCAGCACTAAAAGAAATAGATTCATTCACATCTGTTTTCAGCAGCATCACAAGGATCCTTTGAACCAAGCACACAGAAATTAAAGGCCTCCATGTTTCCTCTTGTTTTGGGTCGTATTGAAACACAACCACTTCCACACCTGTGTTTACTGCAGAGGGATGGCAGACGAGCAACAGTTACCCAGTGCTGGGTAAGTGGCAACACAAAGTTTGGTATCATGGGCCCCCAATGTATTATCCTGTATCTGGTATTCAAAACAAGTCAAAACAAGTGCAGAGCACTGCTACCAGACCCTTTTGGACTGGAGAGCCATGTTACTTCTAACCAATTCTGTTCCCTGCCTGTTCCCCTCAGCATCAACAGAGAGAGATGGCAGGATGGAAAGCCTCTTTTATGCTTCTTTCTCCAAGGCCCACCTCTGCCTCAAGGTCACTGTCCTCACCAGCTGCCCCTTATCTGTAAGGACAGATATATCCCCAGCTCTTCCTGAAGCAATACCAAGGAGAGACATACACACCCTGTGTCTCTTTAGCGGTGGGAGCAGATAAAGGACTGTCCCTTTGCAGGCTTTGGCCCTTCACTAGGTACTTTCTGTACGTCCAAGAGAGAAGACCACCAGTGCCGTATTTTGTCTGATTACCTACTGCCTCTCAGTGACATAAAGCTGGTAAGAGATGCAAAGCCACCAAGTTTCCAGACCTCAGGTCCTTGTGCACATCTTCCGGGTAGAAGATTGCTTCCCACGGAAGCAGCCTGGAAAACCCACAGACGCCTCAACACTTTGCTGGGAAAGCCCCTTGAGGTGACAGGTTGCACATAGTTCGTTTTCTGAACTGCAGGGAGTTTCAGGAGAACGAGCATGGGAACGAGTCTGACACAACAGCCTTTGCCAGCTCCCCCGCTGCCCCCAAGCCGGGCAAGCCCCGCTGCACAACCGGGATGGCACAGAAATGTTTGCTCGAGCCCGAGCTGGCCGGAATATCAATGCAGCCCAGCAAAGAGCTCAACGGCAAACAGGAAGGAGGAAAAAAACCCTCTGACACAAAAGAAACAAACAGCCGGAGATGAGCTTTCCCAGCAGGTACCGCATTGGGATTCAGAGCGCAGCGGTATCAGCGGTCAGCTCCGCCAGGAACGGGTGCTCTGGATTCGTATCACTTCCAGAGGCAGGGCCACCGATTATTGTCAGCGGATCTGAAAGTGCTGCCCTTTATTATTCTTTATTAGCATCAAATTATGTTAGCCGAGCAGATCTGAAGAAATCTGACGGAAACCAAAGCCCGCTGTAAATCCTGATGTGAAAGGATGCATTTCGCATGCGATGAAAGCTGAGAATGAGCTGTCGTCTTCACTTAGTTTAATGCCTGTGCTGTCCTTTATAACAGCAAAAGCCTTCATCAAGAAGAAACAACGAGCAGTTCTCTCTATGGCCCAGATCCTCACTTTATGCCCAAATAAATTTTACATTCCTCTGAAAGCAGACTTTGAATGACTGTTAAAATGGATATGGGCTATTACTGGCTCCCAGAGTTAGTTGCTTAAGGAACTTCAAAAAGAGCAGACTTAGGAATCTATTAGGCAATATTTTCTCTTTCCGTTGAAATCTTTAGAATAATGAATGCCTTGGAAAAAGCAACAAGATTGTTATCATCCTTTACTCTCTGACTGAGTGCATGAGCTGGGCTGCTTCCAGTAAACAAGTGGTTTGTGATAATTTTATAGAAGTGATTAAAATAAGTAAAGACTCACTTGAATTATTTTTTCCTTTCCAGTTTGTGAATAAATATGGGCTAGTCGGTCAAAAGTCCCTGCTGACACAGAAGATTGCATCAATACAGTAGTGTTTGAAAAACCCCTATTCGTCTTATCTGCCATCAATTGTCCATGGAGAGAGAGAATGACAATTACGATGTTACACAACATCTATAAACACAAATTCCTCTGTTCAGTACAGTCAACAAGACTGTTCCCACGTGTAAGTGCATTACTTCAGTACTGGTTTTACAGATAAAGGTGAAATTCTGGCAGTTCCCCTCCCCAGAAATCAGTGGACAGGAGAAAGCCAGTCTTTTGCTGCTGGAAAGCCACACCAACCCCACACAGATCCAGCACGTACACCAACAAAAATGCATAGACAGAAACAAGTAAATTAAGTACATTTTTAACTGTACTAATCAACACGATTGCTTGCAATGTTAATTATTCTGTGAAATGCCAGTATTTTAATGCAATCTTCTATAAAGAACCAATAGTTTTATACAGTGTCTTTTCAGATATGTAGTGAACTGGCTGGCACAGAAATTTCTGAAATTCTAAACACATCTACCAAATGGAAATGGTGTCCAAGTATGTACAAAACAACAGAGTGCTCAGCAAGGATCCAATCAAAAAACCCAGGATGACATTGCATGAGAAATTTGCCAAAGAGCAAGTTTTCTCCTTCCCTCGCTCCTTTATTACATAAAAATACTTTAACCACAAACTTTGCAGTTGTTTTGTGCAAACCACGTGCAGAGCAGTGCACACAGTGGGGACTGGACAAAAGGGTGGGATTCAGAGGAAGCCACTAAAAAAAGAGGGGATGTATCTGTGCTATGATTAATTCCCTCAGAACCCCTCCGTTTAGTAACTCAATGAACTTTTTTAGGGTTCAGTTCACTGAAGAAGGAGGCACCTAAGCTGGAGCACTTCCCAAGCACGTGGGATCCACCCCAAGAGCAGAGATTCCTCACGGGCTGTTGCTGCAGGAACAAGGCTCTATTGACAGGGCAGCAGTTGAAACTAAGTAGCCATAACCAAAGCAGGAAAGTATACTCACTTCCTCTTCCAGGCGCTTAGGGAGGCTGAGCAGGGGAGAACGGTGAAATAAATACCCAACACCAGAAAAAAACCCCACACACGAAGTCTGATAAAAACTAAGTCTGAACAGCCTACCCATTGCATCGAGGGGTAAAACCACAGGTACAAAGCTCAATACACAAGGAATGGCAGAGCCATCAGTGCCAACTGCAAGGAAACTGTCTGACATGAAAAACTTAACTGAGAAGTGTTTGTAGGAAATCGTTTAACACCAGACCTCTTGACTGTCAGCCTGATGTTCACTAAGTAAAAATCATACCAAAAAAATCTTTAAGAAACAGCATTTAGTTACTTACGGAATGTTTTAATTGCTATTACAAAGCAGGGGTTTTTAATTACAGATCACATTAATACAAGTATGATCTGATCATGATCATTAGGATTAACTGTAGTGATCTTGTTCACCAACACAGTAGCTCTGTATTTAAAGTAAAATGCCATTAAAAAGCCATGGGAACTCCATCATTAATGTGCAGGCAGTGTAATTTTAATTTCCTCCTGCAGATACTGAACTGAGACCAATCATGCAAGATTTTCCAGTATGTAAAACAACTGTCACTTTTCATTACAAAGAATATGAAGCAAAAGGAACACTGAAATAACAAGGCTGAAACAATTTTCCAGATTTAGAAAATCCCATGCCACACTTCGTCTGGAGCATTTTTTCAAGGGCTAAATTTTCCCAGGAATTCTAAAAACAAGATGTAATGTCTCTTTGTTCAGAGTTCAGTTCTAGGTTGGCAAGTAAGCCCACAATAGACTGACTATTCAACATACCTCTCATGCAGATCATGGTACAACCTCAAATGTCTGAAAGATTTTAATTATTTAAGAAAGACTAACTGAAGATCAGTGCAATTGCCCGAGGTTAAAGATTTTAGTTCTTGATAATACAAAAATGATCAAGTAGATTTAGTGACAAAGTGCACAAAAGCAAGAGTAATGCGTGGCTCAGAAAAGGGAATTACAGGGGAGGAAAACCAACCTTCAATAATAACTTATATCAAGCAAGTGCAGGCTGTGATATCAGCACACGTGGATGTGAAGGCAGACAGTCAGCTTTCAGAAATGTTAAACAAAGGGCCCAGACCTACAAGGGCCTGACCATTTTACAAAATCGGGCAAGAAGGAAGGAAAATGTAAAGCAGCTTTCTAAAATGCAGACGTGAAAGTATAGGTAACAAAAGTTGCATGCATTCACCAGGACACACGTGGTATAAACAATGAGAAAGAAGGAGTTTGATAAATATTAATATTATTCTTTAGAAAATATGGACAGTTTAAAGAAATGAACTCTGGATTAAGTGTATTTAACACTTAGCCCTCAGTCTCCTTTAGACTGTAATTTGTGACCCCGTCTTGAACTTTGCTGCTGGGCATCCATCCTGTCAGATGCCATCTATGCCTGATACAATGAGCTTTGTGTTTGTCCTTTAATCTTGTCTTATCTCTCGCTTCTGCTTTGGCGTTCAATAGTTCACCTTTTGTCTGACTGCTGCCCTTGCTCAGGCTCCAGCCTTTCCAGAGCTGCAGACCTGTCAGACAAGGAACAAAAGACTCTTTTCTAAACAGATAAGGGAACATAAAAACAACCGTGGGTCAGGTCCCACCTGAAGTTAGGACAGGGGCTGGATTCTGTGAAGTGCTGTCAGGATGAGTCAGACTTCCTCATCTGCTGACTTGCTGGTGAAAGCAGATGAAATGTCCCAAAACTTTTCAGCCCTGAAGTTCTAACACAGCTTCAGGCAAGGACCAGAACACCAAAGCAAAGGACAACTGCACTGTTTCTCCACGCCACTCAGGCCATATCCACCTAAGCAAGGCTGCCTCTTGTGCCACTGGATTGACACGTAGGCCTCGGTTTTGGCAAAGCTCAGGAGCCCAGAGGCATACTGGGATCAACAAAGCCACCAGTATTTTCCAGTCTTTGTCAGCAATGAAAGTCCTCAAACAAAACTTCCAAGTCTCTCCCTATTAACACTTAAGCTCAACATTTTACCTCTTCTTTCTCAGAGCGACACAACAAATTGAGATCAACACTTGGCTTTCTTCTTCTCTTACCACTCTTTCCAAAGTTCGAGAGAAAATAACATTTTCACACAAGAGTTTAGTAGTTTAGAGCTAAAGGCTTACTAGTCAAACCACAATTGATTTGAGTATAAAAGAAAACACGGGGTTGACATTCCTAGCAGTTAACTCCCCAGGACATTGTTGCATTTCCACTGTTGTCAAAGTGCTGGAACAAGCTTCAAGAGTGCACCGTGCAATGCAGAAACTGGCTTTCCTGAGGGCTCCCAGGGCTTTCCAAACACATGGACCCCATGCTGCATTGTGCCTGAGAGACATCACTGGAACAATGCAGCCCCTCCACCAGGGTACAGGACACATGAAATGAACCCACAGGTGTTGGTCCACAGGGCACAGACTGCCCCAGCTGACACAAAGAGCAGATTTAAGTGGTTCTGCAGCCACAGCCACGACACTGGTATGATGGTAGTGAGGGTGAAATCAAGTGGAAATCACTGGAAAGGCGAACAGTGTCCTAAACCAAAGTAAACCATTAAATCCTGCACGTGGTGGCACTGCAAAGCCAGCTAACTACAGCAACAAAGGATTTGACAAGGTCTTACCATGGCATTTATTACCCCCACAGTGGTGGATATAGCAGTTTACAATGTTCAAAAACATGTATTTTCATCGATTACAGGGAAAATGCTTCAAGGTTATGTTCCCTGCATGGTAACACTCCCTCAGTGTTTATGTAGATCTTCTTTCACACATTAATCAAACTCTCTCCTACATATATGATGGTGGCCTTGGAAAGACAAGAAAGAGGCCATCAAAAATGCAAGCAGACTGCATATATTGTTTAACAGAAATATTCTCATGTGTGTTAAATAAATAATTAACCAAGCAATCCACAGTCAGGATAAAGCTACTCCAATACAAAAACTTTCTGTCCCACTAAAATCTGGTTTATGTTATCACAGAAAACAAATAAAAATGGATTCCTTGTTCCTTTTCCAGACATTTCAATCAAGTTTTTGACTCCCTGCAAGTCTCTGCCTCTCCTCCTGCGAATGACCTTCAGCCAGGAGACTGGGCATGGCAGAGCACAGTGTTTTAACAACTTTCTGTCTTCCTTTAATTCTCCATCTCCAACATCACAGTCCTAGTCTCTCTTGAATTATCACTCCTCAAACAGGCTTGTATTGACACTGGAGATCTTCCTCCTACTTTTCAAGTACCATTACAGTCCTTAGGAAGATGCACACAAAAAGGAAATATTTATAAAACTGTGAAACTGAAATACACTACATAGGCTGAAGACCAAAGTAAAACAGCAGATGCCATTATTACGCATACTTATTATATATTTACGTTCTATGTATTTTACATAATACACATTTCCTGATTTTTTCCAAATATCAACACACTTACGTATCAAATAGCTTTTTAAACAAAAGCTTGGAAAAAGCCTGTTTGTCTTCACTGCAACCTTATAAATTTGCAACATCTCCTATGAAGAATCCGGTTTGCAACAAAATAAGCAAAGGAGTGACTGGAAGGAAAAAACCTTTTTTGACAGGTTGATCGTTGCTGATCCAGTTGAAGGAAGCTGGATATTCAGACAAGTAGTTAAAATGTAAAAAAATTCTCTGTTTTGCAATGGCAACAGATAAAGCTGCTGATGTGGCACTTTAACAGCGTTTGAACACGATGTCTAAGAATTACAAGGTTCGTGATTGGAAACTTTTCCTGCCCCAATGAAATTTTAGGTGCTAAGGCGCAGAGAGGCAACTCCTACTGCTTATTCGGAGAAGGTTGGGGAACAAAGGAAGAATCAGCACGTTTGCTTCATCTCTTACACACAATTCATGGTGACTCACGGCTGCTGACGAAGCCTGGGCTCCCGAGGAAGCCTCAGGCTTTTTGGTGTCATTTTTTTTAATTCTGAAGTGAGAACAGCTATAATTATCATGCAGCTGACACTCATCCCACTAAAACTAGTATGTGCATAAAACAGCAAATAAAACAAACACATCAGAGCTCGCCGAGAGCTGGTTATGGGCCCAGCTCTGTGCAGCCTGCACAGACCAGCAGCAGCTCTGGGAGGCAACCAGTTCCCACTGGTTTTCCAGCAGCTCACTCCCAGCCAGAAGGCGTTTCCTTCAGGCAGCAAGGAATTACGCTGGACACAGACACAAATCAACCTGGAATGAGGCCTGAGGAGTATGAATATGGCAGCTCAGCACCACGTAAGCAGAACAATCATAGTGTAGTACAAATCTAACTAAGGAGGGCTGACCTACTGTATTGTGAGAATTCAAAAATCAGTGGTAAGAGACAAGTGAGAGAGTTGTCCAGACCTGTAAGTGAAACAGAAGGCATTTTCCATGGCAAAACTACCGCTCATCTGAAGCAAAATAGGAGGTGGCAAATTCAGTTTGCAGATTCAGCAAATTCAGAGGGAGAAAACAAGGATGATTTATGTCCAAGTTTTTGCTGCAGTCTGTGGCCAGCTTTCACTAAAATGCAATGTGTCTAATCGTTATACAGCATCTTTCATCCCAGACACTCCATAACACACAGCTCCACTGAAATACTGGACATCTCAGTAGCAGCACAACCAACAAGTAATTCCCACCAAGAAAAATAAAACAAAGTATATCTTCCTGAACTGGTTTGGAAAGCTGTGGGCAGAAGACTTCCCAATTAAGACATCCTACATAAATATCAAAACAGGACTCATTTAACCAACATTCCCTTTCTTAAAAATCTACACAAAATCTCATTTGGGCTGACAGTTCATTTTACACAAGGGAGACTTCACAAACAGCTCACAAAGTCCATATAAAGAAAAATGAGAACGTGTGCCAACATTAAATTTAGATAAGTCATGAAGTCTTTCTGACAGAGTTCTGGCAGCTGACAGTTTGTGTTTCACTAGTTTTATAGGTCAAATAATAGACATTGTGATGCCAGACAGTTGAGAGCATGATCATTAAGCAATACTTTAGCAAATCCAAAAGAGCTTATAAGCTACCCATATGGTCCACAGCTGATTTTAGCCACCAGCAAAGCAAATGTATGTTGCTATAATAAGAGATGCAACTGCTGTACTCCGATGACACCATTAATTTAGAAACTACTGAGCAGCAGCAAGCAGTCCCTGCTATCCTAATTGTTCATGTGCAGCAACAAATTATTTGTCAAGTGAACCACACTGGTTACTCAATGACATACAAATCGTGACCAAGCAGCTTTTCAATAGCTCGTGGCCATCCCTGAGTTGTGGTCTCTACTGGCACTCAACGTCATGTGAAGAAAGAAAAAAAACCCACATATGCACATAAAGTGACAGAAGGTAGAAACATATGAGGAAAGAAAAGGAAACCAGGGAGATCATGTGCTTGATCCTGAGCAAACCTACAACCTATAAAGACTCTTAGATGACTTCTCTGAAGCTAATTTAATGGCCTTTTCAAGCAACAAGATAAATGAGAAACAGATAATTTTTTTTTTTACAAAACCCACTATGATTAGCAGGAAGATATCAATACAGCTCTAATTAAAAAACAATCCAAAAAATCTTTTCTTTTAGCTTTGTTATATGTGAAATAGAGATGACCAGGAAAATGAAGATCACATTTTTTTCCTAAAGGTCTGGGATTTTCTGTATTTTCCTTTCACCCTTACCAGAAGGCCAGAAAAAACACTCTGAAGTGATACAACCAATGGATAATGTGCCAACTAACGACAGGCTTGTAACTCTAGTTAACGATCTTAACTTTTATACTGAGGCCATGCAGGCTATAAAGTATGAACTCGTTGTTGTATCCCCCAGTTAACTGATCTGCCAATTTTACCTCACCCTTTGTTTCTCATTTGTTTCAAAATTCTTTGCAGTTGACACTTTGAGCAGAGACAGATCTGAAACTGTGACCCCCAGACAGACAAAACTGTAACCACCATGATGTGATAGCAAAGGAGGCAAGAGGGCAACCAGGATTTTAAGATTTGGGATGTCATTAAGCGGCTGAAGTACAAACACAGAACAGATCAATGCAAACATGTTCAGAGTTAAAAGAAACATCTCTTGCTATTAGTGGCAAACCAGACACCAGAAAGGTTTCCTTCGGTACCATACACTTTTTGACTCAACTGAAAAACTGTGTTCACTGCTGATGTTTTTATTTATTTTTAGTACAGAAGAGGAATTCTTTCACAGATCTACCTTGGAGATTTTGTTCAGGGTCTTGGGGTTTTTTTTTTCTGAAAGAATAACGTGACTGTCACACGGCTGCTGAAAGAGCACCCTGTCCACAGCTGCAGCCGGCGGTGAAATCGTTATCCTCGCCACGTAGCCTTGCGAAGCGCTCCCTGAGCGAGCCCTGGGTGTCTCGGGATGGTCTCTAGACAAAAAGGGCCTGTGTGGGAGCACAGAGGTGCTTTCAGTGCCCAGCCATGGCTCGTGGAGGGCAGAGCCCGGCTGCAGCCGCAGGAAGCGCCCAGCTTTGCCGCCCAGCTCAGCACCTCCGCTCTGATGGAGCCTTGCTGAGCAGGGAACGAGCCCAAACACCAGGCCAGCCCCAAGGAGCCAGCTCGGGTCTCAGAATCACCAGTTTTCTTACAGCCTCCTGTACATGCAGGAGAACAACCTCTCCATGAACCCTTTCAGGGGAATTTTGAGTGTAATCCTCTAAAATGTTGCCTGTTTGCTGCTTCCCATAGAAGCATTCAACAGTCCTTGGTTGCTCCTGCAATAATTCAGAAATTCAAGTTACAATTTAGCAGTTATGTTCAGAAAATTAAAAAAAACTACAGAAAAACACCATACACATGAACCAAGCAAAAAAAAAAAAAAAAAAAGAAGTCAAAAACCCCACCCTAACAAAGGCTCCTCTGTTACAGCAGATCTTCAGTTGGTAAATCAAAGAAGTTCTACTGCTCGGTAAAGAACTGAGCCAAAACCAGAAAAAGCATCGGATGGAGTCAACTGATTTCCTTTTATTTCATTCAACTGTTTTATAAGGCAGCAATGGGGGGAAAAAAAAGAAGAGCCAAAATTTTCCCGGTCCTGCCAAGCGGCCTGATGGGCCCCTGTTCCTCTTCACGTGGCAGTGGCACCACCTGGGAGCTCAAGGGCCTTGGTCACTGTAGATTACATGTTTGCCCTCGAAGGCGGTGGCTTTTCTCAGTCATACACACTAAATTTATGAAACAAAACATTAGAGATCCCTTTGCTAGCAAGAATCCCACAGATTTAAGGCCAAATTCTATTTATCTGGGAAGACTCTTGTGCGTTTCATAGCTGCAGGAGCTCTCTGTACGGGAAGAGGTGGGGTGTGCCCTGGCTGAGAAAGGACCTGGCTCTGAGGCTGATGAAATCATCTCTTCCACACCCTCAGCTCATGGCAGCCCACAACTAAACAACAAGCAAAGTGATGCCCGTTTAAATGGAAAACAGAACGTTACCTTTTTAACCAGCTCCACAGGATGTCCCACAGCTAGATATGCTTGTCTGAGATTCAAAATAAATGTACTCTGATTCTAATGCAGTTTTATCTCTGAAGAGAAATTCTGCTAGTTGATATAGCTGGTACAGCCTGAACTGAGCAGTCTATTGGAAGCAGCTCTCTGGACTCCCTAAGGATTACTGGAGACAAATTATAATGAGCACATTAGTGGTATAATTGCAGTGCAACCCAAGAAGCAAAGAACACAAAGTGTCATTTTCTTTGTTGCTAACTAAAAATTTAAAAAATAGCAGTTGCAAATAGTTCAGGCAGCCAATTACTGCACATTGCTTGTTTTAGATGCAAGATTAGGCAATAAGAATTTCCACACACAGCTGCCAAGGCTGTTGGAGCTGCTGGAAGGATGGTACCTCCCTCACTTGCCCAAAAATGGATCAGCCATGGCCGAGAGCAGCAGGAGGACCTCTGCAGCATTTATGGAATTAGTTACTTATTTCGATTCGTGTTCAGAAACACAAGACAGGATTATGCAAGCGCAATGACATTACAGGTGATTTTTCAGCAACCATGTAGCATGTTTTACAGCCCAGCTGTTCATATGCACTGCTGGTGAGACAGAGATTAGAATCATCTAAACTTCACATGTACATACTTAATGTCTATAAGCAGCATCAGTCCCCCACTCCAAGGTAATTTCCAGGGTGTGTCCCAGGGGGTCAGAAAAATGCCAGAGAGCACTTACTGTCAGAAGGGACATGTAGCAGCATTTGCCTCCTGTCCCAAACCTCTGGAATCCCTCAAACCCACTGAGCACAGGCCTTCTTGCCAGGAGCAAACCTGCCTGGCCTCTTCCAGTTAGTTTCTTTTGGGAAACTTTGGCTTCAGTTTCTAGAAGTACTCTGAAGAATATGAATGTACAGAATGAATGCACATTTTATAACAATGAGATCATTTATGCTACCATAGAATATATCTACGTCTGACAGGTTAAGTATTTATAAAAGCTAACGACCCCTTAACTGCACAATGGTACTCTGGCACTCTCTATTCATTCCCATCAGAAATTTCAGGAGCTGGTTTATAAAAAATTCTGTAAAGTGTACCAAAAGCCCTGACAGTTAAAAATCTTTCCTCTTTAGAAGGAATAACAGTAGCTTCTGTCATGAGAAGAGTATATTGTCTCCCTCTGAGGTGAAAAGACTAGCGTAAAACTCTGATGCTGCTGTGTCCTCTGTACCTTCAAATTCTCTGCCCAAAATTCTCTCTCCTAAATAGGCTGAGGTTTTACACTGCCATGAAAAGAAAACACAAGAACCCCTGAATGATAAATGGTATGGGAAGATTGCGTCACAACCGTGCAGTATTTAGCTTTTAGGCCTTCCCAGGTAAAGACCTACTTCAACAGATCAATGTTAATATTGTTGCTGCAAAGGAAAGAGTGAAATTATCAGGAAATTGAATCTATCAAGTGCTGCTTTTGATAGAGAAAATGTGGTTACACGTGTTTTTAAGGTCACTGGGATCACACATAGTTATTTCCTCTTTCTACTTTTAATCAGGTCCATAAACTGGAAAATTATAGATAAGCTGATGAGAAAAAATGGCATCTTTCTTCTCTCCTTCCATATGTATAGTATAGTCAGAAAGAATAAAAGAATTGTATAAAGCCAAACCTTTTTTAATCAGTGCTTTGCTGTGGGCAGTTTCTGATTTCAGTAATATCCAGCTTTACAACATTAAGCACTTGCACAGCGACTGCCACAATAACAGAAGACTCGGATGAGCGCTTAGGAAGCTTCTGTCATTCAAACAGTGTGTCTTAAAATGAAGTAATCTAATAAACACATTTAGACTTTAGTTGAGTTTATTTCTCATTGGACAACTACAAAGGCCTGATGTTTTTCAGCCGTTTAACTGAACTGGATTTCTGCTGTAAGCCAGGACGAACTCTTTTGCGATGCTGTTAAATCCAGGCATCAGAGGCCATTAATCCGACCCTTCTAAAAAGGAGGGAGAACACTTCAGATAACTTACAAACCTTGAATAAAAGAATTGCACCATTTCTTTCTGTTTCATTGACAATAAAATGATCTTATAGACTTGCAAAGTAATTTTGATACACACAGAGTAATGTGATACAGATGTAAGCTCACTTTTGCTCTTTCATTAGCTCACCCATAATTTACAGTTGCTTTTCTGCCAGTTTAGTTGGATTGACTTTAATTTTTTTGGGTCCCAAGCACTGTGTTTAGACTCAGGAAATACAGGTTTAGGTGCAACAAAACCTGCTTTCTCAACTCTCCTAGCGAGGGTAACATCACCTTACTTCATAAGCAAGGACAAACTCTTCCAGCCCCAGGGCATTCCTGGGTGTATGCCCAGAGGAAGCATTTCCCAGCCCTGTGCCACACCTGCACTCTGACATACAAGCCCTGAACATGTGCTGCCAACCCTGCTGGTGACACGGCGGGTCTGACAGATGTCACCAAAAGACATAACACGTTGTAACAATTACTTTACAACAAAATAGCACCAGCCAAAATATTCACATTTCCACAGTCTGTGACTACAACCACTACTACAGAAATTCCTTTTCTCTAGAAGTGTTCATTTTACACTCACAAAATGCTCACTTTAAACTGTACGATCTAACTTAAATCTGCATTTTCCAAGAGCATTATTCCTACTTTTCCCACATGCACTGATACTTAAAGCCAAAATTACAAAGGTGTTCATGTACTTAAAGGTAATAACTGGTACCTTAGCAGGTACTTCCACACCACCAAAGCAGGCATGGGAGTTGTACTTATATTTCATTAAGTACTTTTTCTGTATCTTTACAGGTCCATATATCATAATCCATTCTGAAACACACGTAATGCGTATCCTTGTGCAGAACTGTTCTCTGCAAAGCAGGATTCCCCTCTACAGATGCACCACTGCAGAGCAGCTTTGAGCCCCAGAATAAAACTCACTCATAAACTTAGAATAAAAAAAATGCCTCTTTGGGGAATATTCTGCAATAGCCCATATTTGACCACACAACTGTTTTGCATAGAGGTAAAAGGGACTCTTTCCTTAAAACTGGACAGGCACTATATTTTGTGACAGCAAAGACTATTTTGAAGCTTTTATTAGAGCTTCACGCAGGATGGAGCCTCTGCAAGATCCCCAAAGGCTTCTCTGCAACAGAGATTGTTATTCCGGTGCCTTCCCCAAAACTGGGCAGTAAAGCCATCCCAGAAGTATGGTTATAAACCAACTTTACAAAGCAATCTACACTTCATGGTAACTGCTCTTTATCATTTTCCAATCAAGACTAGTTGGATTCTAATTGATTTTATATTATGTCCCTTACCAGAAGTAAGAATATTGTGTTTACTAGGGCAGCACAAAAAGGGCAGGCCTATTCTTACTGCTGTATTTAATGCTGCTGCTAATCATGGAGATTAGACTGAAACAATTACAACAGCTAATTAAAGAACAATGCGGTTTTTGGCATCTTTTCTCAGACAGCACTATTGGGAATTCCTAACTCAGGCAAAGCAGGGATAATTAAAAATCGAGCTCTGGTTTCCCCTGCACTGGCAGCTGGATCACGCTGATTAAACTGCAAATAAAACACATGAAACCAACACTTTGTAGTGTATCCAATTTCACTTAAAAGGGTCTTTAAAACTGAATCATAAACAGAGTAACAGCACACAGCAAATTATTTCGCTGAAGCTGGGTATAAGGTCTTCACTGCAGTGGCTTCACAGCTTACTGTCTCCTGCATGGGTGTGGGAAATGAGTTACTGGAGTGTTTGGTGAGCCACTCCAATCACGTTGTGTCCCTTCCAAAGACATCATTGTTCAAAATGTCACACTAGAAGCCACTGAGCTTAGACTTAAACACCAGCATAAAAATTTGGAAGACCCCTGTGGAAAACCTAATTGCACCTAATGGCCCCTCTGGTCACTACTGAAGAGTAAGACTGGGCTGAAACCCCTCTCAGCAAGACTCTGGAGAGTGGAAGAGTCGCTGAAGAGCAGCTGTTTTCTGACAGCCAGATGTTCAAGACAAACTTCCAGGAGCCCAGGTAGAGCAGAATTAACCCTTGTCCAAGAATATTTGGTACTCTGTCCACTGTAAGACAGCAGTTACAGAAGGGCATCCCTTTCTCCTGCTCAGATCACAGCATCACTTAGGGTCAAAGTGCAGTTACCCAAACAGACTTACACAGCTTAACTTTATAAGGATGAAAATAAAAATAATAACGTTTGCTCTTGGCTAGCATTGGCCTGTGTACCTCTGAGTCACACAAGAACAGTAAGAACACAAACAAACCCAAAGAATAAGACATGAAGTGTGATGCAGAAATACCAAATTATTTGCCTTAAGCTTGTTTGGGTGTTTAGAAATCTTCCTGAACGTTGTTACTGTGCTCTCTGGACAAGTAGTTCATGCTTTTTTAAATAACAAGAGAACGCTGTTAGAATTTTTTAACTAATAGCAAGAAATTCTGTACGTATGCAGCTGTGTGGAGAACCACTGGTATAAATTCATTTTCACTGATCATAACTGGGGATACCTCATATGAATTTGATACTGGTACAGCAGAGCTACACCATGACTGGAAACCAGCAAGAGCACCACATTCCTTCAGAAGCAAAACCATTTTTAGCTTTATATATTAAGTAAATGTATTTAACAACAACAAATAATAGCAGTAACAAACAGGGAGGCTGCACTTGGCACCAGCAATACTTACATTAAAGGAAAGTGCTTAAGGGGCAGGGTGCTGATGCCAGCTGATGCAGGGGAAGGCATATAACAAAGGGGAAGATTTCTGAGCCTTTTTGCTTTTGGTAAACATTTGAAAGTTTAGGCTATAGGACATAAAATCTGCTAGAAAAAAAATCATTAGAAAGACCAAAAGGGAAATACACATACTTTCTACATATAAGGTGTACAAATTACAAAGAAGTCCTGCTTTAGACATGTGTCATGGGAACAGTTTGGAAGGCTGGCTCAATGCTAATTGAAGTAAAATTATAATAAAGGTCCTTGTGGAAAAAGCTCTGTTAGCACAGTCATACCTCCGAGGAAACACTCAGGTGCTCAAGAAACAACCAGCCTAGGCACATAAGTGTTACAAACCTTGTGCTGGCTTTTGTTATGAGAACATCAGGGCAGTGACAGGTGGGGAGCATCTCCTGAGAGCCCTCCTTGCCCTCTGCCAGCAGGGAACTGGCCCAGGACAGTGGAGCTGGACATCACCCGCCGGGACAGCTCCGTTACCCAAGTGTCGGTTCTTCCTGCAGGGGCAGGCAGGTGAACAACCACAGCCCTACCTCGCCCTCCGATATGAACTGGGTGAAATTTTCAAAGCTTGCAGAGGATTCTCAGACCCTAAACTCTGGAGAACTCAGAGGACTCAGCTGAGGGTTCACCATCTATTTCACCCAGAGTCAGTCTGAACTGCCACCATTGATTCTACTCATCACCTCAGATAGAAGTAAATGCAAGGAATGACTCTATTTCATTAACCTCATTTACCTAAGGCAAACTTCAAAAATAATTTTAGCACCCTGCACTGCTTAGAAATCAAAAGCAGCAATCAGTAAAAGAAGCAGACATTGCCTTTACAAAGGGCTGCAAGGAGAACTGGCTATCAAACATGAGCAACAGGAGCAAACAAAAAACCAAATAAACAAACTTAGTGGCCCTGCTGGAGACTCACAGAGTGATCCTGAAGAAGGTTTCTCCTCCACCTGATCAAACAGTGACTGACAGTCGATTCCTTTTTGCCCACTTTTTTTGCTTAGATGCGCACATGCTTTATCACAGGCACACAACTTATTCTTTATTTTAAGCTATTTGTTGTTTCCTGATAGCTTCCTTTAGTCTCTGGTAACACATAACAGAAGTTTATACTGGAAAAGCAGCTTTCATATTTTTCTGTGAAATTACAAGTTTGTTCTCAATCCCTGAGATGATATCTCATTCTTAAATGAAATTCTGGCAAAGCAAAGCACTTCACAGTTATCCTCTACATCTAGTACCATTATGTCTTTATATACCTGTGTAAAAGCAAGCTATGTGAATTTTCCTAAAAATAATGATGCTAGCGTAACTGTTCTTTCTAGGCTATGTTCCAAAACCACTTTTAAACTTGGAAAAACTATGAAAGCAGGATAGCTGGAAAAAAATACTTTGTTTTTTTACTTAATAATAAATGCTTCAGTGGATCAAAACATGTTATAAGGTCATATGTAACACCACTTATGACACCACAGTAAGGCATTATTCAGTGCCAGGGAAGAATATAAATCCTTGCAATATACATGGGTAAAACATGGTTTAATTCTTATTATCCTTTGGCTCTGACTCAAAGTTCCTGCTGGGTGTTTTAATGTTCAGACAATGCATAATCCCCGAGATGCTTTAATTAAACCTACAATGTAAGACTTTGCCTCTGGCTATTGGTCACAGTACCTGGCACTTTCATCTACAGAGGTACCACCCACCACTTGTGTTCTACTGCCCAGCCTGAGCTGGACTGAAAAAGGCATTTCTGCTATTGCTCAGGCTGAAGCAGACTGGTGCTTTGAGCAGACATTCAATTTTTGGTTGAGGTTTATAGCAAAAAAAAAAAAAAAGACAACTAAGAGACTGAGAAAATAAAATTCCTGCTCCGACCTTTCCTTTTTAAACAACGAATTTCCGGGGGGGAGAATATGGATGTTCAGGACCAGGGGTTTGCAGCACACATGGTACTTCTCTCTGTCAATAGGATGCATTTCCACTATGCTCCAAAAACTCATAAAGAAAAGACCTCTGGAATTTGTGTCACCTGGTGACTGCCATTATGCACTCCTGCTCCACAGGAGCGAATGCCTGAACAGGGAGAACACCTGAACCTCTAGGACTTCTCCAGTACATACATGCGTAACACAGCACTGTGCTTAAGGAGCATCTTCTGCTCACCTTTTATGAAAGTATCAGAAGATCTGGTTTGCTTTGAAGTGAAACACCACCTTCAAATCTCTACAACCTGTAACTGCTATGGGAAGTTTTTCCTTCTCAGCATTACATTCAAAGGCAAAGACAGCTGGATTGCTGGATTGCTTCAAGCACTCTGGCAAACACCCTTCAGCATTTTTAGCAATTTCACTGTATCTTTTCACAGCATTTGCACTCCTGTGATTGCGGCCAGCCTAATGGATCCTTCTTCCCTACTGAATGCTGGAGCAGGCATTTTAAATGCAGTTGTTCACAAGTGTTGACTCAAAGTGCATGCAACCTGGAAATTCACTCCCTTTCAGCATTACTGCCAATAAATAATTAAAAAGCCTGTTAAGACAGCAAAAGCCAATTCACTTGAAATTATAAGCAAATATTTTGGCATCAAGGGCCAGACTCGGGGAAACACTTAAACAGCATCTTCAATCCAAAGCATATAAGCATTTGCACTGATGCAAGTGCCTAACTTGCAAGTCTTGTGTTTTACTGAGAAAGGGCTATTACTCAGCTCTGAAAATTATTTTCCCTTGTGGAAACTTACGTTACTCAAGATTTCAAAACATCTAATGAAAACAAGAGCCTCATAACTAGGAAGACAAGCTACAAGTCTAATTTCAGTCTAAGTCCTATAATTTCGATTCTGGAGAAAAACAGCATTTTCCAAGCAAATCGCACTAATTTAGCCTCCGCTGTATGGTTTCAGACATCAAAATACTGAAGTTATGCAGAAACATACAATATCACAGACAATAATGGAAATAAGGACATCAAGAAAGTATTCTACTTCAGTCAGCATATTCACTTACAGGGAACAAAATCAGCTGCCACAGAGGGAAGACAGACATTAAGCACAAGAAATCTCATTTTGAAAAACATTCAGATAATGGGAAGCATCAAACTAAAAGTTAAACCCTAATTAAGAACATGAAACCTAGGAGGGAAAGCATGTGCTGCCAGAGCCACAAGTTACATCAGGGCATGACAAGGGAGAGCAGGTAGGTTTGAAGAGGAACAGGGACACTCAGAGAAACAGTAAACACTTAGATAAATAATAAACATTCTTTTGGGAACAGAGCATCTTTGCCAGACAGTACACCTGTCTGGCAGCACACCTTGCCAGACAGGCAAGCCCTGCTGACCCTCTACAGCTTGAATTTCCCAGGATGACCTTCCACAGCTTTCTAGTGCTGTATTTTCATGACCAGATAAGGTCACGGTGGGGGGAGGGCTGGGCAGGAGAAGATTTGATGATCCGAAGGAAAGTGAAAATTGCCAGCTGGGACACCACTGGTCCTTGACTGACTGTAGTGCCCACTCTCCACTGGGGAGCCTCAGGCTCATGTTCCCTCACAGAACAACTTCAGCACAGCAAATGGATGAATGTCATTTTCTCAGTTATGCTGGTATTTGGTGTTGGACAGAGCAGACAGGCTCAGCTGGCTGTTTCAGGAGGGTCTTCAAGGAAATTATGCTTTTGAAAATACACAACCTAATGCTGGAGTTGAACAGATTAGATCAAGATGTAAGACTGTCTACCGGGGAAAGTCATTTAACCTAAAACAGAGCAAGAATTCACCTTGGACCAACAATTCTTGATTAACTTCCTCTGCTGGCAGGCCTAGTGTAAACTAGGCACTATGCCAAAGCCTCCCAATCCGCTCTGGACTAAATGCAATTTGAAATGATGCTCTCATGTTTTAACAGCAAGGCCTTCAGAATGAATTTTCAGGTAAGGGTCAGAGACCCATGGACCAGTCGTGATACTGATACTTTGTGTAACAGTAAATCAAAACAGGCCTTTACTGACTTCTTTCACTGCACGGTAAAGGAACAGCTTCCAAACTGCTGTGCGTATTGTGGTGTATGATGTGCAAGGAATCACTGTTACTTATAAGCTGGAATTGGAATTTACAAAAAGTATCTATGTACAAGCTAAACAGTGGGAAATTTATTTTTAAGATATATTCATATATAAACTGGAGAGATATATATATATATACACACACATTTATATATATCCAGACACAATCTATAAATGTCTGTAACATGAGTCAGAGCTGCACACCCCCGGATTCACAGGCATCACACTGGTTCCACTAACTCCACAGAAGTTACTCGATGTTTTGTTGTGACTTGAGGCATCCTACAGGCAACGGACATGACCTGGACTTCCACCTTCTGGCATCACAAGAAACAGATACGTGCCAGATATCTCTGCTTTCTATGGAGATGGGAGCCTGCCCTTCAAATATTCAGGCTACTCATATATACCTCCTGTAGAAGAGCTCCTCAAGGTCACTACTGCAGAGTATGATCCCAAACAAGAGTTTGAGCTTCTCTGAAGCTTCTGGACTTTCCAAGCCCATCAGTCTGCCCCAGGTGAGCTGCAGCCATGACAGGATTTGCAGCCTTCCTCCAGGAAACACAGAGGAGCTCTGCCAGCAAACCTGCACCCACTGAAAAACCCTCCTCTCAGATGCAACCAGGGCAGCTCCTCCTGCATGGCACAACCTGAAATCCGTCAGGTACCTTTTAAACAAACCCCACCATGCTGAAATAAAAAAATTCCTTATGAATGGCCAGGTTATATGTGTGCTAAATCTTCCACACAAACACCAAATCACTAACAGTAACAGCACTGGAACATCACCAGCACTTTCTGTCCTAGGCTACCAAACCGACACATGGCCAGGAGAGTCAGAAACGGACAAAAAAAAGTCTGGAGCAGAGACCTGCGTGTGTTTGAACTTGGGCTCCATATCAGAATAAAGATAAGACAAAAAAAATCAACAGTTTAATGTGTCGGTTTTGAAAGGTTGGGCTATAAAGAACACAAAGCTATTCAACAGGTGAGAAAAAATGAATGTGAAAAGTACATCAGCCATCAGTCTGATGTCTAAAATAAAAGGCAATGAACTCCATTTACACAACATTTATGTGTTTTCATAGGCAAAGGAACAGGCAGCACACCTTGAGAAAGGTCACCAGGAGGCTGGTCTGGCACTAACTGATAAACCTTCATTGATTTGTTATTTAAATTATCTTTTGCTTTTTTGCCTGTTAAAAAACCCCCCAAACCAGCTATTAGTCAAGACTAACTTTTTGACCTTTGTAAGACACTGTGTTCAGCAATCAAGCATCGTGATAAAAGTGCCAACACAAGTTCAAAGCTGAGCTGCCAGAAAGGTGATCTGGAGGCAGGAGTCAAACATTGCATGTTTCCTGCTTAGTAAGAAACCAAGCACCGGTGAAGGCCGCAACCAAATTAGCATCTAGATAATTTGCAAATAATTAACTCAGTGTCATTTTGTAGGCACTAAGTGATTGCTCTTCTAACATCATGACTTAATTATCAGCATTTATTAAAAATATTTTGTTTGCTGTACATAAACGCAAACATCAGAAGAAAGTCAAAAGCAATTACAAGTAAAATTTACTATGCAGGGTAAAGTACAATTAAATGCAGAGGGCTGCCACGGTGGCAGATTCAAAAGTCTCACAACCTCAGTATTTTTGCTGCATGACAGATTCTGCTAATCCTGTTCTGAGGCTAACAGCTCTCTACATGCACACAATACACTGAGCTTAGGCAGTGATACAGGCTCTGGCCATATAGTTTGTAAGGCAAGCTCAAATTTAGATGCCCTGTCGATTACTGGACACAGCTTCCAAACACTCCCACTCCTAATGTAACCCTGTCTAACCCACAGCTTGCTGTGGTTGGAAATAGAACTGATAGAGGAGTCTGTAAAACAAGGCAGTCAAAGGAAGAGGAAGGTTAATGTGAAAAAGTACGGGTGCAACCTGTGCAGGAGCCCAGGCAGGCAAGAAAAGTATCTCTTGCATAATCTGTCCTACTTCTGTCTATGGAAAACAAGTTTGAGAAGTAGGTTCTCCTTGTAATGTGGGCTCCAGAACTTGAATGAGTAGGTAATTACAAAAACAGGCACGATTCTCAGTGTGTTACATGAAAGTGGACATAGCCACTTCAGAGCTGCCCTGCCTACAAAATTATTGTAACTAGGTCTGGAAAATGCTGCATGTAAAACACAGCTGTGCACATCTCTATTTATCCAATTATTATCTGATTGGGTTTAGGAAATTCTTTGTGAATTTTCATTTTCGGCTCTATGCTTCACCATTTCAGAAATAGAGCTAACACTTTAAATCACTTTGCTATATAAAAGCTATCTATGCCTTTGAGGTCTAATCCCAGCAAAACTAAGAGGAAGAGAAAATTGCAGGGGTGTGTGTGGGGGGAAGAGGCATCACAAAAGCCTTCTCATTTGTACTTATCTGCAGCTGTTACAGAAAACTAAATAGAACAGAAACAGACCCCACATTTCAGTAACTTTTCAAACCAACACTAAAGACAAAAGGATCCCAGATACCTTCTGGGAAATGCTGCACGGAGAACAACCCCCAGACGGTAACGTCAGACCCGGTCACCTGCATGCAGCTTTTTGTCCTACCTGTGCACAACCTTCCACGACTACATACCCGTCACACTGGCAAGTAAACCTGCATTTTATTCACTGCTCACATTGATAGTCCTCAGCCAAGATAAACCCACACTGCTCCGATTCACTCAGGAGAGGCACTGGGAATTAATTACTCACAACACGATCCAGTCCACTGCACATAAAAGGGCTCCGGAGACAAAAATATATTTTAAATTATTGCAAAGGAAATTTGGTTATAGGTAAGAAATAAAGGTGATACACAGTAGAGTTCAAGAAAAAGTACCCCTGAAGTCAGCTGCATTTAAGTGGGTGCTTGTAATTAAGCATGCTCTGAAATGTTAGCCTAGCAGGTGATGAACGGGGAGCTACCTCGCAATTGACTGGAAAATAAGAGGTGAGTTCCTCCTATCTTGCTGTTCTGACAGCAAGTGACTCATAGGAAAAGGGAAACAGTAAAATTCTTAACAGCTCCTCACTTCAATATCTCAGCTGTCACAAATATATATTGTATTTGCAATTGGTGAGATACAAAGGACTTCCTTATTCCTAGATATATTTATCAGAACAACTTCTAGATTTATTGCACTTAAAAAATGGCAATAGATACCCATGGACTCAATTAGTCTCTGAATGTTTCTGTTTTTTAGTAAAATTGCCTATTTGTTATCAGAATAGATCTGCATTTAGAGCTTTATTTAAGCAATCAGATAGACTTCATGTTATCCAATTTTATCCCCTATCTCTATTACCATTATTATGGAAAAATCAAGAATTTTCCTGTTCTGTGACATGAAGTGCAGACAAACAGCTTCACTATCCAGCAGGGACAGGGTCAGAATGAACCACCTGGTTCTGAGGGCAACTGATTATAATTAACATAAGTTATGTATCTTCTGCAAATTCGCCCTATACAATAAAAACAGGCAAGCACAGCACTAAATTTTCTTTCCATCACCAAACTTAGCTATTGCTGGTAAGCATTTTGAATGCTGTGCAAACTAAAAGAGCACTGCCGGGAAATATCACAATTCCCCTAACTTTTTAAGATCACAGCTTGGGAGCATAAGGTTTCAGTAGGTGCACTGTTAAAAATATTCACAATTAAAGATAACTGCTTAAGGACACCCTGAAGCTCCATCACGCTTGAATGGACCTCGGGACAATTAGAAACCTGCCTGTTCATGGAAAGGACAAGAATATTTTCTCAAATGAGCATTAAGAAAGCACAGACAACCCACCAGACAGCTCAGGAATACTTCTGGGAACAAAAAAAAAAAACCAACCCAGAGCTGATATCCAGAGAATAGGAGCTGTAGGTCAGGCTTAATTAAGGGAGAGGAAGGATGTTTAGTGAGCTCTGGATACAGAGTTCAGGTAAGAGTTGAAAACACTCTCCTGTCCATCACACAAGATCCCTTCCCCATGTGCTGGGTCTGGGAAGTTTGCCCAGGCTGCAGCTCCCACAGAGGAAATTTCTTTCTCAGCACTGTCCATGGGACAGCTTTTAAAAGCACCAAACAGACTGAAAACATGCTGAAAATGTCAAACGCCCTGCAAAGAACAAGAGAAAGGAATTAAATTATTACACAGCATCCAGGTCACTGTGAGCTGAGCTGAGCTGACAGCTAGGTGCATTTTTTAATTTCCTGCATAAGTTAGAAAGCTTTATAAAGCTTTTTCTTTTTCTTTTAATTAATGTTTTGACTTTTAGTCATGGAAAAAGTTAGTATCCTATATTCCATGAAGAAGAATATAGGAGATATATATATACAGGATTTCTTAATTATTATTATAATCATAAGCTGAGAAGAGATGCTGTTGAGGCCCAGGCAGTGGAAAAGCAAGCACTTACCACAGACAGAGACAAGAGGGCACACATTTGCCTGCTGCAGGCTTAGCCCAGCATCCCTCAGGGCAAGCACTGAGCACAGCTGTGCTGAGGACAGCACTGGCCAAAGGAGAACACATGGCAAGGTGAGGGCAGAGCTAAGAAGTGCCATTGCTGCACCCATTACTCACCTGCTACACAAAGTGCCATTCCCTCTGCCAGCAGAAATACTCCACGGTCCTGTATCAGTCACCCTTAGAGGGCTCCGTAGCGTCTGATCACACAACTTTTAATGGTCCCAAAGCTACAAGGAGACCAATAACGGTCTCTCTAACCCAGAGACAGTAACAAACTCCACTTGCCCATGGGAATGAAAAACCAGGCCAAAACTTATCTCTGGGCTGACTTCTGCCAAAGCCATTCCCTTTGGCTCCTGGTATTTCTGTGAAAAACATGAAGGATGGGAAGTGCGAGAGGGAGACAGCCACAATCTCATTAACGGAGATAACTTTTGAAATCATGAGAAAAGGAGTCACAAAACACAGTCACAGCTGTTTCAGATGGAATGTACAAGCACCTCAACTGCTGAAAACAGCCCTCATTTTCTCTTTGTTTTCTTCATGGCAGAGTATGCTCAGCTTCCTTCCCTTTGCATGACAGTGCAGGCAAACACACCTGAACCCTCCAAAAGAATCCTGGCAACGCGACCTTCCTTATCCAGCACCTCAAGGCTGCTCAGGGGTATCTTTTTTTGGTATTAGCATACAGTGAGATTCAGAGATAGGAAATGGCAGGTTTGCTTCAAAATATTTTTTCCAGTACAGTAAAGACCAGGTTTCTGGGTTTCACCCTAGATGAGTATCATTTGCAACACACTTGGAAAAAAAAAAATCCCTCTTGGAAAAAAAAAGAACACGAAGAATAGGAACCATCTGACTGTATCATCTTTTGACACACTGTCCCAACACAGGTAGGTATAAATAGGACTGATCCGCAATATACTGTTTTTTTGATTACCACAAGTAATGTGATTTGGTCTAATTTGAACAAACCACTTTGATGTGCCTCCAAAAGAGAGAAGAATATGAGGGAATTGTGCTATTTTTTTTTCCCAGAAATTCTCTTTTCCTTGGAAAAATATCAGTGAGGACACCTGCTCAGCTCTCAAGTCAATGCTTTCCTCTGTTCACTTATAAAACCAAAATATATCTGCATAAGGGAGTTCAGAGAGATCTGCTGAAGCTGAGCGGGTTGGAAGAGTACCCATTCTCTCCTTAGAAGGTCACTTGCAGCCGCACCTGTAAAATTTTCAACAGCTGTACAGCTGATTGAGAGACTAGAGAAAGGAGGGGAAATTATATGAAAAATTCATGAGAAGGCCTCCAGAACACAGCATGAGTTTGAAATGTCAACATTCAAAATACCAACCAAACCAAGCCGAGACAGGAAACCAGAGGGCAGTGGAGAAGAACTCTCAAATGAGCTGATTCATCCCAAGATTGTGCAGGAAACCACCAAAGCAGAGAAGCTGCTCACCAGTCTACTCAAAGGAATGCAGTGCAACTCTGCTCCCATCTGTCCCCAAAGAAAAAGGAAGGGAATAAAGCATTCAGGAAACTTCTGCAAAACTGGAGATTCTTTACTAAGTGTAAGAGTTAACATCCTGTTCAAGTCTGTAAACTGTTAAAGCTGCTGAGGTTATTTTTCTCAAAGTGCTTTTTCACAGCAGAGAAAACAGAGACACTTGCAGCTAATACTCCTAACTTCTTAGTCAGGATATAAAACAACTTCCACTGTTAATGTAAATGCTTTTAACCTCTTCAGGTAAAGAGAAATATATTCCTATTAACCAAAGTTGCATCCCAAACTTTGGCTGTGATACCCAGAGGTACTTCCACCTCTCAGAGAGTGACAGGCTCCTCCCTCTGCTCTCCAAGATACCTTTCTGGTCTCACCTCCTACATCTGAGGAGCTCCCAGTCTAGGACACTTTGGGACACAAATGCATTTCCCATAAGAAATTAGGTTTGGCTCTCCTCATGTATCGCAAGCTCAGAAGTAATCAGCTTTCAACAGAAAAAGGTTTCAGAAGTGGATGTGGCTTTCAGTAACACTGAAAGAAATACCAACACTGAAGAGCATACCCTTAATTTCTATCTTTATTATTCATTAAACAATGCGTTTATGCCCCCTTGACCCCCCAAAATACTAAGGCCCTTTGAAAACACAGTAACTTTTGGGGTCACCTGGCAGTGCTGCTGACAGCCTCAGCAAGGAGATAATGGGTCAGAAGAGTGGAGGAGATGCAGCTAAGGGAAGATGGAGACCGGCAGGGCAGGGCAAGAAAGTTCTGTGCTGGGGCAGAAGGCATCACCTCAGCCACAATGTGCAGCAGCTGGAGCACTGTACCACTCCTTGCCACTTCCCTCTCCTCCAAGTGAGAAATTCTCTTGCTCATACTCACTTGTGCATTCTCCCCTACTACCTTCACTAGCACAAACTCATGTTCTTCCACTGTTTTAAGTCAGTAATAAAACAGGTCTTCATTGTTACTGTATATCTGTAGTTCTACATCATGCACAGATCAGTACTTTATTATGCACTCAGTGTTTTGATACCATTTTATAACGCCACTGTATATAACAAACTCCGTGTGATCCTTCCTTGCCAGTTCTGACTCACAAAGGCTTGGCTCCAAAGTGAGGTCCATAAAATAGATGTAGTAGGCTTGTTGAAACAAATAACAAAACAGTCAAAAGCTTTCCCCAGAGAAAGGCCAGCAGAAGACAAAGGTAGAAATATTTATGCAGTCACTAAGGGGCATTGGAAATGTGTTCTGAATAAACACTCATCTTCAGTATGCAAGTACCATTGCCTCTGCTGTCTCCCAAAGATCAGCGAGAATGGAAATCAATGATGCTGCCTTGTTAGAAAACACAAATCAAAGCATCGGTGACTTTGTAAAATCCCTTCTGTCACTTTGACCTTCTAGTGCCAGGCAGCTCCACAGATTCATTACCGTTCATTGTAATGTCTGAAGCAAAAAATCAGCAGCACAACAGTATTTGAGAGTAACACACAAGCAGCAGGAATCAGAAAAACAGCTAGGAAATGCAGTATACAAAAAGAAATGAGAATCCCATGAAAGGATGCTCACACCGCCTTAAGGGCTGCATCCTGTCTTCTGATTTATACAAGTCAACTCTGTTGCTGTCCAGCTGTATCTGCTGTTTCCTGTTGAGAGTCACGTCGGGAGCTGTGGCTACAGTTCCTACAGTTGCACCTTCTCCAGGGACACCACCAGGTTAAATATCATATTTATGGAGGGCAACACCAGCCCAGCCCTCTCTTTCAGAATATCTCTTGTAGGAAAGCAGTGGGATGGGGGGTAGTACTAACCTGAGTCTCCAAGCTGGTGTAGGGACTAGGAGGTTCCATCTACAAAGAGAGCAGACAGAAACAGCCATTACTCTGGAATAGTGGAAAGGAAGGTGTTCTGAGCTGTTACTGCTCCAAAGTAGTGATATTAGGAACAAAAACACTTGCTTGAACAAGGATGGCAGGATTTTTTTTGTTTTGTTTTCTTTCGGGGATTACCACTTTTCCGGACATCTGGAAATCGCGACAAAATTACAGAATCTCTACAATGTTTGGATGAGCAAAAAAAGTGGAAGTAACAAGAGTATACCAGAGACATGTTAGAGAACAGCTCAAGGCCACATGCAGGCCCTTGCATCTTTGATTTAATCCTCTTTTACATTTCTTTCTTAGATTACAATTGATCAGTTTTAGATGAGATTAATATTTGACTGGTGCTCTTGTAATTTCAAGAACCTTTTCAGAAAGTTGCTCAGGACTGGATGATGAAAGGACTGGCCACATCCCTGGCAAAATTTTTCCTCCCAACAGCTGCAGTTAGCTGCGGTTATTTTGTTTTCCATTAAAATTTTATCCTGATGAATGTCTCTCTCCAGCTCTGCTCATTATAATGCAAGTGCACTGTGCACTTTCTGCAGTCTGGCATCTTCCTTGGTGTCAAAGCCTGAACTCTTAACTTAGCTTGGCCAGAGGATTCATAACCTCATTAAAGAGCTTCTAAACACAAAAGCACAAAAATCGTCTATTTAGCCTGTTAATTAAAAGGTTAGAAAGTGATAATATCCCTGTAGGAGACTCCATCATTAGTGTTCTAGAATTAGCACTCAAGCAAAATCTTTAAAGAAGCATCTTTTAAAGCATAAGGGACATTTAAAACCTCAGTCCTGCTGGTCCAGGACCTCTGCAATGTCTCGCTTTCTACATCCTGTTTAATTGGAAAACCTAACAGAGTGGAACCAGGTCACTGGTGCTTTCTCTTAAATCCATCACATCTGCCTAAACTTTTAGTTCAGTAAATTCTTGTCTATCAGATTATCAGGCTCCTGAGATTAATTTTGAGTTTCGAATCATTGTGATTCTCACTTTGGCCAAATCACAGAGTGGAATGAAAAAATCTGGCTTTTCTCCAAGAAACAATAAATTTCTTTTACTTATAATTATGCCTATTAAACAACTTTTTAAAAAATAATCAACATAAGTATACTAATGAAGAAACAAGCTGTTAATCCATGAAAAAAAAAAAAGTTAAGGAGGAAATTGGCCTTGAAACCTTTGACACACATTCCCTCCACTCAGCAAGTTATGGACCAGGGACCACACCGTGCCCAGGTGAAAAAGTCCACGATTACCTCTGTCACACTGCTAACTTACAACAGGTTGATGAAAGATTACACTTAACACCAGAGGACCATTATGACACAGATGTAGTAGATATTATTTGACAGCTGGCCAAACGGTATCAAGACTAGAAGGAAACCCAGTTAAAAAAAAAATAATCCCAATATCATGTTATCAGCTAAGCTTGGAGAGCGGGGAATTATCTGAAGGTGAGAGATGAGGTGAGAGGACTCTCATCCTTGGGTGGCCTTATATGAAACAAATGATGGCAGCATTTCTCTACCAGACTTAGCGGGGATAAACTCATCTGTTTCGCAGCTAGACTCTAAGCAATGCTAGTTTGGTCACAACATTGTCCCACACTGCCCCACTCACATTTCTATCATAGCAGGAAGATCACAATACTGGCAGGTGTGTATGTCAGATAGAATAAAAAACATGTTTAAATAAAAAAAGCAAAATACTACTGTTCCAAAGAACAGCCCAGCTGCACAGGCTCCCCTTTGGGAGATCATCTGGATTTTCTCAGTCGATGCCAATTTGATTGCAGACAAAAGCTTTTTCAGCATGTACTGTTCACTTCCAACTGACAATATTTCTATAAGAGGAAGTAGCTACTGTATGTATAAAACATCCTGGAAAGATTAGGGGATTCCTGTAAAAGATAAGGCTTCATACTATTTAAAAGCCAGGCAAACAAAGTCCAACACTTGCTGAAAGAAAAGATTTCTTATGGCAATTTCTAATTTCAAAAGCTTCCCAGACTAAAGAAATTTGTAAATACGAACCATGTCTTGCATGGCATTATTCCACCATTGTGATCATGATGGATCAGCATGGGCCTATCAAGCTACTTTTCTGCTTCACTCATGCAGTTACAGGTACCACACTCAGGACAGCTCTCAGTGCCACAACTGCAAAGAATGCATCCCAATTCTCCTCTTTAAGCAAGGCAATAAGGAAGCTGAGAAGGGTGAAGGAGGGAGGACATAAACATAGTCAAATGCAGTTTTTAACTGCAAAAAATAGTTTTAAAATTCAAGCTAAACGTCAGCAACTTAAAAGAAAGACTCTCACTCTTACTGTAGGAAAGAGGCAAGTCATTAAAATCATCTGCCTATCACCAGTGTCAAAAAAAATGTCCCATTTGGGTAAATCCCAGTGTTGTCCTCCAGCTCGTGTGCCTGGCCTGATGCATGGTTATTGATGACAATGTGGACAGGAATAGCCCAGATGTGAGGAATGAAGGTACACACTTTTAAGGTACAACCTCTGTGCTTTGTCCAACCTGCCTGCTGTCACTGATTATTAACTGCTAATGAAAGGTCTGAGTCAGAGAGCAAAGTTATTACTTGTCCACTTCTACACACGGAAACGCTTAGGACCAAAGAGCAGAACAAGTGGCACCATTCTGAGCCAAGTTTTGCTTGGTCTGTATATGTTCCACTTAAGTTCTAACCAGTTTTCAGCAGCCTGACACAGTCCCACAAGAGCTGTGACACTTAAACTCCGGGGATGTCAGCAATCATCCCATCTGAAATTTCAGACTGCCATTTTTTAAGTGCTATGAATCATTAATCTCCAGTGCTTGTGATGAAATCTGTAGTGGAATTGGAGTGTGAACAGTATGACAGTGCTGTATTAACAGCACGACAGATTAATTGCCTTTAAAGATTGATCAGGATAAGACTCTGTTTACTCTTGAAATGCGACACTGAGAACAGCAACTCTGGTCTGGGGTTTGGTTACTGTGTTTTTCATAAAGTGTTAATGTCTCACTCACACACAGGAAAGAGACAGATGTTTTCACAGACATTGCAACCTTCCCAAAACAAAACTAAAGGGTAGGAAGACTCAGAGGAACTTAGGTACAGATGAATAAAGAAACTATTCCTAAGTCATATGAGAAACACAAGAGAAACTTCCGAAGTCCAGGATCTTGACCACGAGACATGTCTCTCCTCTATGCCACAAAAAATGGTTTTCCAACACAGTTTCAAGAGACATCAGATTTGAATATGGTAACTCAATCTCTGCCTCAATCTAATCACACATGACCTAAGCCTGACTGCAGAAAAGGCCAGTGCTTAGACTCAGCAGTGCTGTGGGCTGCACTGGACCCGTTCCTGCAGACAAACCTGCTCCCACCCCTTCCAGGACTGCGCCCGTTTAGTTTCCGTGCAGCTTTGACGAGTGTGGCAGGAATGTAAAAAGCATTTTTACACTTGATGAGCTATTTTCTCTCAGCTTCTACTCATTTCTCTCCATGCCTGGTGGCAGCACCGACCTGTGTGTGGCTTGGCACAGGGCAGTGGCCCCCCCCCCAGCAGTACCAGTCACAGGTGCCCTCACCCCAGAACTGCAGCATCACACTGCAGCAGTTTTTCCACCTTTTGTGCAGCTGGACCCTGAGACACACAGGAGAACCAAACCAGCTTGAAAAGTTCTTTTTTTAGTTTTATTTATTTGTTTTCTGTCGCTTTACAACTGAATCAGTTCTTTCACTCAGCTCACGAGACAAGGCAAAGAGAGCTGTGCTGGCACAGCAGAGAGGTGGCCAGCAAAGCCCGGGGGGGAGGATACGAAGGAAGAACCAGCAGTTAGGGACAGGGTAAGAAGGCAAGTAGTAGCAACAAATGCCAGCATCACCACCAAATACTTCTTCCCACGAAACCACAGTTTCAGACAACAACACGAAACATTCCCCTAAAAGTGACATTTTACACATCCTCTGCAGTTGCTCTGTTGCCTGCAAGGCAGGACCACATAACAGCAGCTCCCTGTGTGGGCAGGGCTGTTTGCACAATTTGCAGTTGGGTTACAGCTATCCCAGGGCACTGTGGCTTCGTCTCTTCTGCTGACTCATTTTATGACTCAGGGGGTTGTTAACCTGCCAGCCTGTGGTTTTTATCCTACACTCAAACTTGGCTCTAAACCTGTGTATATTCACAGAAACAAAAAAAAAACCAAAAACCAAACAAAACCAACAGAACTGGAAGGGACTGCCTGGACTGTCACCTCCCCATCTTTCTGCCATCCCTCCGTTAGAGAGGGGGAACACAAGCCAGATAACCTCCCACGCATGGTAAGGATGGTGGTGGCACGAGTGCCCTGGAGCAGCACCCGGGGCACCAACGCACGGAGTTCCCCTGCAGACACGTCCCTGCAACAAAACCCAGCACTCTATTGCAGGAAGTGTTCAGTAACCTTAATGGTAACCCTTAGACACAAGTCACACGAACAGCCACCTCTACACCACCAGCCATCCCACACACGCTGAGTTATGTGAGGCAGAGTGAGTGACTTCCTGGCAGTGCCCCTGCGAGCCGGGTGAGCCTGGGCAGGAGCTGCTGGGCAGGGGACAGGAAGCTCTGAAGTCACTTAAAAAATGCTCTTGCAGATCTGATTTTTATCACACTGCCCACCAACAGAAGCTGCACCAACATCTGTGAAGGGTGAGCATTTCCAGGGTGGTCTGCCTGGCACTAGGCCAATTTTTGTTGCTGTGTCTTTGGATAACTTCAAAGGCTCCATAATAACGTTTGCACAACGAGAAGATAGAAAGGGCTTGCCAGTACTAACGTACCAAGAGCCTCATTGGAACTGCTCTGCAAAGGATCCCTTCAAGAAAAAGGCATCAATTCCATAGAAATATCAGCTTGTCATGACAGGTCACATAAATCATAATTTTATTATTTCTGCTGGCCATCTTAACATACATCCAGGAAGGTCTAGTACACATGTGTAAAAGCTATTATTTCATCTTTTCCTCCTCCATAAAGTAGCTAGAAGAAAGGAAAAATATTACAGAGACTCTTTCCTATGATGCATTGAGAACAATTACTCAATGAAAGACTGATCTTAAAATGTCAAGACTAGACATGAGCACATTTGCACCGTTTTTTCCCCTGACTAACACTGTTCAAATGAATACTGGTTCTCAGGAAGAAATTACTGTGCTATCAATATACCAATTTTTCCACCACTTAGTACAGCTGCAATGGTCTGGAAACAAACATTTAGTGAAGACAGGATTCCAGCCAGTGCAGCCGGCTCTAGGCAAGCAGTGTCAGAGGCCAAGCCCAAAGCACATAAAACTTCACCTTACACAAACTAACGGTGAGAAAAGGGGCAGCCAACCTGTCTGCTCTGAAAGCCACATACCTGAATTTTCCTATCACAAAGAGACACAGACACTTTTCTTGTCCACTGTAGAGACAGATGGGAGCAGAGGGCAGATGGAGCACGCATGCAATGACAAAAGCTTCCAAGGAGCAGGAACACTGAAGGATGTAGGCACCATGAAGCAACACCCCAGGACAAGCAGCAGAGCCAGGCTGAGCCCTGCTTGTTGTCTCCCTTCCTGCCTCTGCAAGGACCTGTGCCACCCAGTAACCCAGGACAGCGCAGTCCCACTGCCGGTCGTGCAGCGTTGGGGCAGGACAGCAGCTGCTTCTCCACTGCCTGACAGCCACCTCCTGCCGCATCCGTACAGGCCCCAGCTCAGTCCCATGAGTGGCATGGGCAGACACTGAGGCCCCAGGAAAGAGGAGAACTCACACAGTAAAGCCAGGATGCAAACACCTTCCAGGGGCTCCTCTCTGAACTAGTGCCAGTGACAAGATGTGGCCGCGATGGAGGTGGAACAGCCCCGTGCAAATGTGCTGGGTGGTCCTGCTGCTCCTGCGAGTTCTCAGCATGCCAGAATGCGCAGAGGCTGCTCCAAACCACTGAGCTGCAATTAGCGCTCTCATTTCTAATAGCCTCACTGGTACACAGCTTAACAAACCTGTTCCTCAGTAGCAACATGAGCCCACGTGGCCACTGCCAGCCCTTAATTTTGACAAATGAAGTGTTTGTGCGGCCAAACTGCAGAACTGATCCTAACCAAAAAACAAACCACTAGGGGAATATGTATTTACACAAGATCGTTTCCTCATCTGGTTTGCTGAGAAGCTAAAATGGGACGGCACCTTAAGCCAGGACATCCACTAAAATTTAAGACACAGAATTTTATGATCAGGTCCATAAAACTACTATCTTGGTCAACATCCTTAAGTATACATACAGGCTCTAGACAATCAAAACACTCCCTAACATAGAGCTGGCTACCTCACCAGCTGTCCTCCCTTGACTATCCCTTCTGAAGATTTCACAGCCATCCATCCACTGCAGCACTCAGCAGTGTGTCACCGTGTTTCTGAGATGGCAACCTATATCACAGTTTTCCTGCCGCTCCTCTGCATGCTTTGAGCTATTCTCACCGTTCTTAGCTGCAGCACACCTAGGAGAGTGTCCCAAGTAAAACGTATTAGGAAGCAGCAAGAACATACATACCAATGTATATAAATACATTGAAATTGGCTGCAATCCTTCAGAAGAGGACATTGATCAAATAAGGCTGGAGAGCAGGTGGGAAGAAAAAAAGTATTAAAATGCACCTACTAAAACGGGGAAAGGAGCACACGCAGCAAAAATACGAAAAACATGAATTCTGCAAAGATGCCACTTGCAACACAAAAATTCAAGGCAAAATAGCAAAATCTGAGATTGAGACCCCAAATATTTACAGCTTTTGTCCCCGGTCCATTTCCAAGTGCATTGAGGGTTCTGTGTGGAACACAGAGGGGTCAAGAGAACCCAAGTTACTGAGAACAAAAATAGCACACCTCTGAATAACTTCAGCAGCACCTACTTGACTGTGGCAAGGAGGGCAAGCTCTTTGCTATACTGGGAAAGTTCTTCCACATGAAAGAAAACGTGTTTGAAAGCATTTGGAAATTAAGCCTGGGATAACAGTACTGGAAATGCAAAGAGGCCTGAGCTGCCAGGTCATTTCTACTCCACCACAGCACAAGCTGTAGAGAAAGACGGCACTTTGAGCTTTTTTAACTTGAAACAAGTCAGCAAGACTTGAAAAATCCATGCACAGGTACTTAGTCTTTGACTACCTTGATGTAGTTTGGTGAGGTACATATCAACTAGTAGAAAAGAAAGGTCAGGTCAAAAAGATGATGTGCCCAATGTCTCCTGCACACTGACTGGATATTTTACCACCAGAAGCAACTGCAGTCTCTTTAGTAGCTGACGGCTTTGGTAAAAACTGCTCTAATCCTTGGCTAGTAGAATAAATCGGTGTAGCTCCTTCAAAGCCAAAAAGCTGAGGGTCTGCCCAGGACTTGAGCACGGCACATGTGTCTTCTCCCAAACGAACAATCACATGCTTATCCAGCAGTTGAAGAGCACCTCAGTTAAACCTAAGCTTTTCAACAAAGATAAATCTGTTTTCTTGTCTGCAGGAGCTTTACAGAGGACTACAGTCATTTATAGAACCTGAACTACAGCAAGACCTACTATTCCTTAGCTGGCAATAACAGTCAGTGCCCAGAAATAGCCCCAAATACCTCCCTAAAAACCACTACCCAAAATAAATCCATACCATCTTACCAAACATTTAAGCCCAGACTGAATCTTCTGTCTGTTAAATACTGTTCCAGTCAAAAATGAAGCTGGAACTATCCCTCTCTTTGGTGGGTTTTACCACCTGAAAAGTATCTTTTGTTACCAGCTCAACACAGACCCCTGAACTCAGCCAGAGCCATAAACTCAGCCCAAAAAACAGCAGATGCAGATAGCAGCAGGGAGCTTTCCCAGATGTCTGTAAAACATGTCTGACCACAGAGATGCTGCTGTCCAAGTACTGCTTTGACATTTTGAATAAGTTGGCTCCCCAGGCCAGACACGCTGTCTCACAAGTACGAGCGAAAGACAGTTAATGTTTCAACTTATTAACTCCAGGCAGACTTACCTTTCAGCCCTGACACCCTACTACAGTACAGATGCTCTGACACCACTTTCCGAATCTGTGCTTAAGAATGATGATCTGACTGACTCAAAGCAAGGGTCAACTGTCCTGCTCTCCTTAATAATTTATTAAGAGCTGGCAGGACCGATGGCTTTGCTGCATTGCTCAGTTGTCCCAACAAACTGCACAGTTTGTTTCAGGCAGTGAATTAATTTCAGCATGAAATGCAAATGAGTAAAAAGACAAGGAATGCTAATCTAATGGATGAATATAACTGGGCTGTTTAGAGATAGCAAAGTGTACTGGATGATACTGAAAAAGATCTTGTCCCCCCATGCCCCACCTCACCTCTGAAAACCCCACAACTCCTCGCTGCTGTGAACTGAGGTTTCATGCAGATGCTGTTAGGGAAGCCTCGGAGAGGGCACACCAGGAGGTACAGCCTGGGTATGATTTTGAGTATAGTTACACTCGTGGATGTGGGTTATTTGTAGTTCTAGGGATGGAAGGGCAAAAGAGAAAAATTATACATGTGCTTATGCAACATTTTAATAGAGCTAGAGGAGTCTATAGAGTAAGCAAGTGTCTTAAAAAGCTACGTAAAAAAAGGCACATGGAAGAAGACATTAATTCAGTTCAGTGTATAAGCATTGCATTTACAGGAAAAAAATGTCCTGCTGACAACTGCTCCAGCCATCATCTGTGACGAGAACAATCTGCTTGAATATTACATGAAACAGGACACGGTATAAGAAAACCAGCAGGAAGGCTGTGACTGAATTTAAAGATCAGGCTCATTTAAAGTTTCCAGACAAGTAAGTCACCACAAGAAAGAAACATGTTCAAAAGTTCAAGGAACAGCTCAAGAGAAGAGACTCCAGGCACGGCCAGTTTCAAAGCTGAGTCAGGCACTGCTACGGAGCGAACACAAGTCAGCCAGTCGGCACAAGGGCTGCGAGTTTCACTCGTAGATATCACAGGTAATCGAGCTGGAAATCCATACCAAAGTACTCGGAAAAGAGAGAGAGATACAGTGGTGGGCCAGCTTAAGTGGTGTTGGCATAACCCCAGCAACAAGAACAACAAAAAGCGAGCACACTTTCACCAGATTTTGCACTGCACACAGGAAAAGACACCCACGCAATCCCCGCTCTCAAGGCAGAGCAGAGTACGGCTGTGGAGTCATCCAAGAGCAGCAGCTTCAGCTCTTCACCATCCTGAACCCTACTGCTACCACCCAGGGCCCTTCCCGAGAGGGGCATGGCCTGGCACAGAGCCAGGGTCATGCCCTGAGCCCTCCCATCCCACTGTTCCCATGAGCAGGATCTTTCAAAAGAATAATCTGAGGACATCAAGAGGCTGGGAACACAGCCGTAGGTCTTTTAGGCGGAAAAGGCAACAGAAAAGAAAAAAAAATATATACGGGTAAGTCAGCTTTGTTAAGAAAATCCAGCTAAAAATCTTGAGGGTAATAGAAAGAGAAGCAGCCTGTATAGCTTTATACAGAATAAAGCCTGCCAGACAAATTTAATTGCTTTATTTGTTCTTTGATAGAGTTACAGAGAGAGTGGATTAAAGGAGCATAGTGGAGGTCATATTTTCTGGATTTTAGGACAGCATCTGTGTCTCACGAAATCCTAATTGAAAAATTAATTCAAAAAGACTGGGGAAGGGGCAAGCACAGCACTGGAATTGAGAACTGGCTGCAGGACTGTAAACAAATGATAATGATAAACGGCACTGTATTGAGCTGAGGGGAGGTCATATTGAACAAACTCATTAATGACCTGGAACAAGGATTAAAGAGCACGCCACGAAATCTGATGATTGCATTAAAGCTAGATTGTGTCTGACGGGTGCAAGCCCGCCGTAAGGTGAAGAGGACACATCCAGCATCAGGATACTGCCCCCAGATCCTCAGCAGGCACATCAGACACACTCCAGCCACAGTTGCCTGTCATCCATCCCCCTCATCCAACCACAGCCCCACACTGTGCACAACAACATCTCCCCCCTCCCACTGCCCACCCTGAAAATAAACAACTTTCCCTTTCCCTGGAGGCAAACAAGACCTGCAGCAGCAATGCAGCCCTTGGCAGGGGTCAGGTGTGCAGGAGTCCACTGACAGGAACAAGGCTGAGACCTCCCGCTCAGACACAGCCAGGAAAAAAGGAATTTAAAAAAATTCCACCGCTACAAATAACACAATGCCCTGAAACCCACCTAGATGTGTTTTCCCCATTTCCCCGGTATGGCTTCAAAAATTGTGGCTTTATGGATTAAAGTCCCTGATGAATCAATTTAGGACCGGACACTTCCTCTGCATAAACTTACTACATTCCAATCTTTAAGGAGGAGGAAAGAAAACAAAACCAAAAAAAACCCAAACAAATGAACCAGCACCACAATAAAAACAAAACTCAAAAACAACCAAACAAAACCCAACAACAAAAACAACCAAACAAAACCCCCCAAACAAACAATGGTTTGAATTATTTTTTTCTACACGGAATTTGGTAACACTGATCTTTAAAGGATGAAATAAATAATTTATTTTTTAAGTACACCTGCTGATTTTCAGCTTTGAAAGTACTGAGGGTTTAGCACTAGACACTGAGTTTAATCATTAAGCTACAATAAAAGATAAAGAATATGCAGGTAGAACAGCAGTTTTGGCTCCCTTTTGCAGTTTTCATGCCAGAACTAAAAGATATTTTTCCCAAATAACAGAACCTATCCATCATTTTTATTATCAGCCTGGATGCAGATCCAAGTTTCATCACTTGGTAAGTTGGAAAAACTCTCATTAGCATCTGTGTGTGCAGGGAGCCCATAAGAACACCTCATTAACTCATTAAAGAGGATTCTCACAGAGATTAGCTTCGTCAATCCTTCATTTAGCTACCAATCCATTCATGTGATGCCATTAAGCCCCTCATAAACAGCCAAGTACTTAGTAATACACTGTAGGAGCTTGCCTTTGTGTTGCTGTACTGGTGTACAGTGCCACTGTATTTATGCTGCATCAGGAGGAAAAATCACTGCAGCCCCAAACGATAGTTTATTTCCAATAGCACCAACTGACAGCAACATGGGTGTACTAAAATGGGACATGCTCTTTATTAATTCCCAATCCCAGTGATTTTAAAGCATTCTTAAACAAACCTCACTCTACATCACACATTTAAAGGACATGGCAAGAAACAGTCACAGGCAAAAGAAAGGGTGACAGTAACATGCAGTGCAAAGCAAAGGCACTGCTGCTCGCTGCCAGAATGGGGAAGCAGTCAGTGAGGAACCTCTCATACCCATCCTTAATTTCCAGGTTTTCATTCTTCTCCTTCCCCCCCCAACCCTTCTTCTGTGCATCACTGCTGTCAGACCACCTGCAGACTAGTTTCAATAAGCCATCTCTTCATCCACAGCACACCTGCCTCTGCCAGGAGAGGCTCCCTCTCTCTTTTGGAACGCGTTTCCAGCACTGCTTTGGCTCACTACAGTCAAGATGATGTCAGAAGGGCAAAATCTGCCACTGCGACATATCAGACAGGTATTCTGTGTTGGTAGACAGCAATTGTCATCCAGATGGCCCCACAGCAGCTCCATTCTGCACTGGCCTTCAGATGCCACAGTGACAATTGCTCACGTGACACGAGTCTCCCAGTTTCTGCTAAAGCATCTCTACTGCCATCGCTGCAGTCAGTACTGCTTCCCCAATTGCAATTCACTTAGCACCATCCCACTACGCCTGCAAACAGTTCAGCTCAGACCCAGAAGCTGCTCTGTTGCATCTGATCCACTTTGGAAAACATGAAATAATCTCTGTTACTGGAGCACAAACATGGCATCTTTCTGGATGTGCCAGGGAGGAGAACCTGCTGTCCTCAGCTGAGCTGCCTGCCTGACCCCAGGCAGTTGCACAGAACCGAAGCTGTGCAGTAAGTGGCTTTCCATATTTCAGGAAGTCAGACAAAAGGTGTTATTAATGGCACCTGGGTCTGGAGGGGGGAAATCCTTGAATGCAAAGTTTCGAGTGACTGCACACTGATGAAGAAGAGTAAATAATAAGAAAGAGTTGCCCACAGTAAAGGATTTTGTGAAAGGGAATTCCTCAGCTTTATAGTATCACAAGCACAAGCACAAGGAATCTGGAGAAAGACACAGGAGAAACTGTGGGGAGACTGAAGCTAAAAACTGCACACTGCATGGTTCATTTTCCCGTAATTCCTTTTATTCATTGCTATAATCAACTTGACATGCAAAGCTGTTCCAAATTTACTGACAGCTTTTCAGCTGACATCTAGTTCTCAAGGTATTTTTTTTAAACTTAAATAGCTAATTATTCATTGCCTTAAACCAGGATATATAACAATGTCAGGAAATCATCTGTTCAAGTTATATCAAAAAGCCCTTGGGGATTAGTTCATCTCTTTTGTATGCTGCAGAAAACACTCACTTGTAAACAATTAAATCATCATTTGAAATCTGTCTACACTTTTAGCATCTCTGAATGCAGCCTGAAAAACCATATAAACAAGTACCCTATTGTTGCATCTAGAACCCAGTGCTGAAAGGTTTTCCCTTATAATATCTTGTTTGGTGGAGGCTGAAGGCTGAATTTACATGCTGATACAGGCTCTCTGTAAAACCTGTAGTAATACATCTAAATAAATATAACAGTTGCTTAAGGAGATCAGAGCTACAACATGCTGAGAGCAGAAGACATGCCATGAGGATACCAACGTGTTTTGACACAGAGGGATATAACCTCTATGTAAGAGAAAGTCATGGTTGATAGAAAACTAGGCATTTAATTTCGCCACAGGGGCTCAGCCTTTGGCCTGAATCTACACTAATGAAACCTCATATTACCCCGCTTTAAGGTGCAAAACTCCTGCACAGCACCGGTTACCAGAGACAAAGGGACATCACAAGAAGCATTTAAAACTGGCTTTAGATTTCCATCTGAAATTCAATCTATTTCTCTGTTGTCTCCTACTGACTTGACTGCATTTTTAAGAGCGGTAGCTTTGTGGAATAATAGAAACACAGTGTAAGAAGAACATCCCACAGGAAGAAGCTCCTTTCTGAGCACTCCAGCACAAAGTTACCAAGCCTGGACAGTGCTCATTTGCACATCTAATTACAACTGTGCAGCATGCAGGCTAAGAGCCTCCATCATCACCTCTGAAATGGAGCAGAAGTGTTCCACTACCGAGTTTTTCAATTTTGCAAATTTGCTTGTGCAAACATATACCTTTCCAAATACACTGGTCACTCGAGGTTTTTGTTATAGAGTTACCCCTACATTCAAGAATTTAACTCTCTATTCTACTTCTCTGAATGAAAAGTCTGTACATTATTGAGATGCAAGACCAACTTGCTGTTACTGCTTCACCACTAATTGTATGATTTCATGCCTTTAGTAGCTTGATAAACATCTTGGCTAATTCATTTTAATCACTGCATCCATATCCTTTTTACGATATAATTGCTGACCCAGTCAAGAAAACAAAACAAAACAAATCTACGTCCTTATGGAATGAAAGGCAAGTAGGTTCTTGTGAAACTACAACTTCCTTTCAGTTTGTGGTGGAAAACACACAGCATTCATAACAGCATGCAGATGGAGGGGATGCAGACAGCACATCATTGTTTGGGAGAGGAACTCCTTCATTGCCAAGACATCCGCTGAGATGATATCACTGAACATTAAGGTACAGGACTCACTTCTCTGGCACTCAATGTGCCCTCTGGCCACAAAAACAGGCCCTGTGCACTTTCTGCCAGCAATCAGTGCCAAAATCTGGGACAGTGAATTAGTGTAAAGTGGAAATAGAAAATATGACAATACAGGAAGAATGACTTACAGAAATTTGTTCAAGAGTGTTTCCCAACATCCCGAGTCCTCGTCTCAGCCACACAGAAAACCTCAAGTTAGAACTAAAGGCAGAATGGATGAAGCCAGTTCATCCCAAACCCTCAGAGGACAAAATTTCATAGGCTGATACTCCACAAACTCCAAACAGAGCACTACTGTTAACAAGAGAAGAGGCTGGTACAGGAGCATGCTCTTCTTTCTGACACATAACAGATGAAAAGAAACAACTGACCGTGCTACCCTGCACTGCCATCCCTCTGGACAAAACACACACACAAAAAAATAAACCCTTGTATTTTATTTCCTGGAAGCAGGAAATCATCACATAAGGCTATCACACATTTCTACAGACAGCCATCTGTATTTGAGTGCCTTCCACAGAAAAAACAAGCAAGTGCTAATTTCCCAGTGGGCTTCACGCTGTGTGTTTTGCATGTCTCCCTTTTCTGGGTTGAATCTCAGTGTCATGGGCGTTACCCCTACAGTTTGATTTTCCTTTCTGAAAGGCTAGGTGCTTACCAGAAAGTCAGGCTTAAAAGGACTAGGTGTGTTATGATTACGATGAGTCCTGTTTCAAGGGACCTACAAGATGAGCAATTTATTCTCAACTTCCATGAAAAATTTTCAGTGTCCAAACACTTACATAACTGTTGTGGGGCATTCACAGAGAAGTATGTGGGTATTTTTAATGTCCTAGGAGCCATGATTTACCTTTAAAAAACAACTGAAGTGAACGGGGAGGAGTCTGAACACAGGCCTGGCATTTTCCTGGCCACCTGGATAAGCGAGAGTTACCAGTTTTGGAGGGGTTGAGTTCCCAGTTTTGGAAGAGTTTGGGTTAATTGTTTGGTTATTTGTTTTTCTTTGGTTGGTTTGGTTTTTTTGGTGGGTTTTGTTTGTTTGCTTGTTTGATTTTTAAGTAGAACTGAAGACTACATACTTCAGTTTCTAACATGAAATATTAAAATAAATCAACATGGAAACTGTTAACTGGGAAACTGTAATGGGAAGTTGCAGGCACAAACGTAAGGAAAAGTTTCCCACTTGCTGGAACAAACCCAGCACTTCTGAGAAGAGTGCAGGCTGATCATCCAGGCTTAGGAGTTAAAAAAACATACAAAATTGCTACACGTACAATATCTCTTTTCTTGAAGATACCATCACTGATGTAAAGCATAAACACAGTTGCTGTCAGAGGCAGATAATTTACTGAACATTACATTGCTAATGGCAATATTATACAAGAAGCAAGTGTTTCAGACCAAAAAAACTGAAATCAAAGGAAGGTGTTTCTCATTCTAACTATTCTGCAACTGACAGGTGACTGCTGGGCTGCAGATAGGAAATTCAATTTTATCTAAGAGGAAACATACCTCCACTCATTCTGTTGGTAGCTTCCATGAGCAACAGTTCCTTTAAGTAAAGGCAATGTATAGCAAACACCTCTCAAACTAGAAATTACAAGATTCCTGTATTTGAAAAATAGTGCCGTTTTCCCACATTATCTCCCCCACAGAGTAATTGTATTTTTACAGAGATAATAAGGAACTTTTTGCTACTGGATGACTTAAAATACAAAGTTTTCACAGCAAAATCTGTCAATGTAATCAACAGTGTTCAGTTCTTTCTAAGGCAGCGGTTTTGTTTGTTTTGAAAAGACTACTAATACATTTAAAACAAAAGCATTTAATGCATTCTTACTATTTTGATTGAAAATAAGCTGAAAATTTCAGGGGAAACAAACCCGAAATCTACTTAATATGAGCTAGCACTGCTCATTCCTATCACGTATGTATGTGTGAGCTGACACTGCTCATGCCATATCGTGTATCATATCTGTATCATATCAGAATCTGACTGACCCAGTTGGGTATGTTTTTAATTTGAACAAAAAAGAGCAAGTCACCAGATCTGACTCTGGGAGGATGTGGTGAGTAGGTTTGTAAAGAAAGGATCATCAGATTAGCAATCATTGGCTTTTTTTAAACAGGTGTCTTTGAGAACAACTAAACACATCCTCTCCATTCATTCATTCCTTAATGACCAGGAGAAAACCCGTCCTGGGCACCTGAAATGGAGCTCATGTTATCTGAAGGCAGGGCTGTCTCAGTAAGCAATAAATACCATTGTACTAAGCTAAGCAAATATTTAATTAATGCACAACCCTTTAGAGCTGTTTTAATGGACTGAAGGTTAAGAAACTTCATGACCTTCCTTAACATGTGGTAAGCAGGATCTTTAAATAGTAATGGATGAGCCTTATTCTCAAGTTCTGCTAAAAAAGACAACTCATTTCCGAAAAAGGAAGCAAGGAAATGAGCCTCAGAGTTTTTGATTGCTAGCTGAGGGAAAGTAATACATAAAACCCTAAAAAGAAGGAGTTACAATGTTGAAGTGAGATGACTCAGAGTGCTGTAATTAAGAGCCAAAACCTGCAGACAGACCTCAAGACAGAAGCAGAGGCCAGGTTGGTCTGGCTCTTACCAATCCTGGCCACGATTTCCTGGAAGTAATGAAAGATCCAGATGAGTTCACTGATGAAGAGATTAAAAATACCACAAAGTAAGGTTCAAAACGTGCAATTGACAAGTACTTCACTGTAATGTGCTTCAGCAAGAGTGGGGGGAGAAAGGCACTGCAGAAGAAAGGAAGAATTACTCTTCCTGAACACTGGAAAACACACATTCAAACACTGATGTGCTGCAGCACTACTCTGACACACCCAACACACTTCTTCATTAAGAGCTTCCAATCCTTTACTCCACCCAGATATGGAAATCTCCATTTCAAATCCGTTTCACAGCATTAACCTGTAGTAACTGAGTATTCAAGATGTTCACACCTTTCTACCTGGAGACACACTGCAATGTTTTTCTAACCAGTACTCTCACACAACATCAGATGGACTGGATTATTTTCCTTCCTATTCCACATCACAACAGCTTTGAAAACCTTTCTCTGAATTCACCAGAGAATATCCTTTGTACCTTCAATAATTTTGTTAAAGCTGTAAGAAAGACCTGAGCCTGATTTCTGATGAAAAAATAGAGATGCAATTTTAAGAGAGCTCTACATGCAGTAACATGAGTTGGTCACCTACTCGGGAGCCAAAAAAGGGTGTTTTGTAAAATGCTTAACACTTTATAAATACCTTTAACTACTCAGCAACTTTGCTTTTTGCATTAACTTCTCCGAAATCCACTTTCTTACTGCATGGGATGTAAAAGCAATTTGAATGCTCTTTCCTTTCACATGTACATCCTGGGATGAAAACAATGCCATATAAACCAGACTTTTACTGAACAGGGAGATTATTATATCGCTTTACAGCAATCTACTACAAACTAATTCCTTCCAATTTAATGCCAAGTATGCCAGCTGACGGTGGATCAGGCAATGAATAAACTCTAGTGGCAATTCTGCTCACTGCTGAACAGGTCTTGAAGGCAAATGCTTTCCTCCTGCACAATCAGTCCTTGTTAATGGAAAGGCAGAGATCCCTCAGAATGCAAACGCTCACTTTGCCGGCATCCTATAACATTTGGCACCAAAGCTCCAACTTTGTTATTTCCCTGAGGAGCAACAATTTTCTTTGTGCAGCAGCAAGGCCGTGTGTCTTTCCAAAGCAGCCTCGCAGCCAAGTTTTACACTTTGGTGAAAGGAGCCCATTGAGTGTGTCTGCCAAGGGGCAGAGCTGCCACGGCAGCGTCCCAGGGAGGCAGGGGCAGAGAGAGAGCGCTCCTTGTCCAGCTGCTCTCACCTGTGAGAGACCAGTGACATGTTAACACTGGGGATTATTACAGAGAGTGCTGGCCAAATTAAATGAATAATGATTATGGAGGTTTAAAAGCAGCTATGAATGTTACAGGGCTTTGCTTTTTTTTTTTTTTCCCTTGGACAAAAAATTACTTGGCTGAACCCCACCTGTGGGGCAAAGAAAGCTGAGATGGACTCTTGAAACGGGCAGTTACACAGAGATCCAACCTTCAGCGGCTCAAACTGCAGTTGAGACAGAGCTACACCTGAGACATCAGCTGAACATCTGTCCCACTGTCTCACTGTGTTTACACACCACTTGGTCTACAGTTCTTGCAAAGTACTAGCCAAAATTTTTCACTATGCTTCATGAAACAGAGGTTTATTTGCTTTTCAATTTTTAGGAGGCTACCAACAGTGGTAGTGTAACCATAAGATGCTGAATAGTATTTTCCAATGGACACACAGACCCAAGCAGCCAAGCCCATTCAAATTCACATTACGAAACACACTCATATACAACATGTACCAGATCTAAAATCTTGCACTACAATATATTTATATATTTCTGAGCTGATATCAATCGGTGCTAAAATTTCATCCAGATAATGTATTGACAGTAGCAAATATATCTGACGAACTTGTTTTGTAACTTTCACTTTTTATTCTGCTAATTATTTATATAAGTGACCTTCTCAATTGCAAGCAAATAGGGTAGTTATATCTCAATGTATCTTGCCTAAACACTAAGCTAAGTTCAAAGTTTACAAAATGAAACTTAAGTGCAAGTTTCAAGACCTGTGTTTGCAGAAACAAAGTTCAATGGCAGTACTATCTAATTTCTAAGTAAAGCAACCATAAATCTCTGTTCATGGTACAAACTGAACAAAGCTCCACCATCTCAGAAACACCGTGCTCACCAGGGGACACCACTTCTGAGGCTGGTGAGAAAAAAAAGGGTTTTCTAGGTGAACAAAGGTTCAAGTGGGCAAGGCAGTTTTTTGATGCTTCCTTCCCCCCGGCACAGAACCTGCCTCATTCTCCCTGTTGGTCTCTCCTGCAGCCACAAATCCTGACATCTGATTTTATATTCTTACACGCAGCGACAAAGTACAAATGATTTGATTACGTATGAGCCCAGAAAGGGGACTATCTTGCAAAAAACCAAATGAAGTAACTAACCCCGCAGCAGCTCAAGGCTCTGGGCAGTTTCTGCAACAAGAACGAGTTGCAGAGCAGTGGCAGGTAACTAGAAACATATTCAGCTGCTTTTGAGTGATGCAGGGAGTGGCAGGGGTGTAAGTAACCTGCACCAATGCAGGGGGCAGAGTGCAGTGCAGGGAGGAGAGGCCCTTTGCACTGCTCCACCTGCTCTGCTCCCAAAGCGACCAAAGGCAAGCAGTCAGCAGACCAAGAGATACCCCATCCTGCTTGGCCTAGTGCTTAAAAGTTTAATCAGATGCAAAAGAGATGTTGCAATGCCAGGCAAGCAACCTAATTTACAAATCTTTTTTTATTGTCAGGTTTAACTATCAGAGTGAGCAGAAGCCTGAGGTATGGCACCACGGAGTATTCTGAAAGTAGAAACTGATAAAAAGGATCTCCAGCTAAAAAGAAGCAAAGCCCTCCTACACTTCAATATGTAATGCAAAAGCTCTTTACTCTGCTTCAGACAAAAATAACACAGCTAAGTTGATCACTCACAGAATTTCAATTAACATGTTCTTACTCATATCCTCCCAAAAACAGCCAACAGCTGGAAGCCACTGGTACCACCTGTCACAGATGAACTGGCACACTGTGGCCACCTTAACCATGAAGCCAACTCAAGGTCATGCAGATGTTCCTTAAAATCTTATATGCACTGCCATTAAAAATTGTGGCCAAGAGCAATTCGAACTGTGTAGCACACAAAATTACAACAAATTGCCTGCCTATGTATCAGTAAATAACAAGGATAAGCAACTTATTAATAACTTAAGCCAACCTACACAGAGCCCTCAGCAGGAGAGGACTTGTTTGGGATTTTTGCAGGGTGCAGGTAAGTATTTCTGCCTGACATAGTTTTTATGCCAGGGAGGTAACACAGAGCTCACAGAGCTTAATTTATGCCCACTATGCAAAGCACAGCCAGTTTTGAGTAAAATCATTATTGCAATAATCATACCACTTCAAGCATGAAAGTTGTACTTCCACTTTCAGACTTAGTCATCTTATTTTTTAAAAAAAAGGGGAGGGTTGTTTAAGGAAATAGCATTAATAGTGTTCAGATGACCAAGTTGAAATCATGAGGAATGGAGTTGGTCCTATACAGCAGGTTTGGTCCTGTGCAGCTGCATCCAGCAGACCCTCCTGTGGCAGAGCTCATGCAATAGCCTGGGGCTGCCTCACCTGCCCCACAGTCACAGCCAGGCTGAGAAACCAGGCATGGCAACCCAGGAAAAGGAAGATGACTGGGCTTTGGAAGGATGAATGATGCATGCACACACACAAAATCAGCTGCTGACAGTGTTCCAAACTCCCGGACTCACCCTTCCATCATAATTTTAAAAGCCAGCCACCAGCTCCAATACATTTTTCATTCACTTGGCAAATAGATGGGAATTTTTCAAAACTGCTGATACTACCTGCAATGGCTAGAAATAGTATTATCTGTAGATAGTGTGGAGAGACTGGTCTTCTTTGATGAAAAGAAAACATGGATCCACACAAAAGAGAGCACATTCAGTCAATCAAGAGATGAGGTCTTGATTTCTTATTTTACATCTGCCACCAATCCTTTGTGAGGCCCCAGGCACACCTTTCTGCAGCAGTTTCCTCATCAGATGTGGCAACATCCTCATACACATTTATAAGGATTTACACTTGTACTGAGGTCAAAGAAAAACAGGAATCTTTTTACCCGATCATTTTACAAATTTCCAGCATTACCATGAAGTGGATTACTCTAACCTAATCCAATTTAAACCAATTTGATAAAAAAAAAAAAATTTGAGATATTTCAAATTCATCCTACAGCAAAATATCATGGCGGTACCTCCTTGGCCTGAGGGCTCTCTTCCTTTCAAAGTTCAAAGGCTTACCACAGAAACAGGTGTGACAGCATTTCCAAAAAGGCTGCAACCCCATTTTCTTGTCAACCTGCAATCTGAAGTCTGCAACAGAGCAACTGAAATGACAAAAATTACTTTTGTGATAATCTCTGCATTTATCTTTTTTTTCAAAATCACGGAATGCGGCTTTACCCTAACGGGATGACACTTGAAACGCATATAATCATAACCTCTCATTGGGCTATTACATCTAAACTCTAGAGGAATAAAAGTTAGCAATAAAAAAATTAACTTAATTCCTACCTAAAGTTGGGTACAGATTTTGCTGTCTCGAAGTTGGTTTTCAGCCAGGCCTTGCTCTCTGCCTTAGTTGCATCCTGTTGGAACAGCCTCGTGGAAATGAACCAAGCTGTACCCCCACTGTCTGCCAGACTGTGCCAGCCCCAGCTCCCTGGGACTGATATTCACTCCAGAGTCTGTCTCAAACATGTTTGAAAAGAACCCACAAAAACCACTTGCAGCTTCTGCTGTTGTTTGATACTGCTCACACCCCTGTAGTGCCACAGGGAGCACAGCCACACAGGGCACTACAATACTGACACCCACCCAAAACTAAACTACGTCAATTCAGCATCCACCCCACATCCCACATGCGACAGCATTCTCTGAGCAAACATGCAATAGATCAGATTTATTTTTATTTGTTTACATGCCATGTTGGTAGAATGGAGCAACAAAACTTCTTGCAGGTAATGCTGAAAGGCTAAAAAAGGCATGTGAGAAACCAGGGCATCTCAACACGATGTAGTGGGAAGCAACTGCTGATCCCAACCCTAGCACTGAAGGGACACACAACTGAGGTTTTCAAAAGGAGACAACTACGCTCAAAACTAAAGATATCCATATGCCTAAGTGTCAAAGACTCTTCAAAGTTACATGTTAACAAATATTCAGCTGGGACTTGACTAAAAAATGGCAAATGCCCTCTGGATGGTGCCAGAGATCTGTAGTCCTTACAGAAGTTCTTGAAAACTGTGGGTAGTTGCACCCATAAGAAGTGGGTTCTACTTATGTACTCCAAAAATCCCAAAGCTCAGACTGAGGGCAGTCTTTGCTTTAAATCTCGTTTCTTTACTGGCTAGCATCACATTTCAACAGAAAATCAACTGGACACAACAGATGAATGAGAGCAAAATAAAATATTCTATTTGCTATTTCCTTCTCACCACATAATATTGGTTCATCCCTGTCAACAAAAACAGTGGAGATGCTCCTAATTGTGTCTGTGTAAACACTGACCTTTAAAAGAAGATACTCACTGAAAATTAAACAGTCACTTTATTTCAGAAGACTCAAAATTCCTGAAAAATAAATCTCTTCTGTCAAGAGGACACATCATCACAACAAGCAGATATATAAGGCGTCATCATCAGCAAGAGCAAATTGTTTCCAGCACTACACAAACCATGCAGATTATCTGAGCAATTATTTATGCAAAGCTGTGGGGCTGCTGAACCTACACCACTACAGGAATGTAAAACAGACATCAGCCACCAGTGAAACCCAACACATACAGCAACCCTGCTCACGTTTACAGCAGTAGGAGACAGATTTACCCAGCACTCTGGCTGTACACAGCCCTGGCCTCACTGCAGCACACATCTGTACAACAATAACAACTTCCTCAAAACGATGTAGCCTCCTGCAATGACATATGTTAAATATAGCCACGAGAGTGCTGGGTGCAGGAATCCATGAATAACCGTATTGATTGCAGTAAAGAAAACCAGGACGCGTTTGGAGTGGAGACATTTCCTCATGAAGTTCTTTCCATTTGGTAAAAAAACACAGACATTGTCTTACACCTTTCCACACAGTAAAATAATAAAACAGAACTCCAGACAATACTGTCAGAGTTAAATATGTATCTGCTCAACTACTGCTTGCAGACACAGACAGAAAATGGGTCTTGAGCACAAATCAAGTCTGATGCTTTGAAATTAACAGTAATTCTTAACATCAAACAGAAGTTGAAAAATTTATATTTAATTCTATGAAAATCCTAGACAAAATGTCTTAAATGTTTTCTGTCCTTTCACTATCAGGATGTAAATTTGACTCCACCTAATACACACATTATACTGTACTATAAGTGATTGGATAGAATGGAAGATGAAAACAATACTAGGAGGGTGGCAATGCTGTAGTGCCTCTGCTGGTCTCTAGTTCTTTAAGACCTTACATTGAGTCTTCATACATCAAGGCATACTATTCTCAGTGAAACAGCCTTTTCCAGTGTCAACTTCTCTGTTAATAAATAAACAAGAAGTCAGATATTCTACACTGACTGTCTAGTCTATACGTTAAATTCCTTATAGAAGATGCTGGCCGAGACATAAATTAAGGCTGATTTTTACTACCCCTGAAAACAGAGGCAGTTACTTTATGCAAGTATTATGGTTTCAAGAATTCACTCTATTTGCCAACAAACATTAGGAAACTTCCCCACAGAAAACTCTGCCCTTCTGAAAGGAAGCAGCAAGACTTTTTGAGAGTCACCGTTCAGGGGTCCTTGATAGTAACCGGCCTGACAAGTTATCCCTTAACTCTCCTAACTGCGTGCGCTGCTGGGCCAAGTTTCTCCCCCTCAGCAGAAGGTGGCACGAGGTGGCTCCACAGCTGTGACACTTTGTGGGCACCTTGCAGCACTCAGAGCAAACAGGAACCGGCTCAGCTGTGGCACGGGTTGCCATGAGCACCCAGCACAAGCTGGGCTGAGGCTCCTCACAGCAACCCTGAAGAGGAAGCGCTGTAGCAGTGAGGGCACGGCACACGCGGCTGGGATTGACAGGGGAAAACGGAAAACTAAGACCAAGAGTGGTTAGAAGATGAGGAACAGTGATAACACCCAAGAAAAGGGAGGAAGGGGTAGAGATATGACGTAAGATAGGGAGTTTAAAAGTGGGAAGCTGAGAAAGATTTTTACAGGAAGCACAGATGTGAGCTCATCTTCTTGAGCATCTACGTGTTTTGCAGGGGCAGGCAGAGGGTAGTGAAGTACCCAACACTAACATCATATCCGTGACAGGCACCTCAGAAAAAATAAAATCTTTCTCTTCCCAAAAGCTTAAGCTCTGCCCCGAAACATAATCCTCTGCTGTTTGCCTTTCTGCCCGTCTCCTTCCATCAGTCATTTCAAGCACTAGGAAAGCCGTGGTTCTGGCTGCACCTAACACAGTTTCCATTAAAGATACCTCTGCTACCTCATCCAAAAGATTAGAATTTCAAAGTCTGCATTGTTATGACATGTCTAAATTCCTTTTCAAAGAAGAGACCTACAAACACCTAATAAACATGCAATAATCTATATTGCTGCTTTGTATGTCATGAACTTCCTCAGGGAATCTTCTGCATAACATTTGAAATCCCTTTGCACAAGACTTTAAGCCACGCATGAATTAGATGTGCAGAGAAAAACTGTATGAGAAAACCATCCTTTTCTCAACAGGCAGGTGAAACAGCAATGTTCCAGCACAGAACAGCTCCCCTACACCCCATAAAACTCCTGCATTGTCATTTACTCACATTTAAGCAATCGTCTTTTTGTTACCTAAGGAGCAGCATGGAAGGCTTCTGTTACACTAATCCATGCAGTCTGAAACAGAGATTCTAAGCAGGCAAGCAACACAGTAAGAAGCAAGAATAGTATATCCTAACTTGGGGTTCTGGATGATCACCTTACATACAAGGCTGCTTCAACTGAGAAATCAACACCACCACAAGGACAGCCTGTAACAACTTATTACTCTAACCCAGAAACTGCTTGCAATGACCAGAGTACCTGTGCAGGAGGGTACAAATAAAACCTGCAGGCATGCAGGACATATGACCTGTTCACCTCAGATGAGACTGACAAAACTTCTAAGATGCTCCAAAAACACAAAGATATAAATGGAAACAGAGGCTAATCACATTCTCATCACAAGCCAGTTAATTTATTTTTCCATTTATTATGCCTAGAGTAGTTGGACAGAGAAAAACCCAATTTTTTTTTTTTTTTAAGGCTTCTGCTCTCTCTGCTCACACACATGAACATCAGACACTGTTTAACGCCCCTTTTTCCCTGCAAGCACACGCTCCAAGAATACCCCCCTGCCTCAGCAGCCAGAGCTGATGGATGTCACGCTAAGCCGCCTCCTGACCCTGCCTGAGCAGAGTGAGGCACTTGCTGCTGGAACTCCCCATCCCACGGCGGCCGCAGTTGGGCTCAGTCCGAGCCCATTAGCATGGTCTGCCCAAGGCAGGTCCACGCAGCTGGAATACTGATGGGCTCTCCACCACTCTCCTGCATTGCTGGGCTTTGCCATGATACAATTTTAACAGTGCTGGGTTTTTTTCCGAGACACTGCGAATGAGACAATATTAACATTGTTATTTTCCAAGACAACTGAAAGTGTCACGTCCCAAACAGCACCTGCAAAAAACCGTCCGAATGCAGATCAAATCACAGCATCCAGAGTCCCCAGAGGAGGAAAAGCTGCACAGCTCCATCCACAGAAATCCATTTGACGTGATCTTGAAATACAGCCTAATAGAAGTTTCTCCCTGACAGAGTCCACACCAGGCCTCTTGCTCTCAGAGCAAAAAAAAAACAAACAGGCATTTTTGTACGGAAATGCTCTGCTCCTTTGCCTCCTGAGGACTTTGAAATCACACACGCTCTTATCAGTTATTCCATGCAGGCGTGTGAACCTTTGCACTTGGGTGTTGAAGGAAAAATTTATCCTTGACATAAAAATCAATCACATTAACAGAGCGACTTTCCAAACTCCTGCAGGTTCACTCCAAAGAAAGCACTAATTCTTTTTTTAACTCTGAATGAGTCAGATAAAGTATCTACTTGGGGCTTTGTTTGTAGGAATTAAACATTTATGTGAGATCCCTGAGAATTTTATGTAACAGCATTTAACAGAAAATTAATGTTCCAAACCCATTTTTATTTGAATCTGTATTCAAAACCCCGGCAATTCTCAGGGGTTGCTATTGTAGCAACTGTTTCAGAGCTCTGAAACCTGTTCTCTTCCAAACTAGGAAAATTTGGCAAATCTATCATAACTTATGAGATATTTAAAACAAAAGGATAAATGACAATGGGAGAAGTTTGACAAGCTGATGAATAATCAGAAAGCTAAAGGAAGAACATCTTAGCAGAAAATGTTACAAAGAAGTCATTTATTTTCTCACAGAGTAATAAGCTAGAGGGTTATTTAATTTTAAAAAGGTTTACCATCCCTGCAGTTCAGGGATTGGTTTAACTACCACAGTTAGGCAATGAAATGCAGCACAGTTCCTAACATCACTCTGCATTTCTGAAAGCAGCAACCAGCAACATGTACCAGTCAATGTCTGTAAATCAATCTGCTGGGACACAAGAAGCGCTAAATGAACCAAACTTGTACATAGTATATTGTAGAATATTTCTACAAAGATGGATGCAGACAGACATAGAGCTCTGAAGAGAAACTGGTAGAGGAATGTAAAGGTAAGCCCCATAAAGCACAACTTCAGAAGACAACAGTAAAATTCTAAGAGTCTTGCAGTCAAATCCAAAAGGTTTGAATGGAAGGAAAGCAGATTGATGTTAGCTTCATAGAAGCCCTAGGACCAATTATGTGTGTTAAAATAACAAAATACTCATTTGGAAGAGGCATTTTCCTGGACCATTGAGATGCAGAGAGGAAGAGGAAAAAAAAAAAAAAAAAAAGAAAAAATTAAATACATGGAAAGCTACAGCTAAACATTTCTTTTGTGACACACTTCAGTTTCCTGAAGTCAAACAGATATTTATGCACAAACTTGCCTTCAAATCAGAAGCACACTCCCCTCCCTTGGTCTGTTTGCTTTGCCTTTTTCACAATACAGACCAATCATTACGTGAGACACAAAAGCCTCTGAATAACCCCACTGTGAGTGGGGGCCTGTCTGCCTAAACATATAGTAAAATAACAGTCCTGCTTCAAAGACAACTTTCAAGATCCATAGAGACAAAAGACTCAATCCAGAAAGAAAACGAGGCACAGAAGCCAGCAAAAGCCACAAAAAAAAAGGTCAGCAAGAGTAAAACTTAGGAGTCCCGTCCCCTTGTATCCAGCATTACCCCTGCAGAGTCAAGAGGTCTCCCAGTATCCTCTGATCCTTTCTCCCACTCCCAGTAATAAACTGTAACGTCCTCTGAACTCAGGAGGAGATACAGGACAATGAGAGAAGCTACTCTTGCACTGTGCAGAACAAAAGTCGTCGGTATATGGTCTGCCTCACAAGGCTTAAGGTCACTTCTCTACAGGAATCCAGCACAAAGATCACTTCATATTTAATTTAACCAAGATAAAGTTACTGCAGAGACATTGGACAACTGCACTAGAGGGCCCGAACTGCAACTTGTAATATTAATTTGAAATTATAGCTAGAACTCAGAAATTCAGGGTTTAGTAAATTATCAATGCTTTAGTAACCAAAAAATAATTCAGGCTATGATTTAATTTGAAATTATGAAACTAGAGAGTCTTCACATAGTATTAATTTATCCATCTTTGGCTGTTTTATCTTCCCTTGTGATTGATTCATTATATGTTCTTATCCTAAGATGTGCTTTAAATATGGTTTAAAATTCTAAAGACAGCATTATCAACTGAAATGTGGCAGTAAGAACTAATTTAAATAGTGAATAATGAATACAGTGGTAGTTTATGAAACACTGCCAGATGACAAAGAAAAACTAACAAGGTCAGCACCTCACTTGCTATGTCATCTTTCATTTCTCCAAATTTACTACAGGTCTTCATTTGGGGCATAAAATAACATGCTTTTCTAACTGCAAACACAGTTTACTTTCTAAGAGAAGCTTCTGAGGTCATTGTATGTTACATTTTGTTGTCATATCTGTCCTTTCAATTTTTTCAAGCTAGAAAGATGCCAACAGGAAACTGAAAACCCAGGTGCATAAAAACCAAGTCAGAGTTACTTTGTGCATCAGCTCCTGCACAGTTTTAAGTGGCATCACATCCCTCCATTTGAGGTGATATTTCTGATTTGTCATTGCTTCAGCTGAGGTTATAAAGTTCTGTCAACTGTCAGGTATCCTCAGCTATAAGATGCTCCTATCAGTCCTTACCAAGACGATACTCAGTCTCTTCTTCCTGATCACATGCCCGATCTGGTATTGAGAAACAACTCATATGTGCAGGGAAAATACTCTTAAAAGCGGAAGGGAAAAAAGCAGGCCAAGAAAGCAGGATCAGCTGTTTATCTGACAAAGTGATTTTTAATACAGCTTTTAAAAGAAGTTATCATCTTGGCAATGCAGAGAAGCACGGCCAAAATTATTCCACGTTTCTGAACCTCAGAGAAAGCACTTAACTTATGTTCTGCAACAATAAAAACAGATACTTTACTTTTAATATTTATTTAAAATCTTTCAGGCAATGCCCGATTATGGCAGGATGCTGCTCCTCACTTTCTGACAACTTTCTCTAGCAGTGTCCTGTCAACAGCTCCGCAATGGAATTGTTAGTTACTATATTCCAGACTCACAATTCCTCACCTCTGTATCATCTATATTGCTGATAACTTCTAGCAGATTAGCAAGAGGTCACTTTCCTTTGCAGAAACTGAACTGTTTATGCTCCAAACTCCTGATGACACATGCATAAACACTGGGGGGAAAATACAGAAACTGTATGGGTAGGTTTCCACTGATGAACTATATAAACAAGGAAACTACAAATAAATACAAGATATCACACTTCTATGCTGTTAAAAAGGTCACCAGATTATCAACATTTGTTTTAAAGACAGACTACTTTCTTTTCCAAATCTCTACTTCACTGTGCGTTCTGTTCCAGTTATGTACATAAAATTTGTGCCAAGGATGTTCTTTGTAACGTAGCAAACGTGAAACAAAACTTAGTTGGCAGTTTTTGTTTCAGTTACCAAGAAGAAAATTTACCACAAGGAAAAAAAATAAAAGTAGCAGACAGACACCACTTCTCAGCTAAAGGAGTAGAAAAATTTAAAGTTCCTTTAGAAAAACCTGAAGGCTTTACACAGCTCTAACCTGAAATCAAATGTGACAAGAGCTTTTAGATGTGCTGCAAGAGACTAAGAGTAACAATTCTGTTAAGAATCAAAAAGCTGGTTTGCCACAGCAGCACTACTCTGCACACAGCCTATGCTCTCCAAACACCTGAGCTGTGTATGAATTCGAATTTCACCTTGTCACCTGATAAAGTTCTTTCTCCTCGAGATTCACTCTCCACAGACATAGTGTCACTGCCTTCCTCCATGCAACCAAACAGTGTTCACTGGGAGTCTAAAGCAGCTTTATGCAGCATCAAAGTCCTGGGATGGGCTGAGACCCTCCTGCCTTACAAGGAGAGCATTAACCCTTCGATCTGAATTCTACTCTGCAAGAAATCTCCTCCCCCATACACATATGCATATAAACACACATATATGAATTGTTAATAAATAGGGCATAGGGAAAAACATTTATTCTACACATAGTTGTTCATACCATATTTGGGACAAGTGCATTTCATAAGCAGGGAGAAAAAACCTTAAATGCTTTGCATTGGCAAAAGAGCCCCAATCATTAGCTCAGGATGTTCATGCATCTGCCATCGTATAAATGTCACAGCACACTGCTGTAGCTAAGGGCAGAGTTTGTATTGCCTCCCTGGCAATGTGAACCAAAACTGAACTTGATTTTGAGTAAGAAATGTTAAAGGAAACATCAACCTGAGCTTAGAAAACAAAATGTCAACTTGGTGAAAAGCTCCAGGTGACTCTGACTGTAGTCAGTCACTACTGATCACTGCTAAATATTTCAGGTCTTACAGCTGTGCCAGGCACTTAAAGCTGAAAAGGACAAATGCTGGAGCAAACAAGCCTTAAGGTGAAGTCTTAACTCCTCCAAAGTAATTGAAAATTTTTCCACCAGCTTCAGAGGAGTTTGGAATCCCCACGGGATGCTACATATTAAAGGACAGCAGGCGTTCTTGTTTTAATTTCACTATAAGTGATCTTGAAAAGGTAGAAATTGGAAATATCAAGCACACTGTCCTTGAGCCAAGCTAACAGAAACACCAGCACTAGGTAAAGCTCCTGCAGAGTGATGTGGATGAATCACACACACACATATCCAAAACAGCACTTCACCTAAAGCCCGAACTCCACTACCTGTCTCCCCTTTGACCTTCCAACACACCACAAAAGCACAGATGTGTCCTGCTAAGATCAGCATGGTAGAACATCACCCTGTGACACCTGTACTAACTTCTAGTTCCCATAGAGCCTCCAGTCTTCATTTAATTCACAATCTTCCTAAGAAATTCCTTCCACATTCAATTGCTTTTGCTGTTAATACAGTATATGGTATTTCAAACACCATTTGCAACTTTCCCATTATGCTATAGTGTATTATGCCACCACTGTAGGGCACAAACTGCAGTGCTCTTTGAGACAAGGCACACCCACCCAAAGCTGAAATTTATTTTACACCACTATTTATAAAATACAAGAAACATGCTACACTCTGTTTCCATTGTCTCCTTCAATACCCATGAGTTACTATCAGCCTTTTCCTATTGTTAGTATGGAAGAGCAACACAGAAAGATGCTTCTCTTAAAGCAACTGGTATTGTAAAGAGAATACGTAAGTGAAAGAAGCAATTTCTAGGGAAAAAGGAGGGGGAGGGAAGTAAGTGCATGCTTTATCCTGCTTATTGAGAGCCTTCACTGTGGACTTTTCACAGCCTCAGCAGCAGTTGAGAAAGACAGTTTAACAGGTAAAGCAGAACTCACACACACAAGGAAAGAAACACAAGGAATTCATTCACCACTGCAGGCAGTGGTGTTCAGCCACCCCAGGACAACACAGCTCCATCACAGTGACAGTGAACTGGGAAGGCAAACCCCTTCACTCCAAACATTCCACCTTCCTCCTTCTTCACCCAGGTTTATACACTGAGCTTGACACCACATGGTCTGGAATTGGGTCAGTCAGGGTCAGCTGTCCAAGCTGTGTCCCCTCCCAACTCCTTGTACACCCCCAGTCTCCTCCCCAGCACAGCTGTACAAGAAGCAGAAAATGCCTTGACACGGTGCAAGCTCTGCTCAGCCATAACCAAAACATCTCTGTACTATCAGCACTTCCCAGCACAAATCCAATACATAGCCTCATTTTCCATGAAGAAAATTAACTCTATCCCAGCCATAACCAGCACAAAGTCATATACTTCGGACTTGGGTCATTAGCCCACAGTAACTTTATCATAGTAAAACTCCACCAGCTTTGGGGGGGGGAACAAGTATGCCCGTAGAACAGCATCCTACAAGTGCCCACATACGGACTTAGTATCACATAAACTACCAAGGTTTAAACTCACACAGTCACTTATTTTGTCATCTCTTTCCCTTGTTGATAAGTCCTTATTTATATTCTTCAATCTCTAAAAGAGCTGTGAGTTCATATCAAATATGAAGCATTTGCCAGGGTCCCTTGCTGCACAAATAAAAGCTACATGCCAGAAACACATTTCCAGAGGCAATATGCTAAGTACCAGCTACAAAGACACTCTACAGAGCATGCAAGTGCATAATGTGAATTTCTACAACCATTTGCTTTTGGTATTGATCAAAGTTGGTCTGTGTCTGCAAAAAGGGGACAAAAATGTTACTCAGATGCTCAGAAACACTAAATGATCTTTGTTCAGAAAAGGGAGGGAGGAACAGAAGTAGAGATACACATCAGTGAGAATAAAAAATGACAGGGAGAACATGAATATCAGAACTTTGAAAGAAGAAAGGTGCCAGCTGAAAGGGACCACAGACATGGACATGAAACCAAGTTTCCATGGTGCTCTGAGGGAGAATCCAAACAGAAAGTTCATCTCTGCACCAGTGACGAGTTGTCTGTGCACCAGTGATGACGAACTGCAGGTGAATCAGACACGTCGTGTGGGACGACGGTGGCTGAAGTTCAAGCCTCCAGGATGCCTGGTACAGCTCTGGCTCAGTGCTGGACATCCTGGTACAATGGGTCGCACATGTGGGCCCCGGGAGGCGGCCGTGGCACCGCTCAGCAATCAAACACTGAACACTTCCATGTGTCCCTGCCTTGGGGCCAACAGAAACAGCAGCAACAGCAAGTTCAGCCTGATGTGGGAATAAAGGAGTACGTTTTCAATAAAAAGGGATTTGGAGATAAGTGCAACAACAGTTACCAGAAAGAGTCAGGAGTTAATAGAGTAGTAGGAGAAACCAGGAGCTCTAAGATAGAAACAACCTGTGTAGGATGAAATTAACGTCTTGGGAGCTAACTGACTAAGGTTACTTTCCTTCCAGTAGCAGCTGATACCTCTAAAAATCCACAAAACACAATCTGAAATAATTATTAAAACATAGGTCCTCACACAGGACATACCAAGTCTTTCTTTTTTTATTATTTTAAATACAATACCAGATCCTGTAATGCCAGGCAGGGTCTAAGCAGTCAGATTCCTCAAGCTTGACTTAAAGACTTAACACAGCCCTGCTCTACTCTACAAACCATTATCTTGTCTGTGGGCAAACTGTGAAAGCTGTCTAAGATCAGGGCATCTTGGAAGCACCCTCTGCTCCCAGGGCACATCCACTGCTGTGGCGCAGCTTCACTGAAGAATTACACATTGTTCTTGGCTTCCCCTTCCCACCTACATTGTCAAACTCTGTTCTGTAAAACTAAACATCTTAAACTCTGAAAAAATTGCCTAAAAAAGGAAAATAATTGCAAAAATCAATAGGCGGGGAGACAGCCTGATCAGAGTATTAGCAAAGAGTTGCTTTGTTACTAAATACAGGTTGCAAACAATTCTTAGTTATTCTGCTTTCTTTATATGAAGAAATTTTCTTACAGAATTGTTAAAACTGGTATAACCAGAGTTTAGCTAGAATTAAAACACCTATAAAGGGTTTCTGTACATTACTGATTTTGATTCTGTTTTTACTCAAGTGTGAGCCACATAACTGCTCCCCGGAACTGCAGGCAAATAAATGCCTGTTTACACCTTCATTCCTCCAAGAACAGGACTCAGCCTCAGCAGCATGTTGCAGCATCCTCAAGCAAGAAAAGAGCTTTTTGGCTAATTTAAACACATCTGAGTAATTCATTAAGTGCTTAATAAACTGCTAACAAAAAGTCTTACTCAGCAAGCCTGTTCAACTTCGCAGGAAGTTTCCTTGAGTAAGACTGAATTGTTTGGTCAACAGATTCCTGCACACAGAAGTTTAAGTTGAAGCTGAGCAATGCCTAAAGTAGCATCTTCTTATGAACTGTATCACCAGCGAGGAAACATCTGTGTTCATATTGTTTATGCAGCAAGCTTTAGAGCATTAGGGATGACAGAAAAGCTTCTTCTCAAGGACTTAGTGCTGGAATGGCCAAAAGTTTTTGGGTTTGTTTTTTCCCTCCTACATACACACACACACATAGAAGGACTACTTAAGGAGATTGGTAATCCTACAAGAAATACTAGACTTGCAACTAGGTATGTTCAGAAGACATTCTTATTTATGTTATGTGCAAAGCAAAGGATTTCATAAATATCAGTGCTGAATCCTTAAAAATAAAATGCACAGGAGTGAAGTAGCACAAGCTGCTTCCACTACTGGCAAGTGAACGCTGCGCTGTGGGAAATGTCACCTTTCACTGACTTCCCCCAGAGCACAAGTTTTAGGCCACAGATGTGTGCAGGTCACAGAAAAATGATCCCAGTTACAGATGTAGCAGAAAGAAGATAAAATGGGCTCTTTACCACCAACTGCTCCAAAACAGAAACAGCTGCTGAAAAGCCAGCTAGGCACGACCCCAGCCCATAGCGCTGGTAACAAGATCTAACAGCAATTGATTGCCATCACTGTCCAGACCTGGACCATCCATCCCACCAAATCAGGGTCTATCAGACAGCCCAAGCAGGAGGTTTCTCTTGTCACAGGAAATATGCCTACACGATCCATCTGGGTGGGTTAAGGGCTGGCAACTGTTCTGTCAACCGTCAGTTTTAGTTTTGGCTCAAACAGAGTCAAGACTCTGAAACTGAAACAAAGAGAACTTGCCTGTTTCAGGAAACCTTGCAGGGTTGATGCCACGCACATGCCTAACACACAGAGCTGTATGCAACAACCGTTTTTCGCACTGGTATTGGAATAAGAATTTGTCACCACAAAGTACATTTACACCATCTCCTTAGGCATGGTAATCCCCAACAGATATTGTGGCAAAAAAACATCTTATGCTTTTCTTCAAACACACCTTCTCTTCTGTATTCCCAAGTGAGTCATTTGTCAGGCTATGAATGCCCCTTAAACCTTCAAACTCCTATAGGTTGACTGATCTATCCAGGATAGTGACCCTCTTGTGAAAAAAAAAACCAAACAAACTCCAAACCACAAACAGACCAGGCTGTTTGGCAAATGTGGCCTCTCAGTGCAGCTTCAATACACGCATTTGTAGTCTGCCAGGAAGTGGTGTGCACAAACCAGGCCCATATCCAGTGACTTAGTGCTCCTGTTTGACTAATGGGAAGCAGAGACAACCAGCCTGTATTTTCCTCCTCCACGAGAAGGCCACACAAGCAGCATTCTGTAAAGCTGGGAGTTGCATCTACATCAAGTTGCTGCCACGCAGCCTTAGACATGGCATCTTTCTTCTAGACCCTGAGTTTTGTTTGATTTTTCATCGAAGTTTAACTCATACAATCACAGCATCATTCATGCAGGAAGAGGCCCTACGATCAGAGTCCAACTGTTAAAAACACCATAAACCAACCACTCAAGCTGACACACTGCACAAGCTGATCTAAATACAAGACAGTCCTTCAAGGGAAATGTTTGCAGTTTAACCTCACGCTGGCTGAACCCCGGGCAGAAAATCACTTATGAGTCATTTGGAAATCTTCTTATGCAGGGGTCGATATATTTAAATTAAATTCTAACACAGAATACAAATGAATTTTGAATACAAAGCAGGCATTTCGAACCCATTCAGAAACTCCACCCCTTCCTTTCCAATCTGGCCCAAGAAGTTCACCAGTAATACACTTACTGAAGCAGATGACCTCTTAAGAGCTGATTGAGAGAATCAGAGGTAAAGCATAATGCAACATCGATGGATTCAACACACCTGCCACCAACATAATATTTCCATGCATAATGCAAAACTCAAGTGCAGTCTTCAGTAATTCATGAGCATCTTCAGTAATTCAGCATGGGATGAAATCACTAACATTGTACAACTTTACTGAGACCAAACAAGGCCAGCAGAGTATGAAGGGCCTTCAAAAAAAAAATCCTGAATTATAAGTTTTGGCAATCATAGAAACACTGAAAATGGAGAGTGATTGTTTAAGAATTCCACCACTGCAAACAGAAATATGCAGGAACTCGAACTATACCTGTCCAGCACCATCAATCTCTCTTATCATGGGTAACCTCCATTCAGAACACAGGACAGAAATTAAAATCAAAATAATATACAATTCTTTTAACTTCTAAATTACTTCTTAATTTATATCACAGATTTATATCACTTTTAGGTTTTACAGAAATAATATTTATAAAACCCACTTAAGTGTTGCTATCAAATACTACCTTTTTTCCTTTTTAATCATGGAACCTTTTAGGACAACAGAACAACGTTTATTTCAAGACCCTTTTCACTTTAACTACTTAGATGAAAATACAAAGACTGTATTAAAAAAAAAACCCTAACACAATCATATTCATAAGACTATCCTTGACTCATTTTACATTCAAGTCTGCACTCCAGCCCCTAGTGAAAATATTCAGTGGCTCTGAAGAACCACAGCTTATTCTCAGTGTACTGTATTACTCAAGCTCTTTCTCATCTACCTCTTCATCCTACAGCAAACACCTGAGCACACTGAAAATGATGAAATTTAATTGGCAGAGGTGTCTCAAAATCAGTCCTGTACAAAAATCTCTCACACATCATACTTACAGAGGATAATGATCAAAGTCTGAACTAAAACTAAACGTGAAGATTTTTTAAAAGAATCTGCTACCAAAAGAGCATGAACTTGATGAAGTGATGACTTGCCAAGACCTAGACTGCATGCTGCAAAGCAGAATATTTCTAGGCAACAGTCAGTCTGGAAAATCAGAGACTGGGCAACTCTTGCTTATATTAATCGGCACCAAGACTCACAAATATTTGACCACGGTGGAATACAGGTATGTATTCGTGCCTCTGTTTGTATAAGAAGTGCAAAACTGAGCCCTGCTAGTAAACAGGAAGGGGAGAAACGCAGAAACCACCAAACCACCACCTCACTACTAAAGAGATGATTCAAACACCTATGGCACCTCTGTGTTGCTACGAAACTGCCACCTAACAACAGATTTGAACACTTGAGGACACATTTCGCTGTCTGCAGGCAGCTAAAAACAGGCAAATGCTGCAGAAGTGTTTATTTTAAGCAAACAGGAAACACTCTTTCAAACTGGACAGCTACAAGTTCGGAAGAAAGCAGCTTAGCAATGACAGCAAGGAAAACAAAACCACACCAGTTTAGTCAAAGGAGAAACAGCGTTCCATAAAGAAGTTACTGTTTACCAGGTGTGGAACAGAGACCTCGAGTAGACTGATCCACCTCCCAACCAACACAGTGGCAGCTGAGTTACTGAAGTCAATGCCATAACTCCCAGCGACTTCCAACTAGACCTTGAACCAGTGTCTGCAACTGCTGACTAAAGCTCCAGAAACAGGAGTGAATTGTTCAAGGAGGAGGAGGAATTTAATACACAGGACTATGCTAAAACTAAGAGCAAAATACAAACATCTACTAACAAGAAAAACATATAGCACCTTGCTCTACCAAAGGCTTGAAAGCACTGAAGTAGTTTGTCTAGGTGGCAGAACTTAGATCAAAGCCTGACTAGGTCTGGTAACTAAACTGGTAACCCAACTCAGAGGCTGAATATCCAGGACATGAGATTTAAGGACTTCCTTTCACTTACTCTTTCCAAGCGACACACACTCCACAAACAGAAAGCATCAAGCGGACAGTGCGTGACTGTCGAACACTCGCTGCGAAATTACAGTGACACTTCAAAAGCAACAAAATGCTCCAGCAGTTGCTGAGTTGTCAACACTGTCCAAATATGGAGACCTTGAAGAACCATTTGACCTGCAAGACCCTTTTTCCCCCCTCCACAGTTACATTCATTCATGAGTCTTTGATGTGAGAATTACTGTAAACTTACATCAGTGCAACTGTAAAGCGAGCATCTCCTGAAGGACTTAAACTACAAAATAACCTATTGGTAACATTCTGAGAGCATGAGATCATTGTTCAGTTTGACAGACTGGTGATGGTGGTAAAATGGCCAAAACCCAAACCACTTTGAAAACTTTGTCAAACTTGTCTGAAACCTAGTGAAGCACTTTTTACTCATATATTTGGTTGTATAAAGGCAAACAAACTCTGTAACTTAACTTTCACAGCAAATACCGTTGAGTCAAATTCTACTGTGTGGGTTATGTGCTTAAGCCCATGGATCCCACAGCACCTTCAGAACTGAAGTCCCAGGTCACAGGAACCTACCCAAAATGTCAAATAAATCTGTCTCTTTCTCTGTGTGAATTACCTCTTTAAAATGACCATTTGTTATGAGATTCCCTTCTAGAAAGTTCCTGTCCTCTAAAAGCATGATAAACGCATTTTGACTTATCCTGCTTTTAAACTGGTTGCGCTCTCAGAGGTCCCACAGAGCCTTACAGCTGACCTTTCTGTTCTTCCCCATACACAGACTTATCCGGCACTAACTCTCCTCCCGCCTGTTTCACGAGGCATCTCACTGAAGCCCTACTCAAGGGGAGCAAGCACCCAAAATTCACACTCTAGATGGCCACTGCAGCTTCACACAAGAGGGGCAGGAAATGGCCAGTGCAGTTTGCTTTTCTCAGATATCCAGGGATGAGAAAAAAATCAACTCCAAAAGAAATATTTTATAACTGGGGGTGGTGGGTGAGAAGGGGAAATCACTGTTTACGCTGCCTGTAAAGTGAGCAGGTTTGAGACCATCTTTTCCTAATAAATAGTCATTAATCACTTGCAGTCACTTAGCACAGCAGGTCATGCACTGGCAGCCTGGCTGGTATAAATGTTTAATACTGAATTAGATTAGAAAGGACAGTGTCATCATAGCTACAGTGCTACCTGCAAAACATACCACGTTCCCTCTGCTTTCAATATTACTGGTGCCTGACCTGGGCCTTTGGGAATGGGGTGACAGAATCTTGCTATGAAGGTGCAGACACAGCAAACGTCACAGAGCCGACCACAGAAAGCCAGATGGCCACGAGCTTATTACCCCATTTTATCACAGTAGTGCTGTAAAACACTATCCCCTATTTTGATCATGTCTCTGTCATTAGAAACACGAACACAGGGATGATGATCTGCCTGTGAGACAGAATGCATGGGAAGCTCCAGCTCTCTCCCGTGGGCACCCACACAGCACATGGGCACTGCCACGTACTGGCACATGACATGCCAGAACGACAGACACAAACTTCCTCATTCGTGTGCACAGAGCTAAAAGAGCAGGATTCAGATGGCTTTATGAGAATATTTCATAATCCTCCTCCTGCCGTCCCCTACTCAGCAGCTCAGTCAGAGCCAACTGCAGTTATAATTATCACCATAATTATTATTTTAATAAGAACCAATGACTTATCAAAATATTGCACTGAAGACTTGCATATCTTTTGTTGTAAAACTGCCAAAAAGCCAGTTCGTTGCTGAGGTACTGCTGCATGTTCACTGTCAGCAGGCAGCACCTCCAAGTTTCTATTTATGCAACTGAGTGACTAAACTCAATTCAAGCGAATGCCAAAATGTGAGCAATTTGAGGCACAGTAGCTGTGCAAAGTATTATTACTCTACTAGTGTATACACACTAACAGCTTTGTTTACTACATTTACTCCTCTTCTGCTTGTTTGCTTGGGTTTTACATATTGTGGGCCAAGCTGCTGAACTCAGATGCCCTAAGTAGCCACCTGAATTCATATTTACATATTTAAACAGCTGTGTCATACATCCATAGGAAGTTTTACGCCTGTGACCATCTAAGTCAATATAATTAGGTGCTTAGATTCACCTCCAGCTTCCCAAATGTGGATCTTTGCAGACAAGTTGCTATTTTTCATGAGAGTATTTTTTTCTACCAGGTAGTATCAGCTTGATTATTTTTTACTTACAGGCTTCTTCAAAATTACTCCAATCCGGATCTCTGGTAACACTCCATTTCTACAGAGAAGTCCAGTTTACATTTTCATAATTAGCAGGTGGCCATTTAGCTAATTACAGTTCCAAGGTACATTGCCACACTGAGGGAAAAGTTCCTCAGTTTAAATAACTAATAACCCTGGGCAACTCACGAGGTATGGCCAGTTGTCACACAGCAAAACTTACAGGCAGAACATGTGAGACATGGTCCCTACTTGCCTCTATGACACGTGGTTGTACAATTCTAAAGAAACAAAAACTTGCCACTGAAATCTCATTTTTTCAGGTTTGTCTGTCCCTCTCCAAGTCAGGGTCAATGGGCTGGATGGAGTGACAGGGAACTCGCTTGACTTTAGTCAGTAAAGTCACCACCTCAACCACATTTTCGTTCCAAGGTATTTTGACTGAACCATTTGTCCTCCTGAATCAGAGTGCAATTATAAAGAACAAAGCTACCTACAAATAGGCTGAGTTTTAAGAACAAAACGAGAGACCTCTCAAAAATTCAGAGAGCATGAAATACAAAACTCATCATTACAAAAAGTCAGCAAATAGCACCAGCTCGAAGAAAAATACCCAGATTCCACCAACACAACTGAACCAAAAAGTACATCTGAAGGGCAAGCAAAAGCTGCAGCGTGAACTGAAAATGACTGCCCATGACTCATTCAACCAAGTACAAGTTAAACTGAAGTCTACAGTGTCATTCAGCTTTGTAGAGTTGTTTTAAATAAGCATCCCACTTACTCTCTAATAATAGAACAGCAACAGAGCAGCAGCTTGAAAACAAAATATTATGTGGGAAGCATTCACGATCTGACCTCAGAGTCAACCACACACTAGTGTGAAATCTTTTTTAGCTAACTTTTTAAATTAACTGGTATTCATTTATTGTTTTAATTTCATCATAAAAAAAAAAAGAAGCTAAGTATAGACATGTTATAAATAGTTCATCCCTTGGAGGAATTCCCTAATCATCTCTAAAAATAAGAAGTCACGTGATTTAACTGTCCTGCACTGCCCCTTTTGGTACTCAGCAAGGTTACACTATATAAAAGTTTAGGTAATGTTACATGTTGCTCAAGTTTTATATCCACATAATTATGGTCTCTTCACTTCTAGCCTGTACTCAAACTCAGTAAAGCATTCATCCTGGGAATAACTCCATAGGAGGCAGAGGTCCACAAGGCACCAAAACCATTTTGTGCTTCCAAGCGAAGCCTGGAAATATCCTTTACTTGCCCAAAAACTGGGCAGCCAATTTATAACACTAGCCTCTTGCTGAGTTCTTTCTTGATCCATCCACGCTAATCAATCCTTTGACTCATCCTACCCTTAGGCTGTATAGTGCCAATCACAGAGAAATTCTGATTGGTGAGTGGAAATCACTGAAGAAGAGTTTGTGGAAGTCCTGTGCTGAACAGGTCCCTGATGGTAATACTGCAGAAGTTCCACATGTGACTCTTGTTAAGCACTAGCAGCTATACTTGCTGTTCAGCCTGTAAGCTCTTCAAGGCAGGGACCTTTCCTCACATGTGTCTGTAAACCTTCTAGTGCCCAGATGGTGCCATGCAAATGAATAATAATTATATTTTCATGTAGGCCATTATTGTGCATAATGTAAATTACTTTCACTGATCCAAGAGGAAATAATTTTCTCATTTTGAAATGAAAAGAGAGAGTAAAAATAATGATTACTTGTTTGATGCTATTATTATTACAATAATTACATTTGTGGGTCCAGAAACCTCAGCTGGTCTGTACTGACTTTAATGGAGCTATGCCAATGCATGGCAGCTGACAAGCTGGTCGTGGTCATTGCTGAAGGTCTCAACGACTCCACAGAGACTGGTAACTTCAAACCCACACCACTTCCACGGAAGATGGGAAGTTAATTAAGCACACTTTGCAGTCTGGGGACGGGAAACACCAGAGCTGGCATGTGAAGGAACGGATTCCTACAATGGCATAGCAGGTCTCTGAGCGTCACTGCCATGGCCCCTCCCTTGCCAGTGCAGATCAGCGGTGCTTTTGCACATTTCCAGACCTCAGGAGAGCTGACTTACCTTCTGGAGGCACTCATCTCTCTCCATTTATTAGGAGGCCTTAGACAGCCCAAATTTAGCAGCCCGTGTGTTTGTGAGATTCATCCCAGGCTTAAACATTCAAAAGGGGACACCCATAATCACCGGCATCAAACATGAAAGCGACAAATAAAGGTGGGACCTGTCAGGATTTGGCTCCTCTGGAGGAAAGAAATCAAAACAACTGTCAGACCAAAGAGGACTATCAATAACTGAAACTCCAAAAACTACATGTGGCTTTTAGCTATGTGCCTCTAAATGCTTTGCTAAAGATGTCAAGGGGTTACTGCTGAGAGAAGACAACCAGGACTTCTGCTTTCCCTTCTCCCACAGAACAGTCTCCTGTTCAACACATGCTCTCTGGAACAGCATCAAAGGCCTACCACTACTTAAGAAAAATGAAGGACTGCGGTTCGCAAGTCTAAAAATCAGACTTAAACACCTGAAAGTGCTACTCCTCAAACTCCAGTCATACAAGCAGTTATACACACCAGCACCCATGTGCCCTGCAAGTATCTGCACAGGGATGCTCCTGCATCTGCTCAAATCAGACATCCCACCAGCCTAAATTAGGAGAAAAAAATACAGGACATTGTACTCCAATTAAAGAGTCACTGTAAGAGCTGCAGTGAAGTGCCAGATCTAATTTTAACACTGTAAGGAAAAATTAGGAAGTATCTGATTAAAATTAATCCTTGAGGTTATATAATTTGACTGTTCCTACAAATTAAGCTCACTTCATGCTTTCATTGTACTCCTGTCCCTTCAGCAGGCACTAATAAGATGCCATATCACAGATCTCAGACTTCCAATGATGAAGGGAAAAAACATTTTGAAGCATGTTTCTGAATACAGCCAAAACATGTGGTAGGTAATGAGGGCCTTTTGCACCAAAAAGTACCCATTTTGCAACAGCTAACAGGAAGTAAATGGCATTTGTACATCTCCTGTACAACAGCTGGTCTTCTCTTGCTAAAAAATTAAAACGCTTCTATTTCAAAGGGAACATCTGCAAAATCCCATCACACAGTAAAGAATAAAAAACCGGCACAACAAAAAAAACCAAAAAACAAGTGGCCTGAAAAAGACTTCCAATCCATTTCATATAACACCTTCCCACACTCATGCAGAGAAGATGCTCAACGAGGTAACTGCTGCAGGAGACCATCAATCCAATTTGGTTCTAATATTCCTCTTAATGATGCATACATTAGTTCTCTTACAGAAAAGATTTGTTTGTTTTATTAACGGGTGCCTTGTCAAGTGCTAAGAGTTTGTAAAAATCACTACACAGCTTCCAGCTGCAGATGTACTGTGTCCCCCCCTTTGCCATTACAAAATGATTCGCTGTCTCCATTCTCCTCTTCAACTGTTATTAAAGCTACAGTGTAGCATGATTAAATTCCCGATAACAAGTAAAACTGTACTTAATGGTCAAGTCACTACTACGGACCCATTCTCTAAGAAATATATCATTTCTGGACACATAATAGCTCGACATTATTAATTTTATTCACAACTTAAGGTACTTTAACTAAGTTGTTTCAACGAGACCGGTGCATTAAAATGAGTGAGACCCAGTTTCCAGAGCTTGATTCACACTGGACTGAAGTTTAACATGCAAATGACGAGCTCACATTAAGCCCCTTTGCACCTTTCAGGTCTTAAAGCTTTTCTGCAAACCGGTTTTCCCTCATTTCTTCTGTTCAGAGATGAAATTATTGAAGCCACGCGTCTATATCAACAAGCTTCTTAGAGCGGAAGATGTTTAAATAGGTATCCTGGGCAGAGGGTAGGTCCAGGCTCTGTGCATGTTTTTGGCAAAACAGTGCTGGGAATCCACCAGCAGAATCTGAAAGTTCCAGGGGCAAATACACTTCAAAAGAGCCTGAAAGAACCTCAAGCTTTTGAATTATATACAAAGGTGAATTCTGCACCATTCTTAGTTTGGGGAGGCATTTTGAAAAGGCGGGGGGAAGAAACTAATGGATGGACTTTAGAGAAAGTGGAGCAAAGACTCCTGGGTTTTCTTTGCCATATGATTCCCTTGGGTTCTCCAGAATTAGAGTTGCTGCTACTTTGCCATTAGTTACAAGAACTGATCACAGGTTTTATAACCATTAGGATGGAGTAGAGCAGCAGCCACTGGATGCCTTTCCTTGCTTCAGTAACCAACAGGGATTACAGAGTTTAGGCACACATTGTGATCACTTTTGGCTTATTTCACCTTTACCTGGTGGAGCTCAGAATGCATAACCAGGAGATGACAAGGAAGGAAGCAAGAAAAAATATAATTACTTGAGCACATTCAGCTGATCAACCCATAGAGGACCCAGCCTCAATCTCCACATTCCCAGGAGAAGAAGAAACACCACATTTCCCACTACAGAAATAAAAATAAGGAGGAGAAGTACTAGTGATCCTCAAGACTGTCCTCCCTAGCTTAACTTCTGCTTGAAATTAAAGCTACTCACTGTCCCCAAATGCATGACACTTTCTTTTCATTACACTGTTCTGAACATTTTGAGCTATTGATACATTTGGTTTCTTTGACAGCTTCACGCTGGAAAAAACATGCCATTTCTTTAAAATGAATACACAAAATTTCAGACTAAAGAAATGCTTTGATACCAACACCAGCAGGCAGGAGCTGTATTTCACTCAACTGACACAGTAACAATGCACTGGCATTTTTGCTTTATGGCAAGAGTCAGCAATGAAAACTCAACGGTACCAGAAGGCAGAAAGGAGCAGCACGTACCCACAGACATGGCCTTCAACGCTGGATTCTGAGGCAGGGGCCACAGCTGGGTAACACAAGAGCATCATTGCGACACGCAACCGCCCCTCGGTGTAACGCCAGGCGCAAGATGCGACCACAGCAGATGCTTTGCTGTCACATCCCTCTCATCACCAGCAGCCCTGAAGCAGGGATTGGATCGGCATTCCATTTTCTTCCCTTTGGGCACCCAACACACAACATGCACGAGCCCCCTCCACCATGGCTAGCAGGCTGCGTTAAAAAGGCCTGAGACTGAGCAGCATGCTTACGGTATTTTCACGAAAAGCTGTTGCACACTTTTCAAAGATGAAGACCCTTACATAAAGATCAACCCAATTCTCAGAAGGCAGCTTAATTCTCCCACACTTTTGATGCTTCAGTTTTGCTGCATGAATAAAGCTTGTGCAAAGGGTGCTGAGCAGCTGCAAGAACGGTTGCAAGTACCCACTGAAATCACTGCTAACGATACAGTTCATACTTCTTTAAAATTATCTGTAAGCTGGTTTAATTAAATATGGAACAACTGCAGGAAACTGCTTATGACTAATGAAAGCTCCAGATGTAGCTGGCCAGGGGATCTAGCACAGTAAGTGTTTTCAGTTGCAAAATAGCTCCATTCAAAATTGCTTCTTCCTGCCAAGTTGGCAATTCCCATTCAATTACACACAGGTACGGGGGCAGCCCTTTTACTATGGTACAATGTTATTTTATTTACCAAATGATATTGCTTATTACACGTATCTGACAGCATTTAATAAAAAGCTAAATATCCTTTAAGCACACCTGGTTCAAAGGATTATGTTTCTTTTCCCATAGACACAAATTACCAAATCCTCACACTACTTACGTCCAACTCAGTAAAGTAAAATAGGTATCCCCATTCCAGTCTTGCACATAGAGCAGAGACAAATTAAAACCATGGTAAATAAAAACACAGTAACTTCAAACAGCAACATTCAGACAGAGTTTTGAGAAGCACTACCTTCAGCAAAGTGTCCAAAATCTGGTTTGCATAATCATTTAGTAGAAACGCTCATAGTTAGTGGGGCAAGTGAAAAAACATGATCAAGTACTACATCATAGACAAACATTTAGCAGCCTTTCAAAAATATACTCCTCAAAATATATTAAAACACACCATTCCCTTCAGAGACCAAAGACACATTCAAATCAATACTTTTGGTGAAGGGCCCCTAAGATGCACTTAACCCAAAGACATTTGGATATAATGGAACTACTGTCTTCGCACCAGCCAGCTTAGCCAACTGTTACAAAACAATTTGACATACACAAACTATGGGCAACTTGGGTTGAGAAGGATAATAAATTTGCTTGGGTATTAAATAAATTGCATTGTAATGTGGAAACAAAGCATGTGCAATTTCATTGATCAGAGATTTTCCTCATGAATCAAGTCTGAAATCAAGACTGAGCCTGCCTCAGAGACAGGCAACATAGCCAGGGTTAGATAAATCAACACCTGCATGTCAGGAGTGCCTGGGAACTTCACCTACCAATGTAAGCCAGTTGCCAGATATTTAAGGCAGAAATCTGCACAAACCCAATTTCCTTATCACTTTTCCACCAAGTACACATTTTAATCAATAGATGGATACTTAAGTGTGAGGTTTTGTATTCTGACAAAGTAATTTTAAGGATAACAGCCACTTCCCAGGGTGCAGGTTAAGCAAAGCCACAAGTACCATAAACTTGAAGAAGCATTGCCAAATCACCTCTTGACAAAGCACTTTGCCAATTATACTGCCACTTGTCTTGAGCGCTGTTGCTTCCCAAAGTCGGACACAGCAGCACGGCCCAGTGAGATCCATACAAGTCGTTTAGATAACAAGGGGAAAATAGGTGCAACTCAGCATGTGTCTTAAAACATGTTTTCTATTCAGAACCCCAGTGCTCCATCTTTAGGTCTTTGATCAAAACTGTATGCACAAAGGCATGATTCAGAACTGCCAGCATCAAAATAATCATATTCTACGTCTGCATGTCAGCAGCACGGAAACAATTAGCTCTCGGCCCGAACCCCGCACTCGTTCCAGCGCGCTGGGCGCAAACTGGACACTGTGCCAGGACGTTTGTAGGACAACTGCTAACAGCACACATTCCAACACTGCCCCGGAGCCCACAGAAGAAGATCATTTCCTAGAAAGCCTGGGGAGCTGGGAAGCAGGGCTGGAGCCCCAGGTGCAGCCTGCCACCTCCCGGCCCCCTGTCTGCCCAGGTACCAGCATCCACCAACCTCGGTAACCCACAGTGTTTCAAGATCAAGAAAGGAAAAAGCTGGAGAAGACTGAAAGATGAAAGAATAAAAGACCAGATGGACAGGAAAAGAGGCAGAGGGCAGGGTGCTGGAGGAAAAATAGTGGAACCTAAATAGCTACATCTATGAGAATGACAAGTACCCAGATAAGATTATGTGTAGACATAAAAACTGAATTCAGTAAACAAGAATTTTAATTTTCAACTCTAGAAAGCATAGCAGGATTTGCACGGACTGAATGGGTTTGTACTACCTTTCATAAAAGTTGTCCCAAACGTTACTGACAGAGTACTTGTGTGTTCAGGGCACAGTTCTCTGCAGCTTTTCTGTGGCCAAAACACCCACAGTCATATACCAGAGTAAATGATCTCCCGAAGCTCTTGCTTTCTCTCTCAAGATGTAAACAGAAATACAGAAACAGACAAAAATAAGCATGCATACTCTGAGAGGCAGCACTTATTTAATATAAGCCTACTGCTAAAAGACTTAAATGAAAACCAAAGGAAGCTTCTCTAGAGCTGAAGAAGACTAGTACTGGTGGTACATATCTGAGGTTTGCGTTAACTGACCAAGAACACTGTTAATTTGCTTTTTCAAGCGCCTATCAGAAAATTCAAAAAACGCAACTGGCAATAGGGCCAGATTTGCAATCTCTTGCGGCTTCAGGCCCGAGTCATTTGAATGAAAACCGGGGAGTTTGCAAAAGACAGAGGAAAGAGACAGAGTCCCTATCCTGTGTGTGTTAGTTTCAGTATCCCTGAGTTGTTAGCAGTTGATAAAATGATTGCACTACATTTCACTGCCCGTCACCTATTGGGCCTGTTAGAGCCGTGCAATAAAGAATAGCGCCTGTGCGGTTTTCTGGGTGGAAAAAACAAAAGTAGCAGTAAAACAAATCCCTACGAGGATGCGAGACAGGCGGCTCTCCCGCGAAGTTCGGGGATGCTGGGATGCCCGCGGCGGGCAGCGCCGGGGACGGGACGAGAGGAGAGATCCCTCTCTCGGGGACGGGAGAGGATCCCACGGATGCATTTTCCGGCTCTGCATCCCGGCCCCCAGACCCCGCACCGGGGGCAGGACCGGCCCCGCACAGCAGCACCTGCGGGAGGCGCCCGCGCGGGGCGGGGGCACCGCGAGCCCCGGGGCGACCGCGCCTCGCTCGCCCCGAGTTCCCCGCGCCGCGCCCCGGGCACGAGTGCGGCCGAACGGCGAGACACACGCGGGCGCTCCCGCTCCCCCGCCTACCATCGCCTTGCCGTGCGGGGCGGCGGGTCCGCGGCGCTGCAGCTGCCCCCGCTGGTCTCCGCCGCGGTCTCGCTTCTCGCGGCCGCCGCGCTGCTCCTCGCCGGCGTCGAGGGAGGTGAAATTCCAGACGAGGAGGGTCTGCAGGAGCAGCACGGTGAGCGCCGCCACCAGCGCCGAGCGGGAGCGCCGCGCCAGCCGCCGGGCGCACGGAGCTGCCACCATCTTCGCTGCCGCTGCTGCTGCCGCTGCTCCCGCCGCGCTCCCGAGAGCCGCCGCATCCGCCGCGGCACCGAGTTTTCAGCCGGGCAGAGCCAGACGTCAGCAGGAGGAGGGCGGAGGGGGCAGGAGGGAGGGAAGGAGGGAGGGAGGGAAGGAGGGAGGGAGAAGGAGGAGGAGGAGGAGGAGGTGTGCGCGGCGCGTGGGGATGGGGGAAGCCGGCAGGGAGCCCTGGCGGCGCGGCAGCCCGCGGGCCGGGGCAGCCCGGGGCCAAGGGTGGGGTTGGCGGAGGAAGAGGAAGGAGAGGAAGGAGGAGGAGGAGGAGGAGGGGGCTGGTCTGGAGGCGGAGGAGGAGCGGCAGCGGGGGCTGCTGTCGCCGGCGGGCGGGCGGGAGAGCCCCGGCCCTGCGCGCGGGGAAGGGGCCGGGGCGGGGCCGCTGCGCGACTCAGGGCGGGCGGGAAGACGGGAGGGCAGAGGGGAGGGGAGGAGGGGAGAGGAGAGGAGAGGAGAGGGGAGGAGAGGGGAGGGGAGGGGGCGGCCGGCGCCGGGGCGGGCGGCGACTGCCATCTTCTGAGGGAAGGCGGCCTCACGGCGGGCGGCTGCGGGGCGGCGGCACCTGGCGGGCGGTGGAGCCGCGGCCGCCCCTCGCCTGGAGAGCCCCCGGGTGCGAACACCGGCACGGACGGCTGCGGACCGTGTCACGGGCGAAAATGGTCCAGATTCCCCAAGACTGAGATTTGGTTTTTTTTTTTTTTGGACCTTCTTTTTTTTTTTTAAGCGAAAAGGTCACTGGCAGGGTTTGGCCTCCGGGCAGCGAGGGCGAGAGCACGGTACGTCACCTGCACAGCACGGTGAGGTTTGCAGGTACCAGGCTTAGGCACAAGGTGACTGTAATTAAATGCCCAGTGTTCTCAAAAAGTGAACATAATGGACGACTTCAGTTGCCTTTTTCTCCCGTACTGCTATTGGCTTTCTAATCTGAAAGATCTCATTATCTGATGATAGTACTGAAGTAGGCATTTTTTTAATCTGCCTGCACAGTGCCTCTTTTTGTAAACCTAATTCCACTTTATGAACTAAATCCAAAGGTAAAAAAAATGCTATCTCCTGATCAGAACAGTTGTTCTTTTAAATGACAGCCAGGTAGGATTTGTAGAGACCAGCAGGATTTTGTTTGCATTGGAAGTGCTTTAGTTTCTGATCTGAAGAAAATGAAAAAAGTAGTAAGGTTCAGAAGCATTCCTTATTAATGGAATTTCCCTCAGGATCCAGTGAAGCTACAAATAAAATTTCAGAGGGGGTATCCGTTGTTGCAGTGTTTCAGAAGCAGATGAAGTACGTGGCAGATTAGTGGTAAGATGCATTGTGCAAGTACTTTACACAGGTGCACATGATTGGACATACAGGCTTGCTAATATTACAATTTTTGATACTAATCTCATTATCTGATGGAAGAATCAGGTTTAGAAATAAACAACATGTTGTTCCTAATGCACAAATATTGAGTCTCTAGTGGTAAACTGTCCTCGAGAAAACAGGCAAGGTTGTTGTTCCATACACAGCAGTTCCTGGGCTCTTTTGGTGCTGTCCTGTCATCTGATGCTCTGTTGGATACTCACTTCACAGCAGTTCTGTCCTGGTACAAAACCATCAGCTCATTGCAGTTGCTCCTCATGGACAGAGCAATGAATCCTGAATCAGGCCCGAGCACAAACATGCAGTTTACAAACAGGGCCTCGCTCCCAAGTGCCACTGACTGCAAGGTGTCTCTAAACAGAGAGGTCAAAATATATCATTAGTAACTTCCAGGAGAGTCAGGAGGGAAAGGCTCCTCTCTGTGTGATGGCAGAGCATTGTCTGGCTGACCTTCCAGTCATGTAATGGAACAATGCCCATTTTTGCCAGCTGGGGTAATGGCAAACTGCTCTTAGTGGGCAGAGAGCCCGTGATAGCAAATTTGGACAGTGCCAGGCTTCCCCAGCGGTTGCACGTGCATCGGATTTGCTGGTCACGCAGTACAGCAAAGTGAGCTGTTATAACAAAAAAACCCGGAGGATTCAAAGTCTTCCTGAATGTTCTGACACAGTATGCACAACTTGGGAAGTCAATGGATCATTTTTATCCCAAACCATCAAATAATTGGGCATTATAAATACAATTGAGCAAATCTGCTGATAAATACAAGATAGAAGTGTCTTCCACTTGGGATTAAATGTTTTTCTCTTCAAAAGGAAGTTGTGGTCTTAGCACCTGGTTGCCCCATGCAGCCTTCCCTCAGGCTTGTAGAGGGCAGGAGGTGCTCATGGTGCCAGAAAAAAAGTCTTTGAACAGGCCAGATGTCTGAGATCTCTGAAGAGCCCCTGGTTTCAGGGCCTGATTCGGATCCCGCAAACCTCATTGGGAAATGGAAGGCATGTTCCAATGAATGCCCTACAATGGCTGAAAGTCCTGAAATCAACATTCAAGCCAGGCAATGCTTTAGCACAGGGCAACACTGTTTTCTGTAAAAGGAGCACAGCAGTAATTACGATGAACTTGTGATCCATGCTTCTTAAAATTTTTATGAGCTATTGGTAAATTTCCTCCAGATTTTATAGGGCAGTTTTTATGCTGGAAAATATGTGCAGTTTCCTAATCTCTATATAATTACTGTGACTGATAAGGCAGTAAGGAACATGCTCAGTCTTACATATGTCCTACTGAAAGCCTATCTGGAGAGAAGATTTGTATCCAAACCACAATAATTTATAGGCCATAAAGATCTGAGTCTTCAGTGCAATGTCAGCCCTGCGTATGGCTGGGAGCTCCTGCATGAGATTCTCCTACACTGACAGAAAAAGTGGAGCGGGGAGAGAAGCAGGCACCTCCTCCCTCAGCATCCTCCTTTCTTTGTATTTAGAGAGATCATGTAAAATCTGGAGAGTGCTGTAGGTATGGCAATGATTTTTAAAACCATGCTCTGACCAATTACCACTAACTGTTTAAAACATCCTCCTGTGCTAAAGAAAACAGCCAAATAGAAGGAGCATAATTTCACTAATTACTTTTTTTTCTGTGCTGATCCAAACTAAAATGTAAAAAGGGCAAGGCTGATCATCTTGAGAATCTGAAGATTTAAAAAAAAAATCACAGAAACTGAAAGACTGAACTGTACAAATCCACAGAACAAACCAAAATGAGAAATTACATAAAACTTAAAACTTTAAAATGGAAGTCTCTTATTATCACATTCATGAATAGTGGCATCTTGAGTGAGTTGTGTTGCATCAGAAAATATTTAATCTGGTTACACAGAAGACATTTAAGAATTATCACTGAAAATTCCCAATGTTGGCCATGTTAGGTGAGATCATTAGCGTCTAGCACAAAGTATGTAAGAGAAAACCCAGATTTGATTCTAAATATACAAGTATTATGTTGGTTGCATTTAACTGTCAAAGAGATGGTGTTTTAAGCAAGGATAATGAATGTGACTTGGCTAATTTGCTTTAGAATCCTAACAGATAGTTGGTTTAAACATTTTTTACCACTGCACAGGTATGTAAATTCAGTGTGGGTGTGTTTGACAGACAGTGGGTATCAATCTTGGCTACTTAAAATGATGTAAAAAAAGAACCATATTCTGTTCCATTTTAGTCTAATCTACTTTGCTAGATTTTCCTATCCTGTTATAAAAAATTGTTTCCTCCTCCTTACAGTGTAGATATGGTCTGAAATTGCATCAAGTAACCAGACTTTGTACAAAGAAATAAGTGAAGTTGAGAGCAATGTTAATAAGCAATATCCTTTGCTCTGCTTTGCAGAGCTTCTGGTCCATCTGGTGAGCAAACACTACAGGCTTATCTGAACTCCAACTCACAGGCTGACTCATAGGTGGTTTAGAAACACAATCTGTAATCAGCGAAAGACTAAGTTATTTCGGAGTGAAGATTTGCATTTTTCTTAAAAACAGTCATATCCCTATCACATCAAAATTTAGATTTCAGATATATGTTATCAGGGTGAAAGGGAAAAAGGTGTCTCTAGGAATGAACTGGTTTGTCTAAGAATGGTTATCTCTAATATACTCAAAAGAAAATCTGTGAAGAATACAGAACAAAGAGCAAATTTGTGCATATTCCTACGATTTCAAAAAAAATCCTAGCACCTAAGGAACAAAAAAGGTTGAAAATAGGCCATGAACAGTGTTCAGTGAGTAATCTGCAGCAGCAGTAGCAATATCTTCTAAGGTTTGGACTTCTTCTCTGACGTGACAAGTTCTTTTTTTTTTCTTTTTCTTTTATCACTACCCAGAACAACACACCACTGCTAATCATTTCAGTGAAGCACTGTGCCTGTGGAGGACATATCCCTTTTCCCTGGGAGGCTGGCAGAGTTACGGGTCTATGCATCAAATCTGAACGAGCAAAACGGGACAGGGAATTACTCCTTGATAATTTCACCATCTCAGACTATAGGTCACTGCTTTTTGGTTTAAAACACTGATGTGTCGCTGTACTTTAAAGGTACAGGAAGTATATCTTGATTTTTCTGGAACCACGGAACCATCCTTAATTTTGTGTTCTCCAATTCAGTCATTTTATGGTTTACATGTATGTTCTTCACCACTCAGTTGTGCTGTACCACAGACATTCGCTCTTCCATCGTTTCTTATCATAAACAAAACCAAGATTCTTTGCCATGTAGTCATTTTAAATCAGGCTACTCTCCAAGTGAGTTATAAAATTCAGGTTCTCTCTTACATGCATGGGCAGAACTAAAGTCAATGGTGTCAATGAATATGCAAAATTTTTGACACCAGAGTTTCATTCTGGTAACAGTATCTATAAACCAGCAACTGACTATACTGTGTCAGTATAGTCAAAGACAATAAAAGCAGGTTCACCGTTCAACTGATATACAATATGTAATATGTGTGTGGAATATATATTATATCTTCCTTCTGAGAGATAAATTTAGTCCAGGACCTTGGCATATGCTCCACTTCAGGAAGTGAAGGAAAATGGAAGAATTATGCCTTCCACCATCACATTAAAGCATCCCTTTTTCTTTATAATCTGTTAGCATATAAAACCCTTTTACTATCAATGAGGGGGAATGGCTGTATATGTACTTTATATACAGCCCTCAGTGTTGTGACAGCTTTTTCTTTCAGCCAGTGGTCGAGGATAATCACGGAAGGATTACCCATCTGTTCTTCCATGTGGCATTCTGTCTTCAGTAAGGAGATACTGCAGTTCACAGCTTCCTGCAGTTCTTTTTTTCTGATGTTCTCTCATTAACTAAAAATTGTTTTATTATCTGTCTGAGATACTAAGTTGGAAAGCCTGGAAGACTCATGAAGGTGACCTACTTTGCATTATCTAAATTAGAACCAGCCAGTGCCTGTTGCAAATAGCACTTTGTTTAGATGCAGAAGGAACTGGTTTCTTCGGCTTGGGCTTTCATTCTGTGTTTTGCTTTTTTTTTCCTGTCTGTTCACTTGATGGAAAAAGACAGGTAGTATCCAAAAAAGGAAAATCAAAGGGAAAGAGAAGACAAAAACGGACTTTTTTGCTAAGAGTGACATTATAGATTATGTTTGCATGATTAGCCAGTTTTTCTAAACACCAACAGTTTCTAGACTACACCTACTATGATGACATAGCAATGCAAAGTGTATGTAGAGAGTTATCCCACTAGTCACCTACAACATGTTCTATGTGTCTAAACTGTTATTGAGATATCACTATCAGTTGTTGTAGAAACAATAACTAGGAAGGAAAAAAGCTTTTAAAAGAGATTTCAATAGTCTTTCATGATGCCTAGCACTGGAAAATACAATACTTTAAAGACAAAGTTTTATTCTTAAGCTTCTGATGTGGTTCAAGTTCATTTGTATGAAAGCTTGCTACGAAAATACATCTAATGAAATAATGTGGCTGTTCTTCATTAGGAGAGCCATTTTGGGGAAACTGATTTAATTAATCCTACAGTCATACACTGTATGAGCTCTCATTTTAATAGCTTTTGAATTCATGGACATGGTAACACACTGTAAACACCTGTTACTGAATCAGGGAAGATTTTGGTAAAGGTGAAACCTCCTTTTACGGTCTTTGAGAATTAGTTCCATTTTTAACAGCACTGACTTTATTTATGTCCCAGCTTTTCCATCACAATGAAAAAACCCTCCATAAAGATGCAAGATTCATGGTGAATCTAGCAAACAGGCTTCTCTAGGGAGCAAGTTCCTATCTTTTCAAGTCAAGAAGGAAGGTTCTTGAAGCCATATGAAGACTCAGGAGCCAGAGGAGAATCCTCATGAGCAAGATAACTAACAGCAGCTTTGCAGTAGCAGACAGTGGAAGTCTCAAAGTGCTATCTGAGAGGTGTACTTGTATCCACGACTCATGGTGACATCCAGACTGAGAGCTAGTCTAGTCCATAGTCAGATCATGCAGAGTACTCTGGAAGTGTTCTTATTTGCTATGCAGGCAGGTCCACAGCATGGTCATGGTCCCAGATCTGTTCTCCAGGACCATTTCTGCTCCAGGAAGCAGGATATAGCCAAGTCTTAATGCAGATTTTATGCATGAGGGTGCAAACCCTTTTGTTTTAATATACAGCCCTACGTTTAATTTGTAAGACTATTCCTAAACCATTGTTGCAGATAGACTTATGAACAGAGTAAATTGCAGCTGGCTAGTAGCATAGGTTGACTGTGTTTCACAGCCTTAATCTCTTCACCTCACTTTGCGCACAACTGCCATCATCACAATTATCTGTTTGGAATCTCGAAGGGAAAGCCAAAGAAGAAGCTGGAGTCTGACCCTGTCTCCCTTTGGAAGGAGCCTCTTCAGGTCAGTCCTTCTAAGTCACTGGGTTAAGGGCAGAGAGAAAAACAGGTTCTATCACCATTTTTAGTGCATAATTTTTCTGTGACTAGACAAAGAGATTTGTTCAATGCACTGTCAATCTGGCATCTGATTTAAGCATTAAAACATAAGTAAAAAGCCAGCATACCATTTGTTAATGATCAATTACTATTCATAAAATAAATTTAAGTGAAAAGGTAATTTGCTTGTTAATAAACAAAGAGGCTCTAGGTTCCTTCTTAATCAGTTATATACAAGAGATCTCACACTGCTATTACCTTTTTCACTCCAGTCCTCCAGATTTACACACCTCTTGATGAGACTACAGCTGACCCAGTACAACATGGAAATTTCTGAAATGGCCACATTCTTGCCTGGAAATTGAACCAACAAATTTGGTAGCTCATTTTGCTACGTGAACTCCACTGAAACAGATTCTTATGTCACACTTAGATTTACCTGAATATAGATGGAAAACGCAAAGAGGATCTGTAACATTTATTTTTAAGCCCCATGCTGTGAAGAAGAAGAAGGCATATTATACATTTCATGCATTAGTCTCTCCTTTGTGCTGCACATAATTGGCAGAGCTTTTCAGTGAAAAAAGTGTCTGGCCAAATTCTCTGAGCCTCATGCTCTGCAGAGATCTGTCTTAAGTTAATCTATATTAGGAATAATGTTCAAGTTGACTGTACTCACATGAAAAATGTATTTAAAAAGCTCTAGCAGATACAATCTGCTATTTTTTGCCCGACTTTGTTCCCTGCTGTTGTTGGTCTCTCATGGGATTTCTTGCAGAGTGGTTAAGTGATCTATACTGAGGTTTCAAAAGCAAAGATAATAGGAGCTCTATTCATGGGTTAAACACTTAGCTGCTTTAACACAAGATATGTAGGAGCAGCCCCTAATGACATTCAAATCTTGTTATTGCTGTGCTTCAGTATAGGATGTACTTGGTTTTCTGGCTGCAAGAAGCAACTATCAGAGATTACTGTAAATCCTGAACAGCAAATAAATCCCTGAGCACATAGAAATGATTCCTGAGTTTGCTCTTGGAGCAGCAGTATCTTTGGACTTCACTGTGCTCACTCCTGACGTACACCAGTGCAAGTGGGATATTGCACTCAGCAGCTGCACTGCACCAGCCATCGTGTCTGACTCCAGGGGCATCAGCACTTGATTTCATATTGGCATAAAATTTCTAACCCTTCCTTTGCAAGAGACTGCTGCCTATTCTTAGTGTCTCGGCTTTTGAGCATTCCCCTAAAACCGGTACTGTGGCAAGATCTGAGCCTTCAGCATTTCTGAATCTCACATCCAACTTATTTCCCTTATGTCTTCCAGGGCTTGCTAGCATCTCCCTTGCCTCCACCCACTCTGAACTAGCAAATTTGCTAATACTGCATAGAAAATCCAAGCTTTCTTCCAAAGAAATGCAGATTCTAGCTGAACACACATTTAATATTTCACTGCTCTCTGTGCCTCTGAAACCTTATGAACTGTCTTTGCCCCAAGGAAAAGTTGTAATAGACATAGATCCAGAGGCACATCACACCAGGCTTGGTTTTACTCATTAATCCATCAAAGACGTTAAGCACAAATATTAGAACCCTAAGCAAAACATAAAGGAGGAGCTGCTTGACAGCCAGGCTTGTATTTGTAACACAAAAGCTTGATAGATTAAGGGATTAAGAGATCTATTGATATTAGTTCCGTTTGTTTCACATACAGAGTAAGAGATTAGAAAAAAAAACAAACCTAAGATCAGGTGGAGAACCACTGGTTTATTAAATCATATTGTAAAGGTTATTACTAATTAAGGCCAAAGTATTTAAAGGTGCACGAGTGCACATAGTGTCCAAATGCCCTGAATTTCAATGGATGTTGAATGCACGTAGCCGGACAATGATGTAAATTTGCTGCATAAGCAGTGCTAATTTGGTATATGAAACAGAAACCTAGGCACTTGTTAGCCAGATAGCATAATTTTGGTGTTCTAAATGTCAGAATAACCTGCTGAATGACCATGAGCATCTTCTTGGTTCCACCTGGTACAGCACCAAGTGTTCTAGGTGTCAGAATCACCTTCAGAAAGGTTATACCACCCAAACCACTGAAATCACTGCACTGCTTAAGCAACCTCAAGCACTACCTGAAGTGAAACATTCTGCCATATGAGCTCTGAAATGCAGAGGAAGCATGCCAAAGGCACAAGGACAAGATGCAATGGATACTTGCAGTTCAAATATTGGTGAAATTCATAATACTGCATTTCCATCAAATTTGTTATGTTTCTTTCACATTTCCTTTACCATAACTATACTGAACTATGATTTATTTATTTGGCATGTCTGTCATTATAAATAAAACATGTCCCTACAAATTAAAGAAGATGAAATTAGACATCATATAGATTTTAAATTTGATATGGAACACAGTCATTACCATCAGCTCAGGAGCAGGTCCTTAATCCATTTTTGCTGTGCATAGTGTAGTCAAAAGAACAGTTTTAAGTGCTTTTTCCCATCTCTTCCACTTTTCAAATTCAATGTGTTTTTTTCAAATAGCAAAGTAATCTCCTTACAAACGGTAGATGGAGATTCATTTGGAAACATAGTTCCTTTAAATAATCTTGTATATTTAGTTTTTATTTTAGATGAAATCACCAAGTTTATCATAGGCTAAGAGCGCACACAGGGTAAGTTTAATGCAATTCAGCTGATGCACAGTAAGTTTCAAGAGGCAAAGAAAAGTTAGGCTGGACTAAAGTCAGGGGTAAATTCCCATTGCTATTTATAAGACTCTAATTCCTGGGGGAATATCAGGCTCTTCTGTTTAACTAAGCTCAGAAAGCCAGCATGGACAGAGAGTGTATGACAGAGAAAACAGTCATACACAGAACAAGTCTCCTCAGAAGATACAGCCAGAGGCACTTACTGCTGGGCTGGGGACAGGGCTGGAGACACTTCATCTCCCCATCCAGCTGCCGTAGTGGGGCAGTTCATCCATGCCAGCCACTTGTCACCACTCCCTGGTGGAGATAACTCTACTGAAAACATTTACAGAAACACTCCTGCAGTTCTTCAAGCAAATTTGTCTGAAATAGCTCAGACTATCCATTTATAAACTTTAAACTTGCCCAGCTGGCTCTATCAGAAGCCTATTAGACAGCACTCTCACAAACTGCTCTCCTTCAGAGCAGTAGTCAAGACTATTTGAGGATGGTAACCTCGTCCTCTGACACAGCTGGACTGGAAAGGAAGTTGAAAGGAGGGAAAAGAGCAACCCCTCCCTGGGTTTCCAAATAATTGTGCAAAAGGGCTAAAACAGCCCTTAGTCTTTGCTATAGAGAAATGAAAATGGGTATCCTGAACAAGGAGCAACCCTTCTAGATTTGATGCTGTTTGTCTCATATTGCCATTCGATTCCTCTTCTGGACTAATCTGTGAAATACTGTGAAAACCCAGGTTAGATGAATAAGCTGTCAGGAATGACTTAAGTGTTTCCCTGAGGTCAAAATGAATTCTCAGGTTCCCTTCCCACCCAATATGCTATGACTGTACAGAATATGCTAGCAGGTGAACAAAAGGGAGAGGACTGCTGCCAATTCCACATGGAAACACAGATTAACTCAGTGTTTCCTGTCTGCACTTTGTAGGATGCTAGAAAAATGCACACAGCCATATGTATTAATAAATGGTCTTATTTTACTGAAGGGATCTAAAGAAACAACTGCAATAAGAATGTCCAAGTCATGGCTTGAGAAATATTTGCAGAGAGTATTCTTATCTATCTATCAGAAAAAGGAGACATGAATTCAGTGTTTCTGAAAGGCTGCAGCCCTCACCAAGTAAGTGCTGCATTTCCCACACCAGTGGGCAAAGGCAGCATGAGGTCCTGCAGTACTAGTGAGCTTCAGCCAAGGCCTTTGTAGGCAGCTCCTTTGGGTACTTCATTTAGGGTCTGATTTGGCTTTTAATTGCCCGAGCTCATTCCTTTGGCTGACAGTTGTTATTTTGCATGTGGATCCCCGGCTCTTGCACACACTGCAGCTACGGGATCAGGATTGCTCATCTCCCTCCAAATTCATGGTGAGCACAACCATCAGAACAGGCAGCTAAATACAGCTTTTGGCCGCCAAATCTCAGCTTCATTGCTGTCAGAACGTCAGTTATCATGGTTGGGCTATAATTTTCAGGCTGGTAAAACCTCAATTGTCATGTTTGGATTTTCTTTAACACTTATTATAAATGCACGAATTTGATTTGCACAGAATGAAATGACTCGCAGTAGCTCAGGGATTTGGCAAAGACCTTCACATATTTCACTGAAATTCTGTTTGGCCTAGAGAGGCGTTACAATTCTAGATAAAGAATGTGCTTTTTTGTACAGAAGTAATTTGTAATGGAATGTTCCAAAATAATTCTGTATAAAAGATGAACTAAGACAAAAGAAACATGATCTTTGCCTCTCCGCCATGGGAATTAATTCAGATTGAGAAAAATGGAATTGGAAGAGTCTGATTTGAAACATTTTGCAAAATACAGTGTGGGTGAAAGCAGGGGTAGGAAGCAATTCCATTGCCTTGAGGAGGAGGCCAAGAGGTGAGCCACACATGGTTGCTTTCAGTAACCCTTTGAGCTGTCTGGGAGCTTTACCTAGTGTTAGGGAGCAGAAACAGTTGTGTAAATCATAACTAGTAAATTACAGTAAAATCTCTTTGGTGAACAACAGAAAGGAGAAAACTGCGGAAATCTGCTTCCTTTAAGTAGGACAATTTGGATTATTTGGAGGCATCTGAACATTTGGAAATGTTTGGGAAGAATCTTAAAATGCCATTATTTCTAAAAAAAAAAAAAAAAAAAAAAGAAGATAAAATTATACCCTTCTTTGGTCATGTAATTTGGATCTATATTTACACATGGTTGCACCCTTGGACTAAGCAAATATATATGTGTGAAGTCTTATTTTTACATTCAATTTTGCTGTTTTGGGAAATGCAACTGACAGAAGAAGCTGACATGAATAAATTGGCACCAGTTTACAAGTCACCTCATCGCAAAGCAAGAGATATTTGGGGCTATTCATCACCTTAGTACAGGGAAGGCTTCTGGTGTTAGGTAAGTCAGTTAGAATGTTACATATCAGGAATGATTTCAACTCCAGGCTGAGAAACTGCAAGCTGTTGAAGAAGCCAAGGAACAAATATAATACTTGAACATGTTTACTGTAAAATGAAGGGCTATTTTATCTCAATCAAATAAACCAACAAGTGGACTGCAAATCTGATATTGAAATAAATCCAATTTACTCTCATGTAATTGCTTATTTGATTCTCAAATATGGCATGAAGTTAGAAAACAAATTGATATTCTGTCACTTCTGTTTCAGTAAACTTAACTCAAACAAGTTGCCCTTTAGGTGCATCTTGGATGGAACAGTACTTTGTCTTCATCCCAAGGAAATCAGTGTATTAAATTTGTTTGAAAAATTATTATCCAAACCATCACTCCTTTTCAGACAGTGTTTGAACTGCATACTAAAAAGGCCAAATTTCCCCTGAGAGCCAGCACAAGCATGGAGAAGATAAATACTGTAGTATATCCTCCCTCTGCAAGGAAATGTATCAGCAGTAAAGGTACAATACGAGCTCAGACACAGAAACTGCAGAAGTCTGGTGGGCATGGGCCATCTTCCTCCTTCCTTTTGGCCAAAATAAAGACAGTTTTAAATCTTGATGTGCCTCAGCATTTAAAGAATAGGTTATATAGACTCTATACTGTCTCAGTGTAGCCATTGTCAGAATATACATCCAGCACCAGAAGCCACAGCGGGTGAAGATAATAAATTCAAAGGGGTTACAACAAAGCCAAAGGAATAATGAAGGGACAGGGGGTAGTAGGAACACTCTTTCTTTCTGCTGAGAAACTCCAGAGGTTGAAAATGTTTGTTCAAATAAAAAGAGAAGTAAGATTGAGACCAAAAAAGTTTAGTCTAGGTTGTTTAGCACAGCCCAATGGGCAGGCTGATACTGCAGCCAGGCATTGTAAGGAAAGGTTGGCAGTGGTGATCAAAACAGCCAATACAACATCTCACTGAGGACTCTTAGGGAGTAATCTTCATCATCTATAGTTTTAAGGTCAAATCAAGGCAGGTTTAAGAAAAAAAATTCCCCTTAAAAGCTCCAAGACATAATTAATTCATGTCTGTGCAAGCTGAGAGAAGATTACAAAAACAGTCCCTGTGATTATTTTCTTTTTCCATTTATGAATATAGAAAACCGGTTGTTCTAGACAGATTGCCATTTTCAGTGATATGTTCTACTTTAATTATAAAGAATTTCGGATTAGTTCATATGCTTAAAGTTACACATATTAAAATTAGCGTTACAGGAACAAATACTAATAAAATGATGATGAGGTAGGACACAACAAGAGTGTGGCACTGAGTACTGATAGGCATGGGTTGCCAGTTAGTAGGAATTGGGAAAATTAACTGAGAACTTCCAAAGCAAACCAATTCCACCCTTTCAAGAATTCTGTTAATGTATATTTATACTCTGTACACAGTAACTAGAACTACCATATACTACTAAAATATTTAGATTTGATGTAATATGTCCTGTTTCCCCTGCTGTGGTACTCTTGACCCTTAGATAATAAACAACATTAGTTTTCTAGGCTTGTAAAGACACGTCTCTAGGAGGCTCTGTGGACATCATCCAGATGACCCTTCCTTATACCTTCCTTTAATAAGAAGTTTGATGCCATATTCTTTGCTGACAGGACCACTTCATTCAGATTTTGCTGTGATTCTACATTTTTTGGTTTACATCCTGTATACTTCTGGAACATATTTGCCTCTAAATAAATTTAGCCTATTACATGCATAGGGAGAATGGGATACTTTTCCAGGCAAGATACTTTTCCAATAGATTGACAGGAAGCACTAGAAGAAGCTTTAATTTGGGAATTAAGTGCATAGAGTAATACAAGCCAGTTTTCCAAGATCTTCCTCAAAATCAAAACATTAGAGCTTGTGGAAATAAGGTCTCTAAAACTGGCTAAATCCAGATTTTCAACAAATCCTCAATTCCAAAACATAATCACTTTCTCAGGGAGTTCTCTACAGGCAAACTACATTTTCTTCTCTATTTGCTCTTCACAATTACTTAACAAATGCTTTATTGCAACTTATTTCACTGCCAGAATTTCTGCTTTACAAATGATTACCTGGGTTGTGGTTGTCCTAGAGGAGAACATCCCATAGGAGAGCCATGAGTCTCACAAAGGAATTTCAAGACCTGTGTATGAGCACCTTCAGAGCATAAGCAAAAATCTATTTACATTGCCACATGCAGTTATAGCTGTTTTAATTAGGAGCATGGGTTTATCTTATAAAAAGCGTAGAGCAGCGATATTTGCAAAAGAAATCTGACTTGAAAAACTCTCACCTACTTGTGGACCTGTAAGTGTTGATGATTGTTTTAATAATAACAAAAATGAAGAAAGAACAAATCCCAAAGAAGATTTAAGTGATCTGTAATGTGAAATGAAGTGAAAATCTGTGCGAATGAAACAAGGGTTTGGACCAGCTCCTAGGCTGCAATAAGCTGATATTGCCACGTCACAGTCACAGCGTTTGTGTTGGTCTGAGAGCCCTTCCCAGGACTGCCCATTAAAGGTCACTGGATGTAAATCAGGTGTTGTCTCCAGCCCAACCAATCCAGTTTCTGCCACCAGGGCTTTGCATGCAATAAGGATCTTCCTTGGGAACAGTCGGTCACAGCTGAGGCAGAAAGGAAAGAGGTATCACGGAGAGATGTGCTGCAGGGACAAACTGAGTGGGACTGGGGTTTGGATTAGAAGATTTGGAGACTGAGGTGAGTTTGGTGAAATGACCACACTTTTTTGTGTGTTTAACCAGAATCTTCTGGTAATTCAGAATCTTCTGTTTAGAGCTCAGCTGAAAAATCTTACATTAGCATAACACCAGAACAGAACAATGTCTTCAGTCCCAGTATGTAGTTATGTTTTCCTACTTTTTAAAATTGTGGAATAAATGCTTGTCCTGATTTATGTCTAATGCAGTATATTAAATTTTTCGTTTCTCTTCTGTGCTTGGTACAGCTCTTTCATCCCTACTATCATGTTAATGATACAGTGAAATGACATCGATTTTAAAGCTCTCATTTTCGATCTGCTTCAAAAAAATCAGATGAAAAGCCTACAGTCTGATTTCTGCCCCAAAACAGAATATTGCTGGCCTGCCCTGCAGCACATGGAGCAGGAACAAAGGACAAATCCCAAACCTGGGTATGGGCAACTCACTTGAAATGGGAGTGGCAAGACAACATACAACCCACAAACAACATAACATCTGAAGGAAGAAACACAATAAAAATTGGGTAAAATTATCCCTTGAGTGATGCTGGATGAAATCCAGACTAAAATCACTGAACAGTGAAGTTATTCCAATTTATGCCACAGTAACATCAAAATACTTCCTTCTCCTCTATAAACACCCTTTAATTCTTTCTGGAAAATGAAGAGTACCACATGTGACAAGTGTTCCTAAGCAGCATGCTGAGCACCAAATGTGAACTGTAATTCACAATTCATGCTCAATTAATCATAATGTATAAGGAATGGCTCTGTTAATGCTTCTGCTAACTACCTAACCTATTTTGAGAGGTGCAGCCAGAATTTCAGCTCTTGTGACTTGCTGCTGTTAGTGACAGACAACATGTACCCCAGCAGCTGTCAAAGACAACAGCCTTCCCTCAAAGAAGAGAAAAAGTGATTCTCGGTATTGCAGGAGGCTAAAAAAAGCTCTGAACAAGAAGCAGAAATGAAAGTACGAGAGGGTGGAGAACGTTCTCTTTTTTCATGTAAATCCCACTGAAAAGCAGCAGGAGGAACCCTGTGTAATCCAATCCCTGGGTCAAAGAAAGATTTGGAACAACCTTCATTTAGCAAATGAGCAATTTCCAAGTGATACAACTTAAAGAAGAGAGGTCTGGTGTCTCCAGAGATTGTTCCAGAGTTATTTTTACATGAAAGCCAAGGAGCAAACCCGGTTGATTTAGGGGAAGAAGCTTTACTTTCATGCGTTCCTATATTTGTAAATCAGAAGGATGGGTTAAAATCAAACTGGCTCACTGCTCTGCTCAATTCAGATTCTGACAAAGAAAACTGATTAGAATTATTAAGGCTACAAGCACAGTTGATGGACCTGGAATCATCCTTTCTGCCCCCAGACATGCTTGTGGATATTAGAAAGCTGGACTTCATAGTTCACCATTTCTCAGCTGCACAAGCTGGAAAGAAGAGTGGTAACAATAAATCCTCAAAATCCTCTGGCCTAATCTGTCAGGAACCCACCTCAGGTACATGGATATAATTTTAGAACTGCCCAGTGCATACTCAGATAAATTTTTATGCTAGAAAACATAAAAATACCATAAGGAAAGATGATAATTATATGCAGAACTCGCAGTTGTGTTCTATCCATAAAATTGGGCTTTTTCATCCCTGCCACTTAAAACTCAGGAACAATATGGAATATATTTTTCAGACTTCTTGCAATACCATTCTGAAAGTTCCCTCCAGCCCTCAGTATTTCAGGTCTTTCCAGCCACGAGGAGCTCAGCTAATTATATTCCAATCTGTCATCACTAGACTTTGGGGTGTTTTCTTTTTCCTTGCCCTCCACCTTCTCATTTTTAACAGCTATTTTCCATCTCAAACCAGTAAAACCTGCCATTGAAAGCTGAGGTAAGCGTTAGAGAGCACCGCTCTCGGAAAATCTCTTGGAAAAATTATTAAAACAGGTAATACTTTTCTCCCTCGAACGCCGATTCCCGGCCGTTATGAACACCAGGAGAGAGCGAACGGACAGAACGTGCACGGCCGTGGGGGACCAGAGGGGTGGGCGGTGCTCACCTGTGCACGCTGAGCCTGCTTGTGCCCACCTGGGCTCTCCTGTGTTCTCCTGAGCCCACCTGAGCTCGCCTGAGCCCACCTGACCTTACCTGAGCTCGCCTGTGCTCACCTGACCTTACCTGAGCTCGCCTGTGCTCACCTGACCTCACCTGAACTGGCCTGTGCTCACCTGAGCCCTCCCGACCTCACCTGAACTGGCCTGTGCTCACCTGAGCCCACCTGACCTTACCTGAGCTCGCCTGTGCTCACCTGAGCTCTCCCGACCTCACCTGAGCCCACCCGAGCGCCGCCCCCGCGCGCCGCCCCCGCGCGCCGCCAGGTGGCGCCGCAGCCCCGGGTTCGGGGGCAGCGCGGAACCCCCGCGGGACCGGAATGGGATCGGGATCGGGAATTGGGATCGGACACCGTGGGTTGGGATCAGGGAGCCGCTCAGGACCGACGGCAGCCCGTCAGGGAACGCCATCCTCAGGTGCGCCGGCGCTCCAGCCAGAAACGGGCACCGAGCTGGGGACCGCGTACACCAGCCCGGGAGCGGTGGGGGGAACGTGAAGAAGCCAACTTGCATTTAGATTTTGCCTTGGAAAGGAAAGAAATAACTTCCCCTAATGTTGCCACGGATGCCGTGGCCACAGTAGCCAGCACTGCTGAGCCTGGTGCTGCCCAGGGCAGTGGGGTTTCTGGGCAGCGATGACGAGAGCACGCACGGGGTGGGCACCCCTGCACGCCCACGGTCAGACACGGCCTCATCTACAGCCACTGTGAAATTTTTCCTCTGCCCATCAAGGAAAGTGCTCGCAACAGCCTGATCCTGAAAAAACACCCATGCATGAATAAGTTTACTCAAATTCACAGTCCCACAGAATCCAGTTACACAACCCAAAAGCATAAAGTTACTCATGTATTCAAGGATACAGACAGCTGGGCCCAACATTTATTTTGGTCTGGTGCCAGTTACAGTAACCATCCCTTGTCTGTATTTCATTTCTCAGCTCTACAATTAAAGTTAAAGTCAACCATCCTATTCCCAATGGACCCTCAAGGATGAAACTTTTATAGGTATTTAAATACATAATGTATCCACTACTTGTGTCTATTTTCCAGCAAATCTCCCATGGATTCTATAGGGAAAGAATAAAACAATGAATTATGTATCCAGGAATTTGTGCCAATCTCAGTAGTTGTTACAGTGTTCAGAATAAAAAGAACATAGCTAATAGATAATTAATTGTGCTCTAATTACATTCACCTGGGAAAAACAGATAGCACTAAGGAGCAAACAGGGGTCAATAACATTAATATAGTTGATCACCAATCTTGCATATACAAGTACCAATTAGTTAAGCAGAGTTAAACAGAGTCAGTGATAATTTGCATGAGGAATTCTGAATGTAGGGATAAATTAAACACATGGAAAGTAAGAGAAACGAATCTACAACATAATCTAAACTAGTGATCCATTTTCCTTTTGGTTGCATTTAAGGGACTTTCATCAAGATGTCAGGTTACATTTAAGGCTGCCCTGTACCCTGGAAGCTGAGGTCACCTCCAGGGTACTCTCCCTTTCGTGTAGCAGAAGGCACTCTTGGTGCATTGTGGTTCAAAAAGGGATGTAAGACATTAAATGCTGGGAAGAGGAATAGAACAAGGATAGTTACTGAATCTGGCTTTGTAGGTGGCAGTGGTGCCTACACCACTCTCTCTGTGCTGGTATTCCCATACAAGCCCTGCACATGGCTGAACAGCCAGATCTGTAACTCCAGCAAGGTGACCAGACCATGCTGAGTGTTAAACACATGCAGAGCTGTGTTATGGGATTAGAGCTTAAGAACAGATGGAGGCTGTGGCAGTTTGGTTTGGTACTTCTGTTATATATCAGGCAGTGGAGAAAGCAAACGAGGCATGATGTTGGCAAGGAGGGGCACCTGTGCTGCTCGGAAGCCTCTCTGAGCTGTTTTGCAGGAGGTTCATGACACTGCACACCCAGATAGCAGGTGATGGGAGTGAGCAACCACATGGAAATGGCACTCCTTCCTCCTCAGTCATTTTCCTGAAGGGCGGCTTTCTGCTCTGTGCAAACAGTAACAACAGAGTGTTTTCTGCAGGCTGCAAGGCAGGCTTACGCACCAGCAGGTTAACCCCTGCGAGGAAGGACAGCACTGATGCCACCACCGCAGCTGAACTGCGCACAGTACACTTCTGCAAAGAGCTTCTCTCCACAGTGGGGAGTCTAGCAGTGCTGTATTAATATATCTAAGAGAAGTGGAAAAACAGGCCTATTCACTCTTGTATAATGACATACAGATGGCACAGTGTAACTTGGCCTAGAGACGGCTGCTCGGGGAAGGCAGTTGGGCCATCCACAAGCAGAGAGGAACTGCTGATGAAACTTTGTTACTCAAGGGTGGGGCCCCAGTCTTCCATCTCACAGAGGGGGAAAAAAATAGATGGAAATGAGTCTTGTCTACCACTGTGCAATAGGATATTGCACCAAACCACAAAGAGGTAAATTTGGGGCTGCTATTTTGAGAGCTCTTATTAATCTTCAATGCAGCAGGGCTTTCCCCCAGCCCTTAACTCAGCAGCAGTGACACAAGTGAATGGAGTCTTTCAGGGGTTTGACAGTACAGAGCTCACCCAGGGCTCCTTGGCTTGTGCCTACAGTATCTGTGAGTCACACGTGAACCCCATCCAACAGCAGCATAAAAAAGTCAGTGCTGCTGATCATGTGCATTCAAGCACACTGACACAGTTAAAAACCAACAGCTTAACACAACGAATGAGAGCATGAGGTTTGTGACCCTTGATCTAACACTTTCCAAGCTGAAACACCTATGGCTGTATTTCAGTATATCAAGTCCAAATGGCCAGTCGTTCCTTATGGAAGACAACAGGCACTTGCACAGCACAACGCTTCCACGGCTGCTGGATTCAGAGGAGCTTATCTCTGAGCCAGGCTGCCCCTTCCACCCACCTTCCAATCAGATGGAAGAGAAAAATCACCATAAACAAGCTTAGAAGCATGCAGAGAGAGCACCGTGCTCAGCCATTGAGGTGCAGGTTCTGCTCTTGCACATTCCTTTCCATTTAGTCCCTATGGACTGATTCCTTCTCTCCTGTCATTTGCAGATAGTTCAACATTACCATCATCTTTCCCACTGCTAATATGCAGTAGATGAAACTACTGCCCACCCTGCTACCAGGACTTCATACATGGTTAAGCAGTTCTGTACAGTTTTGTTGTCACCATGTGAACTGCTGCCCTTAAAACTGGGAAGTGTTTGCCTCTCAGATGGAAGGCTTGAACCCAAACTTCTTGGCCAAGGTGAAGAACGTTTATATACTTACTATTCAAAGTGCATTGTTTTTAAACTCAATTATGTTGAAGGTAACAGCTGAACAATTATCTGTAATGAAGTTTCTAGACCTCATAAGGACTCTGGGACTCCTGCATGGTTGTTAGGTAAAAAGAAAGAATGTTCAGGAAGTCTCAGTCGTTTCAAAAACAGCAATGAGGGCACTGTTCTCTTTAATTATAGCCCACTGGGGAAAAAACAAGAGCCCATTAAGGCCCCATTTACAGTGCATGGAATGAAGAGCAGGTTATCCAGCATGAGGCTGGGAGAATCCAAGTATGCCTTTGCTGGTGGGCTCATAACAGGAATTGATTATAGATGTAGCCACAACCATGTACATCCCAGGTCCTCGGGACCATTATTCTCACACAGTCGTTCTAACCTTGAAGATAACTTAAGCCCTCCTGTCAGCCATCTGCCTTACAATACATCAACATCTTTACGTATTCTCTGCCAAAAGGCAACTTTTAAAATGCTATTAAAAAGACCTGTGTACAAATTAAACAGTCAACACATTTTACTGCTGCTCAGTAACTAAAATGCTTTCACTGTGCTATGCAATCTATAACTGCTGAAATTACTTTCATGTGTGTTTATAAGTCTTCCTATATTTTCTCCTCATTACTCCAAATACATTTTAAAAGCTTGTTAAGATAGATTTGTTGCTGTTTTGTATCTAGCTGACTGTGCATGTTAAAGGCTTTGTGACTTTCCTAACTTGAAACACGCTATTTTTCATGCTGCTTGGTAAAACACATATCATTCCAACCATGTACATTAATTGGTTTGTCTAGGGAAACAGGACTCGGTTTACGAAGTCTGTCATCCTGCTTTGTAGCTTAATTATAAAATAAAATTATTTTCCTTCCCCCCAGCCAGACTATCTGCTCTGGTTTTGGATGGTTTGTTGTTTTTATTTTTTTAATTCCTCATGCTGCTATTTAAATTCCAGGGCTGAGTAACTGATCCACTGGGTCCTACTTCAGGGCTGGTGGTTAACACAGCATTTGTTAGTGAATGCATTGCAAGGGTCCTGAACTGCACATGTAAGCATCTGAGGCTGAGAGGTGCTGAGAGGGAATCATGTTTAAGCTAAAGTCTGCCATTTATAATAGAGGCAAAAGACTATTTAAGTTATTGCATGCTGACTTGTGATGTTCTGTGTACCCCCAGTCGCCTCTACAGCACAGCAGGCCCTGCCACACACCCAGAAAACAAGAGCTCAAACATGATTTCCAGGTAGAAAGAAACAATAAACTTGTAGAAAGAGTAGTAGCTCTTGCCAGAGCCAACCCTCAGTGAGAGGATGACATCAAACTCCTTTGAGACAGACACTCTGAATAAAGCACCACCATTGAAGACACTGTTCTTAACTCCACTGGGATTAGCCCAAAGGGTTTTCTTTTCTGATAGGAGACTCCTTACTCAATGGTGGCACAGCCAGAAGCCAAGAGCAGCCCAAATTAAACTGTCCAGGAGTGAAGTGAACTCGGGTGGCTCACTGTGAACCACGAAGCTGAAGGATAAAACCACGGGTCAGCAGCTGTAGTTACAGCAGGACTCCCTCTGACTTCAGAGGCACCAGGACCTCCCCCATGGAAGGCAAAAAGGGTCTTATTTGCCTTATTTCTACCAAGTGAAACTTAATGTCCTAAAGAAGCAATGTAAAAAAATACCCAGAACTATAAAGCATCTCTATGAAAATTAACTTTCTTCACTACACCATGGTGTAAATCCACAGATCCTATTCAGCAAGTTCCAGCTCCCCAAACTTCCCCTCTGTTGAAAGAGCCCACTTGGTAGGTTGAGTTTAAGGGAACTCTTCAACAGTGGAACAGTACAAAGCAGCAGGAATCCGAGGCATTATAAAACCTTTACCATACCCAGGTTTTCTAGTTCTTTCTCCCTTCTCTGACACACAGTACTGCACATTTTAGAGGTCAGATCCTATAACAAGTATTCTGAATTATAAGCCAGAAACTTGACCCAGAGCCACAATAATTTCAGATAGAAATCAGAATTATCAAACTTCACAATACACGTGCTATTGCAAACTTTGCTTCTTGTCACAAAAAAACCTAATTTCATTTTACAAAGGGATCAGTCCTGACCAAGACACACCTATGCCAGCAAGCAGGTCCTCTGTAAAAATATTCAGGTAAAAATCCTTACTTTAAGAAAGGCATCAGGATCCTCAGTTTTCCCTTCTGATTGAACCAGCCCACTCCCTCCCACTATGGCAGGAAGGCCATATGTGTCAAGAGCTATTGGCATCATCTGTAACTAGGCATTCTGCTAGTGATTTAGGAAATCTGTTAATAGGAAATTAATTGGAATCAGGATCAGCCAATTGCACAGATTTTCCCCCTGATTAACACACCCACTTGTCGACAGCATGAATTACAAGTTGTGCCATTCACTGACGTAGCTGAGCCCTGGGGATCTTGTTGGTGCACTCACAGTGTGGTGGCATTTGATGTGTCCAAGAATCATCCCGTTCTGGGAGGGTTTGCAAAGCTGGGGGTACCACAACAGTAACTGAGCAGGGAGAGAGAAGCCCTGTCCTGCACAGCCCCTGCCCAAGGGCTGGAGCTGATGGCCCTGCTCTGCTTCCCTTCAGAGTTCTGAAGATGACAATGACAGTGCAGTGGCACAAACACGGTGACTGACTAGGAGCTGGACAAGTGGCTCAAATGCCCAGCAGAGCTGTGGGGCTGAGGGCACTCAGACCCCAGGAGTGCTCAGCACCCCGAGCTCTCTCCTCTGTCCCCCTGTGTCTTTGAACAGCCTCTTCAGGGCGTGCCTGAAAATACCCAGAGCAAATGCCAGCAGGTACATGGACATTCAGTGCCACGAGTATTTCCAAATTATTTCTGAATCGAACCCAGATGGGGTTGCCACAAGCATCCAGATTTGGCCTAATGCTGCCCCACCACCACAGGGAGGGCATGTCTTGCAGTGATACCTTGCAGTTGGCCTCGTAACTTAAGACAGGCTGTTTTCATCAAGTTCGGCGTTTTACAATTCCTCATTAAACACAGGGAATGCTAATGAGAGAGCCCTGTAGCTGCTTGGGTGGTCTGTAACATGGAATGACATGTCCCAAAGGAGAGGATCAGATTCTCCCCTAATGCGACAAGGCTGTCTGTGTGATCTGTTGCTCTTCTGACACGCTTCTCCTGCTGCCTTGTGAGGAAGGACAGCCTTTTATCTCAGGTGAGAGGCGATGGGTTGGAAGAAGCTGATGATCAGCTTTGCTTTCCCACGGAGGGGAATGAGTTGCAAATTACCTGCTGTCACTAGAAGGCCAAAACCACAGCAGAAGGCGGAGTCCTGTGGCTGCACAGAGTGCTGGGCTGGAAACAAGATGTGTGTTAAAAGGAGAATGGAGTGCTGGAAGGGTACTGAGCCTTTTGAGGCAGAAAAGACTCTGCAGAAGAGATGTCTGCATAAGTAACGTCTTTATAAACAGGGATATATGGAGATGAGAAATTGCCCCAAGAGCTTTGAGAAGATGAAGATTTACTGCTTTAAGTAAAAAGGGAAAAAGAGATGCTAGGCTGTGCCCCTACCTTGCAGGAAAAACATTACTACTCTGAGGCTTTGATGACTAGCTGTAAGGAAGGCTGAGTAGGCTCTGCTTGCTCTCAAAGACAGATTAAAACTGAGCTAGCTTACAGCAAAGCTCAACCTGGGAGAGCAGATGGGTGATTTTGTCTGTCCTGGTGCTCCTGTGATGCCCAGGATATCCCACATGTGCCTTCCCAGCCCTCAAGGCAGCCCAGCCACACGGGGCCTGGGGCTGTGCAGGATTGGAGCACTGAGAAACCCCCAGTCCACAGTTTCATGGGACTGGGATACTGAGGAAGAACTGAAATTCTTTGCTCTCACGTGTAACAGGAGTTCCTAAACCACCAGACAGAGCAGACAGTGTGGTAAAGCTACCGGTGACTTGCAGTCAGTCTCAGCAGTGTTTGCCAAGAGGGATGAGCAGAGAACAGACATCAAATCCATCCTCTGAGCCCAGTGCCAGCCCAGTGGGCACGTGGCATCCAGGCACGTCACTCCAGCAGTCACTGCCTGTCACAGATGCACAGATAAATCATGAGCTTTGCATCCAATTAGTACTCAAAAGCATGAAGATTTTTCTGCATTTAGAAATTTCTAAGAAATTAATCTCCAAACCAGTTGCTTTCAGTCTAATGCCTCCTGAGGGTTTGGAGGGGGTTATTTTTATGTTTTTTCTTTTTTTTTTTTTTTTTGCTGACTGTTGCCAGGCTTACACTGAATGCCAAGCTCCTGTTGATTTACCTCTGCATAAGAGGATAATGCAAATACGGGAGACTACAGTTTTCCTTGCAGAAGCCCCCTGCCTGCAACCCAGTCAGTAATAGCACACACCACCCTCATCACCTCAGAATGCTCACGGTCTGTACAGAGAGCACTGTGGGTACATTAGTGATCAAACTGTGTTAGCTGTGACAAAACAAAAGTCTTCGAAGATTAAGCAGGGAAAAGAAGTCTTTGAAATAGATGTGATAAGTTACGTTGTCCTTTCGCTTATCTCACTCTAAGGCTTCCAACAGCGGTCTTTTGGAACAGAACTGACCAGGGGTTTATTTATAATGTATGAAATTATTTTATTTCATCCTGGTGGAGGAAATGACATGAAAACCATGCAGAAAATAGTAAAGTTTTGAGTCCGACAGGGAAAAAAAAGGCAAATAAAATTATTTATGCTAAGCTCAGAAATAGTATCCCTTCTTACTCACTGACCATCCCAAACTGTGTCAGTGGGTGGAGCCTTTAATTAAAAATACATCAAATTCCATGCAATTTGCAGGTATCAGAGAGGTTTCAATTGGAAAAGATTAACTCACCCCTTCCTCTCATGCCTCTTACAGAAACCACACAGTGCAGAGAGAGCCCCAACAAAGATGGGATCTTATTTTGCTGCGAGACAGGGAACAAAGGATTTTGTTTTCCCCCCTGAAGTCAGGCTGCTATTTTGTTGAACAATTTACTGTTACAGCATCCCCTGTGCATGGCCCAGCAGAAAACAGAGCAAGCACTGTCTGAAGGAGCTGTACCAACCGTGGTCAGCACAGACATGTGTGCTGCATTCTGTGTTGTGACATCTCCAGAGCAGCAGGATAACTTCTCTCAGCCAAAGGTGTGAGTTTATCCACCCGAACACATGCTCGTATCACACCTTTCCCACTCAAGGAATGCTACCACAGGAATCTCACGTCATATTTATTCTGCTGCCAACTGTAGGCTTCTGACAAAATCAGCAGTTTGTGTTCCCTCCTGCAGTTAGTCCCTGCTCCAGGTCCCTGTCCCCTTGCCCATGTCAAATTCTGTGACTGGGCTGATCAAAAGGAAAAGGCAGGGTTTGGGATTTCATGAGGTTTTTTTAGGGAACTGCTTTTCTGTCAAGTTTGACCAACCACCTCTGCAAGATCCAGCGCAAAAAGGGACAGCAGGAGTGCCAAGCCAAGAGTGGAGCTGGGAGCGTATCTGACAGAAGCTGTCATTAAACAGGCTAAGGTGTAACACCAGACATACCTTATGGGGACTAAGGATGTTTTTTTATATAGTATGAAAGCCACAAACAATGCTGAGGAAAAGAGTGAAAATTGGAGATAAGCAGGAAAAGGCATGCAAAATAGTGGAGAGATCCATTAATACACCGATTCCAGGCAACAGATCCGATTTTCCTTTTGCTCATATCAAGCAAAACCCATTTGTTTCACTCACATTGCTTCAGACTAACTCTGAACTCATTTAGGATTTGTTCAAAATCCCACAGCCCACTCAAAAAATGTGATGTCAGTCATGTCCCACTGCTGGGTTTCATTGATTTGTGGGCTTGGGTGAGATCAAACAAGTACAACCTTGCAAAATTCAAAAGGCAGGTCATGATGAGTTACCAGAGATGCTGCCTCCCCATGATGAGTGTAAGCGAACTTTTACACAATTCTATATTTAACTATTTGTACCTTTGACTTATCAGATCTTAGATGGCATTTCCCCTTCAGATTCCCTTTCAGCAACAGTAGCAATTTTTAACTAGATGCAGAAATCTCCTGGATTCTGACAACTGCTTTCCATTGTCACCCAGAGGACAACAGGTTCTAACTTCTAATCTTGAATTGTTCATCTTTTGAACTAAAAACTACCAGAATCATCTGTTAATGAAGGCACAAACATTTGCATCCTAAGTTGTTCATGAATGATTTAAAAATGATGTTACCAGCATCCTAGAGAAATAACTATTTCAGAAGCCTACCCAGTTTAATATTTTTATTACTGTTTACTATTTATACAATAATACTGATGTCCCTGGTGTTTAACAGGGACACTCATCCTCATCACTTCACATTTTAAAGATGTGCAGAACCATTAATTGCCTAATCCTCTCAAAATCTGTGTTTGGAATACAAGTATTGTTATCTTTCCTGAGCAGATGGGGACATTTCAGTGCCACCTCTCTGTGGCTTGCCCAAGAGCACAGTGCAAGAGGCCAGAGCAGGCTGGAAAAGGACACCTCGTGCTTGGAGCCAGCTCCGGCCGTGCCGGGTGGTTTTCCTCAACCAGGAGACAGCCTCACACTGTAAAAGAGTGCTAACAGATTCCTGGGCTTCTGTTCATTTCCATGGGCCTTGCTGCATTTATTTTTGAACACAAACCAACCCCCCCCAAACCAGAGCACGCTGTGTGTCTGTGTGTGGTGTGTGCTTCTGTGCACTGTATGGTGTGACACCGGGTAATGTGATGTAAAGAAGAACCCAGTCTCTGTATCTACAGCATCAGAGGCTGCAGGACTGGACAGAATGGATGCAGATTTGAACAGCCCAGATTTGAGCTGATCAGACCTGCTCAACTGCTAGAAAACAGTATTAACCTTCCCATGTGTAATTATCACCTCCAGGGATGTGAAATATCTTCTAAGGGATCACTGGTTCAGTGTAAGATTCAGAGCCAACCTTCAGCTGACACTCCCTGTCACAACAACTTTGCTTGTCACCTAAAACCTCTGGGGACTGGCCTTGCTCCAGCCTGGGCTTCCAGGATTGACCCCACTGCTGTCTGCACTAGAATCTCACTTCAGAACAGAACAAGAAATTAATATTTGTTTATTTTTCAGGCATAAAAGTGGGGAAGACAAACCCCTGGTGCCTCCCTCCTAAACTGCTGCCTTGTCTATTAAAGCAACAGAAAACGGTTTCTCATTTCATACAGACACAACTATCTTGAATTTCCCAGCTGTCATCTGACAGATAGGAGCACTGGGAGAGAAAAATAAAACAAGCATAGAGTATAAACAACCCTGGGGACTAAATTTTGCAGACTCTGAACATCAGTGATGTGCAATTCTTTGTTTGCTGAGGTGAGCAAGTACACAGGGAGAACTGTACACAACAATTATGTTAGAACACTGCACAGCACTTGAGCTTTAAATATCTCAGAGGAACAAAATGTAAGTGCAAGAGATATTTTCAGCTGTTTCTTTAAGAGAAAGAGGTGAAGATTATGCATAAGGCACCTGGTGTGAATAACCATAGGTAAACTGAGAATGCTTATATTGGAAGAACCCCAGACATCCTGGGGATGTGACTGTGGACCTCAACCAGAGACCCTGCAGGGATCAAACACAAGCATCATTCCCAGAATGTCTCATCAAAAAGCTAAAACAGAAGGAGTTTTATTCCAAGCAGTATTTCTATGAAGAACCAGTGGGTTTCATAACATAAACAGATGTATGGAGATGACACACACTCTCAGTGGCTGCCACTGCAGGTGCCACGAGGTTTGCCCATGGAGGAGAGCTCCCATCTTGGGGATGTCTTTGGAGGGGCCCCATGCTCTACAGTGACAGCTCTTAAAAAAACACCTCCCCTGGCAAGATCTGTAGAGCCCACAGCAATATGGGGCCTCAGATGTATTCCTCTTCTCTTTGAGACAGACAACCCAACACTTCATGAAAACAGATCTCAACATCTGGTTATTTGGTATTGTTTGAGAAAAATGTCTGATCAGGGACAGCACCTAATTTCTCGCCAGCATCCTCCACTCTTTCAAATTTCTTCAAATCATTTGACAGAGGTCCATGCACAGAGCCCTCCTTACGTAAGAGGCTAGCACTGCCCTTCAGCATTCCCAATCAGACCTGGAATACCTGTTGTAACTACAGCTTGCCTTTAGCCTTTCGCTTTCAGTGATTATTGATCTCAGGTCTCACTGATCCCTGTGGCAGGTCTGTCACACAGAACAAAATGCTCGAAATTAATGAGCAAAATTAACAATCAGAAGAAAAGCAGAAACCTTTTTATTCAAATAATATAGAGATTTACACTCCATTAAGCCTGTTCTAATCCACATGTTGAAAATATGACATATTCTACGCTACTTAAAGCAATGAAATCCTTAGTGGCAGACAGAAGGGGCATATGTTTATTGACTAGAAAGAATAGACCAATATTTTTTAGACAAATTGAGGCAGTAAGGACTACAGAGCAATCCTATCTATTTAAGGATCAGCTTGGGAGTTTTTACAACTACAAGCAGAAATAGGATTTTGCTGTAAGCCTGCTATAATGTAGAGCCACAGCAGACAGGGAGACAGTTTTGCAGCATTTATAAAGACATCAAAGTATGGAGGGGAGAAATAAGGTTTAGTTCTCAACAAAAAAACTTAAGTCATTGGGAAAAAAAACTTGTGAAGTTTCACAAACATCCCAAAAGTCTGGGATCTTACCACTTGCTATTAACAAGACCACTGCTTTACCTACACTGAAATTATAAAGCATGCTTCTTAAACAGAGTGGGAATTACATGTCCTCGACAACTGCCCGATAAAGAGAAACCATAAAGGCAAGGAAATTCACAGGCAAGGACAGAATAAGGTGTATTTCCTCAGGTATCTTGGCACAACTGGGAGCAGATGAAGGCTGTCAAACAGCATCCCTTGGTGATAGGATAATGAGGGATAGATGCAGCAAATCTGTTTCAGCCTTCACCAGGATTTTTCTTCCTTCCTCTCTCTGTTCTTTGCCTTTAAGTGTTTTCAACATGATTTTAATGTGATGTGTGTTGCATGACTAAAACAGTGCAATGGAGGCATGTGCCAAAATCTTTCCGAATTTTCAAAGGATTAGGAAAGAACAGTTCCTCAGTGGTTTGCAATGCGCAGAGTTTACACACACCTGCTGGTCTTTAAAAGAGGACATTGTATTGATGCTCAGTTTCATTGAGAACTCCTCTTGTCATTGTAGAGATCTGACCTTGCCCTCTGAGACTTCCCTGCATTCTTCATTTCAGGAAATAAACTGCTTCCTTCTACGTTAGGAATTGATTCCTGAAACTGCCACATGTCCCAGCAAACAACACAACTCCTCCCCACTACCAAACTGAAGGTTTTGGCAACTGCTCCAACACACAGGGGTCTCAGCAAGCTATGCCAGGCACATCCACTACCCTCGTGAACAGCCAAGACACAAGCAAACAGCCTTCAGTCAAGATTTCCAGCTGCATCTCAGAGGAGTGCAGGATGTCCTGGACTGGGAGAGATGGCACATGACAGCGGTAGGTCAGAAATCTGTCCCCACGGAGGGACAGCTGAAACTGCTGGTGACTGGAAGCTGTAATGTGGTGTCACCCAGGGAAAGTGGCTCTGGTGCTAGACAGAGTGCTTTGCTGTAGAAAGCAAATCAGCTACAGAACAGCTTGCAAAGCGCCATCCCCGCTACCTCTGATTCACAACCCACCGTGTTGCGCAGAAATGCCTTTGCAAGCTGCAACCTCTTCCTCCTCCCATTTCTTCTTCCCAGCCAAGAGCTGGGATGGCAGCCAGCAGACTTTCGACTCTGTACCCTTCACAGTTAGTCACTTCTTGTGACAAACCCCGTCCTGGCTGGGCCTGCGTGTGCGGGGGGTGCAGCATCACACGGGTGCGAGCCCGCCGGCCGCTCCGCTTGCTCTGCGGTGGCTGCTGCTGCTGCTGCTTATTAGAGGTCATTATCAAAACTCCTACACCACAGAAGTGTTCACCACGGGTGCCCAAAAGCTTTCACTCAAGCTTAGATGAGGCTGTGTTCATAAAAAGCAAGGGTGCTGTTATAACACTTAGCGAGCTGTAGTGTATTTTTAGAAGAAGAACCTGTGTTGAAGCCACCCTCTGCCGTGGGAGCGGAGCTGAGGAGTTTGCCTACAGCATCATCTCCAGCACTCGCTGCCCAGCCCAGCACTGTCCAACTGGGGGAAAAGTCACAAGTGAACGGTAGGATGATGTTATATCTCTAAGTGGAGGCACAGGAACACTATCAATGTAAATGATTTAACATTTTTAGGTTGCACTGAGAAGCTTCAAAGAAAATAAGGGTCCTGTTATGTTAAAGGGCTGTGATTGAAAAAAACCTCAGTTCTGTCCTCATATGATCTTCTATACTAAGAAGCTGAGTATGAACTTACACCATAAAAAGCAACCAGCAGAAAGGAATAAAGTGTTCTTTATATTTGTATTTTTCCGAGTTCACCTTTCAGCCACTGTGAATTTTACAGCTGAGTTCACTGCATAGCAGCTGTTCTAAAAACTCTGAGAAAAATCTATGTGTGCAATCAGTGGCCAAGCTGCAGGGGCTTCAACAGATTTGAACATGGTGTCACAGAAGCAGAGATGAGTTAATGTGAGATGACCAAAGTGATGCAGCCAATAACTCAAGTAGATTTCTGTCAAAATCTATAGGTAAGATAACTTCAAACCTGCAAATCAAGAGTGTAAGGACTTACTTACATTTCTACAGAAGTCAACTAACCTTTCCAAAATGCCCCAGATGTATTAGTTTCAATTCACTTTGAATTTTGGTGCAGACATGCAGATTTTTTCCTATTTGCCCCAAAGATGTTTCCACAGACTTATCTACACTGTTCCTTAGGAGAACAAGAGTTTGAGATGTATTGCTGAGCCACTCTGCATATCAAGTGTAAATCTTAAATGCTACAGGCTACATCCAACTACGGTACTCCATCTACATTTAAGTCATGACTAAACTATCTGTGCATCTCAACATTTGCTGTAACAATTTTTTTTGAACAACTGAATCAAGAATCCATGAGTCACTTAGGAGTTTTTATCAGCTTTTGAGGATCAACAGCACATCTCAGAGTTGGCTCTTTACATTTGGCTGGGACAAGAGGGACGGGCACAGATACACAAAGCTTTGCTGTGCCAGCACAGCTAAATCTTCCAGAGAAGTAACTTGGCACAGCACAGAAAATACTTATTTCATAGCATCAGCATTCTTTACTATAATCCTGCTCTTCTGCCAGGAGTAGAGCCTGGACACAAAGGAGCAAAAAACAAGTGTTGTGAGAGATCTACTGTGCCAGTGGAGGAGCCCTGAGCTCCGCAGCCACTCCAGGCAACCAAAGCAAGTCTCAGCTTCTGCCTTTGCTGCCACTCACAAAGGCCAAGGAAGGCACGTCCTCACAGATGGCTGAATTTTGTCCATCATCACACAGATACTGAAGGCTTCCTTTGTGGATCTCTGTCGTGCTTTAGCACATCAACAGACACATCTCCTTGCCAGCACTTCAAATGAATTCTTCCGTGGTGAACTTCCACTGGTTTTTGCACATTGCATCACTCAGCAGAACTTGCTGCTCTCAAAAGCTGCTGAAGTTACTCATTCTGGCTTTCCTTTTTACACGGTGAAGTGCAATCTAGAAAGCCCTACTTAACTTCTCCCACTTGTGCATCTTAATGTGAAGAGAGTACCCAGGCAGAAGCAGAGCTGGGGAAGGAGCAGGTTTCTAGAGCACAGTAAAGCTCCATGGTGCTACTTTGCTGCAAACTATTATATAATTTAAATACAGATTTCCTGCTCTTTCTTAGGAAAGTTAATGCTTGCTGTGACTCCACTGACAACAGCTCCCTTCCCAAACAAATGGTTTCAGTAACCCCCCAGCAGCAGCCAGGCTGTTAAGAACAGACTCATTAGCCACTCGTTCCATCAGTGGTGTTGGCAAGGAAGGGAAAAGCACGATGATATTTATTTTTTACAGCTGAGAACTTTGACAAACAGCATCAGACAGCAAAGGCCAGTCGATTTATATTTCTTACAGTATATATTCTTAAGAATGGCAGTCACCATTATGGAAGCTATCAAAAAAACTAGCTCTGACCTTAAATAAGTGTGCTCCTATGTCAGGCAGTTCCAGGAAGGAGAATTTATGAGGCAGATGCTAAATTTGGGGAAGGAAGAAAAGTTGAGTTACTCTTGCTAGAGCTGCAGCCCGAGTTCACAGCACGGGATGCAGGCACCAACACTTGGTTTTATTCTTTGTGCCCCTTAAGGGTAACAACTGAACCACCCTTCACCTTTGGGTCAGACTGGCTGCTGGTCTGTTCAAAATGACCATCTAAAGCACAGCACATGAAGTCACAGGGCTCCTGGCTGCTCGGTGTGCAGGAGGCAAACTGAGTCACGCCTGTGTGCATTAACTGTTTGTAAGGAGCAGAGCAGAGCACAATTAGTTCTGTGACTTTACAGACAAGAAAAACTGCTGGAGGAGCAATTCATGCAGTGCAGGTTTATTACCTTTTGCATATGCTTTCCTCGCTGAAAATTCTGCATAGTAACAGAAAATCTGTCATTTCTCCTTTGATATTTCAGAAGATAAGACCATTAATTATTAATTTTTTTGAAGAAGTACACCATTCTTTTGCAAAAATGAAATCCCAGTCATACCACAAAGTTGTCTTGTTTATTTCTCTTCCTGCTTTAACAATGCTTTGAAAAATATGCTTATTTATTTTTATGAAGATGGCTGAAAATTCTATTGCTCAAATTTCTTTTGTGTATTAATTTGGGGGAAAAAAATCAATAAATTACTTGATCCTCCCTTTGACTCTATTACATTTGTTATCATCTATTAAATGGACTTATTTTAAGTTTATTTGCAAGCAAGTAGTGTTAACTTAAGACTCATTCATTATTTTCTCCATAAGAAAATACCAATGAATGCAAACTAATTACAAAAGAAGGGGAAAAAAAAAGAATTGATACTTTTTAAAAAATGGTACTTGGAAAAAAAGATACTGTCCTATGCAGCCTCATCAACAGGTACTGCTGCATTACCTAAATACACCACTCCAAAGCCTTTTTAAACAGTGAGACAACATGTCATGCTGTCAGCTTGCCACGTCACGTACTATTTTGCCCAAAGAAAAGCTGCATTATTGCTGGTTTTTCTTAGATACTGTTCCTCCCACCGCTGCTCAGCACTCTGCACTTGCAGCCCATTCCTTGTCCCCCTCTTGGAGGCTGGTGGGGCTTCTGTGGCTGCAGCCAGGGCTCCTGCAGGTGAGGTCAGGCTACCTGTGCCCTCACTGGCATCTGCCTTTTCTGGGCAGAAGCAGCATTTTCCATATCATAGAATGACAGAGTCATAAAATGCTTTTGGGTTGGAAGGGACCTTAAAGACCATCTTGTTCCAACCCCCCGCCATGGGCAGGGACACCTTCCACTAGACCAGGTTGCTCAGAGCCCCATCCAACCTGGCCGTGAACACTTCCAAGGACCTACAGCTGTTTTCAGATTTTTATCCTAGGAAGCACTGCTTGGCAGGAAAACGAATCAAGGAAAAAGGAGTATTTTCCTTCACTTTGCACAGACCTAATAGAAACTGGAGAAAAATGAGAAAATGGTGAAGAGAGTAGCATCAGTTGTAGGAAGAAGGAAGGAAAGGGAAAAGGGGCAATGTTTTTAAAGCATTTTCCTCCTAGTTCGATTCACTTAAAAGCAATTTGAAGCTCAAGCCTGCTCTATGCAGAGCAGCACCTCCTTCACAACACTTCCCATTCAGTTCAGCATGGAGGACTCACTCTCACCCTGCTCCTTGCCAGCCACCACTTTACTTTTTCTTGTCTGTTCTCACCACTTCTGCTGTCCCCCCTGCTGTCTTTGTCTCTTTGTGAAGCCTCCTGGAACCCAGCCCAGCTTGTTCAAGCTCCCAAAACATCTTGAAATTTAATTCACTCTCATTTTAAGTCATCTATCTCTGTTTCCAACCAAGGCACAAGGAGAATGAGCCAATTTATTATTAATAAAACACAAATCTGCAGAGAAAGCCTGGTCTGTCTGCTCTCAGCACATTGCAGAATGTCCAGCTCAGAGCTCGGTGCAAATACTGACTTGTAGGTAGGTGAACTGGGGGCATAAAACTCTCTGTACAGGGACAGCCCACCTAGGAAAAGTGCTACAAATATTGTATACATCAACATCAGAAAGATGATCCAGCAAATAGATCAGTTTTGACTGCAGGTCAGTGAATACTAAATATCCTTCTGGCTGGTGCCCACTGCTGTGCCATGACCCCTGCACTCACTGGGAGGACATTGGTTACAGCTGGTGAAGAGCAGGTCAGAGAGGCAGTGCCACAAAAGCTTGAGTGGGAATGTTCCCAATCCCCACGGAGCGATTATACCTCTGCTGCAAACCTCTCCACTCCCCTGGCTTGGGATTGCTCCTCTGCCCTGGGAGCAGGGAGCACCACCAAGCCAAGCGGGAGCCGGGTTGTGCCAGATGCACTGAGAAGTGACCTGAGTCTGGAGTCAGTGTGAAAGTGCTGGGGCAGGGTCCAGCCTGCAGAGCTCAGGAGCCCACCAGGACAGGGGTTCTAGTCAGTGAAGTCTCCCAGCCCAGCCTTCCTCGCTGTTATGCAATGTTTTCTCAACCTTTATTTTGCTTCAGCCATCCTTATTTCATTCAGATGGTTTTTCTTCTGAACTACCCTAACATGACACTGTCAGTGATGAGCGTGATCAAAGGTATTAAACCTCTCCATCCCCGGTATCAACACCAAGGGTACACTACAAGTTCACGGTCTCCAGGAGGATGTTGTGTCCTTGATCACAAGTGGTTGTGATCACCAAGGACTTTCTAGGGCAGAGGCTGCAACTGGCTTGAAAATGAGCAGAGACTTGCTGAACACTGTGGCTGGCTGTGTATACTTTTTGACAAGTAATTAAATTACTTTTACCCTTTCCTGTGACCACTTTCATCTCTTTCCTGGATCTCTCTCTCACAGCCTGTGCACTTTGCAGTGATGCTGTGTTGTATTTTCCAGCACTCTTTTTAGGGGCTTTTCCCCATGCTGCCGACAATCTCCCAAGCTAATAAGAACGAAGGTGTGGAAGTGAACGAGTGTGAAAGCATGGGGCGGGTTTCTCCTTTGCTCTCCTCACGCTCACCCAGCACAAATTCCTGAGGTAAGACACAAACCCCATCTAATTAGCTGCCCTCAGGACTTGGCAATTAGCACTTGTTCCAGTAGGCAAAGACCCTGAGCCCCTCAGCATTGCTGGGATCTGAGGTGGACGCTGGAGCAGCGGGGCTGCAAAGGGGTCAGCACTCTGTGATTTCAGTGCCTCGAGGTGCTGACCTTGGCACGTCACCAGGGCCGGCAAAAGGACAGGGAAAGCTTCAAATGCCACACTGAGTTATTTCTCAAACACTTCCAGGGATGGTGACTCCACCCACCGTTTCAGTGAAGAATCTACCTGCTTTCTGCCTCCTGCCTGTTCTGTGTGCTGCCCATCACTAATTGTTTGTAAATGATGTGCGGTGAACACAAATTTGAACAGAAGTAATCTATAAAAGCAGTTTAAATCACCAGTGTAAATATTATTTTTGTGCATTAGGCTTTTAATTCTTGTCCTAATTCATTGATTAATCATCTTAATTGCTGAGAAGACAGTTGTTCAATCCCTGTCCATTTTACTGCAACCCAGCAATCTTTGCCCATCACAGCTCTCTGTCATCAATATAGAAACTGCAACTGCTGCAGCTGCTGATCACAGAGCCACATTTCATGTTCCCTTCTATGGGAATGCATTTGTAGGGAAATTAACAAAAGAGTGGATTATTTGCTGCATTTCTCTTATCTATAAACGGGACTCCCCTGCAGAAGATATTTTTACTGCATTTGGAGAAATCCGGATACACTTATTGTAAATTATAACCAAGTCATTTTCATCTCATTTTGGAGTTCCATGACTGCAAGAAATAACTGTACTGGAGTGAAAGGCCAAAGGAGAAACCTGGAGGACCAGGTGACCCACAGTTTGGTAACGGGACACAGAACTGCTTCACTTTGTTCTATTTTATTTACAGCTGAGACTAAAACTTCTTTCCTTTCTGGTGGCCTGCAGGAAATGAGTTGACAATTGCAAAACATCTACTCAAAGCTGTTGAGTTCAAAGCTAACGTGAGATGGGGGGCAGTGGCAGGAGAGCTTCACCCTGTGCCGATCCCCAGGGCAGGGCCATCTCTGGCACCGGGGAGGTGCAGAGGCAAAATGCTTCTGCATAATGGCCTCGATGTGCTGTTCCTGCTGCCTTCATCAAGCACCCACTTTGGAGATCTCCAGCTTCAGATGATCTCATTCACACTTTTTCTACGTAAAGAAACCTTGTGTCACCAGAACATTTTATTTGTTGGGGTTTTTTTCGCTAGATTTGCAAGTCCTATTCATAACTTGTAATTTCTACCCCTGGAAAACTCATTTGTTTGGACAATTCGGTTTTTTAAAAAAACCTCCTCCAGGTTATTATTCTCAAAATAATTAAAAAATGGCAGATGTGCACAGTTGAACACGTTACCCTGTCACTCTACCATGGACTCAAAGCACAACCTACTGAACATGATAAAGGCACACACACACGCCAGCTTTTAAGATAAGGCTACAACAGTAAGTCACCATTTAGTTTTGCCACAAAAACGCAAAGAAAAACGTGTATAGCATTCAGAGGACAAGACACTAGCTCCTTCATGTATTTATAGTTACAGCATTCAGGAATGCAAATTGAAATGAATCAATGCCAGCAGGGATGCCTAAAAGACATAAGTGAGAATTACAGCAATTAAGAATGTTGTCTCAAAGGAAATTAGTACAGTCCATTAATTACGATGCCTTAAAGGAAAATGTACCAAAATAAGAAAGAAATTAAAGCATCAGGAAATTAGCAGAAAAATTGGGGTACAAGAAAGATAATGAGCACAGGAGGTATTTCCTACCCTTCTTTTATTAACGACAAAGAAATGAAAAAAAAAAGTGCTGGTAGGAATGGAACCACCATGAATAACAGAGCTGATATATTCTGCCACAAGATCAATGGCCAGCTTGCTCAAGACTTTGCTGATGTAAGTTCAATTTGTCATTAAATTCTGTAGAAACTGGTTCCATGGGAAAGAGCACAAAAAAGAAGGTGCCAGGCTAATAGGTGCAGCAAAAGTTGTATTTATGATACAACAGAGCTGGGGCGTCACATGGCTGTGAGGAGAAAAATATATGCTTTATGTTGTATGGATAAGTGGATTTCGCTGTGCTGGGACCAGGAACATGCTGGCAGAGTGGCAGCTCTCCTGCTTCACCTGCTGCAGGTGGAAATGTGGCTGTTTTACTCCAAGGGCCACGCGTTCCCTGCCTGTCCCTGGTGCAGGTTGTTGCAAATCCTGCTGAGTGCTGTGAACTCCAAATCCACAGCTTCTCTGGGTTGCAATGGTTTGCCTCTCCTCCTTCAGACTCAGCCAGATGAATCCTGATGATCTGGCTGAAGCCAGACACTGCTGCTTGACGGGGCTGGAACTGGTTCAGATGTGGAAATTGTGTGACAAAAGGGAAAGAACCATCTCCATGTCAGATCACCAGGTTGGAAAACTGGTGCGGTCACGTTTGCTCCACCAAAGAGCTGGGTCTGTGTCTTTTCTGTCTACTTTCTGCCTGCACTCTAAAATATCTTTTCAAATAATTAAATTTTAGTGACATTTGAGGCATTCAATTATTTCTTTAAGTGCAAATTCTGCATCCCTTCATCTGTTAGTTCCATATATTCGGTACAGATTGAACAGCACCTGCTGACTGGATGAATCATTTGCATCCGAGTCACAAAATGGGAACGTAAGGACCTCCAGAGCTGCTGTTGAAATTGATGCTACTGATGCTGCCAATTCAACTCCTGTGGCTGATACTAATCAGCATCTCTTTAAAATGATTGCAGCATTCAGATAGGGCCATAAAACTACCAGGTGGGCTATATTTTGTACTCCTTCCCGGTTTTTCTACAGTCTTCCCTATGGGAATAGATTTATTGGTCCCATCAATCCCTCTTATGGTCTTTAGTATGGGAAGGAGATGCCACAGAGTTTTAATGTCTCATATATATTTCCTGAATTGCACGATCATTATAACCAGCCTGGCACAAAATACTGTTTTCATCAAACCCGATATTTAAGGCAAAAAATAGCATTTGTTAACTTAGCTGCAGATTAATGTAAATTTATATGCATGGATGAAATAGAAGATTTCTATTGTTTATTTAAAGGTCTTCTAAGCTGCATTTGCATGAGAACTTTATTCAAAAACATAGAACTTTTATCAGGCCATATTGCTCTCCATCAAAAGCTGGCATGGTGCATTCAAGTCAGTAAATCTGAACCCGCTGAATCCAGTTCCGCTGCATGCCAGGGAGCTTGATAAAACATTATTTTCTTTAAAGGAGAACTCACGTGAGCTGAAAGATGGCTCAAAAGTACAAGAGAGTTCCTTGGGTCTGGGGCATTTTTATTCTGTTTATTTTAGAGGAGATAGGAATTTTAAATGGAAGACAAAGGCAGGTGGTCGGTTCTTAGTAATTTTCAGCACAGTGGATCATTGAGTCTCATCTAACTGATTTTTGTTAAAGAACAGTGATATTGTTCCTTTACAGTACTTTAAACACATACTTAGTCTCACGATGCTCCTGAGGAAGAGGCAAGTTAGATCTCCTTGTAGTTTCCCTGCTCTGGAATGTGCTGACATGCCTTCACCGTGGGGAACCTGGTGCCACCGAACCCACACGGTGCAGTGCTGGACTGCAGCAATAAAGCAGCAGATTCCCAAAGCCCAGCACCCCTGACCCTGCAGATTCCAATTTAGCTTGGCATGAACTTGCTGTCATATCTAGTCCTCCAGATATGTCCTAAACAACTCTGTCAAGGTCTTGCCCAGTAAAGCTGGCAGATCCATCTTTCCCCTGCTGCAGTTTATAGCCTGGCTCAGTCACAGGGAGATGGGGCCTTCCCGTGTGCCTGTGGGGACTCGTTATGTTTTATGACACCGGGAAGGTGAAAAAGTCAAATTCTGATTTACAGCATCCCTCTTTCTGTTTCTTGCAATGCATGTCAAACACACCGCCGAGTTTAGAATCCATATATTTGCTCCTGCTTTTTAGTTTGATTTCATTTATGTACCTTGCCGTGAGCCTTGTGCATGAACCAAGGAAGAGCTGATTATGAACTTCAGGGCTGATCCTTTCACAGCTGATATACTCGTGCTTGGGCTTTTTACATATAGCATATAAAAAATAAATATATAAGGGAACACGTTCACCTCACTTTCCAGTGCTTGTTTTTTTATATATACACACACTTGAGTTATTTATATATAGACATATATAAAATAAATATGTAAGGGAGTGCTTTCACCCAGCTTTCTGACACCTTGTTACAGTCCCATCAGAAAGACCTAAAATGTCTCTAGTATTCTTTAACACAGCACCTGGCACTCAGAAGACCATGAAGGGTTTCCCCTGTTGTCGCTAAGGCTGTCAGGGTGTTCACTAACCCCCCTGAAACTATGGCTGGATGTGAGCAGGGGATGTGCCCATTGCACCACACCTTTTCTCTCCCTCCTACCCACCTCATTCCACCCAGCACAACAGCTTTGCTCTTATACCCCACTGACGAGGTGGTTGCACAAGCTGTGACTATCTTACACCAAGGTTACTCCTGAGTGAGGACTCAGGGAGCCAAGATCTGACATCAGTTTCCAAGTCCATCCTGGTTTCCCTAACTACACAAGAGCTGGCCATCTAAGAGAGGATATTGCCAGCAAAGCATTCCTCAAGAAATTTGGTATGTAAACGTTATCAGTAAAGGGCAGCAGTAAGGACATACAAAACCACAGCTGATGCTCGTTGAGAAAAAAAAAAAACCCGAAACACCTCAATCCCCACTATCAGAGCAGAAATAAACCCTGTGCAAAGTGCCTGGTGCACCTCTAGCAGCTGGAGTGAATGACTGTCCGCAGATGACAGTCTAGCAGAGCTCTGTCTGTGAACAGCTGGGTCACAGAGCTGGGCAACAGCTCAGACTGTGTGTGCTGCTTGTGGCACCGAACTTGTTGCTGATTTTAGGACCCTGCCCACAAAAAAGCAAAAGTAGGACCTTCTGCTGGGGATTATTTGCCAGAGTCAGACAAAAAAGAGGAAAGAAAATAGACCAAGTAATTCAGTTGAGCAATTACACACAAAGCCATTGCCAGTTCCCTGATGCAGACTTCGGGGAACTTCAGTACATTTGCAAAGTTCATGAGTCTGGCTTTGGTTTTCTAACAATCAACTGCGAGTGTAAATAGTTTGTTATCTTTAATTAAGGAAGGAAGAATGACTTTCTCCTTCACCAGTGTATTTCCCCAGTGCTCCTTTGGCCTTTCAGCTTCAAGATGTAAAAGACGCAAATTCAGTGAAAAGAACAGCAAGGAAGGTTTCTTTCTGTGTTCCCTTTTTGCTTTTCTAAAGCTCAGTGTGATAACACCACTCTCATTAATGGATTCTGAATTTTAGAAATACCTTTAATACAAGCTATTGAACAATTGTATTCCAACTCCAAAAACAGTTCAGAAAATTTACCAAAGAAGCCTTGCCCTTGAGAAGCATGAAGAAGAAATGAAACCAGTGAGAGCTTATTTCCCATAAAATATTACTGCCCCCAGGATGAATATATTATAGTTACAGACTTTCACACGGACTTGTACATAAGAGATTAAAATATTTCTATAAAGATTTTCATGGGACTTACTGCTTCTTATCCTTTATACTTTCTGGCACAAGTTCTTCCAGCAAAGAGTGAAGTCCACTGATTTTAAATAAAAGCCTAATTTTGTTTCTGTTCCCTTTCCCTCAGCAATTTCTATACTCCTTCCTCCCAGGATGCAACAAGGCCTCCTGAACCTGAATCAATGTGGTGGCCTCGTCTGGAGGGACAATAGCCTAAATACTGAAACAAAAAGATTTTCTCCATAATTGCAAACCTAAGTAATATCTGAGACATTTCTCCTTTCTTCACTTCTTTTTTTTTTTTTTTTTCTCTTCTTCAAGTTCCATATGACTACCCTGGTCATCATTTTCCAGCTGGTAATTCTTGATTTTAGTGGGAAGGAGAATTGTCAGATCTCCCTTCCTCTGCTTTTATTGCATGAGCTTCTCAAGTGTCTGAGCTCTTATGACAACCCAAATGATTTTCTAGAACTTAAAATTCAGAAGACATAATTTGCTCATCAAATGTGACTGTCCTTCTTCTCCTCCTCTGTGAAGCCCGAATGTTAAACACCATATATTTACCACTCAAATGAGCCCAGTAACTGCGGGCACTGCGGTGCTGCAGTTCCCCAGAGATCAATTATCCATGTACCAAAAGAAGAAAAAGGTACAGCAGCACCAGGGCCTTTGCAATGGAAGAGAACTGAGTGAGAGATGTTTTTCCAGCAGCTGCACAGGCAGAGCCCCCTCAAGGTAGGCAACACAGCTTTCTTCTGCTGGAAACGTTATTTCTTTATTACATGGTGGCATTTGGCACTGATCTCAAGGAGGCATTCGGGATATATGTTACTTCAAAGCTGGAAGAAATTGGGTTCATGCCGGAAGGATTTTCTACGAAAATGAAGAAGAAAGATGATAGAAGATGTGCTGAGTGTTAAATGCAAATTACTGACTCACTAGAATGATAAACACAACTGTCTGCACACTTCTGTTGGCTACATAATGCAGTGGAGAACATCTGCACCTTGCATATGTGCACATTCTGCTCTTCACTTCTTGTCATTCCTCCAGCTAATATTTTTAAAATGTCCATATTGACTGTTTTTATTCCTTTTTGATAGTAAATGTTCTGCTAGTAACAAACAGTTAATGGATAGGAAAGATTAGTTTCTGAGTATTTGGGATAACATTACTTTTCTGCTATTATGAAGCCACATTGTTATTTAGATTCACTATCTCAGTCTTTCTTTTATGTCCCTTGAATTTGTGTGCACAGTGTCCTACAACACCACACCACATGAGCTCCCTACCAAATACACAGAAATCATTACCATGGGAAAAGAGCTGGAATAATCTTCCTAAAACTTTTTAATGGAGATTTACAGTTCCTATAATTTTTGAAGGCTTTGTCTGAAGACTTTGGCAACTACTGCAAAGATAAAACTGAAATGTATTAAATATGCAAGAAAGTACTAATGTAACATGAGTTTGAATGACTAAAGTTATAATGTCAGAAAAATGTCATGAAAAAATGTTAGATTTCCAAAACAAGCAGCAGTCTGTAATGTACTTAACACAATAATCTAGTACAGCTCCACACCCAGTAATAGCAATGCTTGATGCACTCTGAGACATTTAAATAAAGTCTATATAATAAAAATTGAACTGAACTGGAAAGATTGAAAATGACACATCCAAATTCCCTTAGCTGTTTCAAAGTCTTCAGAAGCAGCTACAGTGAATGTCAAACTTTGTTTGAACTCTTTTTTTACCACGCTTTCTTTCTGAATTTTTTTCACCATGGTTGCTGTCAGGGGTAGCAGCGGTGGGAGGTGACAGAACATTTCAGTAAAGGAGGGCATGGATCACGCTGGTGAACTGGAGATGCCATATTCCCAATTTCCTCCTGGGGAAACCCCAGTGATACACAGCAGATCCCTCTGAATGCCCTCAAGGGGACATCTGATCTTCAGATGACAAAGTAAGGAGTGGAAATGAATTCTTGATCTGCTGAGCTGGAGAACAGACAGGTTTCAAGGAGCTTGCAATAAGCAGCCCATTAGCCACCATCACCATTTGGAACACCAGGCCTACAAGACCTGCTCTGAATGTTGTGAGGTACAGTATGTCAAGTACTTTTGGCACCTGGCTATGTTAAGACTCAGAGATGAATGTGGGTGGGACTGAATGTCTCTACCATGACTTTTTTTCCACAGCAGACAAGGTTTGTCTGAGACCCACTTCCATTCTGCATGTCAGTGTCTCAGCAAGGGAAATGTCCTGAACTCTCTCTCCCAAGGCACAACAGATACCACCTGGCAAACAGAGACCTAAGCAGCTGCCTCCTCTGCCCTGCCTAGCAGGACAGCAGTGACAGTGCCCTATTTTCATACGAGGCTGCCCACAGAGAGCAAAGGTGCTCACAAACTGTACTGCACAAATCCTACCAGAGACGCTGCAGTTCTCTGCTACCTGCAGAACACAACGAGGCAAAACACGTCCACGGGGCCCTTGTGGGGGGATCAGGCCAGCGTGCCCAGAATGTGTTTCTCCACAATCACATCCTCCCTGGTGGAGAGAAGTTCAGCGCTCAGCAACTGGGGTTACAGGTTAAGCAACATCTGTTTACCAAATTAGCAAGGGCTGAGTGTAGGAGTAGAAGCATTTTAAAATGTTATCTGCTCTTTCTGCCTGTTGCCAAGAAGCTCTGAACTGATTCCCTTGCCCCCAGCTCCTGTTCATCCCTGCCTGTTTCCCTGCTGCCTGAGTTGCTGCTCTGCCCCTCCGCAGGAGCGCAGAGGCACTGCCTGCAGCATTACCTGAGCTCCTGCCAGCAAAGGTTTCTTACACCTGCAAACTGGGGAGGCTCCCCAGATGAAGGGAAATAGGGCTATCAATCACAGAAAACGTGTTGGCAGCCTCAGGCTTTTGGGTATTTTCACAGAGAGTCAGGTGAAATAGGAAAAAAATAGGGTTTTTTTAGAGTTTATATTGGGTTCTTAGAAATATTCTCCTATCTCAGCAGTCCTAGGCTGTCAGAGCAGGAGGCAGCAGTGCCCAGTGTCTTTCCAAACAAATGGTGTGTTATCCTTCTCTGTGTCTTTACTTGACGTTAGAAAAATCAGCTCCATTAACACAAGGTTACTCTTTAGAAATTTTTCGTCTTGATTACTCCATTTATGTAATTTATTTTGGTCCTCTGATTCCTATTAGTGCGATCAATATTAATTTAAATCAGAAGGCTGTGCATTTTCTCTTGCTCCATTCATGCAGATCAGGTGCCCAGCATTTCCCCTACTTGTATTGCTGACAAATTAACCTCAGTTGGAATTTCCAAGACCAAGTGAGAACAGTGACTGCAACCAGTTTTTCCTTTCTCTTTTAGGCAGGGATAAAACAGCTAAACTTGTAAAGAATTGTATACATCAGACTTGGAAAAAAGCATAGAATAAAACTGGTCAATGCTTGAGGAAACCAGGTCACATCAGAGATAGCTCCTTCCTCTCCAAAGAGATGACTAAATATTGCAGCATCTCATCCTGTGGGCAGAGAGGAAGAATTTGCCCTCCTAGATAAAGGTGTGGGTCTGTGAAGTCAAGGTGGGACTGGGTGTAGAAGAGGGCACAAGCTGAGAGGAAAAAACTGTGTCTTACAGGCAGGTAATAATTTCGGTAGGAAGGCAGACAATCATAGAATGGTTTGGGTTGGAAGGGACTTTAAAGATCATTTAGTTCCATCACACTACCATGGGCAGGGGTTCCTTCCACTAGATCAGATTACTCAGAGCCCCATCCAACCTGGCCTGGAACACCTCCAGGGATGGGACATGCACAGCTTCTCTGGGCAATGAAGGTACTTTTAAACCAAGGAGCAGCACAGCGAATCATCTGCACCCTGTGCTGAAGTAGGGGGGAAATGCCATGCGACCAGTAGTGCAAAAGGCACAGAGTGAGACTGGAGTAGCAGCAGAGGAGGATCCTGGACAGCCTTATGGGCACGGCCCAGAGCAGCTGTGGCTGGTTGGGATGTGGATACTCGGGCAATCGAGGCTGATTCCCAGTGACAGCCAACAGTTGATGGGTCATTAGCAGGTGGCCTTTGCTGGGTTACTGTAAAATGCTGAGTGCTCAGTAATGTAAATCTGATAAAGGGTCAGAGGCTAAACATGTGACATCTCTGACAGGCTTTACAGACAAAGCCTGGGGCCAAGGCATTTCTGACTGGTTTGGGGAGTGATTTAGAGCCGAGGACTGTCCTTTAAAGGGTACTATGACAATGATGTAGTTACTAGTTAAATAGTGTGGTGCTGGAAAATCAGATCTAGGGAGAAATAGTAGTTTGGGAGGGGACACAGCTGTTAGTTAGTGCACAGAGAGGCTCTCATACCTGCCCATTGCACAGGCTGGGATTGCCAAAAGTTACATGCTGAGGCTGGGTACTGCTCAGAGCAGCTCTGCACCCTGGGTTTCAGCAAGTCAGTGTCCTGACCGCCCTAAATGTTCCTGACACCTCCTTAGATGCCTACACTTCCATTTGGATTCACAGGGAATTAGTACATGACCCAGAAGAAGAGTTATGCTGAGCTGACCCAAGTGATGGCAGTCTTTTAATTCATTTTTATAGCAGCTTTTACAGCAAAGTTGAATGAAAGATGTAAAATGCAAGTCACAGTCTTCCTCCCCACAGTGCCCAGTTTTGGAAGGTGAACTTGAAGTGGGGAACAGTGGAAAATATAACGGCTCTGATATAGCTGTACTACCATCTCTGTTATCCTCAAATGTGTTTTGATTCAACATCCATTCCACTACAAAGGAACAAGCCAAACACTGACTCATGGACAGCCGCCTCAGCCACTGCATTGGTGATGCTTAGTCACCCAACCTGCTCTCAGGAATAACACATCAAGAGCAGATGGGGAATGTGATCCGAACAGAGAATGCTACAGGTCTTGAGAGCTCAGAGACACGGGGACTGCTGTGGGGCAGACTGAAGCAGTGTGTCCCACAGGTGTCCATCAGGACACGTTCAGGGTCACCCAAGGGACACCACCTGCTGCCCTGTGCCTTAGGGGATGACCAGGGAGAGTAGTTTAAACCCATCACTGACAATCAGGACCTAAAGCAGTAAGTATGTTTTTTACGGGTCAGCTGAATGGATTCCTAAGCGTGTCTATGCCTGACAAGGTGACAGAAGGCAATTTGTACTTTTTGAAAGCTTGGTAACAAAAGAATTACGAGAGAGAATTAACATTTAGTGTGAAGACAGGGAATGCAGGATGGCAGTGGGGGTAAATTTGTCTGATAGTGAAAAAGCAAAGGTACAGCCAAGATCAGAATCTGTTTAATTTTCTCTGCATGATGATAAAATATTAACAAAACACTAATGAGAAAGCCTTCAAGTGCAAAAAGAGGATTTAGCTACCCTTACTTTTCATGGAATCTGGGAGACAGATTCTCTGTGAGTTTCTAAAGGCCTTTATAACCGTGAGATGAATGAAGTCCAACATAATAAGACACTGAACTAACAAGAGCTTTTGTTATTCTAGTCTTGATTTTGTAAGCAATGAAGGCATGACAGAAGATTTGACTGTGGACAGTAAATTGACATTGAGTAGCAAGAAGGAGATTCTGTTTAAATTAAATGGAAAGATAAACAAAAACAAGCCTGAAGGACAATCTTTTTTATGTTAAAGAAACATGTGTTCAGGGTCTGTGGGTGTGAAAGCCTGGAAGTTCTTGAGTTCAGGATGGTGACATTAGCATCCTTTAGTCAAAGGCATGAGAAAACAAAAAAAACCCAACAGAGTGCTCTAAGTCTACATGTATAATCACTGGAAAAGAAGCCATAAGTAAACAGAGAATGCACAAAGAATGAGGAAAAGGTACAATTAGCAAAAAAAAAAATCACTCAGAGGCTACAAGATACAGAGAGAGTGAGGATTCTCACAAATCAGCCTGAATTATACCTTGAAAGGGACATAAATCCAAACAGCTACCAGCCCTTCAGCAATACAGCCATGAGACAATGAAAGAGCGGAGCTGACAAGACTGAAGAAGTAAAAAAAATAAAAAATAAAAAAATTGAAAATATAGGAGTTATAATTACAACTCAAATACTTAAAATCAGTTTTCAATCCCTCTCCCCTTTTAGTTCTCTACTTCTGTTTTAAACACCCTGCTCAGCTTTGAAAATCCCAGCCCACTGATCCACTCCCAGTCCAGTATTCACACAGTGCTCTGAGTGGCAGCAAGAGATAAAGAAAGACGGAGGCACCTGGGAGGACCAGGACCCCTGAGCTGAGCTGAGGCTGCTCTGCACCAGGGCTGGTGAGGTGTGACAGACAGCCAGGCTGGGCATGAGCAGGACAGGCTCAAAAAGTCTGAATTTCAATCTAAGAGCAGGGGAAGGACTTGTACACGCATGATTTTTCTTGAATTACGCATTGTGGAAGTACACTGTTTAACAGGGAGTGCTTTCTCTTTTAGGACTACACCCAACTGATTTGGATAAAACATTTTTTCTAGTAGGTGTTTCAGCTACAGTAAGTCATCATTCTATTGTCTGATAGGTAACCACACTAAATTTTGCTAAAAATAATGTGTAAGAGAGCTACAGGGAAGAGATTGACAACAATCCAGATTTTTTTAGGGCGCTTTGTCCGCCTTATTTCAGCAAAGCTTATGTGGTTTCCTCCACTCCTGCATTACAAAATCCACCACAGTCTCTCATTGCAGAGTTACAGACCTGCTGCCTGGAACTGAAAGGCAGAAGAGCCAGCTACAGGGGTAAAGTGCTGCAAAAGGCACTGCAGAGTTCAAGTGTTTAGTGTTTCTGATGCATTGTGAAGCCACAGGGTGGGCCAGGGACCAACTCCAAGATCTGACAACTGGAGACTGCTCCAGGGCAGTGAAACCAGACAAGGCAGCACAAAGATTCACTTTCTGGCTATGTACTGCTGGAAAGGATAAATTTTGAAGTGTGCAATCCCTCTGTACATGTCAGTAACAGCTTTGTTACATGTGTAATAAAATACCCATTTGTCTATGGCTGCAGGGCACGGCGCTCCTTTAGATCTCACTGTTGCCCTCAGCATTGCAACACTGTGACAGGTTCTGGAAGTGCTCCTGGCTCTTTCCAGCACAAAGTCAGATGCTTTTTTTCGTGCTTAACAGCCAAAGCACACTTGCTGTTGCTCAGAAGGCAGGCAGGCAGGTACCACAATGTGCAGAGAGATCGAGCTGTGTAAGAATCTTGCTTAGGCATCCATAAATCAGTTAAGCATAACCACCTGCCTCTCTGGCACTCAATCTTCTAAAGGTTTTCTCTGACCTCCAGCCCCACAGTGAGCTCCCTGATCTTCAGGTGGGAAGGGAGAGAGACTGCATCCTGCTTGCCTTCCCTGTGCTCTCCATTTCACTTTCCTGTTCAAGAAGAAAAACAGTGAAAAAACCTGCTGCTTCAGGATTCAGCTCATATCGCCTCCTCAAACTCATCAATAAATCAGAAAAGAGCATAGAAAGAGGAATTGTGGCCAAAATACTTTCTTATCACTCGGAGTTTCCAACTACCAAAGTCTTTTTACTGCACGATACTGAACAAGTGCAGCAGCAGTGACCTGACAGAGCAGTCCTTGGTGGTTCCTGTGGCTCTCCTGGCTCTTCTTCTCTGATTCACTTTAATGAACTATGCAGAGTCTGAAATGTAAATTGCAACCTTTAATTTTTTTTTCTTTTTTTTGGCTAATCCCATGATCAGATTAAAATCTCAGCTTCAAATACACTCAGCTTTTTTGGAATATGGCATTTATGTCTGGATCAATCACAAATTATCAAAAACTCCCCAAAGCTTTATGCACATGGGATTTTTTTCCTGTTTCCTTAAATACTAAACTTTAACAATTAGAATAGTAAATGAGCTAAGGTGACAATCTCTTATAGTAAAAAACACACTCATCTCTCTCCCTCTTAGAACCTCTTATCATTTTTCACTATTTGTTAGTCTTTCATGACTTTACCAATCAAGTTATATACATTTTTCCCTTACAAATCGAAGGCCAGTAGTAATTACATGAAATGCATTTGATGTGAAAGGTTATTTTTCACCCATGTGGCACATGAGGTGAAAAAATCATGTTATAAGAACTGTGAATTAAGTGTTTACAAGGCACAACATGCTCCTGAATGAGTCCCAAAAAGACACAGAGCCTTGATCTAAATCTTGACTGTGACCATCTCATCTGAAGGTGGCTCGTTCCCAGTTGTGCCGTCCCTTTTTGAAATGGGTGATGGTGGTGGTGTTTCTATAATATCAAAACTACAGAAAGTGTTCAAAATTTGGGTGCTCAGATTTATGCAGCTGTGCAGCAATGCTCTTTGCTTTATTCTCCAATCTTTTCCTAGTAATTACTCCCATTCTAGCTGGGGTTTTGGTTTGTTTTGTTTTGCTTTGCTGCTGAATTGACAATATAATGGATAGTTCTATAAAACCACTCAGGAAAGAGATCTTGGAGTTAATAGCTACTTCAGAGACCATCACCGAGTGTGTTTTTTCTCCCATGTGCATCACTGCACATTTATCAACAAGGAATTTCCTCTGCCATTTTGTCAAAGCGTGTGACAATACGAGCTTGGGGATCCATTCCTGCAAACTCGCCTTGCCCTGCAGGGTTTGCTCTGCTGAGTTCACTGACAGGCTGCTTGGAGCTCTCTTATCAGCATAGAGGGAGCAAATCTGCTTGCAGACTGCACCAACACAGATTAGTTGATTCTAGCTGCAGAAAAATGTCACCTAAAAGCAGAGGTACAGCAGCACTGCCCTTCAAAGTTGTGGGAAGCTGGAAGGAATTGGCGCGTTCGTTCCATCCTCTGTACTCTCACTATGGGAGCATGAAGACCTGGAAAGCATGTAGTCCCAAACAAACACTGCTTTTACAACCTCCAAAACACAGTGCAAATGCACAGTAAACCAGAATACAAATGGACAAACCCTCAAAGAGGCACTGTCTCATTACTGCATTGACCCCAAAACCCCCTCTGATGTGATTTATGTACACAGTAGGCTGCTTTTCTTGTTTGATGTATTCCCCCTGTGACAGCTTACACACACACCCCTCGCCCTACACCCACTTTAAGAAATCAAAAGCGACTCTTACAATTAATCTATTCCTTGAAGGGCTACTTGCCTTCCCTTTGCAAAGGAGCATGCCCTGTGTTTCTGCTGAAGGCAAATACAACTCATGTAAGAGACAGTTGCTTTTGGAGTGTTGATTCAGACAAAGTACCTCAGAGAGAGCAGTTATCTCAAGGCAGTGAATAACACCACAGTTATGAGTCTCTATAAAATATACAAGAGCCTACAGTCTAGGAGAGGAGTGTTTAGTCATGTCACAGTTCCATAATCTCCAGCATGATGGAGTTGTTAGTCATAAAAGACAATGAGCGCTCTAAATTTAGGAATTAAGCTTTGCTCTAAAACCTAGCAATGCGAACAGAAAACCTGGGTTTGATTTTGGTGAAATCTGGGTGGTTCAAGCTTTTAAATTCATATTTTAGTCGCAGTTCTATAACTGTGACTTATTTTAGACACGTTGGATATCTGCTCAACTTGTGTGTTTAACAATCTAGACTGAAACACCTCAAAATTTAGCCCAAAGATAGTCTGGCTTACCCTTCCTGAAGGAGAGGTCACAGCAGTAGATACATGAGAAACATCTGTCCTTATCAAGATCTTAATCAACACAGAACACAGACAACCTTTACTTATGGAGTATTCAAAATTCAGGTGAAGATCCCAAGGCTTCCTTTGAGAGAAGGGGGTGGTGTTATCGTTCCCTAAACACAACCTCTCTGACTGCTGTAATATTTACATGTTCCAGAAGCATCTGTCTGTACAAGGGTACACACACCTCCAAGTTCAGAGGCAGGGCTTGATTCCTGGAAATTCAGACTGACAGAATCTGGCAAGCTGACAGCTTCACTGACACTGACCAGTGTCTAATAATATATTTATTTTTTTTATTGTGAGCATCTGCAGTCAGCAATATGCAGGATAATAAAATGCAGCTAGAGAGTATGACTTTCAGGAAAGGAGAATGCTGTAGCTCCCTCCTATGGCATGATTCATATCCTTTCTTCCCCCATAATTTTTAACAGTGACCATCATATTCTAACATTTCATTAACTTTCTTCATTTAGTCAATTAACCTGCAGTGATAATCTCAGGGAAGCCACATTCTTTTTGTGCTGTGCTATTCTGTTATCCCTTAAATTAGAGGTGCTTGACCACAGGAATGCTGGCCACGATATAAATTACATTATGAAAATGGATACAACTCATCAGGCAAGGTAATTTATGACTTTTCAAACATGATAATCTGTCTTGTAATAATTGCCTTCATGAAATGTCATCCAGGGGTTGAATGGTTCAGTTCAGGACCGCTTTGGGAAGAGAACAAATGCAAGTAGACTGACATTTTTGGACTGTAACCTTTGTCAGTACAGAGGGTACTGGATTTCAAGGGGTTTCTCTGAAACTTCCTGCATTCAGAGTCACCTTCCCCATACCATTGCACTTCTCCTTAATTCCTTCAATCCCAACTGTTGTTATGCTGTCCTTTAAAGCATCTACTTGAATGGCAGCCTACAAAACATCAGTACAGGCAATGAAGCTGATAGGATCATATGAAAAGGGCCATTAAATCACCATTTAAAGAATAATTTTTAACCTACACTATTGGGGTCACTAATTAAAAATCAATTCCTTTCTGTGTGGAAAATCTGACAGTAATTCAGCCTCCAATAGGTACAGCAAGATTAACAGCACGTCAGGTAAATGCAGCTGGGAAATGACATTTTCATTAGTGATTTATTGGGTGTGAAATTTCCACCATGGTGAAATATTCATGAACAATGCAGGTTAGAATGTCTCCATAAATATCCATGTTACTAATTACTGCTGAAGCCCACACTGGATTAAATGTTCACAAAGCAAAGCATTCACAAGCCACAGGAGAATTATCTAGGACAAGACTTTTGGGGAGAAACCAGAAATACACAAAACCCAGTAAGCAGCAAATTAAAAGGTTTTCCACTATTCACAGCATATCACTTCTCCCATTCCCCAGAAAAACAAACAAACAAACCCCAAGAGAAAGCCAAGCCAAGTAAAGCAACGCAGGCTGTATTAGCTGTTTGTCCTTATGAGCAATGCCAGGGACTGATCCTGAGTGTGAAGACCAAGTGGTAGAAAAGGCATCAGCTGTTCTGTGTCCCCATCCCTCCAGGTTAGAGCAAAATGTGTCCAGGTGAGTGCTAGTGAGAGCTGTGGGATCACACCAGGGTCTGGGGCTTGAGAGCACTCACAATGACCAGCAATGGCAGGGCCAGGTACCCTCTGGATTTTCACGACCCCCAGGGAGCTTCAGACAGGCCACACAAACCCAGCAGAGACCTTCAGCTTTGCCAGTGAACCCCTGCACAAAGGGTAAAGTCAGCAGAGCAAGAGGCAGTAACTGGCACAGACCATGCATTTTCTCTCTGCTGACTGCAGGTAGACAAATAGCTATTCTTGGGCTGGTCAGCAACTGGTATATGAGCTTGGGCTGGCTTTTATGGGGAGCCAGGTCAGGCTCTGTGCACCTTCAGAACCTGCAAAGGTGAATTTCAGCCACACTGGCTCCCAGTCATTGGTATTTGGATTTATTTTTTTTCTCTCCCATTTTATTTAGATCACATCACAGATCTGTGTTAAAGCACAATCACTCAGACACACACAAAGAACAGGTACTGTCTTCAGTGGGAGAGACTGAAAAGGGGGCCAACATGGACTGGGATGGAGACCTCAAGAACCACTCCTGCTGCTGGTTGAGAGCTTGGCAACACTGGGCCCCCAGACATAAACACATTTTACCTTAGCATGAACATTTGTGGGCAAGTTAAATATGCATTTTTGACTGACCGGGGTTTTCTTTTTTCTTCCCTTTTTTTAAAAACCTTCCACATGATAAATTGCTTAAGCCAATGTAGCTTCTTTGTCAAATTTGGTACTCATACATACCAAATATTCTCTCATGTTTGATACTCTCAGACTGGTATGGCTTCAACAGTGTTTGCTTTCAGTGGAATGAGCTTCACTGTACAATGAGCTGGAGAATCAATAGGCGGCCACAGTTAATAATAATCAGTTAGGTCTTCCCTGGAATTTGATAGCCCCTGAATAATAACACACAATATAAAGACATTTAGTCCTCAGAGTACTTTATGTTTTGTAGATTGGAAGTTCCGAACTGTTTAAAAATAGCTTTTATGAAATCCAATTTTGCACAGTTTGGACTAAATAGAAGGAACTGAAGAAGCTGATGAAAATGCAAAAGCAGCAAGTTTAAGTGAATTGAGCCTCAGGAGCTGTTGGAAGATAATGGCTCCAGGAGTAATCCATTCTGGTCGCTGCCAGTGTTACACCAGGGTTTCTACATCTCTTTTTGAGCTTATTGTTAAAAGCCTCACTACATATTACTGACATTGTTGTTGCTGACTAAAATACTTAGTAATGACACAAGCATCATTCAAAATCAAATTATCAGATGTACAGACAACATACTCTAGAATTTAATAGCATGTTAAATGATTGCGGGGAAATGTTCTGTGAAGTCAGTGAAGCAGCAGCAAAAACTAATTCAATTCTCAAATGACTAAAAGTGAGAAACTGTTCTTATAGAGCCAATATTGTAAAAATACATGCTGCCATACACTGCTGACTTCTAGGGGAGGGAGAAGGAATTTCTTCCCCTAGCAATGAACATCTCATTTTGGTGACTGATGTAGTTCACCTTGAATCAAAACTGCTCTGTGTGCCTGGAATAACAGTGTCCATAATGATTTAATGACGAAAGTCATATGTTCAAAATACCAGTCATGATTCAAAACTATTTACCATTGATCATGATCCGATGAACATATGGATCTCAAGTTAAATGAAAGTCATCTTAAATTTCTGGAAATTGCTAAAGAGCAAGAGCAGAGTCTGTCTCTTACCTTCTGGAGCAAACAGTACCCTGGCATAAAACTTGCCTGGAACGTGAAAAGTTTCACATTACCCTAAATTAGTGAAATGTGCACTGATTGTCATCTCACTTTATCAGCCTTGTTCTGGCAGCACCTCCCAGGTGAGCTGCCAGGTGGTAGAGAAACTTACAGCCATTACCTAATTCCAAACCCCTCACATCAATAAGAAAGAGTTTTCATAGTACATCACAGGAAAATAAAAATCAAATTACAAAAAAACCCCAAATTTACACCAGATGCTAATCTTGAATAGGCTTTGCCATCTGATTATGGGATTAATAACTGCGAAGAAGAACAAATGCAAAGGAATTACTAAGCAGCAGATGCAAAGTGCTTGTGCCACTTCTTCCCACTTGTGCATTACAATTGCTTCTGTTTGTGCATCCTGTATCTGAAGGTGCACTGACACCATTCACTCCACTTGTATCTGACCCTGTTGCCAGTATTTGTGAGTTTTATTGAGAATATAATTAGAAAATAACTGTCTCAGAAACGTATCCCTGAATGAATGAAACCAATATTTTTAGAGGGATATAATATGTGTTATTTTGGATCTCATGTTATTTCTCCTGGATATGGGTTATAATGAGGCTTTAGGTTAAGTACTATGGAATTGAAAAGAGAGACAGAATGATGAAAGTCTTAATAAAATGATGAAAGTTTTAATAAAAGACACACACAAAAAAAAATGATCACAAATCTTGTCATAAACAAGAAAGCACAGTATGGTTGAACTTTATGCCTCTTATATGCACTTTTTTATTAATATTTTTTGTACAAAGCTCAGCATGTCCTTAAATCACTGAGCAATTCACAGTACTCACAGTGGTCCCATATACTGGCTAAGAACGGCTGGTGCAGTGTTCCCTGTCTGCAGTAGAAATTGAGGTTTATAAACAAATAAAACAGGCAAACAAGCTATGAAGTTCAACAAATTCATGCTCCCTAGTTTATACAGAGTTGGTTTCTGTGAATGGACACACGACACCAGAAATCTCACTCCTATTTATGCATTCATCCAAGCCTACAGAGCTGCTGCTCTGCACTGAATATCCCCCCAACAATTCACCCTCAGGTCCCTCCACTAAAAAATGGATTCAGCAGCCAGAAGGACTGTTTTCTCCTGGAGGTCGTGTGTTACTGTGGATTTGTAGCCCTGCTTATCCCTCTCTTTTCTCCTCGCTGCTAGAGGGAAACTTCAAGCTCCGAAAATGGAGAGCAGGAACAGTCCCCACGCTCCCCTGGGTGCGAGGACCCCATTTCAGCTGTGCAACATCAACAGTCCTGTATTTCTGCACTCCCCAAAGGTGACTGCTGCAGAGCATTTAGTGGAAGTCTCCAACTGAAGAAACTCTCAAACTGAAGATGACAGTCCCAGGTCTGTGGCTTTTGATGAGTAAAATGCCCACATCCACTGGGAAGGATTTATCACTGTGGTACAAAATGTGAGTATTTAATTAATGTTAAGAATATTCCAGCACTGCTGAAAGCATGGAGATCTCACACACAGCCCTCCCCTCCACAGCAGACAGTGACTGACGTGCAGATAGAGCCAGGATCTGAACTGAACCCACCCATGGTCAGTACTCAATGCCTTTGTTCACTTCCCAACTCTGCCACCAGCTTTGGTTTTTAGCTATGGGCCACTCTGTCTTTCTCTCCTACAGCAGGTATAATATTGTGGTAAGGGGAAGCTGATCAGGAAACAGCTAATAGGTACGTCTAGGAAGAGGCCATTATGCTGCTATAACGGTTTCATACTTTACAGGGTAAGAAAAACTGCTTTGGGAAGCGAATAATGTATTTAAAAGTCCAGGTAGGGGAAAAAAAAAAGAGAACTCCAAAATAGAAGGCAGGCAAAACACATACTCCTTCTATGGGAATTTTGCCTTGACTTCACTGCCATCAAGATTTCTACATTAAACACAGATGGATCCTGCATCCAGACCTTAAGTCTGTTGCATCTGATACGGTATCACAGTTCTACTTTCTACGCATTCCTTACCTATTTCACAGTTTGTGTTAAAAGCAGTGTACAAGGGGAATGCTGAAAACCTGCAATCAGTGTGCTGCAGAGGAGGCCAACGTGCTGGCCTGTGTGAATCAGGATTGTTTCAGTTTATAAAATAATCTTTTATAAAGACAGGAGGACGACTCCTGCAGCATTCATATTTCCTAAGACAGCCAGAATCCTTCAGAGCCCAGCGTGCTCAGAATGTGATCCCAAGTTCCATGTATTACATTGATTTTATAATTGATTATCTTCCTGGGGTCAGTATCTGGAAACCTGTAAGACATAATTTTTTTCAACTGATTTGTCTCCCTGGACAGCTGCTGCTTACAACCTCCAACTTTCCAATAGATGGTGACAGCACGGTGAAAGATGGCTCAACTACTGTGATCATTCACTTCCACCCTGTGGGCTGCAATCCAAAACTTTCCTATACTTCATTTTTTACATGCAGTAAATCATCATTGGGAAGAAAGTGTCCAGGTTTCCGCTACTGTGAGTGCACTTAATTGCTACCCAAAACGTTGCAAGGGCTCATTCAAGCACATCTGGTGTTAAGCAGTGTGTACCCCCACTACTGACCACCTTTCCCTCTGCTCAGCAGAAGTTCATCTGAAGACACATCTTCCATTTGCATTAGCTCAATACTTTCAATACCTTGGTATTTTAAAGCCTGTTTTCCCAGGCACTTGCTGCCTTGTAACTATATAGCTAAGAATCCAAAGTCCACTAAGATCAATGGGAATCTTCCCCCGTCTGTGTGAGCTTAGATTTAACTCCCAAAACACCCAGCTTTCATATAGAAGTGCTGTCCTAATAACCTGTAAGCCAGTCACTGACCCCCCAAGGTACCTTTAGAGTCACAGACACCAAGGAACACGATGAGGCTGAGGATGTGGCATTGCCACTGTTCCTTGCAGGAACACATCTCCAGGGTGCAAAATCACACATTGGGAACAAATGAGTAACTGCCTGCGAGTGTGCTACCCCTCCCTGCTCTTGTCTCCCAAGGCATACGGGCAGTTCCTATGAGTACCTTCACTTGCACACCTCAGAAAGACGTTGCCAGAGCTGTGTGCAAGCAGGGGCCACAACCACTGCTTGGGCTGGAGGGAAGATGAAACGGGGAAAAACCATCTGTGAAACACCAAGGAAAGCTAAGAAATGACCCCATGCAAAGAACAAAAGCATGTTAAGCAGAGACCTTCCAAATCCCTGCAGCTGTGAGGTGAGCAGCAGGAGCAGCCCCTCTCCCCTCCCAGCGTGTTTGCAGCACACTGGAAGGAGCTGGTGTTGGCCCCCACTGGCAAGAAAACCCGATTTAGCAAGTCGGATTTGTTCAAGGATCTTAGAGATCCTGCAGAGAAGGAATTCCTTTGGCAGGCAGTCCTGCCTCCAAGCACAACTCTGCATGCAAGAAGGAACCAGCATGGTGGTTCCCTTCCACAGCTCTGGCTCCTCCCCAGGAAGAGGATTTGTGTCTCCAAGTGCAGAGGGATCGCTTTGTAATTTGTGGTAAACGTCACCATCCTAGCTGGCTTTAATTCCTTACTACTTCTTCAGAGGTTACCACTTCACCGTAGCTGGCAATTATTTTGCTGTGATTAATTACTGATTTCAGAAGTACCAAGTTTGTATTTACTGGGCTTTATTACAAAGAGCTTAAAACCCCTAAACCTTTGCATGTTATTCGCAGTAGGACAGAAGTCCAGTTATAGTCCTCTCGTGAAAAATGCATTATACAGACCTACCAGAAACCAATTCCTGCTCCAAGGACTTTACAATTTAAATCTGTGATTGAACACTTGTTCACATCGTTATCTTGGAGGAGGTAGGTTGTTCCAAAGACTCAAAAGTGATTATTCATCCTATTCATGAATTCAAGAGCATGCATATATATTTGCACAACTGGAAAAGGCCACAAGAATTAGAATAACAGCAGGTGGATATAAAGAGAGATAATTGTGACTAATGCAACAAGCAGTGACTACACAAGAGTAGCTGCCTAGCTGTTGCTGAATATTTTATTCACAGTGCACTAGAGGCAAAAATCAAGGAGAGATTTGAAAAAGGACAATGTAGTATTTTGTTGGCTTTTAGGAGAGCTTTTCTTGTGCATTATTATAGGAAAAAGCATGACAATGTCTGATGGAGATTGGATTAATAGCTTAATTTCTAGGGATTATTAAATTACCTGGCACATTGTAGAAGCATTCATAATTTATAAGTAAAATGACATTAGCAATTTCCACGAAGATTAGAAAAATAGTCTAGACAAGAATTACTACATTGAAATCCAGGGTTCACACTTCAGGAGGATGTTTAACACCCATATCCTGTAATAGGATCCTCTACACAGAGAAAGACATCAGTTTTCCTACTTTCCCTGACTCTGCTCTCATGCAGACAGGAGTCAGACGAATTGCACAGTGGTGCTGGGAAGAAACAGCCCAGGGGAGCTGCACTGCTACTGAAGGTGAATGCAATCCCACTCCAGCTACACCACTTGTGGATTATACAGCACCAGGAACTGGGCAGGATCCTTTGCAACATCATCCATCACTAAAATGCATTACAGAGATGGAAGGTAGAAAACAACATGAAAATCTCTTTCTTCTAAATGATGTTGTGGACTATGGGTTTCCTTCACATGTGTCAGTATTTTACTTTTAGAGGGATGTTTCCCTGTTGTGGCTAAAACAAATGTTGCAAGCAATAAAAATATTATAAGGCTATAAAGAGCCATTTCTCAGCTTGCAAAGGCCACATGGCTGAGATCTGCAGGCATAAGACAGGAATCATGGTTAGCTCAGAATTACTTCAGGCTCAGGGAAAGGAGATAGGTTTTGCCATCCTCTTCTCTGCTGTATTGCTGTTGAACATTCGCATTTTAAAACTCACTTCATTTCCCAGTTACCTAATTTCTAATCATCCTGTTTGAGAATCTCTCATTTTTCAGGCATCAAGAGGTACAGATGACATTACCTGCCTTTTTAATAGGTGTTCTGGGATTTGTAGCAGTAAATTTTGTCCATAGAAAGCCACATCAGGGTGACAAGCACCCTGATAAGGGGGACTAGCCATCCTGCAAAGGTAAGATGACAAGCAGGAGGCTGACTGGCATACAGGCATTATCACATAAGGAGTAGTCTGACTCAAGGGATGCAAGAAGGTCACAGCCTGTCCCCAGTCGCTCTGTGACACCATGCAGCTGCCTGCAGAGTGTGGCACTATTCAGAGCAAAGTGGGGGACAAATCTAGATGCCAATGATGAAAACTGAAGCCTAACTCCTGCCATCAGAACATAACTTGAGTCCTGTGCCGTGTTCGTGTACAAAACCGCATGTGACTGGTCAGTATGGGCTGGGCAGCTTATTGGGGTTGTTGGAAGGTGACCTGTTCTGCATTTGCCACGGGAGGAGGTTCCCTGCTGGGCAGCTCTCTGTCCTGCTGTGCCACGCTGCTGAGCCAGCCCAGGGAGATGGGGAACACAAAGAGATTTCAGACCTGCAGGTGCTGGAGCAAGACTTACTGCAGTGGTGTCACGGAGCTGCTGTGAGGCAGAGCTGAGAGCTGGAAACAACAGGAAAGGAAGGAGGTAATAAATACCTGACAGAGAACTTCCAACTGTTGGTTAGCTACTAAAAAAAAGGATCAGGACTCTTGGCCTTTAATGTCTTTATACATAACTGGCTAGGCAGCACAGTTCCAGAGTTGCTGATACAATTTATTTTTAAATATTCTGAATGTAATACTAAAAATAATGGAAAACAAAATTACTCACAAGGAGTGCCCTTTCTAATCATCTTTAAACACAATCACACTTTATGCCACCTTTTTCAACTTCGGCAAAACGCGCTCTAGCAACGGATTCTGTGCAGCAGGGAGGTATTAATTTAGCACTTTAGTGTGAGTCTGTTTTTGCTCAGTTAACTTTAGGCTATTGCTGTTTTATTGAGTGAATAAATTAGTCAGGTCCTATTTATTGCATATCTTTATTTGGCTTTACATCTTTCTTCTGAGCACTGAGTGTGAACGGAGGCAGCCGAGGCCAGAGACATGGTGAACTGTTTGACACATCAAGATGTCAGGCTCCATTCTGATCCATTGGCCAAAACCGTGAACATCACAAGCTGCATTTTATCTTCTAGGAAGTTTGTGATGTGCAGGGGGAGGCCATGGGCCTGCCTGCTCATGAGCTGACTGATCACACAGGAACACGGTCCCACTGAGCAGCAGCTTATTGTAATGGTTCCTACTGGCTTGGTAAGGTCTTTTCAGCAAGAACAAATCAATGTCCCAAAGGAAAGAAAGTCTTTGGGAACTCAACATGAAAGAAATGCACCAGCTCACTTAATAACTTCAAATAAAATACATCTTTAAATGCTGAGCGAGCCAGGGACTTTGCTCATTCCTTAAAAACCCTTCCCATTCCAGAAACATTACTTCTCTCTCCCTTGACCTAGAAGTGATTTTACAGCCCAGCCTCTACCTTTGCTCCACGTTGGAGCATTCTAGAGATGGAGAAAACATTGAACTATCTGAGTGCCAGAAGCACACTGGCAGTAATGGGATTCAAGCATCTCTTAGCAACGAAGAGGGGCTGGTTGTCCCCAGAACACTGTGTTTGTTCTGAGGAGGAGCCACACCACAGCTCAGGGTCTGGCTGTGCCACAGCCTGCGGGGACAAGGGCAGCCTCCAGCAAAGCTAGCTGGGCATCTCTTGGCAGCAGCCCCCCCTCCTTTTTTTTTTTTTTTTTTTTTTTTTTGCCAGATTTTAGTGTTATCTTGAATTCTAAATGAGCTCCTGGCCTGGCACAGCAGAGTGGGTGAAAGCCCTGGCTGCCTGTAAGGAAGTGTGGAGGCCTTACTCTGCATTACACACCTGAAACTGTGGTGTGCTTCGGTGCCACACCCAGCACGGCTTCTGACCAGCTCCTGTTCAGGTAAGGAGTCCTCCCCTCTGCCCTCCCTTCTGCAGGGAAAGGATGGCAGGAAGGTGGGAAATTCCGTGGCAAGAATCTCCAAGCCTATGGATTCGGCAAATCAAGCTCGAGATCAAAGGTCTGCTCGAGACTCCTGGCTCTCCCACTCCCTTCCAGCACACTTCAGAGCAGAGTACCAAAACCTTCTGTGCACCTTTTGATGCAAATATGAAACAGCCTGATGTTTCCTGGAGCAGTAGGAGCAGGTAATGGCAGACTGGAAGAACACAGGCAAACACAATATAACTTCTGTCTAAAAATCCTGAGTCTTCTGCAGTGTCAGAGCTCAAAGCTGAAACCCACAAGATGTTTTCCCTTTGTTTCACTGGACACAATCTTCTACTTTTTACACCTGTAGCATTTCACTGATCATACTGGTGGCAGGGACATAGGAAAGAAAGGAACAGTAAAAATGTACTTTTAAAAGAACATTCTTTTATAAAGTCACTTAAATATGAGAAAAGCATTTTTTTAATATATCTGTTTAAAAAAAATAATCAGTGATACAACCTTCTGAATTCCTCAAGTTCTAAGCTTTAAATAGAAGCCCTAAGTAAATAAATTTACCTGTTTTGTAACCCCTACCATATAATCAAGAAACAAGCCCTTTCTTGTACAAATCCTGAGCTGCAGCAGCTGCTAAATCCCTCTCCTCTAATGACTTCTGCTGTGAAGCAAAGTAATTGTTTTTAAATGCTGTTCAATACTTAGCAAAAGATTAATGGTTTATAGTTTTCATTTGTATTTCCATTAGAAACAAGAAAAGCAGCCAAGCAAATATCCAATTACCTCTGTGCACAGCTTTCCTCTGCTCTGGTACAGGAGAACCAAGTAAGTGTGCTCAGTGTTCTCCAAAGAAAAGGAAAAAGTCTGTTCAGCAACAAACTGGCCTTTACCCCTTTGAGTCTTGGCTGTTGTGAATTTTCAAGCCAACAGTTTCCCTGCTGAGATTATTTCTTCTGTTTGTAAGAAAAAAAAAGTCAAATCCTGGGATGGGGATTTTATACCCCCATCTTTTTCACAGGGTACAATAACTGATCATGTGTACTCTCCTGGTGGTTTTTCACAGTTCTATTTAATAAGAAGTAATTAATAATATATATAAACAGTATCATTTTTTTACCTAAAAGAATTCTAATTCACTACTGATCAAAAGATTAGGTCTCCCTGGCCTACCAGCCAGTTTGGATTTGGACAGGAACTCTGTGGCTGGGGTCATTTCAAGGTTTTAAAGGCAAGTTTCAAGACTCCCAATGAAGAGACTGCTTGAAGCAACTCTTGTTCACGCTTGAGGTGTCTCTGCTTGTGTGACAGGCCTGGGCATAGCGATTTTACTTCCAGCTGACATTTTGCTACTGCTTTACATGAGAGTCTAAGTTGGGAAAAACACGGTGCACACAGGTGACACTTCTTATATCTTGGGAAGATTTTATCGACTTTTTTTCACTGTATACTATTACTCATGAAACCCGTCAAGGGCTGTGCAAGAAGTATTTCATTCTAGTTAATGCAATGAGACAGGTGAAGAGATCCCCTTATTTCCACGTGGATGACAACAGTTGCTTAACAGAACAGGGAAATTCTGTACACTGTGGTGAGAACTGAACACAAATATTCCATCCAAGTGGAAGCACCATTTAGAGACCTGCCCTGCAACAAGCTGAAGTGACATTTGGCCAGAACTGGTTATCAGGTAACAACATGGGGTCTTTGAGGTCCCACTCCTGCCCTGGACCCTGTGTCAGACCTCTGAAATGCACCATCACCTACAGCAAGTCCACACAAGCTTCAAGTTTTTGGTTCAGGGTGGAGGTAAAACCCAACACCAGCACTCCCTGTAAGGTCTCTGCATTTCTTCAGAAACCTTGTCTCGCAACTGACTTTGGATTTAAACTCCAAACCTGATAGATCTGTTCAGGTCTACCATACTGTGAGGCTGCATTTGAACCTGACCCAGAGGAAAAATATGTAACTACAGCACAACAAAATACAAAGCTTTGCATAAAATTTGCTACCCTGAACCACAAGCACGGGTCACAAGAGAGGTGAGTCTTGGATGAAAGCACAGCAGTAGCAGTTCTGCCTTTCTCACACCAAAAGTACCAAAAGAACTCCATAACTTTAGGCATCATTTTATATTTTCCCTCGCTACTGGCACTAAACTGCCAGAAACACTGAAACATTATAAAACTGATTTATAAAATACCATCACCACGGTCAGCATACCTGCAGTTACCCCACACAGCTGTGTATATCATATACCTGTACAGTTACCCAGGTGTCTTTCCCTCTTCCAGCTCAGCTGGCTCACACAAATGACAACCAGAGCAACCAGAAATGCCACACAAAATAGTTTTGCAAGTTCTCAGACTAAAGGCTCCAGTATTTTAAAGCGTTCATGCAGTAGATTCTTACATTTTCAGAATTTAAAACAATCTCAAAATACCAGCATTTATGGTTGAAACCAGAAACATACTATAAAATGATAATAAACCAGCATTTTTCACTGACTCCTACATTATTAAATACATTGCTTTTCGGGAATATTTTAAAGACTAACTAAGAAAGTAAATTAAAATGTGCTCGGGACACAGCTCTGCACAGCCTCCCCTTGAGGAGCAATGATGCCCCAGGCTCTGCTCTTCTCTCATTCTCCAGAAGCACAGAAGTATTTTCTGCTATTCAAAGGGCTCGTTTCAAAGCCATGTTTTAGTCTAGCAGTAGTTTCCCACACCTTACACGGTGCTTCTGAGGGAGAAACTGATAAAAGCAGTGGGAACAGAACAGAAAATATAGTTTAATGGATGAATCAAGAAAATCAAGTTTCTGGGCCAGGCAGCCTTTTCTTGTCTAGGGATTGCTTTGGCCCTGACAGCCTCACAAACACCAGCAGAAACAATATGTCGAAACTAAAGTTTTGCCTTCAAAAAGAAACAAAGAACTTCAGTACAAATATTGAATTCTGTGAACAGATTTCTCTTTTATTAACTGCTTCAAAAAGTCATTTTACAGCAAGTGTGTTACATCAGCTCACAATATCGTTTGTCACACTGGACAATACCAGTGCTGGTATTGACTTTTCCCCCGCTGCTCACTGTAACTACGAATAAGATGTTAACTTCTCCTGTTTAAGTGTTGCTCCTACTTTTGCTCCACAAGCACAAATAAACAGAGTTGTGCATAAATATTTACTTTTTGTTAAATACAAACATACATTTTGCAGGAAGATGAATGTAAAACGCAGCAGGGACTCCAGTATTGCACTTGTGAAGCAACTGAATCATCCATTCAGATATTCTTATTTTCAATACTTCAGCAAATACATCTACAGATAATTATTATGCAAAGTATACTCATATCTGAGTACTTCAGTAGATCTTGATGCAAACACTTGTGAATCTACTCCCAAATTCCGTGCATGTGTGCAAGGGCAACTGTGAAAAATTTCCTGACAGTGGGAAAGAGCTTTGGAAGCTCTTTTTAGGGGCCAGCTGGGATGTGAGGCTGCAAGAAATTCACTCATGTGTCACTACATAGGTGGCTCCAGAAAAGAACTAATTTAGGCTCAGTCCTGCAGAATTCACAATGAAGTTTTGATTTCTGACAACACAACTCCTAAAGCCTCTGAAACTGTTCAGAGAAAACAAGAGTAGTAATGGAAGAAATAAGAAAACAATGAAACCACGAGTATGACACCTATTCACAGATGTCAGTAAAAATACTGAGCAATTATTACTGAATACATTTCTCGCACAATATCAGTAACTCTCTAACACAACACTTCATGATTTCAGATAAGAGTAGAATAATGACTGTTACGTTAGTGCCTCTTGCAAACATATAAACTGCAAAAAGGTGATACTTCCTTTACAGAGGGAGCAAGGCACCTGCTGCCTATGGGTCTGTGAACCCTCCTACATAGATAAAGCATTCTGCAGAAAGAAAAATAAGCTTTAATCTGACGTGTAGCAAAACAATTGGCTTTCAATACAGGAATGTATGAAATTGTTTTCTTTCTTTGATGCCAACACCTTCTCTATGGCTGTATCTACACAAAGGATGTGGGAGAGAGTAGGAGAGGACATTGTATGCTCCAAGTGGAGATTAAAAGCAATCTGGGGATAAGAAACTGAAGTCAAGAGCTGTAACAAAGAAGATAAAATCTTTCTCAGGTCTGATCTTTAATTAAACATGTAGGTACCCTGTAATGGGAAAGGATCCCATTCAACACACTGTCACCAGGACAGCGAGTCATAAATGATTGAACTTGATAAGGAAAATGAAGTTCCCAAAATATAAAGATTTCATTCAAAAAAAACAACAAACCAAATGAAATGCCTCATATTCTGTGACACTAAAGTAAAGGTAACTCAGTCTGTGCATTAGGCAGTATAATTTTGATACGCTGGGAGGGAAGGAGTATTTTAATAAACTAATAAAGAGATACAGATGATACAATTAGGTCAATAAAACCAGGAAGATGGAGTTTCATTATCCTATTCTATACTACATACTGTGCACCCAAGTGTGTTAAATGGAAACTTTCAGCTATACAATTTCAGGATGGTAAAAACAACATAATAACATGTACTTGGATGCTAATAACGACACTGTAAATAGACATCAATTTTAGCAATCAAGGCCACCAGACTATAGTTGTCATTAAATGCATAATAAAATCCCCCAGTTCAACAGAGTGGGAGCAAAAAGCAAATTAGAGCTGCTGGGCTGCTCTGCAGGCACTGGTTGTGCTGACACCATGCAGATAAAACTCTAGCACATAAAATTCTTTATGGACTTGTAGCACTGGATTTTCTCAGGGCATTCTCATCTCCTCAAAAGTTTGCTGGTGCCTTTTTGAGGTGATATGGTTTCACGTTTGATGTTCAAACTGATCACTAAATATTTTCATTTTTACTAGCACAAAGGTGTTAATCCGAGGAACACGAAAGGATTAGAAAGGGATAAAATTAGGAGGTACATTGTTTTGTTATGTGCCAACAACTAGTGTCATAACTGGTGACAACACAAGAAGTCTCAACAGTGGCACCAAAGTTTTCAATATTAAAACAGGTATTTCCATTCTGCCTCTGTTAGTGCTCTATGGCATTTGTACTCCTTGTGGCACAGCACAGGATATTAACTATACATTATTGGCAAGAAATGTGCAGGTGAAAGGTGAGACTCCTGATATAAGCAGTTGTTCATAATGACAGCTTCATTCCCTCCTCCAGTTAGTCACAACTTTTCATAAGCAAGAGTGATTTTTCTGGAAATTAAATGGTGGACATACTTCACATAAAAGTAGGGACATCTTTTGATAGGTCTTTCACGTTGACTATGTGGCAAGTACCACAAATTGTTATGTCAAAGACAGGGCAAGACATGAGGTCAGACATCAGCCTGACTGAGATTTACAGAGTGTTTTGTAGGAAACCTGCTTCTTGGGTAGAAGAGAAACACAAACACTGCGTTGAGAGTGTTTCAGCTTGTTTTGCTCACTTGGGGCAGGAGAAGGGATTAAATGGTGACTGAAGGTTCTTCCCTTCTTTTCTGTGTCAGTTCTCCAAAACAATAAATAAATGGCACATGGATCCCCTGATGATTCCCTACACAGAGCTGAATTCCACTGCCATCCCACTGAAATCAATGAGGTGAACACTTCCAGGGAGACTTTTATATATCTAAAAGGATATTAGCATCACTATTTAAGCCATTTAGAATCATAAATAATTCTGAAGTTTTCTAATAATGTTCAATTTTTCCCCAAGGTGAATTCTTAGATTTTGATGCATGACTTGAGCCTGCACCATTCTGCCACATTGCACAGCATGAAGAAATGCAGGGAGAGAAATCGCAGCTCAGCTAATGAGGCATAGAAACCAACATCAGAGCAAAAGTTAGCTCAGACAAAGATCACTTGTTTGGCTTTGACAAGTCTCTGAACCTCCCCTCTTTCTCTTCAAAACAAGAGAACTCTGTGGGTACCCCCTGGCTGGAAATAAGCCTGATGATTGGTCTGAGTTTGTGGTTCTGCTGTAATACAGTGTCTACAGATCGTGTGGCTTTTCCCTTGCAATGGAAATGGGCTTCAAACCAAGGTAGACAGGCTCGTTCATTCGGTCACCACAATATCTTGCAAATTAATCACATGAGGATTCAGAGCCATCTACCTCTCACACAGGCTTTGGATGCAGGTTTTTGGCTCTTGTTCACTTTACAGACCACTAATGAAGCGATAGGGAAGCACACCACAAAACCTCTGGAAACCTTCTCTCAGAAACTGCAGGCTGTGCTACACCTCTGAGTATTGACAGAACATGAAACAGCTTCTCCAGAAAGAGCCTGCTGGGAAAAGCCCAAGCACAGATTTCAAGACAGATAACGAAGACAGTGTGGAGGTTTGGTTCAGTAAATGGCAGCAACCCCCTATCCCCTACAAAGGGGAAACACAAATGCCCTGCTCAGAATTTGGTAGCCAAAATCTTAAGACTGTCCACTAGCAGGTAGTGAATCAGTTTATTTGCAAATACTGAGTTTTTTACTGAGTAAAAAGAAAGAAATTAATTACTATTACTTACTACGTGTTTTCAGTTACACCATGTTAAAATTTAATGTCATAGGGTTCTGTTATCCAAATGGAGTTTCTGATACTACAAAATTTTCAGTACAAAAAAGAAATCTGCACAATTATCACGCGTGGGACTCTGTGCTCCTCTACTCAATTCTTACCAGATTTACAAGGCATCAGGGGCGCTACTCAGAATTAAGTATGGGAAAGTTTTGCTTCACTCTGCAGAACACATCACTAACAGAAAATGAGAGGCTGCAACTACCACAAAGCCATACAAAGGAAAACGAGGACACTCCTTTACCATAATCCTTTGTAAACGGTCTTTTGAATTCACAATCCAGCTACGCCATTGACTTTCCCAGCTTATTCAAAGGCTGTCACAAAAAGGTATAGAGACAAGGCAATGCACCCAGCTCTGTGGAACCTAGATGGAGAGAGGAGACATGCTGGGCTATCTTCCACCAGCAGAGACTGGTACCTCCCCCTCCTAACACAAGCACCTAAGTGTGATATCAAGTTGGGAGGTGTGAATAACACATCCCTCCCAGGAAGTTAGGACAACTCTTTTTTCTTTTTTTTTTTCTTTTCCCAGAATTATAACATCCCTTTGGATATTCAGAGCATTCACTCTCTTACTGTTTGAACTTGTGCACTGGCAGTGACTGGATGGGCACGGCTATGACTGACAGACTCTCAGAGGGCCAGCAAAGACCTCTACAGGGTGCCTGTGTAACTTGTATTCACTGCAAAGTGTATTCTGCGGTGAGTATGCAGGTCTGGAAACAGCAAAACGTGGGTTTCAAAATTATGCAGCAAAATCTGAGCACGTAACACTGGTGAGACCATATGGAGAACTAACACCAAAGGATAAGGACACTCAGACTGAGTCCCTGGGCTGCTGCAGGGTCTGACTTCCATATGGAAAGGGCATTCTGCTGCTAGTCATCCTCTCAGGGCAAAGCCTCTCGTGGGAAAATGTGTTAAGTGAGAGTCAGTACTTCAAGCCACTCTCCAGACTGGCATTTAACAAGCTGTCATGAAGACTTAAAAATAGCACAGGAACCAAGGCAAAAACAAAGTTCTGGTTTGCTTGTTCTGCTTCCCCTGCTGTGATTTTACCAGGAATTGGCCAGCTTAATTTAGCTTTGCTAGTTGCCAAAAAATGAAATAATTTTGTTTTAATTTTGTTTCCTGGCTGGGTTTGCCAAACTGATCCACCACTAATTGTCCATCCTGACTCCAGCAGGTTGCACCAGACCCTGGACCAGGAGTGCTGGTTCTTGCTCCTGCTGCTGACAATGTGGCCACCAGGCAGCACTTGTGCCTCCTCCTGCTTCTTTGCCTACATTTATAAAAGCAATTTATGCTTACTGCCCAGGTTGGAAAGTTGACACTTTTATAAATGCTTAGAACTAGAAATAACTAACGGAAGTGTTACTTTGTGCAGGTGCAACTTTCAGTTTTAATTTGAAGGAAGTGAGAAATAAAAGAATATAAAGCACCTGCAGCACTGGCATTGAAGCTGAAATATCTTCCAACTGGCTCTGACTTTGCCTTGCTTACAAGACTGAGATCCTCCTCCAGCTCAAGTGAGGGCTGTTTTGTCTGTTTGAAATTAATGCAGCCAAGGTAAAAATCAAGGTTTAACTAGCACAGATAAAATGAGACTGATCATGCAGCTCTTCAAAATCCAATCCATTATCTTCCTTAAAACTTAATATTCAAATATAACAATATCATGCTTTGGAACAGGAATTGAGATTACTAGAAATAGAGAAGGCATTTGGAAAATGTCACAGCCTTGGTAAGAGGATCCAGGGATGGCTGGAAGTACCCAGGGGCATATTAAAAGATAAATCTTCCATATTTAGAATTCAGAAAAATGTAAATACAACTGCAGTTTGCCATTAGCAAGCAGAAGACAACTCTTACACCTTCCCCTGAAATACCAAGTGACTGGGTTTTATTTATCTCGGGTTCCAATGAATCCAGTAAATCATCATTCCCAAGCAGCGTAACACGATGTCTCCTGCAACGTTGAACAAAACCATTTGCAGGCAGTCAAGTTATCAAAAGGAACCTTCTTCAGAAGGATGGTTGGATGTTCCTGCAGGGCACCATTTTAGGATACCAGCTTTCTTATTTACAAGGCTGGCTTGCTCACAGGGAGCTCTGACACTCCAGTCTGTGCATGTGCTATCAGAGAAGCTGAGCATTGCTGTTCTGGGGTGTTACTCAAGCTGTAGGGCACTGTCAAATCAGTTGTAGAACCACCAAATCTTTCAGGGTCAGCTTTTCAGACTGCCCATGTACCTCTCCTGACAAGTAGAATTCGAATAATTCCACATTAACTCCCGACTCATGTAGGCAGATCTGTAAAATGTAGGAGGCTGCTGTGCATATCAGTTTTTCCTAATTCAATACTGAATTAAGATCATTCACATGCATGATGACATCCAAATGAGAATCACTACACTGGTCAAAAGTGCATGGCCACAAAGAATTATTAGGAGCCTAAGCCTTTCTCACCACCTTGCAGCATTCAATAACGTTCAACAGCATCTGGTTTTCTCTAAAATTAAAAGGAAGAGCACATTAATGAAAAGTAGGGCTTTGAAGACTTTTGATTCTTGCTAATTCATCTTACAGGAAATTTTAGAAGATCGGTTATTGACATGCAGAATTTTAGGCTGACCAGAAGAGCCAATAAATCAACCTCTCACAGACACAAAAAAAAAAAATCTATCATGAGGTATTTTTGATATTGGCATACCTTGATTTTAGAGGAACAGACAGTGCTTCTGTAGTTAAGATGAATATAGATATGCCAGTGGAGAGGGCAGGTTTGAAAGAGAGTAACTCCATTCCAATAAAGCAAAATACTTGGGATTTGACTGGGACAAGCTGAGTATGTGGCAGTTTGAGGCAGAAAACCTCTTTTGATCCTAAAGCAAAGGTTTCCTCTTGCTCTCATGAGGAATGATGTGGATCTACTTAGTTTTAGTACTTCAAAAGAACATCCACTTTTCCATCCGCAGCACCCCCTAATTCCTGGGGTGCCATTTGTGTCCAAAGAGCTACGGACAACAGAGTCTCCTCCAAATTGAGGAGGGAATCCAGAGGGAAAGGGTTATTCAGCAATAGTATAAATGTCTTTTGCCCTCCAGAGATTAGCTCTGACCAAATCTCTTGCCCACTCATCTTTCTGAGATATGGTCAGGGGAAATGTCAGGTTGATTTTCAGCAGGTTTCTTCTCTCAAGATAGGAATTCAAACAGAGAGGAAGACAGGAAGGCTGCATTATCCCCTCCCTTCACTAAGACTTCATTATCCTTATTCTTTAGAGACTTTTATAATTTCCAGGTATTACAGGGATACTAAAAAAGAAGGCTTAATATGTTTATTATCTTTAATACTAGTTTAGGGATGGTATTTATGTACTACTTCCATGAAACCAATACAGAATTAATTTCCACAGTAGTGCTAGCCCTGCCACGAAATTGCAAACAAAAGTGTGTAAGCACAGAGCATTCTTTTTCCCTTCTGTGTGCCTGCAGTTCTGGGATGTTGCTGCAGGGTAGTGCAAATATAAGCAGGGAGCAAACCTGGAAAAGGCCAACTAAAGAAACTGATCCTGAAGTAGAATATAGACTTACTTCTTCAGCTCAGACTAATAGGCAATTGAGATTCCTTTTCTGGCAGTGCCTCTTGATTCTGACTGACTGCTCAGGTTGTTGAAAAACCTTCAGACGACTAAAGTTAGGTGAGAGGAATCCCACTCCAGGTACTCAGGAGCACTTTATAGATTGGTTTTGCAGTATAAAATAGTCTAAAATACTTTTTGTAACAAAAAACCCAAACAAAACCACCAAAAAACAGCCAGCAAACCAGTCAAACTTACAAGAAGGTTAAAAAAGTGACCTGCTACTCCATTAGATACAGTGCATGGACATAGACAGGGAGCATATAGTATGAGGGTGTATTGGATTTCTGTTTTATCTATCTCTGGCTTTCAGTTTGCCTTTTTGCATTATGATATTTCAAATCAATATATTCTTCAATGTCTTGACTCCCTCCCCTTAGGACACAGATGAAAACTATCTGCAAAGAATCTCCAAAATATTTCCAGTTAGGAAGTAGAACACAACTATCCATTTGCAGAAAAACCTTAACACAGCTGGTCCCTGGGTAGATTCTCTTTTCACTTTCCTTTAGGTGTTCTGTTGTTGGAAAAATATTTTCTGAGATCAAATTCCCTTCTCACAATCCTATTTTTACTTTGCTTTTACGAGACTCTGAAGAACATTGCTTGCTCATCACCCAGAACTGTATTTCTTTTCATGTATCAAATTCCATCTGTGACTGTTATCCAACTGTGCTGAGACTATTCTTTAGCTAGGCAACCTGGAAATATTGTTTTTCCACCCATTTTCCTTTTTCAGCCTTTCCAGTTCTGTAACAGTCTAAGTCTCCCTTGGTAAAATCAAAAACTAACCCAGCCCTGGCTTATTTCTTGTATCATGCTACAGGTCAAATTATTCCAAAGTTCCTTTACAATCAAAAAATGTGAATTTTTGTTGCTGGGTTGTTCTGTAAAAACACGAGCCTGACCTCATTTCCCAGTGAGTACTTCCTTCACCTCCCACATTCATACACATCTGGCTGCCTGATAGGCACTTCAGTGATTCGTGACTTCCCAGATTCTGGCAGAGGCTGCCTACATTCCCAGTTTCAAAGATGGGAACAAAGATGTCTGTGTGTAAGCCCCAGACATGATCTCGCTGCTCCGTCTGGTTCTTTGAAATCTTACATCCTAAAATCCCAGCAAGATTCATGGATCCTGCTCCGGGTAAACTCCTTCTGTCCCTTCTGCTCACAGTAATATACCTCAAACAGCAAACTCTTATCCATTTTTGTATATATGAATAAATCCCTCCCCAAAACAAGGCAAAAGCACATAGTCTTCCTGCATTACTGACAAAACAAATCTATGTACACATGTGTGGAGGGTGCTGCTCTTGAAGAAAGTGTCTCTTGTGTATGTAAGAGAGGAAGCTGGGAGAGGTGTCAGACATTAGCTTCTCTCTTCTTGTTATTCTCACATAATCAAACTCTGTTATTGGTAGCATTTAACATTTTCTTTAAGTCCATGTGATGTATATAGTTTATGTAGTAACATGAATTCATGAAACTTGTCATAGTAACAGAGATATAAGAAAAGTATATTTTTGGTTGCAACCACTATTGAATTTTTTAATTAAGAGCTGCATGAATATTTATTCTCTCTCATCCTCTTGCAACTCCCCACTTACTTAGCTGCAAGAAGGAAATACTTAGATATGCACACTGTCTGGTTCAGCTAAGTCAAAGAAAATGAACATAAATAAAAACATTTCAGGACTAAAAATTATTTCTTAGGACACTGAAAAAACTTGGGGATAAACCCAGGCAGAAGATTGCTTGGGTTTCCTGAAAAAAACAGGCCAGGACCTACTGTCGACTGGGAAAACTGCAGCAGCCTGGGCATGTCCAAACACCCTCATCTCGTAATGCTGAAGGCAGGGTGTGAGGGGCACGGCAAGCTCTGGTAATGGTGTTTCTGCTGCTAGATTAGGAACAAACTGCACTGAGGATGCAGGTGGGGAGCTGGGAAGGCAGGGAGGGGCACGGGCAGCCTGGCTGGCAGCCCGAGGGCAGCGCTCACAGAGCTCCTGGCGCGGGGAACAGCCTCCAGGGAGACCACGCCGGGGGCACGCAAAGGCCTTAATCCCCAAGGCTGTTTAAATAGAACACCAAATCCTAAGCAAAACCAACACTGCTCTTCAGGTACAAAATACAAATCTTCTCATTTGAAAACAAATCCTGCCTCCCTTCCCGCCACGGTGTCCTTGCAAAGTTGCCCGTCATTCCCGCTTTGCTTTCCATCACACCTGCTGTGGCTCCCCTGACTGATGTGTCTCTTTGGTCCCTACAGATCCTGCCTGCAGCAATCTGCTTTTCCTCCTTCCATTGCCACCTGTGCCCTGACCTCATCCTCTGTGTGTGTGTCTGCTCCTGGAGTTTGTCCCACACCACAGAGCTGCAGTGTCAGCTCCAGAGGGCACGTGCTCCTGCCATCCCAGGAGGTTTCCCTGGCCAGGCCACAGCTCCTAAACCCCAGAAGATCGATAAAACAGTCCTAATATCACAAATGCTCATCCTTGGAAAATTCAGAACAGAGGAACAAGAGCATTGCTCACACTGTAAAGGACCAACACAGTGATAAAAAACTCACTGGCCCCTCGTGTTTGCCCGAATGTCACCACTAGGTCAGGAAACTGAGCATTTAGGAAAGAGCAACAATTAATCTCGAATAATGGCATGCAGGCAGAAAGACCAGCTCAGAGGAAGCCCTGTGCATGCAGATCATTGTCTAGAGTGTCCTGTAGGGGGAACAAACTAGGGCTCTGCCCTTACAGAAGAATGTGAATGAATATACTTCCCAGAAAAAAAAACCTTTTCCTCTTTGAATTTTGTTCTAGGAGCCAGCAGAAATTCAATTCCTGTTGTGCTTTTATTTGTCATTTTCCCTGGAAGGTTTTATTAGCTCAATTAGCAGAGCTCTCCATATCGAAATTTCTCTTTCTGTCATTACTCTACAGCTCTTGAATGTAAAATTCCACAGGCAGAACTTTGAGATGCAATTCACTACAAGCTTGAAAATCTTCCAGACTTTTACCCTGTTACCGTACACTGAGCAGTATATTTTCATCCTGTATTCCATGCAGTCAGGGCACCCAGGCAGCAGAACCCCCGTGGGTATTCAGAGCATCATGGCAAGGACTTGGCAGCTCAGCTCCAGCTCCTGGGGGCTTTTGTGGGGCACACAGGACCCGCAGAGTTCAGTGGGCTGGAGTGTCACTCTGCAGCTGGGGGTATGCACACAAAAGCACACGGGAACAAAGGGTTGCTAATGATTTGATCATGAACTAGTCTTGCCTTGCTGCAACAACGTAATCTCAGGCAATAAGGCCACCTTTCAGTGCTTCTATCGTCATTGTTCTGTTAACACACTCCATCTTTTATTCTGCATGAAATTATATTGACTTATACCCTTTCTTAAGAGAGGTTTTAAGATGCGAGTGACCAACTATCTCTGCTTTATCTGAAACGGAACAAAGATTTTTATCAAGTCTTCACCTCTTCAGGAGACACACAGCTCCACTTGTGTGTGTTCAGCGCTGTGTCTGGGAGGGATGCTCGCAGATGGAGGCTCAAAGGGAAGCCAACTGCTCCCTGGCTGGCTGTGAGCACACAGCCTCAGTCAGGAGTAAGCACCTGGCATTTGCAAAAGCCACGCTCTGCAACGGCAGAAACTGAGCTCTGAAGATCTTCCTTACATTTACCTGTAAGCCCAGCAGCAAAGTCAAAGAGCTGCCACACAGGAAAGAATACTTGTCTCTTCTCAGTCTCCCCCCCTTCCCTCCAAATCCAATCTCTCTTTACCTTGTACCCTGTCCAGCACGGTAGTTTGAAGGATGCAACCCAAGAACTCCCAGTCTTGGGGGTACCCTTACAAACACAATTCCCACAAGAACTACACTTCAAGAATGAGCTTCCAGAATTCCAAATGCTGGTAACAGGGTTGTTCAACCTGTCAGTAAGGAATAATATACTAATAAAGGACTCAAAAAAGATAAATTAGATGAGCCAAACTGGCCTTTGCTGAATTCATGTAATACTTTTGCAGAAAACAATGCAAGTAGAGGGGAAGCATCTAATAGCCCAGTGTCATACTGTCAGCAGTTGTTACCATTACAGAATAGTGGTCACCAGCAGGATCTGTAAATTTGTCTATCTTTAGAATAAAGAGGCATTTCAAATATGACAACTGTATGTGCAAATATTGACTTTAACAACCAGGCCAACACAAAATAGATATTCATCCCATATCTCTAAGAAATTCTTGTGCAAAATACAATCAATAGCATCTCTCTGTCTGAGGTCCAAAAAATTCTATATTGGTAGAATGATATCATTGCTGTTTCTGTAAACTGTGAATCAACTTCCCACACCTTAAATCAGCAAATTACTGTATCATTTCTTTTGTGTTTGCCATTCAGAGCACTTCATCTCGAGAGAAAACATTGTTTCTTTGACAGTGGCTGATAATGAGTATACTTGTACAAAAGCATTTTATAAGGGTCAGTAACCTGTTACAGGGGGATTCTTCCACAGCTTTTCATCACAGAGCAAATGGAGAATGGGCTTTTGCTGCTATTGACACATACACATTACTGAAAATTACTGTGGTTCCTCTATTTACAGTGTGATTGAGACTGAGAAGAAAAAAGATCAGGTCAGTACTCACAGCACGGATCAACAAAATCAGTATTACAACAATGCAAAAATTATCAATATGATAAAGCACTAGAAAGCATTAACATTACCATGTATCTCACATTATCACCTGCCATGCTGTACCAGAATGGAGCAGGTCAGTGGCTTCACATCACTAAACAGATCAATCCATGATGATGAGGCAATTTATGTTGTATTATTCTATCTCTGTTATGTCTTCTATAAGTTGGTCAAGACTTTGAGAAGTGGGTGTATATCTCTATAATGGTAAGTAGAAATACTAGTCTTCTATGCAGCAATTTGTTTTATATTGTCCAATATTTGTGGAATTTCTCTCATTACACCATAATTCTGCATTGAAATTGGATTAGTAATTTCTCTACTCTGAATTTACTGATTTTCCTATCAGTGCCTTGACTTGCAGAATTGAATTTCTGCCTCTGAATCAGATTTTAGAAGAAGGTTAATTTTCCAGCTATTTATATAGTGTTATTTTTATTAAGAAATGGGCTTAAAAAGAGAGCAATATCAAAGGGGTTTAGTTTTCAAAAGGTGAAGAGCTGATGGAAACAGAGAGAGCTCCATTTCTAACCCAGAACTACACACTAAATTGACACAGTGAATGTGTTAGCAAAACAAAACGGTTCAGAAGAACAGAGGATAAGGAACAAAACAGACAGAAAGAATTGATTAGTCCCATTGATTCAGAGCAGCAGTACGTGCATTTAACACTATCCTGAAATAAGACTCTTCCTAGCTTAGAATTTACATGTCTAATGGAAATACCCCCACATTAAGGACCAACACATACTGGGAAGCAGAGCCACCATCCCCATCTGCAAACAAGACAAAACCTTTCCAACTTGAAGCCTAAGTCAGTTGAAACCACACACCTGAGCAGCTTTTCCTGGTATAGAAGAATAATAACCTTACATATAATCTTTCAGAGAGTAACAGCCTGATTTACAAGAAAACAAGTATTTCTGTCACACAGTTTTAATTTTTCTCTTCAGCAAGTGTTAGTGGCAAGGTGGCAAAATTCATGTCCCTGAGAGAGAATAACATTAAATACCACTTGCCAGATTCTTCAAAGAAAAAGGAAAATCTGCAGGCACTAAACCCACACCCAGAATGGCCCCCTGATCTTTGAAGTCTTTTCCAAGGGGTCATCCCCTTTACAACCCCTCTGAGATAGACACGTCTCCAAGGCAGCTTTCTGACTGCAGATAGTAATCATTATGTGTGTAGGAACAGTAGGCATTTAGTGCAGATAAGGACAGAACAAGCTCAGTGTTCGGTCTGATCTTGCCACGAGAAAAGGGAAAATGAGATTCCAAGTGACTAAACTGATTTTAAGCTTCTGTCACATTCAGATAACCATCCTATGGGCCCTTTCCTCAGTCACTCCAGTTCACAGCCTAGGATATTTAAACTGGCATTGACATTAAAATGTCAGGCTGTGAATTGTAGCAGCAAGGCAGGGCAGAGATTTCCCCCCAGCATCTCTGGTGCATCTCTCCTGTAACCTCTGGCAACAGGGCAGAGAGGGCACTCAGGAGCTACAAGAGCTGAGTCACTGGAGCTCTTTGCTTCAGCACCCACATGTCACTGCCATAAGAGTACTTTAACTGGGTGAAAAGAGATAGCCAGAATCACGACTGATGTTATGCAAGGGTCTTGTGGATAGAGATATCAAAATTTAAGACAACAGATATTTAAAGAAATAGAAATGAAACTGCAGCATCAATTTTCAACCAAATCTCTTATTGTGAATAAAAATCAATGATAATCTTGTCTCTAAGTTTTTAGGATGTGTTCAACAGATATATTACAAAGACTCTGAAAACTAATGGAGCCTGGAATATGAGCTCCATCCTTAAAATGATATGTAATGTAATTATGCATAATGTTCTTCTGCTGTGTTACAAATTTACAGGAGAAGTTTGACTTCAGTATAATTGCTTATTTGACATTAGTGTCTGTGTAACTGAAATCATATTGAGCTTTCAGCTTTTCAAATATTTTGTGGTTTTCCACCTGTGAAACATTAGAATTGGCCTGATTCTCCATTTCATTCTAGCCCCCAAAAAATATCCCTTCCTATCTTCCTGGATTTCAGTATTATTTTCAGCCACCCACAGCCACCTACATTGTTGTCATGAGAAATAAATGTCCTTCTTAAGGACATCAGGCATGATCAATGCACGAAACCCAGAACAGAGAGAAATGTGTTTCTTAGTATTTACTGTGCAGTAGAGGAAACCTCATTGCACATGGACAGTATTTACCCAAGTCCAAGGTCAAATTAAGGTCTAGAGAAGAACCAAAGTCTCACCTCTAGGGTATAATGTCATCAGTCACGTGTAAGTGATCAGTATTTAATCACCTTCTGCACAGGATTTCCTCTCTTACACATTCTACTTTCATCACATTGGTGATTATAATTATAATAATTATTCAGTCAGCACAAAGAACCTGAAATAGATCAGTGCTAGGCAGGAGCTTGAAGCAAGCTAAAAGAGCATCTTTGACCAGCAATTAGCTCCTTCTTACCAAGGGATCGACTTCAGAAAATTTTGTCTCCACGTTATCAAGCTGAAGATCAAACCGACTGGGATGCTTACCTGCAGTCAAAGATGAACATATCCTCACCCCTCCATTGGGATTTCACAGGGCTCTTTTCCCTCCCAGTAACAAATATTATAGCCAAGAGACTCTGAGCATTGATGTATGAGCACACTATACCACCAAAACTATCAGGCTGTAGGTATTCTGAATTCTTATTTGAATGCACTGCTACATTGCTAAGGGGTTTCTATTTTGAATTGACAACAAGGACAATATGAATAAAGACGATTTTGAATTCATAAGGAGGAATTTAGTTGGATTAAATGAAAAGCATGCAAACATCTGACCACAACTAAGCTTCAGCTATCTCACAGCAGAAACAAAGCCAGCACCACAAAATCACTAGAAACTAGGTTAAAAAAGATGGTGTGAAGAGAAGATTGAAAAAGGTGAAATCCAATAGCAATGAAGGTTAAAACCCAATCCACATACTCTGCCTTTTCATACACATAACTCACTGGGAAGAAAAAAAGATTATCTCTCACCAGCGGAATAGCTCATTGCCTCAAGGAAATGCAAAACAATTACTGTTACAGAATAAAAAAAGACCACAGGATATGAGGAGGAATACTCTTACAAAAAAAAAAAAATGTTACTGCATACAAATGAAAACACACAGCAAAAGGACATCACAAAACCCGGGGTGAAATGTTGTAATACAAAGCCTTGTAAACCATGTTCTCCCAAGAACACTGGAAACATTCTTCCCAGCAAAAATCCTGCCCACTTCAGCAAACAGCCCATGCAAAAAGTCAAGGAACATCTCCTGAAGCTCTACCTGTGCCTCACAAATGAAAATAATGTCACAATGCATGGCAACAAAGGAAGGGCTGATCCTGATTTTTCATTATTATAAATTAGGAACTATTTCACAGCAGCCACTGAAGTTACTGTACCGAGACAGAAACTCTGCAGATGTAAAATGAAGTTCCAGCTCACATGGAAACTGCAGCTCCCTATTTTTTAATCCTCCTGCAGCAGAAGCCCTTTTGTTATTGACACAAGGAAGGAAAATACAAACAACAAATCAATTCTCTCAATTTTTTCAGGTTATGATTAACGTTAATCAATTTCTACAGCTTTTTTTTTTTTTAACTGTTGTGGTGCTTATAGCACTTCCACCACTGATCTAACATCATGGGATGAATATTTTAAGAAAAAAACGGCACAAGTGTCACCACGAAGTTTGCTTCTCAGGCAGGCAAGCTGCCATCCCTCAGAAGATAGCTGAGCCACAGAGTGTATAAATAACTCTGTGAAGAGAATAACTTAGTCTCACCGTGAAATCACTCAGCAGAGCCAGAAAGGTGGGGACACAGTGGTTGCTATCAGTGCATTAGCAGTTCCCTTTCTCCCCACATCATCTGCAACAGCTTTGCTTCTTTCAAGCAGCGTTGAAGGCAGACAAGAATGTTTTGTTCCCAACTGGAGACATCAAGCTTTGTGAGAATTCATTAACTCTGTGATGATGATCCACAAATCTTAGCTGTGCTGGGAGGTCACTCGAATCACCACGTGCCAATTAGAAACAGTCCTACGAAAACACACGGAGCCATCTACAAACCTGGTGAGGAGAAGTTGTGGGTCACATCCCACCCAGCAGGATTTCCCAGCCCTCAGACACGACACAGCCTTCACCTGTCCCACTGTGAGTAGCCAGAACATACTGAAGAGAAACTCAAGGTCGTCTGCAATGGTGGCAGCAGAGAGGCACAGATTCTCTCGACTGCATTCATGCATCCACATAGAAACATTTGCCTGCATCAAATACTGCTTTGGGGAACAGCTTCTTTTTAAGCAATAAAGCTTATGCAAGACTACTGGAGGTATTAAACTATATTTAACTCATGGCCTCAGCATCTCATATAAAAATTAAGATGTACATACACACACACACTTTCTTCAGCTGAGACCTTCCTTGTACCTCGACTCTTTCTTCTTTACTTCTAGAAGTAATGAAAAAGCATTTAGATCTGTCCCTAGCACTGTATTTAGCCAAATTCTCTGGAACAAAGTTGTCACGGGTGGAAAGAGTGCTCCTTTACATCACATCATGTGCTGTGCAGAAATCGTGCGAGGGCAGCATCAGAACCTGTGTCCTGATGAAATGTGACCGCTTTCACTATTTTACCACTAGATTTTTAATGACTATGGAAAAGTCTTCATCAGTATAACAGGAGTTAAACTAATCTAGACTAAAATCAGAGCCTTCCATGGGCAATTCAAAACTGTCTTCCACAGAACAGCTTAATTTAACTTTCAGCAACTGCACTGGTTCTGCAACCACATTTCCCTTCAGCAGACTGTTTGCATGCAAAACAGAAGATCACAATACTTTATACAATCTCATAAAAATGTGCAACACAAGACACTAAAGCATCACTTTGCAAACTGTTGGCTCTTCTGTTCTTTGTTATGCTTGTGCCTGTTCATTTGCCTCTTGGAAATTCCAGTCCTTCAAAGAAATTTTAAAAAAAATCTCACAACTTAATTGCAAAATTATGCCATACACTTCTGACAGGTAAAATATGAGCACTCCTTTGAGTCCCATCCTGCAGACTGTGGGCAGTCAGCATTTCCACTGACTTTCTGACAGAAAGATGAAGCAAAAAGAAATGTAAAAATCCAAAACATGCAATTCCAGACTTACTTTTGCTCAAAGGAGATGACCTGTGCTACCTTAACAGAAGAACCAATTCATTGGTTCCTGGCCTGACAGGTTTTGTTTTAATACTTGTGATGCAATACAAGTAGCTGGAAACATCAAAATAAGATGTTTTACTCTCCATCTGTAATCTGCCCTCATTAGTGAACACCAGGCTTGATGGGGACTTGAATCCTCAGCTGCATCAATTTGCTTTATTTATCTGGAATAAATGTAGAGATGAACATGATTCGAGGTCAAATAGTATTGTATTTCGTACACTGAGTTAATATAAAAAGGCATGTGTAAGTAACAACCTGCAACTGTCTCACATTCCTAAAAACCAACTTTTTCTGAAGTCTTCTTATCTTTTTTTATTCTCTGCTTATGAAGCATGTAATGTTCAGCTCACACTGGAAAGTACGTTTCTGAAAATGCCCACTTCTTGCCAGAGAAAAAGGCAGAATGCTCAAAAAAACCAAGAAAACAACCCCAGACTAAAGACTAATCCACATTTCCCTGTGGGAATGACCTCAAGAGATACTACAGCTCTTCTTCTTATAAATGTGGTAACTATATTGATTTATTACAGACATTTTAATTTTCTTCTGCCTTTTCATTTTCTTTTGACAGAGGTGTAAGTTAAGGTCAAGTCAGCCACTGCCCAATGCTCTGTCTCAAAACCAAACCAACCAAGCTTTTTCTGGGTAGCAATGGCCATTTTTCTTTCGCCATCACTTTTTACCTTCCCCTACCCTCTCCATCTATGCAGCAGATATTTTCTCTATTTTCTATTTTATTTTACATCCACATAATTCACGGACTCAAGTAAGGGACAGAAAAATGATACTGAAAAAACCCCACACTGACCACATTTTCTTTCTGCTTGATTTTTATATGAAGAAAAAATGAGTATCTACCTACTGTCATCACATTATCAACACAGCAAAACATTTTTAGGCTTGAACTGAAAACTGACTTCTCTCCTGTCCGTTAGGAGCTATTTGTGACCTGGTGACAATCTGGGTGCAGTAAGTGGCAGGCCCTGCTGCCAAGGCTGCTCCCTCACTGAGGGATGGGAGGTTCCTCCTGCCAGCAGGCAGGCACGATCCCGCTGCTACATCCTCTTGGAAGAGCAGGATGGCTGGTAGTACAATAGCAGCTTTCACATTTATCTCCCTCTCACAGATGCCCAACGCCCTGGAATACAAATGAGGGGATATGATTAAAATAAGTTTGTTTGTCATTGAGAGTCAACTGTGAATGACTAACAATCAATGAATAACCCAGTGGGTGTTTGATTACATGGCCTGCATGTTAGGTTTTTGAAGACTTAGCTCTCAAAGCATATTTCCATCCTCTTGGCTCCCTATGAGAGGGTAAACATTTCAAAGAAGGCACTGTCTTTTCACTATTTGTTTGTACAGTGCCCTAGCACAATGGGGCTCTGTTCTCCTAGCTGCTCTTAATGAGAAGTTCAACACCCATTTCCTTTGACAATCACACAATAAACAGTTTGTGTTTAGTCTTCTACTTGCCTGGTAGGCAAAAGCCTTATTGATCAGATTCCCTGTTAGTTAGTTGTTCACCTTGGCAAGAATCCTCTTGCTAGGTAAGAGAGAAAAAAGAAATTGTTTTCCTCAGCAGCTGCGTTCTTGTGTTCACTTCCACAAATAATTTAAGCCGAAGACTACTTTCTTTTTTCCTCCAAGCGAGGTATTTGTTGAAATTCAGTTTGAGAGATGAGTAGAAGGCAAGTAAAATTCTTAACAGCCCTTCAAGCTGTAAATATCAACCTCTTTGCCTTGGACCTCTGAAGGTACGTCTTCCCAAGCTACCAGTGATCCAGATTCTAAACTGAACACTTACTGTTACAAATGAGGTATTGTTTTAAAGAGTAAGCATGTCTGCAGTATTTCATCTTTGTTTCTCTTTATATGGAGCATTTTTAGGCAGGTTGACTCTCAGATGCACTTACACGGCACTTTGTCTTGTCACAGCATTTTGTTAACATGATAGGAGTGACTTAAGTCCTGCCTGACCTTGCTCGTTTGGAGAAGTGTTTTTGGGGCTAATTGGTGTTGGAACACAAATTATCATCTTTAGATATACTGTACTCCCCTACTATAAAACCAGGCAGTTATTTAGTAATAACACGAATGATTTAATGCAGTGGAGGAATCTACAAGACTAAGACCTACACGTGTCGGGTTTGTACCATTTTTGGACATATTTCTGCTGAAAACACTGATAAATAGGAAAGAAATTCCCAGCATTCATTGAGAAATGCGTAACTTGAGAACTTGTTAACTGTGAAGGGTAGGGCTTCCCGAGACATCGGGCCACTACTGCACACTTGAGAGCTTGAAAAGATTAGTAAATATAACTGGCTTAGACAACCTGGGAGTGGTGCTACAAGTGTCAATTTATAATGCAGGGGGCAAAATAGTCGTTCTAAATGCAACAGAGGCTTTGGAAAATGAAAAAGAGTCAAAAAACATTTAAATAATAATGGAAATGAGGGATGCAAAAGAGCAAGGAAAAAAAGGGGGAGGACACTCTCTGCTTTGGTTTTGCTTTACACCAACTTTCTCTTAATCCAAACCACTTGTCAACCTGTCTCAAGAACAACATGAACAAGGCTTTCAAAACAAAGACAACTCATTGAAGTTGCACCTTTTACGGATGAACATCCAAGAAAATTCTTCCTGTTTCCCACGTTACACTTCACAGTGGACCCTGTAGGATAGCATTGCCCCAGATATGTCATGGTGAATTAGGACATCAGTGGAGAGTAATGAGTGCTATGAAAGCAACATAAGAAGGGACAGAAATAGTCCCCTGATAAAGTCAATGTTCACTTCTCACATGCCTTAGACTCACTTTGTGGCTGGGACAGCTCACAAAAGTATCAATTTCGAGTGTTCATATAACGGGCAGCTGGTCTACTCGCAATGAGTCTGAACCCACCAATTCATTTCATGCAGCGATCAAACATTAACAGGTTTCTGTTTTAACCTGTTCAGAGCAGCGATGGTGACTGAAGGAGATAAAATTGCATTCCATCATGGGTCTGCCCAGCCAACAAACCTCTTTCATCTTGCAGTTACTTTTTTTTTTGTAGTAAAAGGAAAGTTGTGATCTATAAAAACTTCAAATACTTTACATTCTCCAAACTCCAAACAGGAACTTCCCTATCAATCTATCACAAATCTCAGCCTGTTGATCTTTTCTTTGTGTCTTGTGATAAGACTCAACGCCAAGAAATATTTTTCTGAAAGGGCCAGCCTATAAAAATAAGAAATGGAATTTTATTTCCTATTCTTAAAATTAGAAATGCATTATTGATAGGATCATTAATTATATATTTTGGACTTATAACCAGGATTTGAAGAAAGGCACAGTATTTGAATGTACATAATTGCTATCACAGCATACAATCACTATTTTTTTATTAAGCACAGACCCCATTTCTTCCTTGTATTAATATTTTATTCTGAATACGCGTTCCAGTTATTTGCCAATATCTTTTCTTCCATTTCAGTCCCTATTCTGAAAGAAGGTAACTCAGATGTAAAGATTTCCTACTGACGTAATCTAGTTCTAAATCAAAATGAATTTGAAATGCAGTCTTGAAAAAAACCCAAACCCTCCCAATCTCCTCTTCTCTCAAGGCCTCAGAAGCTGGTGGAACCACAGGCACTTCAGTCCCTGGCTGCACCTTCCCAGGCCTCTATAAGTCACAAGGTGGGATCTGCCTTTCCATGGTTTGCAGAATTGCTCCCAGCACAGACCATACACATGCTGAAGGGTTTTGCACGGCGGTGAGCTGAACTGTAGCCTTTCAGAGGGTTCTGTGTTTGTGTGCATGCACACACACACATGGATCCTTTTCTCTCAGACCAGGAGCAGAGCAGGAACCTCTATCAAGTTTTCAGCCACCTAAAGGAACTGCACTGTTTTCCAAGTGTAAGCTTGATCTGAGACTGCAGGGAGATTTACTAAAATATAAACCAGGGCAGGCAATGTAGATGTAAATGAAGGATGATTAAAAACTTCTGTGGATGTTGTGTCCCACCATTTTTCACCTGTGTGCTAGCTACCACCTGCCCAAAGCCTGGCGGGAGGGGACGAGCTGGGTGAGCCTCAGCACACAGAAGGCAGCAGATCCACAGTGCCAAGGAGCTGTGGGTCGAGGTAGCCCAGATTTCCCTCAGCTTTGTTGAGTTCTTGGTTCTGTGACAAAAGATAGCTCTTGTACACCAGATGCTGTGCAGCAACCCCTGCGTGCTCAAACCAGGGCAGTGGAGCCAAAAGCAACTAATGAGTAGTTAACTACAGAAATCAGATGGTTGTAACCAGCTGTAACTGAGAGCAAAGAATCTGATATTCTACTATTATTTTGTATTTAACTTCTCTAGGTATAACTACATTATTTAACAGAAAACCTTTAAAGTTACTGGGACTGAGGAAACAGGATCTTTGATGCTTTTTATGCTTACTTCATTCATAGTGTAGATACTAAAACTCCTGGTTTAGACACTGAAGACTGCTTCATTACTAAATGTCTGTGCATCATGGCCCTTACAAATCTCTATTAAACTGAGGATTAGGCAAGGGCTGGAACAGATAGACAGTATATTTTCATTCAATCTCCTTTAAAATAATGATGCATGCAACTTCATGTCATTACTCTTTAATGGTCTTAAGCCTATTTAATAGCATAGTAATATTCCAAAAAGGAAAAGGGAATTATTTCCACATTTAATTTTCATCGCAGAAGTGAATGTGGTTTTTTCCATGGCAGATAAGCAGCTAAAGCTGCTTGGTACCTTAACTGGGATATGACTGCATTAACTCTGCTACATTACAGCTGAGCTAATGAAACAAAGCAAAATGATTAGCTTCAGGCTCCCTAGAGTATCAGAAAGTAACATTTTGCCTTGCTCCTGAGGACCTCCATAGAGGCAACGGGATCTGCAGGTGCTGCATCTGAGTGAGGTCAAGTTTGGCCTGTGAGATCCAGCTGGCACCTGCCCCATCCTGCCAGGGCACAGGTCCTGTCCTGGGCTCCACAGAGAACTGGTGAACACCAGGGCCCTGGCACCTCTCATGCAGCAAAAGCTGTTACCCTACAAAAGCTTTGTTCTTCCCTTACTCTCACTGATGTAACTCCGTGAATGTTGTAGATTTGCTCCTGCTACACCTCTGTGGAAAGCAGTTGACCATTGGGCTTCCTGGCTCTTGCATCACAAGTGGAAATAACATGTTTTTCCTTCTTTAAAAAAATTATTATTATTACAACTATTACAATTCCCTAGTTGCCACTCTAGCAGAATGTCCTACTAGCTAATTTAACTTTAAAAAGAAATCAGATTCAGATGGAGGCTGTGCAATTCAGAATACAAAGGGTATCCGAGTCAAGGTTCAGAAACTTTTTCCCTTTTTCTTTCAATGCAACAATGTGATTGATTTTTCCCCTCTTGGGGGGTGTTACTATATTCATATTTCAGCTTTAATTAGCTTCTCCAGGATGGTTAGTGCTTCCGCAAGATTCTAATTCCTCTAAATTCTAATTTTAGATACTGGATAGATTAGCCAGTGTTTGATGACCTTTTATAGCCCATTGACTTCAGCTTCATGTGTACAAAACTCCTGGCTGGGGAAGGAAGAGAAGTTATATCAGATGACTCAAACCAAGTGAAGCACAGCAGCTCTGCCCTGTCCTCCTGTGCTGGGACTGTACACGAGCTCCACCAGAGAGAAAACTCACATGACCGCTGCAGCAGAAAAGAGCCTGCTTATGGGCAGAATTCCAGAGATATTAGACAGATATTTAATATAAAGTTCTACTCTTTAATAGAAATGTTGACTGTAGACTAAAAATCTAGGGTTATTTGCATTGTAATCTGAAATATTTAAAGCTTTGCCTTGCCAGGCTGCACTAGTCTTCAAAATCTAAGAGCATTTCACTGATTGCCACAGAACTGTTGTTGCAGCACTGCCTCAACGTTGTTTTAGAGACAGTCCTGGACAGGACTCCAGCTTGTCACAGTATTACCGGAGGGGGAAAAGAGTGTTTGTGGGGCTACAGCACTTCTGTCCTGCAGAAAACAGTTTGCCATCCCATGCTTTATAGTCTGAGTCTCTTGACTGCACACAAATAGTCAGCTCCTACTCTGTCCTGGGATCTCCACTGGACACAGATATCTCACATGACTGAATCATCTGCTGGAAAAAGCCTTCAGCAGCATCACAGTTTCTGCCAGCGAGAGAAGCTGTGCTACAAACCTCTCATTCTCTCTCTCTCTCCCTCCCTAGGCATTTGTGATATGAGGACTGTCCCAAAATTTCCCTCATCAGCTACCACAGCTAAAGAGAACTGGAACCATGGGGTGATGTTACTACTGCAGATGAGGTTTTTCCCTAAGAATCTGAGAACAGACAATTCATTCCTTTTTCTCAGATTTGTCATTTTAAACTATGAAAATGCTAATGGGAAAAAAAAAGAAACCTGTGAAGATATTATAATAAAGTCTGTACATGTGTACAGAAACACATAAAACTAGTCAGGGAACTTCATTAGGTTATCACTCAGTGACTGGCTTAATAAAACATAACCGCTTCTCATGCAGAAATAAAAATCTGTTGGATTTTTTTACTTAACCATTAATTAATGAAGTTGCAACAGTATGAATGATTTACAGTGACATGCTCTGACAGGTTATACATGGTGAGTAATGCCATGTCAGACACTTCAGTATTTATATTGAGATGAATGGCACATAATGTGATGCACATGCTAACAGTGAACATCAATATTTAGTACTCCCAGCAAAGCCTACTGGAATGATAAATTTGGCCTTAACTCCATATCTGTCTGCAGTCTTGCCTATCAGCTATTTATTTAAAGGAATACTTCCAGACAACCCTTATCAAGTATATTTATACATCCTCACTGCAATAGCAGCTTTTGGCAAGTACTCTTTCTTCTCCTCAGAGCAGTGAGCTCTGCTCATATCACTTTACCAAGACCCCGGAGTCCATAAAGGCCACCTGGGCTTGCAGCAGCCTGGTCAGAACCCAGGAGCTGCACTGTTCCTGTCACACCATCCCTGATCCCCTACACACCCTTGCCTCCTCCTGCATCAGAGATGTGCCCTTCCTCCACTTGTATCCATTCCCTTGTGGCAGAAGAAGAGGGTGAGGTGGTTCCTTCTCAGCAACTCTGTGAAAAACACTCTGAATCCCAAGGGAAGGCAAAAAGGCCTCCTTTTGGCTGCCCATCCCTGCTCTCCTCTGCTCACAGCAGCAGAGAACAGCTCACTGCTCTCACCCATTTCCAGCTCTTGCTCAGCAGAGCTGGAGGGGAGACCACACACCACTTCAAACTGTATGCACTCAGAACCTACAGAAATGTTTGAGAAATTATAAGAGTAGGTCTCTCACTTGCTCTTCCCTTCCATCATTCACAGTGCAGGTTATTTTCTCGTTAGCAGCTGTGAATGGAGCTTTTACATTGTGAATGGAGCATTCCTACTCAGTCTAAGGAGCTGGGAAAAAACTTCTCAGGGTACCGCCTATTCTCAAAAAACACACATTATAACAGTAAGGTATTATTTTATTTCAAATCCCAAATGAAATAAAAATTAACCATGATATTTTCCTTGTTTAAACATAGTGGTGTAATTGCATCTGGGTACCTCCTTAGCAATGAGCTGGCAGAGGATAAACCTATATTGCCTGAGACCTTTTCTCATTTTGAGCAGCCTCTTTGCAATCCAGTCACACCTATGTGAGAAACATATTTCTGTATTTATCCACCACTAATCCATAATTCTTTATGAACTGAACTATCATTAAATTTAGTCATCCCTGTTACCATGTGGATAAAAGAAAGACTTGTTCCATGCGTGTGCATAAAGCTAATATTTATTTACTCACATCACGTACTGAACTATTTAATATTTGTCAGCTAACAGAAAAGTTGTCAACACGCCATTCAAGTGAATGCTGTGGTGTACCCTACTCTTTCAAAGATTACTTATAAGGCAGGGTATTTGCATGAATGCAAATTACAAAATGTTTGGCATACATTGATCCAACACAGATATAATTAAACCCCTCCCCTCTCTCCTGGCACTGACATTTTTCAGTGTAAGATTTCCTTCTGACACAACCAACAGCCATTAAACCTGGCACTGTGTTGCTCTGGAAGATTATGGAGATTGATCTATTTTGTCCACCCCAAGGGAAACCAGAAGTCCATGTGAGCATCTTAACTACCTCTGGGCTCCAAAACCTGCTTCCACACGGAGTCATCACTTGAAATCTAAAGTCAAAATATAAACTTTATTGCTCAGATAACGTTGTGCCAGTGCTCATGGCCACCTCCCTGGTCACCCACAAAGTGTGCTTCAGTATACAACACTTAGAGGTTTACTGCTGCTAGCACTTCAACACAAGGAATCAGTTTAATTTAGGCTACAGAAGGTTCCATCTACTTCCCCCTGACATCTACTTTATGTGAATGAAATCCCCACCAATCTTCCAAACTGCTCATGCCTCGTCAAGAAGAGCAAATTCAAGTCAAGTCAACTGCTTGCACGTACCAGAGCACTCCACTATCTTTTGCAAATTTACACAGATACCACCAATGCCTATTAGACAGTCACCTCACCACACATGGATGGGCAGAACTCACACACCTTGCTTCCACCTGCGCAAGCCCTATCCCCTGCAGAGGGTCAGCAGCACTTCCACGCTACACTTGAGAACGTGGTAGCCATGTGGAGAAATTTGCTTTTCTGTAACTAAAACCCAACACACACAATAACTATCAAGGCTGCTGTGCAGACGGACACCCCTTACATTTATAGAGCTTCCCCTCCTAACAGCCCTCTCCGTGGCAGGGGGTGTGGACTATATGATCTTGAAAGATCCCTTCTAACCCAAATAACTATGATTTCCCTCAGGAAAGGCAATAAGGCGAGAGAAAACAGAGGGTCTGATAAAAGCCATAAAGAAGGTACCATAATTCCAAGAATATCACACAAACCAACAGATGAAACAGTCAACAGGTACATCCCCATCCATGTTTTATCTGCTGCTTTGCAGTGTTGTTTCCTGCCCCCTCAAGACCCTTTCATCCTGTGATACGTTCATGATGGCCCTATTCTTAGACACTGGGCTCAAAACCTTACTGCTTTGTATGGACTGAATTGATCCTTGTAAAGAATTCTTTGAAAACTACTATTAGGATGATGTATGGCCTAATTTTGGTTGCTATAGCATTTAGAGTCAGACTTACGACTCGGGAAACAATCTCCCACTCACTTGAAATGCAGGGAAAGGTTTTGGTGCTGTAAGAGAAGGCTTTCTGGCTGAAAAGTCATATTTTAAAGTTTACAGCTCCTGCTTCTGGCTCAGCACTGCTACAGCAGCAAGGAGAGGAGAGGCAGCCTGGCAGGGCTGCACAGAGCTCTGACTGAGGCCACTCCAGATCACTGGTGTAGCTGCTTCACTGGAGGAATCCAGCAGCAGTTTATTACCCTAAATAGCAGGCTACCATTCAAGTTCTTCCGCGGTTTTAAAAGCAGCATGTTTTCATTAAGATAGAAATTTCTATGAGGAATCCAGTGCATTTTAACACAGGCAGTGAGATCTGATGCAAGAACACCATGCTGGCTTTTATGGCTGGCAATAGTCACTGCTGCTATCAGCCCTTTGTGTTGCCTTCCATCAAGTTTAATGTGCATAACCTTGGTGGCAGCACCTCATCTCACACTCTCTGGCCTTGGGGCCGTATAAACAAATAAATCAAACTAAAGCCAAATCCCAAAGCAAGACAGGAGAACCTCCTTTTCTCTCTTCTCTATATATATCTGTTCATATGACAGAGCTCCTCTAAGCACTATTGTATATACACATCATACTCTATATGGAAAGCCATACTCATTTTACAAATGACTAAAGGATGGTTGAATTTCAAACCTTCCTCTAGTTCTGAATGCTTCAGCTTATATATTTCAGCAGGATTTTACAAATGCTAAGCACCAGTTACAGAAGCAGCTTATACTTGTACCTACCTTCACCACTGGTCAAACAGACCTTTAGAAGTCACGAACTGGGCCCTCCAGAATTAGGAAATGGCTTTCAAATGAGATTTTCAAGGCAAGCAAAATGTCCTATTATTAATAATGTACCTTGGACAAATCCAACCAAGCACATCAGACTAACCCAACCATTGCTTAAGTATGTGTCTAACTCTTACACACAATCACGGCTCCTCAAAGGGAGAATGCACATGCAAAAGCCATTTAGTTCAGCTTCACTACCTTTCAGGTAACTTTTTCAGCTGAGGAAAAGAATCTTTTTAAAGAACATACCTATATATGACAGATACTGAACTAGGTAACGTGCTTCTGCAGATTTTCACCATCCTGAAGCACAAGGTGCCTGTGGCTTACACAGTGCGTATGGTTGATGAATTTTAGCTAAATTAATCTCTGGCACTGTTTTCCCTACCAGCAATTTTAGCAGAGCCCCTTCCCATTACTACATTAAAAAGTCACTTCCTGACTCCAAAGCAGATGCCTGGATATCCCACAGGGAATAAAAATGTCCTACTCAGTGTGGTCCCAGTGAACTTCTAATTTCCTGTCACTGACACTGTCTCTTGTCACTAAACCTTAAAGAAGTGAAAGTCTGAGTTTATATGTACAACACAACCTGCTCCCCAAGAGACTCACACCCTTGTTCAGCTGACACTAGAATCTTTGATCTGGTCAACCATAGCACATACATGATCTCAAAGTGTCACCTTTTGTAACTTTACTTTTTTTACACTCTCTCCCTCCCTCCTCCTCAAGTGCCAGCCTCTTCTGCTTCAAGAAAATCATCACTTGCATAAGTGTTTCACAGGCAGCTGGTGCAACCTCACAGTGCTCCCAATGCCAGCAGTACTGGCAGTGGTGACAGCACTGCATTGAAAATTCCTGAACTCTGGCACAAACCCACATCTGCACTAAGCACCCAAACACACACAATACAGGATATGTTCTTTCCTATCATTGAGAAGACCCTTAAAGAAAAAATTATGTTCTTGTAAAATTAGTACAAGTTCCCTTGGGCTTTTGGTTTTGGGTGCCTTGGGTTTTGGGAATTTTTTAATTATTATTATTATTTTGGGGGGAAGGGGAGGGGAGGCATACTGTTCATGAATTATTTTTTGTCTTAAGAAACAACAAAAAGGTAATTTTGTGATTTTCAGCGAACTCTTTACGTCTTTCCTTCAGAAATCCACAACTCATTATCCAGAAGAATCTGTACTGACAGACTGGATGCTAAAAGACTTTAGCCTTAAAGAGATTTTTATTTACTTTTTTTCTTTCTTGTTTTGCTTCAAAAGTTTTCCCAGTGGCTCTAATCTGTAATAGACTATTAAGCTGTATCTCCTGTAGCTCTGTTAGTCACAGTTACTGATAAGATTTGATCCCTACTGTTCCTAAAAGGCAAGCAACAGGCTTCACCAGGGCATACATGACCTTTCCAAAGCTGTGGCCTGGTAGGAATTGCGTTGACTGCTCTGACCTGTCAGTGAACAAGCGCTGCAAAGCCAGCAGGAGCACAAGTTCTGATGCCTGTAGTTAAATAACAGCACCTCAGGAAAGCACATTTATGAAATATCTGAAGGGCTGAAAGGTCAGTCTCACTGAATCTCTCCTTTCTCAGGAGCAAGAACTCCCATTTCCCAGCCGCGCCTCTGGCCAGGGCAGGTTGTCCCGCAGCAGCCCGGATCTGAAGGTGTCCAGGCCACTTTAGAAAACAAAGTATTTTCATAGATATGAGCTTTTGTTATACTTGCAGCAACACTAAACTTCTGGTAGAAATTAATAAAACCCAAGGGTTGGAACTTCTTGGAACCAGCAGCGAGTAAGGCCCACACACCTTTCCACAGGGTTTGCAAGAGGTCTCCAGGTCTCCTTTCTAGGGCCAAGGGTGCCCAAACACCACCCATAGCAATTAAAGCTTTTATCCCCTCAAGCATCTCACACCTAGAGTTTGCAAACCTTCCGAAAACTAGCACGACATGCTGGGAATCAAAGCATTCTTCTGAAGGTTTAACCAAGGTGGCTCTGTAGGATCCCAGAACTCCCTTCACATCTCGCAGCCCCATCCCGAATCCAACAGCCCCACCTGCCTAAGTCACTTTTCTGCACACTGTGCTGCTAACTCCTGCCAGGCCTCACCAGCTCCAGGATGGATCCATGGCTGGTCCATGCCTCAAGCAACACTTTGTTGAGCAAAATCTGACCTTCGGGAAAAAAGTAAGAAAGCCGCTCCCTCCCCAGCTGAGGTCATCTCTTGTGCCTTAATGCACACAGCAGGTAGGTGAGCACAGGAGGAAAAAAAAAAAGCTGTTGTATGTTTCTGAGACATCAGACACTGAACATCCTTACAGTCATCTACACACAGAAACCCCTGTTCTTGAGCAGAGTTTTATCTTACCTTTCCTGCCTGCCTGGTTCAACAACTCTCCACACACTCCAGTGGCCATGGCGTGAGTCCTCCTGCCTTTGCCTCTTGCTTCATGTTTTCTCCTATTTTTCATGCCACTCTTCTGCTGTTTTGAGGTGCCTCTGTAGCTGTTCAAATGACAGATGAAAATAAAATTGATACAATGTCTCTGTTTATACACATTCTGTTCTTTGGATACTTCAACTTACTTGAAGAAAAGGCACATTTAGTGCTTCCTGTACTTAGTCCAAGTGAAGGAAGTTAGTGTGGATATCAGCCTCTAAGTCTGATGTGATGCTTTCTAAACTGTAGCCATCCATCAGCGTAACAACAGGCACATCCAAGACCTAAACTATATTTTTTCCATGAGCTGTTTTGTTGTCAGCTTAAAGAGAAAGCGTCTCTGAAGTAGATCTTTTACTACAAGCAACATGAGCTTGAAGTAACTCAAATCGAATGTTTTACTTTTTTTTTTATTATTTCCCCAAATCTGCCATCTCTTGACACCTTCCCTCCCTTGTTTAAAAGCTTTTCTAATCCGGAATGGCATGAGAAACTGAATGCTGTAAAGTGTATACAGTGAAGTCTGACTGGGTAATTTGGCAATAGCCTTACAATAACTGTTTTTCCAAACCCATTAGTATACTTTCTCAATGTCCCTCTTAGTATATAAAAAATAAAGTAAAGCTTAAACTGTACAACTCCTATAAAACCCTAAAGCAGGCAATGTACTCCTTGACATAACCACACATTTTAAAAATGGGATTTTTATCACAGTATTTCATTTCCAGTCAATCGAGGTCTGCATTCATAGATCATTTTGCACATGCATTACTCAGAGACTGCTTTTTCTATCTCTAGTCTGGTAAATATTTTTGCCTTGTGCAAAGGATATATGGGCAACACAGCCAAGATGAATTCTTGCATTAGTCCTGCAGCCGAGATGACAGTGACATACAGCGAGATATTAGAGCACTATGGTATCAGAAATGTACAGTAAGCCTGAGTAAAGAATGTAGCCTAGAGTTTTATAGCCCCAGTGCCAGGAAAACAAAGATAAAAGGTACACTTCCACTGTAACACACAGTCAAGTTTAGCCATTCAGACTAATATACCACATCAATTAAATTTAACCTATCGATTCATCATTTTCCTGGAGCTGGCCCAGGTGCCTTCAAGTGACAGCTTGGCCTATTTCATGCAGAGCACTGGAGATCAATAAGGAGGTGGTACAAGGGACTAGATGGTGCCTCTGTGTCTAGCTAAAGAAAAAAAACTGGGTAACAGAGTTATTAAACTGTTTTACTGCTTCTAAAAGGGCATAAGTATTATATTATGCAATCCAGCAGTAGAGTGGAAGGGTTTGGCTTCTGAAAGTGCTAAAAGGCTGCTGGTTTTTTCTGACGGGCAGCAGGATATGGCTCCCGGCACGTTCCCAGTTACTGTGACAGGCTGGTGTCAGTTTTATGGTCAAACCAGAGGCAGCTCCAGAGCAGGGCATAACCTCAGCCTCTTATGAGCAAAGAACATTTTGCTTTTTCTGTACTGATGGTAAATCTTCATTTCTCTTTACAGGCATTAATACAGACTCTGTGAAATCAGGAATATTTAGAGTTCAGGTTAAGCTATTCTTTTTCCATCTCGGCAGGGTTGCACAGACAGCATTTACACCTCCAGCCTTATCAGTATTCAAAGCCACAACAGTTTAGCTAACAGTACTAAGATTTTTAAACAGCTAATGAATTCTGTACATGGCCAGAACTACTTTAATTCAAATTTGCCTTATATTGAGTTCTCTCAACTCAGCAAAGAAGGCAGTTTAATGTGCAATTAAGGCTCTCTCCACAAGTTGTTTTACCTGCTATGTAAGTTGTTAGCATCGCATCAAAAATCATAAATAAGAAGAACTAACACAACGGAGACTCAGTCTAAGGTGATGAAGAAGTAGAACATTTATGAAAAGTATAGACTGCATCCAAGCCTCAGAGTCACCTTGAGGACTGTGGAAGCACCAAACAGCACAATTAACATCATATTAGTCAATTTGCTAGAATGATAAAGAGGATCAAGACATAGAGTTTTAGCAGAGAGACTATTGAAATCCCTCATTAGTGACTTGTACTGTCCTGTTCTTATTTGTAACTTTATATGAGGTGTCACAGCTGCATATATAAATAACAAAGAAACAGTCTTGTGATGGTAAGTAATCCATACAAATTCTATCAGAGTAATAAACTCTCTCAGAATTTTATCCTCAGGGCTCCAGATAACCTCATCCAGCGAGTAATTCAATAACTCCATCAGTCAAGACCCAGAAAGGGGGGTGGTAACTGGGTTTGAAAGTAATGCTAATGAAAGTCTACAGATGCAGCTTCTCAAATGGAATTAATTTGATGAGAATGGAACACAGAGAATCATTTCAGGCTCAATTTTTTGACATCTTTCAGAGTTAAAATACTTCCAAATTGATATGCTTGAAACCCTAGCAACTGCCTCGATTTTCTAATGTAATTTCTATCTTTGTGGATAGAACCCTGGAAGACAAAAATTTATTGGCACATGGCAGTATTATTTAATCTAACTTGGTCTGCAGGCTCAAAACACTTAATCTAAATTCCTATGGAATTAACCATATTTAGTATTGCTATGAGTGAAGTTTAATAACCTGAAATTAAAGCTGGGACAGCTGGAGGAGGGAGACATGAGAATGAGCTACTCTTTTTTTGCTTTCAAACACTTGAAAGTTCTTAACTTTTTACACAGTGAAGGACCTTCAGGCATAGCAGGTATCATAGTTTGGTGGGTGCTCTACAAAACACAGTGAAGTAAAAAATGAATACTGTTCTTCCTTCCAAAAAACATTCAATTAAAACATGAACAAATAAAAAAAAAAAAAAAGACCAGACTGAGGCATGAAAAACCAGAACTGTTTTATGAAAGCTTAGTGGTTTAATGCAAAGTGGCTCACATTTTTTCCAGCAGAAATATTTTGAGGCATTTTAATCATGATGGTGTGATGGGCTTGTGTGGAAGTAGCTACATGGAAAATTTTCCAAGAGGTGTCTCACAGTAATGGAAGAGGGACTGGAGGGAAAGGTTGAACTGAAGCAAGGATCTCTTAGAAGAGCATGAGACCTGTGTAGAATGAGGAATCCAGCGTTTGATGGAAGTGAGGAAACAAAGTCAAGGAAGAGCTGAATCTTCTGGAAAGAACATTTCTCACTTGCCTATACAGAAAACTCAGGTTTCTAAACTGAGAGGGTCTGAATCTCCACATCAACTAATGCTGCCAAACACAACCACAATAAAAAGCACCATCCTATTTAGGTTTCTTATTGATCGGTGTTCTACTGTGAATGGGATTATTTTCTTCCTTGACCTCAGTTCAGGGAATAATTTAGAAGCTTTTCAAAATCTGCTTTATTATTATTCAGAAGCAGATTTGAATTTATTGAACAAGAACTGTTTTTGCAAATGCTTCTTCTCTGGAATTTTTTTCCATCCGTTTGCTTTTCTGTTCTCTCCCTCCTGTCCCAAGGTGGGTGTGAAACTTGGGCTGCCTGTGTGGCTTTTAAGTGTTAAACAAAACACATCAGCTTGCCATGTATGGCTCAGCAGAAAGTCAATATCCAATCCAGGAACAATCAAGTACCCAAGCACAGAGGCTATAGCAAAAGGCTGTAAAAAGTGTAGTAACAATGCCTGAAAGTGGTTTCAGTAAAGCCTCTCTTGTAAACCTGTAGCTGAAATCAACTTTATCTAAGAAATTACGAAGGCCTTGATCAGCCTGAACTAAATTTTGGTATTACTAACCCAATATGTGGCTAAGTGTAATTTTGAGCCATGCAGTGCACATGTACCTTCTACCAAGTTTACTGAAATTCTAGCAATAAAGATTTTGTGTAACTTTTGCAATTTGAAATTTTTGATGTGCTAAGAATTTTAGCTAATCTGCCTCTCGATGTCTTTATTGCTTCTATGAATGCAAATAGTGAGAAAAATATTGGGTTTTAGCAGCACAGCTTTAAAAAATCTTTACCTAATAAATAAACTGATTTCATGTGTGTCACTGAACATGCACTGGATGACAAATGGTTTTTATCACTACCAATCTCAAGAACTGTGTTAATGAAGAAATGTCTCAGTGAAGAACAATGCACACTATAAATGACCTTTTTTTTCCCCCAGAATGACTAAGAAATAATATAGTTAGCCCACCAAAGATTTTAACCTTCATCTTATGAAAGTAGAAATGCTTTATTCCTTGTGAAAAATCCACAGAAACAAAATGACTAAAAATTCCACAGACTTAGAAAATAATTTGCATAAAAATAGTCCAGAGAAATGCTGCAGAATTTCACCCTTAAATAAATAATCTTGAGAAACATTTCTAGATCTGGGAATTGGGTTGTCACTGTCAATGCTTACAATGCTGAGATGCAGAATGGACAGGAAACTGGTTCTGTGCTTACCCAGGTCTTGCTCCTGAAGGCTACAAACACCTGTGTGCTCAGGTACAATGCTGAGGTACAAGGAGGTGATTTAATTTCTACTGAACTGCGTTTTGTTTCTTCAAAGGAAATGGCCAGACTAATTCTACCGTGATTTATCCAATAATCCAGATGTCTTAGAACACTTTCTCGGTCACCCGGGGCTCCTGGCAAAATGGCAAGGAGAAGAAAAGAAGGAACTCACAAAACAAAAATCACTGGGAAGAACTAGGATTTCCTGTAGGGTCTGCAAAAGATTTTGTAACAGACTAGCACCTAGCAAGGTAATGATTTCCAATACATTCAACTGAAGGGCCGAAGCCTGTGATGACTTACAAGCATTCTCACTCACTAGAGCTGAAGCTCTGCTGAAGTCAGCACAACCAAGTCACACCATGAAACAAAAGTGCTTATGAGCTGGTAGAATTAAAGGCTTAGGAGATCAAATGGAAAGTTATTCAAATGCTAAAATCGTGCGTACCTGGTATGGGTAGGTAGGTCAGTGCACATGACTGGTTTTTGGTTTTTTAATAAGAAAACAAGTCTTGACATTACAATGCCAAGATCCAATAAAAGGGACAAAGAGACTAATTGGGGGAAACAGGAGTGGGAGGTGAAAACAGGACTTTCACCTGAAATGCAGTCAGAGTTGCAAGCATTCAGTTTTCCACTCAAAATTTAGAAAATAACTCAGCCTCAAATCTTTGAGGGTTAATTACATAACCTAGAAAAGGACTCCACAACAGCTAGCATTACACTTGCTTTCTGAGAGCACTGCCTTAATTTACAGCCTCCACAATAACAAACAGATGTAAAGGTTAGGATCTACAGTCTTTCAAGCTACACGTTGAAACTTTGTTCATTTTTAGGAGGTGCCTTTATTTCCTTTTCCTACCACTTATTCCGTGGCTGTCCCATTGTTCGCAGAAAAGTTAGCTGTATATTTTAGATTGATCACTGGCTTATCCGCCCCAGATTTGCTTTACAGAACCTACCCCGTAAGTTCTGAGTGCAGTGATCTATAAGGGGAGCCAGGCAGAGCAGGAGACACAACTCATCAAGTGAGTTGGGTGGCTGATAGATCTGACAGCTCTCCTGGTCGGCTGACTGCCACCCCTAATGGAAGTGTGTCACCCAGACTGACTGATGGGCAAACATGATCATGGCAACAACTCCTTTAAATAAACATTTAAAAAGATTACTGAACAAACTGAGAAATCCTCACCTGCCCATCATCATCCCCAGTGCTACAAAATATCTTTTTACATGATAATATTAACATAAACATTCTCTTGAAGACTTTGGAAGCCCAAGATAATTGTGGGGAGCACTGAAGGCCTCATTAAAATTGCAACTAGTTGTGAAGAAAGCTTCATTAATGTGAGCTAGACTGTGAGTCAGCAATGCTGGCATTGCTGCTAACACCATGAGGTGGTCTCTGTTCAGGAGTCTTACGTGTTGGAACAAACAGCACTAGCAGAACACTGAGTAGAGTGTAAACATTCATTATCAGGGGAAACTGATTCTGCTCCCAACTTTCTGGGCTTTAAATCTCATTATTTGTGGCATTTGGACAAAAACACTGAAAAAAAAAAAGTTTCTGAAGTGATGGGTATTGTGTAAACTACAGAGTAGAAACATTTTAGACAAGGAAATTCACATCAAGGAAACACCAGTTCCTCATGTTTTCAGAATACGTAAATATTCTACACTGAGAAAAACATTTAAGTGTTCGTAATTGCGATAGGTATTTATACCCTGAGTGCTTAGCTGGTTCAGGAACAGACATGTCAGCAGACACGCCTGTTCGAAAGTAATTTCCAAAAATTACCAAGAACAGTAGTTATCATGGAAACAACATTATTTGACAACGGCTATCATGGAAACACCTTTCAGCCCCAAATAAAGCCGCATCAAAAAAAAAAAAAAACCCGAAACAATTTAAGCATCTTAAATCAGGGCTTACAAGCAGTCACAGTCCAAATTATTGTGATTATCTGTCCCGGAATTACACAGCCATCTTGCACACAAGCACGACCATTCTGGAACTCATGATTTTTCAAAGCCAAATTTCTGTCTCAGCAGCAGAATTTAATCTCTCGTATTTATGGTCCTCACAATTCTCCAAACAATTAGGTTGCAGTGGAAAGAGGGAGGCATCAACAAGAGGTTGATGTCTCTTCCCACACAACAGTATATCGGGCACTCCTCCTTTCTCGCACACTGGTGTCAGGCTGGCACTGCAAGGTCATGCTGATTTGTAGCACCAGGGGATTGCAGAAGCCTCAGGCAATTGTCAGAAGCTTTGACTTCCTACTAGAGCTCACTGAATTGTTTCCAAATTTACAACAATGGCAAACAGGTGCCGAATAATCTCAGTGCTCACAGCCCAGAAAGGTAGAGGGCAGTGAATTAAATTTAGAAGAGATGCAAAGTTTGTGTCTTGCCAGGTGAGATGTTCCCACCACATACACGGGTTGATTTACTCTCTAGTGACCAAGTTCCATCTTTTCAGTAGCCCATCATTCCAGAGACCATAAGAAAGATGACACCTTTTAAAGAACAGGTTAATTGTAAACTTAGATAGCAGGTGACAGAATACTGATGTTATATATCAAGATTCTCCCAAAAACTTACTTAGAAGAAAAGAAAGGATATTTCTGAAACTTTAGTCAGCAATTATTATATGGATGCAATAGGCAAAGCTGAGGTGCCGTACAACAGCCAGCCAGAACAGCACAGTGAGGACGGCACCCCCACAGTCCTGAGTGCTTTTAGACAGCATTAACTGACCTCAGTGGCACCAACAAATTAGACACAGAGCTCAGGAACTGCACACAGCACTCCATATGCACACTGTGAACAGCACTGGGACACACTAACCTGGTGTAAACACGCCTTAGAAGGGCAAGAGCTGTCTGCAAAACTAAGAAGGAAAAAACCAAACCGTATTTTTTCCTCAGTTTATTTCAATTAGGCAAGTAAACCCTTTAAATATATCTGGTGATGAGCACATCCCTATCAGACAAAATAATTTGACGGAGAACTTCAGGAGTTTGTGAACAGAAGATTGGAATTTTTTGCAGGAACTAAGATGGCTTTGGGCACTTCTGCATTCACAAAGAAGCATATTTAAAGAGAGCAAAGGTCACATCCAGCAAATGAAAGTATCCATAAATGATACAATGAATCCAAATGAGAAAGCCACAGAAAACCCCTGCATAAAAGAGAAGAGTTCCGTTTGAAAGGACAACCTGTCAAAAAAGGTGCTGGCCTCCTAAACATGCTAGAGGGACATTTGTCTTCAAGATTATTGAACAAAAAAAAAAGGAACCAAAAAGAGGAGAAGAGACTGCTATGTTAGAACATTCAGGAACAACGTGGGAACAGGTACTAGCTACTCACAGGGAGGAGGAAGGCGGGTCTGTATGAAGGAATGACACACTCGATTTAACAACCACGGCAGAGCCATAGAGACAGGCAAGGAGCCAGGTACGATAAAGAAGACAGATGGAAAACTTCCAAGGTCTAGTGACCATGGCAGTATTAGCTATAAAATTTTCTTGAGGTTATTATTTCAGAAAAAGCAAATCAAATGTGTTAGGACTTTTTTAAAAAAAAACAACTTGCACTTGAGTACAGATGACAGAAAACTGATTGGAATCAATTATTTTCTACAGCAGTTGGGAATGGAACAACAGAAAGAGCATTTAACTCATGGCTGAAGACTAAGAGCTATGATCAGCCCACAAACAACACCTGAGTAATTTTAGATCAGTTGAATCACACAAACCTTAATCAGAATTCATGCTGAAATTACTGCGAGTTGAGTTTTGTTGCTGCCTCAGTAAACACCTCAAGCATCATAAAACTTGTGAAAATCACTAGTGAATAAAGGAATGTATAAATAAATATTTGTCATAAAGGATCAAAATTCTTAACAAGCATTTAGCCTTTGGATGGGTGAGGCCAGCATCAGACAAGATAGGACTGTAGAGAAGAAAGGCACAATTAAACTGTAGAGCATTTGTGGGCAGTACTAGCTCTTTCCTTCCAAGAGGTCTTGTGAACAGAAGCCTGGTCTCATCTTGATTCTTTGGGCCTGGTTCACACCACCACCATCCTCTTTTACTGTGATCAGGTAGATACAAGGACCTCATCTGAAAGCAGCCTTATTAAGGACCTCTCCCCCATGCAATTTACCCAGCTACATTCTCAGATTTGAGATATAATATTTAACGTTTCACCCACACATAATATCTGTGAAAAGACATTAAAAAAACATAATAGAAGTCAAAACTCTTGTTTTTATGGCAGCACTGATGACAATAATAGAAATCTACAAATAACTGTAATGCTGTTCTTCTCCAAAAGCCCACTTGCTGGTTTTTGTGTTATCAAGGACAAACAAATAAGGGAAAGCAGGAGGAATCGAGTTCCTAAGCAACGCTGTATTTCTGTACCCCACTCAGACTTTGGCTCTAGCAGAGGATTATCTTGCTCCAGGCTCTGAAATAGGATATGAAAGACCTGTAGTACTGTCTGAGAAGCACAGTCCAGCTTCCAGTGGCGCCTTATTAACTCACAGTCTTCTTGGATTGCTATTACTCTCTCCTGTATGATGAAAACAATTGCTTTTCCTTTTTTTCAAGCCATTGTATTTCTTACCCACCTACCCAACAGAGCTATTGGGGCAGAGCTCAGACCTTTCTGTGGCTGTACAATGCCAGGCAAAAGGAAGCCCTGAATTCAGAGGGAGGATCTCTGATGCGACGGCAATACAAAACATAACAGCAGCAAACAGCCTGGACACAAACCCAAGTTTTCCTCCTGCCAGTAGCTACAGTTGGTGTTCATTCCTCTGAAATGCTCTTAAGCTGCAGCAAATAGAATTTCTTCTGCAAGCAGAGTCAAGCTAAATTGTAGCACTGCCACTGACCAAGAGCACAGACAGGGCCACAGCGTGAGGACTCACCATGTGCACGGGAGAATCACCTAATCCTTCCTAGTTTATAAACTCTGGTATAAGCTGATGCACATTGTACACGATACTGTTGCAGGACTTTCCATGGAAATAAGAATCACATTGTCGTAGGTGCCACTGCAGCATTTCTTGCCCCAGCCACAAAGCAGTGGCATATGCCACCAAAACATCACTGTCACAGGACAATGAACCCAACAGTAAGTTATTTCTCGCTAGCACACACAAACACACACAAAAGGCATCCTCTAATTGCATAAAGCTCCATGAGCAATTTTTGCAGAAGGATTATTCTGTTATCATGCAGTTGCCCAGTGGTAATATTTGTCCATCTGTTACAGAGCACATTTCCATATCCAAAGGAACATTGCCACGTGCTGGAAGGGACGCAGGATTCTTGCCTTGCAAATCAGCCCATTGATCATGATAAAAAATGGCTAAATGCCAATAGTTCATGTATTGAGACATCTCGAGGACTCACAGATGAACAGCTATTTAAGTAATAAAAAACCCCTACTTCAAGTCATATTTAGAGCTGAGTATCACCAGACTAACAACTTTTTCAGCAATATAACATTCCTTATAAGTAAGTAATATGCAATGTAAATTTCTGTGTGCTGAAGCATAAAACCATAACTGTACAAATATGACTACATATAAAAATAGACCATTTGACCTCAGGACAGTTACTTCACTCAGAGGACTATTGCTGTTTAGGAAGGGTTTATTTCTTCTGGCCTCATCTCTTCTAATGATGGTCTGCTATAATCACAGAATGGATTTGGGATTGATTTGAATGATGTCTTTTGCTCCTAGGACTCATATTTATTTCTAAGTATCAATGCACAGTCCAAGTTGTTTTACGATATGGCTTTTACCACAAAGGAAGAAGAAAATGCTCTCCAATGAAAAGTTCTCCTATACATTTTATGTTTTAATGGCAAAATGACTCATTACTAAATGGAAATTACCACCTTACTATTAATCTAGCCATTCAACAATTACAGCAATTGAACAGATGTCATTAGTGAGCCTGGATTCACCCTGCTGAAAGAACACAGACTCCCCAGCTCCCAGACAGATGAAATTTCAGTTCTCACCCTGGTTTTCAGGAATGTTATGCTCTCCTGCCTTTCCAAACTACATCAACAAAATATAGCATTCAATCAAAAATAATTAGCACCAAAGAAACAGAGGTTTAACATTTATGTAGATGACTTCAGCATAGGCAAACCACAGCACTTTCAGAGTTCACCAGTAATGACTTTAACCTGGTCTAGATGAGCCAGTCTTTCAAGTGGTTAATGCTAATTGAGATTAGATGTTAATTTAGGTCTGGGCCTTTCCTGTGAGTGGCTTGTGCCAGAATGGATATAGTGCTCTTGTGATATGCGATTACAGTCAAAAGAATTAAGGAGCAACTACCTAATTAAGTTCAGTTAATTGAATTTAAAGACATACAGCTATATGCGAACCAGCTTCCCAGCACAAAGGAGTGCAATAACATTTCATTCACAAAGCTACTGAGTCCCCACAACACAGTCACATCAACAGACACCGGTGCCACCACCCTGCATTTGCCTATCTGAGCAGCACAGACAGGTCCCTGTTCCCTGCCTTGGCACAGAACATCAGAGCAGGTCCTGCAGCTCAGAAAGCTGCTGCAAGTGAGGAAGGCGGGATGGGCAAGAAGCAATTGCAATGAGAGGTTAAAAGTATGAAAAATGCAGCAATTCCAATCACCTAATATTTGCTTACAGCAGCTCTGCAGCCCCAGTGCACACTGCAGAGCCTTGACAGAGCCCTGGATTGCTCTGCTCTCCCAGGGCACCACCTTCACGGCTGTCCCTGCACAGTCAGTGTGGGGCCAAAAAACACACTGCCATAAATAGCAGTGGTGCTGCTGCACACCTCCTGAAGTGACTTTTCTGCATGTTAAAATATCTCTGTGCAGCTGCTGCAGAGGGTTATCTGAAGCTCCTGATTCTCCATAGGAATTTTGTTTTAAACTTCTTCCTCTCTGTGCACCCAAGTCCTAAACTGAGCTCAGTGGTGCTCCTCGGGCACTGTGGGACATCAGGGATGTGCTGGATGTGCTGGGGGACTGACTCTTTAAGTGGATTAGCTTTGCTAGCAGGAGGTCTGGAGAAAGGGTTCCCCTGATACTGGAATTTGCCACCGATATGCTCAGCCTGGCTTCATTCCTGACCTGCCAACAAGGAAAATGGAGGGCTGGATGCCGAGAGCTTTTAAAATTGTATTTTTGGTCAAAATCAAGGCCACCAACCCCACTTAAATTCTCCTCCGGTCTGTCCCTGACCTCCCCACTTGCAAGCCCAAATTGTATCACCTTCTTTCTTGCACAGGAAATTAAAAGTACATAAAAATTATTGCCTATGCCAAAAGTTACACGTATTTTTAATGCACATTAAAGATACTATAAAATGTGCAAGCCTTGTAAAGAGTGGAACACTAAAATTGTAGGCAGGATCTCCACTGAATATTGATACTTTTTTATTATTATTATTTGCTACCAATTTTTTTATTATTATTAGTGCTACCAAATCTTTTTTTTCTCACTGCAGGAAGTCATGTCTCCTCTACCCTGTCAGAGGTTACAGAATGTAACTGTTCAGAGACGCCTGGCTCGTTATTTTAAATGTCACCAAATCCAAACCACAGCATTAGAGGAGTCATTAGTTATATTCTATTAGTTAGAACTGTTGATGAGAGAGCAAATGCTCTCCCATCAACAGTTCTCTTCTATTTTGCTCTTAATTTGTTAAGTTCTAAACTCACAGATGGCTGCCATAAGTTTAACTTACAGAGTGAGCAACGCAGAAAAAAATTTACAGTAATGAACAATGTTTTTAACGAGTCACACTTAAAGGAGATCGATAATATCTAATTTTTGAAAGAATGCAGGAAATCCCTCTCGCCTGTCACATTCACATATTCACAAATGTTCATGGCAACCTCAGCTTATTTGGATAAACTGAAAACATAAAATTGATAATTTAAATTACTAAAGCATATTCACTTTTGCTTTTACCCATTTTAAATAAGCATATTTGGCAATAATTTCTTGTGCAGAGTACAATAAAAAAGCAGTAGATTTCACAAGTTAGTGTAAGTTGAATTTAAGCTAATACAGTAAAGCTAATATATATAGCTAAGGCAGTAAAGCTGCAGTGTAAACCCCTACAATGTTTTACACAAGTAGATTGTTTCAATACATTTTTAGTTACTTAATAAGAGGTTAACAAAACAACACTGAGTCCAATTTCTATTTATCTAAACACTAATTCAGCTTTTACCTTAGTAGAATTAAACCAGCATAAAAAACAATTTAAGATTAAAAATTCAGGTCACTCTGTAGCAATTTTCTCATGCAAAAATGATACAAGAAAGGAAACCACCACATTAAAGCTAAACAATCAACATATATAAATATAGGTCTGGAACCAAACATTTGGATTTCACAAAATGAACGTATCATGATGAAGAAACAAGTGCAGGGATCTTGGCTTAGAAATAACTAGAAGTAAATGATTTTCCAAACAAAAAATAGTCATAGATTTTCTTTACAGCATATACTAGAGGTATAAAAAAACCCCTTATCGAGGTAGAGAAACAACAGGGATATTTCTAGAAATACTGATTTTCCCTCCCATTTTCCAGGCTTATAAATTTTCCACAATCATTAACTTTTACTTAGCCAAGCAGTGTCCATTATTTAAACACACTCCATGTTATACCAACAGCACCTGAATGCTAAATAATAGAGGCCACTGCAACACTTCCCTGCAGACAAGGAGATGTCTTCATTTACAGAAGGATTAAAAAAGGAGCAGAGAATCCGACCACACAGAGGAGAAACTAAATTCACCTAATACGTTATCTAATGAGAGGAGGGAACAGGAAGAACTATGAGCAACCTAAAAATGTGGCCTCATTGGAAACCAGTCCATCATGCTGATTCCATTAAAAATGGAATGCCAATAAAAATGGCAATGATGGTCTCTAATAAAACCTCCAATAGAAGAATCATGGGTCTGGCTGGGTGTGAAATTTTAGCATGGGTGCCAAATATTGGGCTGAATATCTTTTGTTTTCACAGGACCAAGCACTTCTCCCCCTTGCTTTCAGTAAATACAAGGGTAATACCTGAAGCAGTACGATTGCTCGTACTGTACCCCAGTGATTCGAAAATATCCTCCTGGGAGGGGTGATAAGGTTGTAGTTCTGCATTTCAGCTCTCTCCCTTCAATTAAGGTTTTTAATGTCACCAAAATACGTTGTATGTAAATGCAAATCAAGGATTTGTTACTGAGCTGCTTTTGGTATTTAGAAACTTCTGAGAGAATAGGCAATAGGGCTCGTGGTTTATTGCTGTTTTAAGCCTATTGTAATCTACAAAATATGATCAGTTATTGTGGCAACTCCAAGTATTTAAAACAAAATCCATTTTTCTTTGTCAACCACTTTATGTGATATGAGGAGATGTTAGACACACAGACTGAGTCATTTTCTCATCAGCTCAGCCAAGCATATACGTCTTTCCCCATTCACTCCTTGAATTTGTTATGAAAAGATACATATTTTGAAGCAAACTATTTTCTCTGCATATTAAAAACAAAAAGAAGTCGGAGGCAGAGAAAGGGAGAAAGGGAACAGCTGAAATTAATCTGAATCCTAGAATATATTTAAAAAGAAGAACAATGTATATTTCAACTGGGAGATAAGCCAGGCTTTGCTTATCAAAAAGACAGTCCTTGGATGCCACAGTTTGCGTGTGGTTTGAAGATAAAGAAACAATGCTGCTTTCTTCTGTTCTCTAATCCTTCAAACGTGCAGCTTTAAAATATCCCGTAAATTAAGTACGGATTTATGATCAGAAATCAGGTACATTTTTTTTTAACTGCTAATTACATTCAGAGTGATGAAGAAATCAGTATATTCCAGTGTTTTCTGAAAATAAGTAGGTGAAGTCCTAGGACTACTTCTGCAGTCCTGCTCACTGGGCTCATAGTCAGCATTACTGTATCTAACACAGCTCTGCAAAACTTTATCCAAGGGGGCTTGCTGCATTTTGTTAATTTAAAATGGATATAGTTTAAATCTAAAAAACTGCAAGAAACTGAGATAATAAATCAGGAGTTACATCTGTAACATTCAAAGACAGAGAAACCAGGAGTGTCTCAAAAAAGCAAAAAACTGAAATTACCATTACCAGATTACCAGCCTCTTCAACACCGAGTAACTCTCAAATACGTGGCTAAGCCCACTGAAGCCACAAAACAGGTGCTTGCTTGATGAGTACTACACACCTTTAGCCAAACTGATTTATGGGAACAGAGCTCACTCGTTTGACCACAAAAAGCCTGGGATGAGACTAAGAGTTTTTCCACTGAGCCAACGTCCAGATTTTCACCCTGGAAAATGCAGCACAGGTCTCTCAACCTCGGTAATACACCCACATGAGCCCTGCACAGGCACAGCTCTGCCTGGGGAAACAGATGGGAGAGTCCAACCCTTCCTTTCCAAACTGGAACAGGACAGCTTGGCTGAGTCTTGACCAACCTTGAGCTCCACCCGCGCCCTGCAAACTGCTGCAGGGAGAGCAAACACATCGAACTCTCCTGCGCTATAGTATTTAACCTTTGTTGTTCCACGAGGTACATCCCCATACAAAAATAATGCGATATTCCGTTCAGATGTGTTTTAGGGGAAAAATAGCTCGTTATTTTTGAACATGTGAGAAGCAATAGAGACTTCAAAGCACAAATTGCATAAGTGACAAATATTAACGTCGGCTTGAGCTGCTCTGTAATATTTTATCTGGAGATCTGCCAAGTTCTTTGTCTGAAATCCAGCTAAAGTTTGATGATCACAATTAGAGTGGGTATTTTTGTATCCAACATGCTTATTTTCAGGAATAAAAAGACAAATTGTCAAATGAATGGCTCTGTTGTTATAAAGGTGGTATTTAAACAACTGGAGAACTTAGAAGCAAATAGAAGGCAACAAGGCAATTCCACATTGCTTCAAAAGACACTTTTACAAAGCTCCATTTTCCAATTATTTCACACAACGCACTCTGCTCTGTGGGTTTGGATCTCCAGTGCCAGCCTGTGATGCAAACTCCACAGACTCCTGGGAAAAGGACTTTTTAGGCTATTTTGAGGAATACTTTTTTTAAAGTAGTCGAAGCCAGAAGGACGATTTTCACGCATGAACACAGCTCTCTGTCTGTTTATCACTGGTGTCAGGCAAACATTAGCTGCGCCCAGCATGGAACTTCCCCTTAGCTTTATTTTATAACTTCCATTGCATACTGGAAATGGGGTTCTCCAAGAAGAATATTTTTTAAAGGACTGTTGCTATGGAAGGATGAACTAGTTCATGAAAATAAGGAACAGCCTGTGGATTTCATTGTCCTCATTCCACAAAATTTAAACTACAATCTCACTTTCTATCCCATCTACTTCTCCAAGTCCTCACATTCTCTCCCCCTTTTACATGACACAGCCAATACACAGATTCCTGTCACATACAGTCCCTCAGCCACCCTGTATTTCCTTTCTTATACTCTGATTGTCTCAGTATCTCATCTTTCTAAATGATATTTTTAGATACCAGCTATCTCTAGATGCCCTATGCCCTTGGTCCTGGAGTGCTAATGACTTCCTTGTCCTTTACTCCTGTCTCCCAGTGGTAATGAAGTATAACTTTCTCACAAAACAGACTCTTTCACTAGGATAAACTTCCTTCTTCTGGTCCCAACAGGACAAAAGAGCAATGGATCAAGAAGTCAATGATGATGAACTCCCTAGAATTATGAACCCGTCTTAAGCTCTTTAAAATAAATCAAAACACTCACATTCCATTTTATTTATTAAATAGTTCCTATGGTAACTTTAAAATATATCTTTTACCTCTGCTTACAGATGTTTGCTATCTGGGCCACCAAATATTGAGAAGTATCACTTTTCACCTGTGAATGTTTTTTCCACTTGGACTGACCTAAAGGCTTCTGAGGAGATAAAAAAGAAATAACTGAATTTGCAGGAAAATGGGCTCTCTCTTTGGACCATTAGTCATACAGATACACATTCTATTAATTAAAATAAAATTGGTTTTAAGTTTTGTTTGCTGAAACACTGCTGCCACCTCCCCCACAGTCCCGCACCCATCTCTGCAATCTACAGGCACAATGGCAGATGGGTTCAGGAGCAACCTGTACAGAGCAGCTATGAGAGCATAAGATTCGCTCCAGAGACACAGAGTGAACAAGCAGCACCTGCTCTTGGAGCTCAGCCTCGCCAGGTGACTGACAGCAGCTTTAAGTCAGCTTAAACTTATCCACCATAGCTTGTATTTTCCCTATAGCTAACTTTTGGAAAGAAGATGCATACTGATCATACCTTGCCTTCATCTGCTCACATCTCAACCCTCTACCTTTTAAAACTTAACCCACTCACATCCAACACGCACAGACTCTCAGCAGCCACAGACTGCTCAGACAGTTACATGCTGTGTTACATGTCCAACCTCAGCACTTCGTGCAAAAATCCAAAATTCTGATGTATTGTGGTCAGAGGTTATTCTGGTTTGCCTCTCACTGCCCTCAGGCACCCCACAGTCTGCATCCCACACCTTAACAGTTTGCAAACCAGATGTGAACTGGAAACATAATCTCAGGCATGTTCCTGTCAGCATTGTAGCTGCAAGTGCACTTATGAATGCTTATACTGACTTCAGTGACCTGATCTGCCTGTATATTCCCTGGAAGACTTTCACCTCTTCCAGTGTGTGCACCATTATCTCTTGCCTGGAGCGCTGTGACTAAGCTCTTGCATTTTCTAGTGCTCCTTTGCTTTATGTCATGAAGACATCAACTTAACAAACAATATCAATCAGACTTGTGGTCCCAGACAGGTAAATTTCCGGCAGTATAAACACATAACAAATCATTGCATTTACACTATGGTAAGCTATTGTGTAAGGTACTTGCAGCAAAGACATTAAATGGACAGATGCTTAAATCAGTATTGACAGCAACAGCTTGAAATAGGAAAAAAAAAATAACAGAAAAGAAAATCACCCAGAGATTTAGCTTCAAATGTTCTAAAATCCTTTGATGATGGATATGAGTAAGAACAATTATCAGGGAAGCAAGTGTTTGGGGGAAAGCATTTAAATGGCAAAATAAACAGAGCTCCAGCCAAATTTAAAGCTCTCTGAGGAAAAACAAGCTAATAAGACTGCACATCACCAACTATATCCCCAGGTAAAGCAGTAATACTAATTGCTACAGATCTCATCATGCAATTATAATGCTGTTGAATAAACTGACATTACAACAAGTCCAGCTAACCTTACTCTGTCCATTCCAATAATATGAGAACCCAACTCAAACAATTCTGTACACTTGACCACAGTTCCTGTACTTAAAGCCCTTCCACAAGGAGCTGTAACTGCCCCAAGAATACTCCTTAAATCAGAATATTCATTACAAATGAGCACAATATAGAGTAACAACTGAGCAGCATCACCCAGGAAAACTAAGTTTACTCCAAGCAGTGTTACCATCCACCAACCTCACCATTCATTGACTCCATATGCAGTCATCAACTCCCAGCACTAAAAGGGTGAGTTCATTGTAAATCGTTACTCATCCAGCCTGACAAAATGCTGGCATGCTGTCTCCCTTGCTCATTCACAGAGAGCATCATGGTTAAGAGTATTTTCATTCTCTGAAGATGATGACTGCGGTCGCTGGAAGTGATGACAGCCTCCCAGGACATTATCGTTACTCAAAGCCTGCTGTGGCAAAGACAACAATTTAATTATCCAAGGAGCATTTAGGAAAATCCTTTTGTTATGCATATAAACCCTAATGAAAGAGCACTACACTGTGAGTACCCATAAATCTATTAAGTGTGATTATAGAGGTGAATTCCACATTCTTCCACAATTTTTTCCAAATTAAGAAATGAGAAGAAAAATCTGAATTTTCTTTAAATCCTCTTATTTTCTACTGTCATTTAGGCAGGTGTCATTTTCTTTATTCTGTAAACATCAAGTTTCTATCCTGTCCAATTATTGCTGTAAAAAGGCCCAGTTTTGACCTTACACCTAAATATTCCGGCAGTACACCCAGGAAAAAAATAAACTGCAAAGCATTTGAGTGCTCAGCATACTCAGCAAGGCTTGAGTGACTCATGCAAGGACATGGCTGCAGAAGGAATGTTTTTATTAATTATTTACTAATCTTCAGTGTTTCAGTGCCATGCAGAGTTAGCATAACTTTCTGAATAAATGATTCAGCTCCTCACAGTTGTACTGAAGCACAGTGCAGCTCCAAAGAGATGACAAACCTGCGACACGTAGCACATACCCATTAAAACTCTTCCCTCATTGCAGCTCTTGATATTTTAATCATGTTTCTATCCAGGGATGCACTCCTTAGCATCAGGCAATGTAAATCAGAAGAGTTCAGATATAAATACTAGAGAAATTCAGCAGTTGTTCCAGCTGTTGGCACAGGAGCACGACAGACTGAACATACCAGTGGAACAAGGAGGTCACAGCATTGCGGATGCTCTGACAGAAACACCTGCTGGCCAGCCAGGCTGGCTGGCTCAGGATCCTGCCTTGCACTGACCCGCTCCAGCAGTTTCACAGGACTGGGCAGGGCAGCCAGTCATATTTTCTCTCCTGCAGGGCAGTCCTGCCTCATGAACCACGCTGCACTGTTGCCTTGTGACCCGAGCCTGCGGAGATTTCATCATTTGCTAAACCCTGCTTTCCACACTTGATACTGTAGCCCTAAAGAGTCTTGCACGGGTATAAAAGGCCAGTTTAAAGTCCTACCAAGAACCCCAGAAGAAGAGGAAGCCATAAATTGTCAACACCTCAGAAAAAAAGCTACACAATGCAAACGAGACAAGAAGACTTTTGAGCATTTCCTTTTGCAGTTATCTGCACTGGAGCAACCTCTGAAGTTCAGGTCATGGGCAAAGCAAACCATGTCTCCCACTCACTCCCATGGCTCTGCAGATCCCAACTGCTCCCCGAGGAGCTCTGCTCAACACGTGACCAGTGTGTAGAAAACAACTGCCTTGCACCCTGTGCCGCTGAATAAAGCACCTTGATCTGCTTCCTGCACAATCAATCGCCAATTGACCTTATGTAGGCACAGTCCCGAGGCAGAGGTAAGACTTGGTTCACAATACAAATTAATCCACATGAACGGATAAGAATGTCCTACTTGAAGCAAAAGATGATGTCTTGGCCTCCTGAGACCTGAGATACTTAAGAATGTGCCCCCAAGCCTGTGGTTTCTGGTGTGCCCAAGGAGCCTCATGCTTCAGGCACTTAAGTCTCCTCAGCTCCTTTTCTGTACCTCCTTCTACACGATGCAACAGAAAACACAACAACCCAAACCAACCTCCAGCCAATCTTCACTGGCAAAGCAGAAAACGTAGATAACGGGAAAAAGAGGCAACAAAAAAAAAAAAAAAAGAACAACTTCCTAATGGATTATAAATTATAGAAAGAACATTCTTTGCTATGTAATTAATGGAAATTTACTATTTTTAAGCTTCCTGTGGGAAATTTTCCATGTCAAATCAATTTGTAGGTAGGACCCAAGAGGCAGAAAATCACAACTGCTTCAGTGTGCTTCTTCATTAGACTGTTGCTGTAGGTTTAATTTTCAGTCACGTTCGTTGGTGACTTTGATGACAGTGTTAACTCTATTTGGTCCTCAGTACTGCATTGATTTTAAAAAGCCTTTTGAGATACCCTCACTAATTATTTCAGTGGAAGTTTAATTAAATCTTGTCACACAGGAATAAGCTGCTTCTTGGAATAGCTGCTAAACATTATACAGCATGTAATTGGAGAAAAAGGAGGATGGATAATTATAGTTGGACAGACAAGCACATGCAGAAAAAGCAGAAAGCTATTTCTAACTATGAATTTATGTGTGTTTGTGAGTGAGCCTTCTCAGCTTCCTTTGTGCACAGAGGTAGCAGACTTCTTGCTTTTGTTCTTTCTTCCATCTAGATATTTCTATATCAGACATTTCTGTTCTCAATTCTCAGTTTGTATTCTACAAGTTTCTCAGGATTCCTATTGGGAAGGAATTATTAATATTTAGTCAAGAATACCTTAGGAGTGGATATCTTCCCTCAGACAACTGGTATGCTCATATTTATTTTAGGAAAGCAGCAAAAGAAAAGTTGCAAGCATTTCTCTTTAGTGAAGTTCTTGTGCCCAAAATTCCTCCCTGTTGACCTGTAACTGCCTTTTATTTTCCAGATGGAGTCCCATAAATTCAGAAATAAAGGTTATTAGATTGCAGCAGGGGCATAATTTATTCCTCAACAAGATATACGTGTTCAGAGCTGGAGCTTGTCATTTTTTTTTCTATCTTTCCATTTTCCTTCTGATTCTTAGATTCCCTAGAGCAGTGAATAAGTCTTTTATCACAGGTAATTCACCCAGCTCTAGTGTTGAATGTCACATGTACATATTTCATACTGAGCCAGCAGCTAGTTAGTATGTTCCACTTGGAAAACTCAGCAAAAAAATTAATAAATCTGGATGCCTTGGGTTAAGCACATACTTTTTGCCAGCCAATATATTTTCATATCAACTGGTTTAAATATGGCATTAATACATAAATACCCTGCTTTTATGATTATGCCAATATTTCTTTTTCGGGGAAAAAAAAAAGGTAACCTGATTTTAAATGACCTTTAAGAGCAGAATAACCTGTTTGGAATCGTATGTGAACCAGAACAAGACAGCAAAAAGTAAAATTAAAGCTTAATAATAAATGAAATAGCAAAATGGATATTCATTTCCTAATCTTAATTTTGATACCTGAACAGCACAAGACTGCAGGATCAGATTTAAAGTTCCTTAGAGAGTGAATGAAAGCATCAAGAAGTTTGTATGATAAACAAAAATGGCCAAAGTGTACTCAACAGAAGGAGGCAAAACCAGCTGTTTTAAGGGGCAGAGTAACAGCAACGTCAGTGGCAGCAACAAAGAGAAGAGCTGAACAGGAAAGCCAAGCCTTGGTCTATGTTCTAACAAATGTCTTAAGGGAAGTTAAGGATTTGAACAAGGCACTGCAATGTGGCTGGAACATTCAAGGAAGAGACTTTGCTTTCCAGCCCTTGAACAAATCTATGTGGCCATCTGGAGAGATTGTTCTTCATCCAAATGGGCTGAAAAGTCATTGAGAATAAACACTCCTCCTTGGAAATTAAGAATAAAACCTCTGTCATTGGCAGTTCTTTGACACTCTTCTCAGGTCTAGCTGAAGCAGAGCAGAAGTTTCTTTGTTGTTTCAAAAGAAGAGAAAAAAATAGCACTTCCTCAGTTACTTTTGAAGCATTCTAATAAATGTGATAGCACTTGTGTCCCCTGTACAAAGATGTAGGGGTTCTCTAAATCCCCCCACAGCAAAGGTTTAATTATCAAATACCACTGAATTATATCACTCTCTTCCTCATTGTGCTTCACAATATTTTTTCCATCTGTATATTAACTTTATTTTACTTCTGTTTAATTATTATCTTGTCTTCTTACTCTCACTCCTAAAACAAATTTACCGAATCCTTTAAAACTCTTCACCTCCAAAGCAGTATCCACGCTTTTCTCACGCTCATCCAGCAGGGTGTCAGCCATGGCTAAACACACCCTAACAAACCCTTCAAACCAGTTGACCTTGTGGCTGATCACTACCACTGGATTTTCACATCACAATAACAGATTTCAGTTGGTTTATTTCAAAGAAAAGATTCAAGGGCAAGAACCATCCAGCCCTGGCCTTGCTCAGTATTTCTGCTCAACACCAGCAGTTCCCAAAGTGCTTCTTTTTCTCTCTTAACAACATTAAAAGATTTGCAGCTTATAGTGACAAGCATTTGCCTGTCATGGCGCTGCTGCAATTTGCACCTACCAACCATATTTCTCCTGAGCTGAAAGTCAGTTTGAAACTGCTGGAGGACTGGGACAAAAAAAAAAGAAAAATTCAGGACAATTAGTATAAAAAGTACCTGATCCAATCATTCCAAAAGCAAAAACAAGTGCAGAAGAGAAGGAAAAGTACCCAATTTATGTGCAAAACTGTGCAACCAGCTATCACTTCCGCGCTGACTCTGAAATACGACATAATTTATTTGTTGCTAAACTCTCAAAGACTGGCATTTCTTCACTTAAAAGAAAATAAAAAACGGGAACCAGAATGGGAAGATAAAAATATCCCAAAATAAACAGTTTAACCAATTCATATATGAAAGGGAAGAAAAGTCTGCAGACCTCTTTTAAAGAAACTGATTATTAGCAAATATATAAGCACTTAGAAAAGTCCTTCATCTTGATTAGAGTAGGAAACAACACAGATCTCTGTAGAAACGATGCCAGAAGGGATTTTATTTCAAGGTTCTGTGGAAACAGCAGGCACTGACCCTTCACAAACTATTTGTTTGACTTCACATGTACTGAAAAACAAAAGTCCTAGCAACATAATTTCTGATTTCTCTGCTAAACAGTTCGAGGCGTCCAGAAGGACACTCAGCAATTTGTTCAGCTGAGCAGTAAACAACCCCTGCACACAGCAGGAACATGTGCAAAGCAAACTACACCTCTCCAAATTGCCAAAGGCTGTTAGAAGAACTGCATCTCATTTTTTGAAAGGAAAAAAAAAAAAAAAACACACAAAGAGAGGAATATCGCATCATTTTCCAGAACAAGTTGTGGAAGTTCCCCATAAAGAGAAAGTACCATCTGATGTGCTATTAATAACTAAAATTAAATCACATTTAACATAGCAATAACAAAGCAGGCAGACAAGCCTCAGTTTGTTCTTTGCAAACATTTTTAAGGTTTAAGCTACATCACCCCTACTGAAGCCACCCTGTGCGCTGCTGGTCCAAGGCTGGAATTGAAGTCCTCCTACACACCTTTCAACCCCCAAAGTTGCAGCACCAAACCACTTGCTTTTAGAGCCACAGCACCTTTTAACAAGGAAAGGGTCCCTGGCTTCCTACAGCTGAAGCAGAGCCCTGGCCAGCATTGGCCACAGCCCCTGCAGAACCACGGGGCAACACACTTACTGCAGATTCACAAGGAAAAGGTTTTCTCTGATGTGTTTCTGGGGGGGAAAAAAAAAAAAAAATTAATCTGTTATGTGGTATTGACTTCTGCTCAGTGCAAGACAGGGCAACAATACAGAAAGCTACAGAACAAAAATGAAAAGCAGAACCCACGTGACCTTGAGCAGACGACACTGGAATTGCTTCAGTAAGCAAAACTGCAGATGTCAAAGGCGTAACAATTCAAGGTACATTTTTTACGCTGCTCAGAAGAAATGCTGCATTTCTGGAAGATATTTGTCACAAACCTCGGGGCCCTGCACAAGGCTGGGCCAACCTTAGTTTGGCAGGTGAGAACCACGGAGGTCCTTAGACACGACACCCTCCGCATTTCAAACATCACCCGCGCTGCTGCCACGACCTGGGTGCCCCCTGAACACATCTGTGAGCCAAGTGAGTTCTCTGGCTCCTACTGGCTGTTTTCAGTGTCAGCCTCTCTCCAAGCAATTCCTCTGATCTGATCCAATTACTATCTTTGTCTTCCACCTCAATATTTAAGAGTATCTTGTGGTTTCTTGATCTGTCCATAACACAGAGATAGTGGCAAGAGATACAGGGCAGTGTTGGATAGTTTTATTTTCACAGGATTTCCCAGGAAATTATTCTCCCTTTAAGCAATTTCCTGATGCTTAAGGTAGATTTTGCAGAGGGTGGCAAAAGAAAGGAGTCTGGAATAATCTCTGCAATCTGTGAGAGTGTGATATTATGATATGGAAAACAAGAATCGTGATATACCAGTCACCTACACCCAGAATAGAATTTCTTGATTTCTGTTAAATAGCTAAGGAAATATACTCACAGAAACGCAGAGGCAAGGAAGTACTTTAAAAAGTGTTTTTCAGTCATTCATTTTGTTGTTTAAAAACTTCTAAGGGGATTTTCAATCTACAGTCTCCCTTTCAGAAGAATTTTTTAGGCAAAAATCTGCTAATCATTGTATTATTACAAGCTACTTCATAGTATTAACAAGGGAATATGCAGATAAGGGCAATTATTTTTTATTTATATGATTCTGTCAACTACATGTTTTACAGAAGAGAAGAGAAACCCCTGCCTCTCTTATCTGTGAATTTTACTGAATTTCACAGAACTTTACAAAGAGAGATCTTTATGTCTGACTAAAGACAAAATGAAATCATAGAATCATTTAGGTTGAAAAAGACTTCTAAGATCATTGAGTCCATCAGTTAGCTTATTTTTAGTTTTGAAGGCCAGTTGTTGGCCTGCAGCAATGGCAGATATGATTATTGTAAAGATAAAGAATTTCATAACAAGATAATTTAATTGTTGTTCTTAGAATCATCGAATCATTTAGTTTGGAAAAGAAGAAAGCACAGCATGATACCACTGAGGCAAAGCCAACACCCACAAATCTTTGTAACTGAGATGTTCTGTGGGAAACCAAAGATGCTTTGAAAGAAAAATCTCTAAGGAGAATTCTCCACCAGAATCTTTCCCAGAATCATCCTCCTCCCCAAACATTGTAGCTCAGTTGCATCTAGACTTTTATATGATTAATGAATCAGCAATGCCTCATACACACAGGTTTTCTGCTAATTAGCAAGGTGGTGTTTTGGTGTTGAGTTTTTTGTTTCGGTTTGGGATTTTTTCCAGAAATTATTTAGCCATAACTTCTACATTAACTGAAATATGACTTTTATGTGAAAAAAATTATAGCAGCATCTCACACAGTGAATTTCATAAGAGGGCCTGATAGTTGCTTGCCCAAACGAAATTAAGAAAGAATATACACCTGTTTGACAGGAGCAGAAAACATTAAAGAACCTGGTTTATAGCCACATTCATCGTGTCTCAGTGTTAACATCAGGGTACGTTGAACTGAGGGACACTTTATGGGAAATCAATGTCTGTTGTGTACACACAGATTTTTCCAAATATTAGTGCACAGACTGACATGTGTTTTAACGGAAATGTCATTTACTGTATGTAGCCAGCCATAATGCTATTGAAAGATGTGATTATATTTGAACTAACAATGTTATGATGCTGCAGGTATGGGCTTGTAATCATAAAGCTGTAATGTCTTAAGAGTACTGGCCTCACACAGATTGAATTACTAGGGCCTGACTGAGACTCAGGACTCTTCTACAAATTAGGAATGAGAGACCTGACACCTCTGTTCTGCTGCAACCCTTGGGGTATAAATCCTCTGCTCAGAGAGGCTGTCACACCCCAGGAACACCAAATACAGTGCAGAAACAACTGTCATATTTGTTATTACTTACCTATATCCAACAAATTGTCAGCCCCATCTAAAGTCAGTGAAGACAGTTTGTTTGGCAACAGTTTTGAGAAAAGTAGTTGTTACCAGACTAAATGCCAACACCAAAACTACTGAAAACCCATTTAAACCCAACCAACACATACAGCTCTGCAACCTGTCGCACTTACCAGTGGAAGCAAGAGCTGGCTGCCTAATGACCTTTAGGAAAGGATCAGTAGGATAAGCTAATTAAACCCACTTACTGAATTAAACCCAATTAAGCCCAAGTACTGAAGTGAAATCTTAAATAAGAAAAAAAGTTGAAGGAGAATAAGCACGGCTTCAAAGGTCAATACTCAGGCATAAGCTTACAGTAGTGACATTAATAAATCAACAATTTATTTTCTTATGCAACCATAGAAGCAAACACATATTTGCTTACAAAGAGAAAGGGGCGGGTCCTGGGTGATGCTGAAAGCCCTCAGAGGTCCTGAAAAGGGTGGTGTTAAAAGGAGATAAGTGATATACCAAGAAAAGCCTATTTTGCAAACCCTGAATTGCCCACAAGACTCCTTTTAATGTGTACAAACCTCTACATGTTTCCATGCTAAATAATGCAGAGGATCAGTGCAGAACACAAAGATACACTTGAGCTGCTATATTTCTGTCTCTTTTACTTATTTCGGCCACACTTAATCATAATTAAACTATATTGATGTGATGTTTAAACAATTTCTGCATGGATCTGCCCATAGGGCTGCCATCAAACTCTCTCTTCCTATTCAAAAGAACAAAACAATTCATGGGTTTATATGAGGCACACACATTCTAACTGTCTATTAATGACAGAATAATGAATATTTTATAGCTGTTGCTGCTCTTTTAGACGAGAATTTTTAAAGATGTTAGGATTGTCCTGTAATGGTTTCCATTCAAAGCTGGTAGGTTTATAATTAGGTATTCTTCTAAATATTTGGTACTTTTTCTGATTATTCTGATAGGTACAATTCTCTCATAGTTTAATATCATCAGAGCTGAATATGCCAATCATTAAAATGACTCAGAGGTAAAGAAAATACATCTGTTTGAGCACAAATACAGTGTAACAATTAATGAGTATTTTAAAAGTTGTTTATTAAATGTGCACTTACGTCTTTGAACGTACCTTTAAAATATACAACGGACCCAGCAAACTTGCACTTTGAGCAACATTCAATTTTTGTTATTAGTACTCATGAAGACTTAGGTTTATGCCACAAATTAAACCAAGAGAATTTTATAATGTTAATACACAGGAAAGATTTTGCACTAGACAACAGCAGATCTGGCCATCTGGAAAGAAACACACAATCTCTATAAATCTATTTAATTTGGGAAATGGGAAAGTTCTAGACACTGACTTTTTTGTCCTGAAAGTACCACATTCTAACAGTTTTGCAAGTACACACAGACATATGTCTGTCAGGAATTAACAAGAAAGTAGACTGTGGCACCGAGATCATTGCTCAACTCCCCAGTTTTTCTGAAAATCCACATATACCACACAGAAGATGACAGGATTACTACTTGTAGTCTTAAGGTTTTATGAAAGCATTATTTGTTCAGAAAAGCAACATACATGTGGATAGTTCATGAATTTCTGAGCTGTGGTTTGCTTAAGCAGAGGCTCCATTGCCACAATTGTTGACATGGGAGAAAAGCTAAGGCTTGTCTCTTGCCTTTCCACTTTTCGCAGAGTCCCACTTGTGTGACGGTGCTCATCACTACGGCTGTAAATCCCCTCTGCGCTGATGCTGTCAGCATGAAAACCATTGGCCAAGCCCTGCCCTGTGCTTTAGGAAGGGGTTGAGATAACGGACTAAGATGGACAAACACGGCTGAAACTGGTGCTTGAGCAAAGCACAGCAACCTCCTCACTCAGGGCAATGGAAGCCCCTGGGCTTGGTTCGTTCTCCTTCCTCAAGAGGTGTTATTGCTTCTGACACCAAAGCAAAGTGCTTTAACTGCCCTAAGCAGGCCACGCACATGTGACCAGCACTTTGAAACTGTGCTGTGAGCGCAAAGGCCTCAGTAATTCCCAGGACACCAATGCGTTAGGTTTGATGTGGTTCCATTCCAGATGCTATCTTAGAGATCCCAGAGCCAACGAACAATTTATACCGTGCTTGAAGTCCGAAGGATCTTGTGAGAAAAAGACGTGTCACAAAAAAAAGTGATACTAATAGATGGATCATTATTACCCGGACACCAAAATGGTATGTGGGAAAAGGTCACTGAGCTGTTTGATCTCAGCACACAGATGTGGTTACTGAACACCACTTGCAGTAGCACTCATTTCCTGGACAGCAGCAGAGCAGCGTGGCCCGTATTAAACCTGCCCCAGCAATTGGAAATCACTACTATGGTGGTTATGAGAAGATAATTAAAATAAAGCAAGTTAATAAAAGATCCCGCCAAGTTTGACCTTGAATAATTCAGTTTCTAATGCAAAGGAAGGCCATTAATTACGAGAAATTCTGATGTTTCTCTTGCAGGCAGAATTTAAAGGAAACACTTTGCTTTTCCAGTGTATTTAATTTTCAATATGGAGTCTGCAATGAGCTGCTAATAATCATGCACTATGCCATCACGGTTTTGCACCTATTTACATATAAATAGTTCTGACCTGACTTGGCTACCAACAACGGTTAATTTAATTTATTGTCCTTTGGCAAGTGAATAGTCATTGGTTTTCTAGCACTTCTAACCTTGGCAAACCCTTGAGAAATAAAAATTAGATTGAAAGAAAATTACTAGTGGTGGAGAACAGTAAGAAAGTGACAGTAGTATATATAAACCTCAGGCAGCAGTGGAATAAAGTGTCATATTATTGTATGCTGTCTTCTAAAGTTCAATATTGCTTTCTTGATTTACACTTCTGTATTTTTTTCCCAGTAATTCTTCTTGCTTTGGGGACTTTTGCATCTAACTTCATGTTTTTCAGCCAGGAAGAGAGATTAACCTATTTAGCATTAAAAAACACATCAGAATTCATAAGCATAAGCCAGCAATGTGCAACCAACAACAGCTGAATGAGGTGACAGCTACTGAGCACTAATGAGTGAATATTAGAGGAAGACTAATTGATCATCACTCCTGTACCACTGGTAGGATAATATCCTTGAAGGGTCACATTTTGGCCCCTGGAGTCTGGTGAGAAAACACAAAGCCCAGAGGTATTGCTTTCCTCTGACGTCTCATACACCCAATCTCCTGGCCTTCCCTTCAAATTCAAAGTGCTCTGCTGAGTGCACACGTGATGACTCACTACACTGTAATGAAGTTTAGATCATGAACAGCAGGAAAACAGTAATAGGAACCCTTCCTGCACCATTCCTACAACATATACTTCAGGGAAAACAAAATATTTTTGAATTCTTGGAAACTATTTCCTTTTCAACACTTCTCTAAAACCATATTTTTCTTCTCAGTCACCTTCAGACAATCATTTCCAAAAATAAACTTTTATATTCCTGACGTTAAAAGCACAAATATATTTTAAGTACTTGTTCAAATGAATTAGTATTATGTATTAGTATATTAGTATTAACATATACTTGCTGGTATGTATCAGGTATTGTCAGATATTTTAGCAGAGGTTGAGTCACCATGTGAAATGCAAATACTGTTTGATTTCTCATCAGACATGATTCACCCTGAAATGTGATTTTAGCAAGCTGCTATATTATACATTAGGTACTTAGGCTATTTGCTTCAATAATACAGCATCACTTTATCCCTTAACTTCAAAGTGATTAAAACCCTCTATGAAGTAAGGAAATATTAATAGTTCCCATTTTACCACTGGGAGCTGTGTCAGAGAGATCTCACTCCAGGAGATGTGTAGAATTGTGTTCAGAATATGTTGATGTGAGTGTTCAGAATATGATGTTTAGAGTACGATCACGCAAGAATTTCACAGGGAGGAAATGGGGACCAGTGGGGCACATGACTTCCAGTGAAACCAAATGCCAGCAAAGCATCAAGACTTTTGAAAGCTCACCTGGTGCAGCTCAGGGTCTGTAGGCAATTTTGCAAATTCTCAAATACAACTTAAGAATATGGACTAGGCCTACACTGCTGAGTCACATCTCAGAGTGGAGTAGTTTGCTCTGCTTCCCAGCAGGTCAAACACAACTCCAACACTGTGCCGCTGCAACTGAACTGTGTTCAAACAGCTTTACTTGAGAGCCAGCTCGGCAACACCCACACTGGGCTCACAGCATTACTCTGACTGTGCTACTGGAGTATCTTGACCAGTAAAATTGGTCCAGTTCTTCTGTTAGCATTGCATAAGCATTTGCCACATGAATGATTTTTGACTAAAAATTTCCACTGAATCAACAGCTTCTGAAAAGGAATTAAGGACTCCAATCCTACTGAAAGATCCCTGGAGGCCTGTGTCACTCTTGAAAATGGGAAGAAAGCTCCTGCCCATCCCAGACATTTTCTATATGTTGACTGTTATTGGGCACAATGTGTTACACATTAAAAACACGGCAAAGACAACCACTAAAACCAGTTCTCATGTCATACATCTAATGTATAATTGCTAATTACATCTCTTGGCTCAGGACCACCCTTTCTTTACCTCTGCATTCAGCTTAGTTGCTGGTCATTATTTCAGTCACTCTTTACTGGAGATGCCACTACATATAGTGGGTTTGATTATACCAGTTCCTTGGAATACAGCTGTCCTGTTCCAAGTCTGGCCTTTATATAAATGATATGAGCCACAGCAACTTCCAAATACAAGATTTACTACAAATTAAGAACTGAATGGAAAGAATCAAACAGCAGACAGAGAGGATTATGAGTCTGTGGCTGTATTCTGACATATATTGGATTATTAGGATTTGCATTCATTAGGAAAGTTAGACTGGCATTTGCATAAGCATGATATATTGTGAAGTTCATGAATGTCCTATGGTTAATATGAGAGGGGTAATTATAAGCTGCCTTTTTCTGATGATCAGCTGTAGGTTTTGCACACTTTGCCATTGCTGGTAGATTTCTATGCCAAGTACGGCTCTGATCTTCCACAAAGCCTCTGCTCCCATATGACACTGGTGGTGTTTAACTGATGTAGGAGGCTCCCTGCACAGCACTTGGTAGAAAATAGTCCCTGTGGTAGTGAAAACTTTTCATCAAATACATTGGGGGTTAATTCCAAGTTTCAGCTACAATCCTGTGTAAAGTACAATTCATACTGAGGTGCACAGATTGCACTGCAGTAATGACAGGCAAGGTTGTAAGGTGGAGATGCAATCTGCAGTCTGTTACAGTTAGTTAAGTCACTGACTCAGTAAATCAGAATCTATAAAAGTCCTGCTCGGTCTATTAATTTGTTTTCTAGATATTATCAAAGACCATAGAAGTTACTTAAATGGCCACTAAAGTCCTTGGCTGTAGGCATCTTTAAGTTTGACTTGCACACAACAGAACTCAACATTGTCTTAGGAACTCAAATACATCCGCCTTGAAATTAAACAATGATGATGACGCTGATTTATAGCCTTGAAAATTCTTTCACTCCCACTGAGGGTGGCATGGGAGGCAGGTGGACTCAGAGCTCCTCAAAGGAACTTAAACTGCTTCCTGAGGAACGGCTGCTCTGTGCATCCTGCCAGAGTGCTGGAGCTGGATCAGCTGGGACGGTGCTGCAGCAACTGACGTGTGACAGCACAATGTAGAGGGGAGAGCAAGCAAGGGGGAAGTGGAGAAAGCAGAAAACTGGAGCCAGGTTCTGGGGAAGGATGAACACAAAGGATTGTACTGCTAAATGCATGTTCATGACAAGTGAATAATGAGTTCTTATTGGTGAGATGCTGCTCCTTAGCCATCAATACGTAAAGGATTTATGAAGGCTTATTACTAGGGACTGCATTAATAGACTCTACGTGGGCCTGCACTCCATCAGCCCATCTCCTGATGTGGACATTTTCCTTCTTTTCTTTTGAAGTTTGTAAGATAATACAAACCCCTATTTGCTTTCCAGAGCTAAAGGAGTAATTAACTGTGGGAGCAAGGGGCAAGAAGGAAGAGACCTCAGGCATAAGCTCTTTGCAGAGAAGCAAAATTATTATCAGCATTAATACAGAGAGAACAGAAACCTCAATATGAAGGTATTAAAAATGCACACAATATTGATCAACAGGTTTACCATAATTATGTAGTAGAAGCTGATTCAGTCACTATGCTTTCAGACTTTCTGGGTGATGGATCTCCCAGCTCATGAAATATAGACTGGTGCTATGAATCCTGACTGACAGCTTCATCTTAGCAATTTGCCACAGCAGACTGACATTTCATTAGAGCTCAGTAGAAGACACATTGAAATTAGTGGGAAACTTTTGCTTTCAGTGGGCTTTGGATAAACTAATAGGTGTTATTTTTTATTAAAATGGTGGAAAACCCTCCTAAACCCACAGTAGCTTCTGAATTTCCAGTAAATGAGCAGTGGTTGTACATCTGAGTCCCCATCTGAGCTTTTGAACACTCTTTCACTACACAAAACACTTGTCAGCACAGAATGTCATGAGAGAAGCATTCAAAATGTTTTACCTCTGCTGTGATATGTCTCCCCCCCAGACTAGTTTGCCCTCTCATGTTCCACTCACTCTCCTACTCAGTCCCTCCTCCCATCATGATCTCTCTGTCAGGCTATTTGCTACTGTTTCCACCAGCAGATCCAGACGCTATTGCCCTGCTAAGCAAGATAAAGTTTATCATTCTCGGTTCCCAGACCCTTCTTCCCAGTTTGTTCAGCTCTTTTGATGCGACGTTGTCCAATCTGATTTGGAGTCGGGATCAGAAAGCGAGTCCCTGAGAGCAAAGGAGGCAGGATGCACTCTTACCCAGTGCAGTGTCCATCCGTATGTCAACCACAAAAAAGCTATTACAGGGAAGAGTCTTGGTATCCCATAGTCCTGGGCAGTAATTTGCAGGGATGCACCATCCCTGGTTGCCATCACCAGACCTGCTCTGCTCATCCTGCTGGGACACTGCACAGCTTCCCTCGCCCGTGTGGGTGAGGACTCTACCCCTGCCTGTCTGGCACCCCCAGGCTCAGCTGCCCAAATAATTCCAGTTTCACTTGACTCTCCCCTTGTAAAGTTAAAATTTCCTGAGTTTTTAAAGTTGCTCTTTGTCAAGGGATCACTGGATGGACCCTTGGAAGTTTAGGGATCATTAATTAGACCAGCAGAATCAAGTTCTATTAAAAATTGCCCATCTGTGAGTGTTAATTTAACAGATATTAGTTATTTTTGTCTGCTGGGAAGGTAGATGGAAAACAAGCTGAGAAAATAAAAGACAGAAGAAAATAAGGGAGAAAAAACAGTATGAAGCTTATCAGTAGAAAATGTTAATTACACTTTAAAGCCCTTAATCACCTAAGCTTCTGTTTACGATAGAAATAGAAACAGTCCAAATTATCTCTGTGGTTTTTCAAAACTGTTATTACAGTTCTACTTGTTACTTTTCTCTCATTATCTTTACTCTAACTGGAGAAATATCAAGCACCTCTAATATATGGCTATTGTTTTCTCACTTTCATTTCAGTGAGCTGCATGGAGCCAGCTTACTGGAAGCCACTGATGGCTGTTTAGCACTGATCAAACATACTCCCACCAGAGTCTCAGGCTACAGGGTGTTGGAAATGAATCCCATGATCACACCTTTCCCAAGATATCATTGCTGACTCCTTCACAGTAGTGGCTGTTAAGGTCAATGGCAACGAAAAAGAGGACTGCAAAACCAGCACAAACCACGTCTGCATCTTGGACCAATAAATGGTTTTGCACCACTGACACCTATTTGTGCAATGAAATACATCAGGACTTTGCTACTGAATGCTATGAAAGAAGATGATGCCCATGGCCTACAAAAACTGGCAACAGCTGCAAACAAGTGTAATCTGTGCTCTAAGGCAGAAAAATTATATAGCAGAAATAACGAGAGGTAGTCTGTCTTTTAAAAACTCTGTGGTCATTAAAAAGAAACACTTAGTCTAAAGAAATGACTGACCTTTTCTAAGATGCAACAAATTAAAATTCTCAAGCAAGGGTAGTTTTGCACTGCTAGGTGGAAACTCATTGTTCGCTTTTACTTTCAATAGTCATAAGGAAAGCAAAATGAAATGTCTCTCCAGCTCTGAATGCACTCTAATTGCTTTGCTAAAACTCCTTGCTAGAGGAAATGACTTCTGGCTTTGCAGACTATCAGTTCTTGAGAACACTGAATTGTAAGCTGAAGTTCTATCTGAAGTAAAAGGCACAAACCTTGGTGTGAACCCTGATTTTTAATATTTAACTTGCTTTCGAGCCATTCTCCTTATGTTCCTTTCTCCCCCTCTCAGCCAGGCTTCTATTAAGTATCTCATCATTGCAACAAGCCTTTTTTAAGTGGAAAAAGTCATTCATGCATATAAAAATAATAAACCCTGAACTACGTCTACATAAGAGCAGATCATCACAGGACCTAAAAAACACTACCAGTAAAGTTGCATTTTCACTAGAAACTGTTGAGCTTTCATGTTCACCAGAACGGCCAGATGAGTCCACCTAAATCCAGGGCTCAAGCAAAATCTGCCACGTCCACACATGCACAGAGGAGCTGCAGAATAGCATGAATGCCCACAAGAAGGTGGGATATTGCAGCTGTTTTCAAAGTGCTCCAGAGAGCACTTTCCTCTACAATGAAGGGTGAAATCAGTCATAGGTTCTAACTGAGGGTGCAGAGGGGAGAAGAATTGCTGTCTCCCGGATGCTTCAGGAGAGGACCGCAGAGCTGTCCCTGCAGACAGGGCAGCTCCTGGCACCACAGCCCTGCAGCAGTGAGATCACACCAGGCATACTCCTGGAAGCACAAAAACCACTGTGCTAATGGCACATGGAGAGCACTCCTATCGCCCATGTGCATGGACAGCTGAACCAAAACACATGCATTCGCAGCACAGTAGACTCTACTTTGTAAACACTGTTTTATTTGAGGCAGTACTGCCACTGAACCTGCCCAAGGGAGTAAAGGGAGGTCTCAGCATCATATCTCTCTCTGGCTCAACCAACTAGTGTGGGAAGAGTTGCTGGACCTCAAAAAGCTAATACCTGTTTGCTGATCCTGTATGATAACCTCAGAAATGGATATTTCCATGGCAATGGACAGAAACATCGCACACGAGCACTGAGTGAAACCAAAGCCCCTTCTGCCGTGGGCTGCTGCAAGGATTTTGCATGAAATATTAAAAAAAGAAGCCTTCATGCCTGGAGCCTTTACTGGGTCACCTCAGCCTTCAGCTATCCTGCCAGCTCAGTCCTCTCCTTGCGATGTAATTAAATAAGAGCAAAATGGTATGAACCTGCTAATGGCTTCACATTGCCCAGAAGGAAATCACTGAATTACCCTGGGATGCCTGCTTTGATTAGAAACAGTACTTGCTTGATTGAGGTACTTCATTTGGCAGTGAGACCAATAGTATATAAGCAGTGTAACTGAACAGCATTAAAGGGAAACCATCTCTGAATATGATCTTGCAGAGAAGATTAGTGAAGGGTAAAAGGATCACAGACAAGACACCCACTTCCTTCTTAAAGATCTCCAGGCAGTCTGGCTGGTGTTTTGAGCTGAGCTGAGTGCAGTTACCTGGAGGTACATCAGCAGGATTCAGAGCAGGAGCCCAGTTTCCAGGGATAGAAATTACAGTTTGTTCCACCAACATATGCTCTGAAGCTCCTTTCAGAGTCAAACTCAAAATATTCGTAAGTTAGTAGGAAGATCTCTCCTTGGGCAAGATTATTCAACCTCTGCCTATTGTAGGATCTGTTGTATTGTCTTTTGAGGCACCTGGTGCTGGGCCCTATGGGGAAAAAATGAGATGAACATAGTCCAAATTCTGTTCTGAGCTTGTGGTCTAGTGCGAGCAAACATCAAACTCATGTCTGCTGAGAAGACACTGTTTTTAAAAATCCCATGGAAAGGAAGTGAAAGAGTTTTGACAGCCCTTTTAGGGGACTGTATTATTCCTCAGAACCATATAAAAACAAGGTTTTTCATCAACTTTGATCACAAAAGACACTAAGGCTGAATATGTGATGGGAAAAGGTTCTGCTTTGTGCATAGATAAAAGCAGACCTGTGTCTTCAGTCTAGATCATGAAAGCTCCTGATCACATCACAGCTGAAGTCTGCGGTTTAGTCACCGGATCTTCGCTTTTCTCAGCCCAAGCTTCATGGCTTGCTTTCTTTTCCAAATCTCTGTGGAAATCGCTATAAAGTACCGACTCTGTGAAGCTGCTGTCTATCCTTAACCTGCACGTGACTTCTTCGAGAGTTTCCAGCATATGACCTTATGTGTTTTTCATGAGCAGCTGCTCTCCAGAGCCCTGCACTTTTGCAGTGCTGCTGTACCAGGACCACCACTGGTACCCAACCCCCAGCCAGTCGGTTCCCTCCTTACATTCATCACTCAGCTGTCCTTGTTCCTGACAGCCACAAGCGGTTTTCTCAGCTGTTAATGGTGGAATTTGGTAATAAAGCGCATGTTATTTGATTCTGAATGGGCAATTAGACTTCCTCATTTTATTTTTAGGGCTTTAGCTGCCTGACTTGACACTAATGTGAATCAACCAGCATCCCTCTCTGCTGTGCCACTACCATTAATGCCAGTGCAATGTGCACAATAATTTTGATATAATACATCACTGGCAGCTCATCTCCATATCATTCACCTTTTTTTCCCCCCCCAAATTGGTCTTATGGTAGTATCACACATTCCATAATTAACAACTTCTTTCTGTGGTTACTAATGAGACTGTTTATACAACTTCTTTAGGCTGGCTCTATTATAATAAAGTCTTGTGGGTATATCCCAACTCCAACTGTCTGCTTTAATTAAGACACAGATGTCACTGACTCGCACGTAACACTTAACAAACAATAGCCCCCTGGATGATAAAGTGAAGAAGGAAAATGTTTTATCTTTTGATTCTTCTTCATTGTGCACGGCAGGACTCTGGGAAATGGCTTGGATAAGGGACTGGAAAGTGAGAATGATGCCTGAAATAGCAGCACCTGGGAGAAGGCCAGTCTTAGACTGACAAATCACAGGAGAAAACAACACTCACATTCAATAAGACTTGTAAGGTTCACCTACAATTCTTTCTGCAGCTCCACCAGAAATTTTAAACAGTCAGTTGTGCTCATTTCATATTTTGAGGACAGACTGATCCAAAACCCATTGAAGAAGAGGATCTCATTTGGCTTTTATAGTCATAGAAAGGTTTGGGTTGGAAGGGACCCAGATCACCTAGATCCACCCCCCCTGCCATGGGCAGGGACACCCTTCAGTAGGATCAGGTTGCTTAGAGCCCCATCCAACCCAGCCTTGAAAATTCCAGGGATGGGGCATCTCCCCCGACCTACTAGACGTCCTGCTTTTAAAGTCTGATTCCTCAGAGATGCAAATTATATCTATGTATCTTTTAATGGTTATGATTTGATTTCAACTGGCTTGCAACTGAAGCCATGGAAGGCTTTCACATGAGGGACCCAGTGGTGGACATGGACGAATCTGGTGCCCTGCCATTTGGCCCGAGGTTTGACCTATTTGGCTGTGCTTAATGAAAGACTGCAAGCTGAAGAAATAGTTTAGAAAGCAAGATGTGATAGCATCAGAAAAATCATTAAGAATCATAAAGAACCTCAAAAACTCCTTGCTGAAGTAAACCAAATGAGACTGGGAAATCATTGCTCCAAAAACCCAGTCACTTCATCAGACCAGCTGTCCCTTTGGTTACACACTTGGAGGAAGTGGCTCCTGGCAAAGGAAAGAAAAGCTTCACTTTCATAAATAATCCAATTTTAAGGGGCAGATCATAGCATCTGGACTTAAGACAGTAAGTGACAGCGGCTATAAACTGGAAAATATGTTGTGGCCTTTGCATCCTGTAGACAGGATAAATCCTTCCAATTACACAAGATCCTGGGTAAAGTCATTACTTGCTGTTCAGAAGTCTTACAGCATTTTTCATACTTTGCTAAATCTATCACACTAAATTCCTTCCCTGTGATCAGAGTCTTCTGGGATACAAAAGAAAGACAAAAGTGCTTTGATTCAAGGGGACTCCATGATGAAAACAGGCTTCAGTAGTACAACCTCTTAATTGTTACCACAACTCAGCACGATGCTCTATCTCAGTGTCATCAGCAACAACTACTTCTCAATAGGAAATACTGATTTAGGAAATCCACCCATTTTCTCATATGCATTTGCAGGTGTTGCTGAGAAAGGCAGCCTTGTTCAGAGATCCCTCAAAATAACTTTCAAACTACTGTGACTTTTAGAACAGAGATTCTTCAGCAGTACATCTTACCATCCTGCCCAAAGAGTGAAAACACCTGCATGGCAATACTTCACACTTTAAATAGTCAGGCTTGCTTCCCAGTGGAGGTCTGTTCAAAAAATCAATTAAATCAATTGGAAACAATAGAGGAGTTAATGTATTTTTGATTTTCCCTGGTTGTTCTAGAAACATTCAAAGAATACAATATCAGCTGAGGGGAGAGAGCAGCAATCAACAATATGAAAATCAGCCTGTCAGTCTAAGATACTTGTCTATTGATCACTTCCATAACCAGAGAATATATTCAATACCAAACTCAAAATACTAATTCAGACAGGTATTTCCTAGCTGGGCTATTGCTTTCCATTGGGGTGCATCCCTGTCATTTTTAGCAGATGTTTTAATTACCTAAATTTTGCAGGACTTTCTACATCTCCACATGCATTTCAAATAGAAGAGACAGAACCTCACAGAGCAAAGGCTTTTACTTCATTACAAGAAAGGGCAAACTTCAAGGTGGCTCATTTATTTCTCTAGGGAAAAATGAAGTTCATTTCCTATAGACCTACCAAACACTTGCTTCCATATGGTTCTCCAAAGCTGGTCCCTAAAGGTCCTTCCTTTCCACATCACCTCCCCCAGGAGACCCAGCATGGTGCTTTACAGCACTGTGTCCTGGGGATGCACTTACTGAAATTCTTGGGTTTTAACCCATTTTCCTCTCACCAGGACTTGTTAAATAATGCAACAAAAGTGAAATTTGTTTCTTGTATCCAACTAAAGAAGTTTATCATGACCCACTTCAGTCCCACCGAGATCTGATTCCAAACAGTACGGAGAAGGAACATGACTGAGATTTGGTGACAATCTTGGGGATGATGCACCAGTTACAATGGCATTTTGGGCACACAAACTCATGATCCTTCAGTGATAAACAATACTCATTTATGACAGCATTTTCCCCTCACCGCTCTGAAAGCATTGTCAGAGGAATTATTATCCCAGTTTTGGCTTTTGGGAAGGGAGGCACTGAGTACTGAGGACCAACATTTCCAAACTGGCTATTGATTTTTGGAGTACTCCTGTGTTTGCCACGTTCCAGAGTCCAGCTGGAGCTAACAGACCTCATCTGACAGAAGCACCAATTACGCTCAAGTCCCACTGAATCATTGGGAGCTGAAGGTTATCAGCATTTCTAAAAAATTAATTAAGGAGAACAAAACGAATTTGCAGCAATAATTTGACCACACAAAAATAACAGATTGCTTTGGAAATACCATGGCCCCCCTCTCATCCAAGGTCACACAGTGCATATATTGCACAAGGGAGAGATAAGTCAAGGTCTCCTAGTAGTATACAAAGTACCCTATATATACATATATTTTTATACATATATATTTGCTATATATATTATGTATGGATAGAATATATACATATATACTGTCTAGAGTATATATATATATGTATTTATGCAGCAGAACTATATGGAAAGTGGGCTAATGATTCAGCCAAGGGCTTTGCAGTTTTGTGTCTCTAGTGCATAATTTGAATGACACTGAGGAAACATCATCATCTTTCCATAATGATCCACACCCCTGCAGACTCTGGAATGTACCAAAGTCTGTTTGACTCTGGTATGAGGCCAGTTAGGAAATACACAAGGGATCCTTGTCTGAGTTACAAAAATCAAAGTAACCATGTACTGGCTTTTTTTTTTTTCCAATGGTTTCTTTGAAGCATGGAAAACATAAGAGGAGGAGGAACAAATTTTTAAACTAGGCTGAAAAGAGACAACAACATAGTTTGCACATACAGGTATGATTTTCTTGTAGCTAGCAAAAAAGCTCAGATCCAAACACCCAAGAACTACATTTCTTGCCCTTAGTGATGATTAAAATATACATATTATTTCCTGATGAGTCTACTCAGAACTGTTCTACAGAACCAATGCTTCTGTCAAATAGGATTTGCCACTGAAGAAAATCGAAGCAAACAGTTATTGATTTAAGTTTCTGAACTGGCATTTTCAGAAAAATATCATTGAAATTTTGAATGAAGAAAAATTAATGTTAAAGATCAGATGTAATACAGATGTAAAACACTAAGAAAACGTTTCTGGAATACACACACTTTCCTTTGTCAGAATAAGCTTTCAACAAAATTGTCACCTTTAAAAAGGAGGAAAGCAGGTAAATTCTCAAGATGCACATTAACAAAGAGTAAAAGTTAGTTATGTGTCACATAGTTTAAGAAATCACCCTGGTTTCGTTCTTGCTAAGTGATATCTGATTGCAAAATATCACTTTGATAATGCCAAATAGCAAACCTGCAGGGTGTGTAGGATGCTTTTAATTAAATTTTTAATTAAAAAAGTAAAAAAAATCTCCTGGTTAAATACTAACCTTTTGCTGAAATTCTTGAATATTTCTGGCAGGTCCAAAGAGTCAACTCCTTGGAAGGTTTTTGGCACTGGTGTTGCTACAGGCAACATCTCTATAGAAATGCCATGTAAGGATAAACAGTCTGGTCAGTGAAACGGTTTGCTGATAGATCTGACACCAAAGAAACTCATCATTAAGGGTGCAGGAAAACTGGTTTTTTCACAGCAAAAGGTCTCTCAAGCAATGCAGCTTTACAGCACCAAGATGTGTGTGCGTGGCCAGCTAGACCCAACTGTGAGCCATCAACGCCCTGGACACGCTGCAGCTGAGGCTGGGGCAGGACTGACCCCAGAGACAGCAAATACAAAACTTACCACTCTCCCTCCAAGCTGGCAGAAGAAGCTGTGACAAAAACAGGCACATGGGAAGGTGATAATGGTTCCTCAAGACACTGCTGTACCTCTTCCCAACTGGGATGTTCACACAGCATTTCTGTGAAGTTTTAAACACTGTTTTTTAACCCAAAGAGGAGTGATTTTAAACCCTACAGAAGAGCCAAGACTCCTCCAAATGCAGAGGGACTCCAATGTTGGCAATTCCTGAGCCTAAGCAGACCTTTCAGGCATCGTCTTCAACGTCCCTCAAATCCAAACACCAGCTTCAGAAAAATTCTAAAAACTTGCAAGGAAATATGATTTCTAAATGCTGCCAAGTAGCCTGAATAAAGTACAGAAAACACAGGATAGTTCTCTTTAACTCCCACTATTATTGTACCTGAAGATCTCTGCTCCCAAATACATTCTGGTCAAACAATACCCAGCTAAACTTTGTGACTGCAAGAGGTACCGTTGGGATGATGAAGATGGATGAGAATTAAGGAATTTTTTTATCATCAATAAAAAAACAAGGCTAACAATCAGAAACATAAAGTTTCCAGGATCCTTGCTGGGGTGAATACCATCTTGGGAGAGGACTATGAAAGGTAACAAAATACCATAGCACCAGATGGGGACTGCAGAGAAAATATTTTCTGAGAGATCATGTCACAACATGTTACAGATGTCAGACCACATACAATCCTGCAGGTCACAGCAGCCTCTGACAGAGCCACTTCCCCGGCCAGTTATCAATAACACTCACAGGCAAACCTAACCATGAGGATGTTTCACAGCTCAGTCATGTTATAGAACACAATTTTCAAGTCCTTCACAACAAAATAAATCTCTCCTTTGACAACTGGCTCCATAAGAACCAACCTCAGGTGGAAAGTCAGACTGTAACAACAATGTTGGAGGGCATGTCCATGTTACTCTCAGTATACAGTGTTCTGTGCTTGTTCCCAAATCCATCCAGCCCTACCTTGGCTGACCATTAATGTCTCAGGCCTTCAAAAGGCCCGTTTCTTTCAAGTCCTTCTATTTCCTTTATAAAGCTTTTTATTCAAGAAGCAATTAAAGTTTCATAAAAACAAAACCCCCCAGACACGAGCTGCTCCCTCATGCATACAGTCCCTTACTCTTAATAAAAGCCTGGTGCCTTGCATCAATAAGAGAATTCTCTGCCATTTTAATAAAGCACATTGAATGTATTCCCCAATGTTAAAATGGTCTTCTTTTTTGTCAGAAGAGTTTTCTTCTCACTTGCTGATTTAATAAAAAATGGCAAGAAGCCCTACAAACAGTGGAGCAGCACACTGGGATGCTGGGCTGAACGCAGGAATGAGTGTTCCATCAACGCCTACTCCCTAAAGCAGAGAGACAAAGATCTGTCTGTGTCTGGCACAACAAAATCCTCCACATCCCTCTCGTCTGCTGCTCTCGGCTCTCAGCTCTGCAGGCAGCTGGCACACAGCTCAGCAGCCCTTCCCCACGGTATTAGGCCCTCCCTTCTCCCCATCAGCAGGCGAGGTTGGACAGGGGACTGGACCCTCTTGGAGGTGTCACAAGAGACAAGTGGGTAGGCTGCGCTCACATTTCACCTCCCTACAGGTATTAAGGAGCCTCAGTTATCCTGCAAGCCCTGCACTCTCCTAAACCCCCAAAACTCCCCCACGGCCCCACAGAAGACTTTTAGCGTTCACAAGAGATTTTTCTGCTTAGTGAAGAAATGACGACAAGTTACAAGCAACTCTTCTCAGGCTGCTGCCCGCAAAAAACATTTAAAATGTAGGAACAGTTTTGAAAACTGGTTTCCCAGTTGACATCATCAAAAAAAAAAAAAAAAAAAAGGTTTAAATGCAAGAACAGCTTTATCATATAAAATGACAGTTTACTTATGTTGGCGGTGATACGTGCCAGTACTCAGTGGCACAGGTGGATAACTAAGAATTTTTCCTATTTGCAGAGAAATAGAGCAGTATCTATTGTCATAAGTTATTAACTCTAATTAAAACTTCACATTTGCTGAAAGACTTTAGTTTCCTTTCCTTTTAATTGTGCTTTGACCTAAAACAAACAACAGTTGGTGCTTGGAAATGCATTTGCATATGTTGAGGCGAACACAGCTCCAAGTAGGCCACCTTTCCCAATTATGCCATATTGATTTTGGTCACTGCAGTTCATTTTCCAGAACATGTCATCTCAGTTATTTAAGTTTCATCTAGAGTTCTGCAATGTTTGGGGCAGTTTCTGAAACTTTGTACCCAAACTGATGTAATTACTTGAGAAATTCAATTCCTTTCTTCCCGGTTTTTAGCCCTCAAGGATGCTGAGAAAAGGTTACAAATAAAACTCGCGTGCGAGCTAAAAGTTCAGTAGCAGAAAGGCTCATCTCAACCAGGTGAGCATTAATCCCTGCCTGTAATGGCCCACATGCACAGATTGCTCTGCACTGGCAAAATATAAATTTGCACCAAGCAGAGCTGCAGAAACCAGAGGCTCCTGATTATCAGAGAGGACAAGGAGTGCCAATGTCTATTTAGCAGAGAAGCTGATTGCAGATGAGTCTCAGAAGTTGCTGGGCTGAAGATTCAGATGCCCCTTCACTTTCTTTTTGCCTTTAGAACTAACTCAAGGCTTCCTTCGATGTTTTGACAAAGGTTATTCCCTCTGGAAATCAGCTGCTCTGCTGAAGCTGTCTAAACAATTACTCTGGTCCTGATAAGGACTGCTGGAAACTGCTGCTACTGAGGCTGTCTCTGAAATGGCTCCTTTGGTTTCCATCCCAAGAAATGGCCCCTTTGGTTTCCATCCAAAGAAATGGCCCTGTTCCCTTTTATGTGTTCTGTTTGCTCCCTTGCCATTTATACCCGCTTTTCTTTACCTGGCAAAGTTGGTTTGCTCCCACCAGCAGTCCTCTGTCTGCTGTAGCCTTTGGAATGTTTGTGGGCCTGGGATAGTCCCTCCAGCTGTCCCAGAGGAGATGCTCTAAGAACTAGTCTATGACAACTCCGAACTCATGTTAGGTTTACCTATGATGAAAGATCAAAATACATTGTTCTTGGAGGGAATTTCTTTGGCAAAGAAATCTCAGAGGCTTTCAAACTTTTTTTTCTTTTTTACATCTCAGCCTTTTAGACTTCACTGTATTTTTCACTCTCAGAGGCATCACTTTTCAATCATTTCTTCACAATATTCTAGAAACAGTAATAGTGTAAACAGTCCTCAAAATTACCGCCATGCTAGCTAACAAATGTTTTTACTCATGTCTGCAAAAGTCACTATGTGAAACGGCAATATCATCTCAAATTTCCTTATAAAAAAAAAAATTTACTTGTAGTTTCATACCTTCTAATTAAGCAAAACATGTTCAACCACATTTTAACTAAGTTCTCAGGCCTTTGATTGTTGATAAATCTCTAGTATTCCACTGTACCACACATCCAAAATATCAGCCGAATGTAACAAGGGTTGGAAGATCACCACTGTCATCCAGGCAGTTCCCTGTACCAGAACGGATACTCTTACGGGAATGTGCTGCCTGCCCGATGAGCTGGCAGGTAATTGAAAAAATGCTCTAGAAAGTGTGACCTTCAAAGTACTTCAGGTAAATGGTCTTGCTAGTGCCAGGTTTTCAGTTCCCAACAGCGTCTTCCTTCTAATCGTGTTGAGGCTCATTTCTCTGCTCCAAAATGCAGAGGCTTGTGACTCTGCAGTGACCTGAAGGCAGCAGACACTGCTGTACCTTGCCCGGTAATTTTTTCCCTTTTATATTAAAAATAGAATTATTTTTTTTCTTCCACTTTGTAGTACTGTTTCATCCAAATAATTGTTACCGTTTGGAACAGAGCCTCACGTGACAGGCCCATTAGCCCAACAGCAAAGCCAGCAGGTCCAGTAAAACACAGTGGAGCACAAGCTGTTTTTCTCTGCAGATGCGACAAAAATAAGTGACAAGCGCCCAAATCCGGACCCCAGTGTGCATCCAAAATTAACTAAAAAAAAATTTCTCGAGACCAAAAGCTCTTGAATAGCCTCCATTGTAGGATTGGATCATAGCAGCAGATCTGCAATTTCCTCCCTTTTTTGTGCTTCTTTACAGAGGAGCCCAAGAAAAAGCCCAGCAAAGACTCACAACGCCACTGCTGTCAGCTTGCCCCCTCAGCACCCACCTGTGGGGGTGACTCCCCTGCACCTCCCTCCCTCTGCCAAGTGGCTCCCCAGGAGAAGGGCATTTTTGCATTTGAATTGTGGAACACTTTGCTACAGCACTAGTGCTGTTTGTCTCCTAAAAAAAATTACAATGTGAATGGCTCCAGCTGTCTGATGATTTGGCTTGGTGGCACCAAAGTAAAGATACAAGCTGGCTTGAAGAGTATCAGAAAAGCATATGCAAAACAGAAATACTACAGTAAAAAAGGATTAGACAGTGTCTTCAATAATTACTAAAAAATCAATTCAAGGAATCACTGCCTAGGCAGAGCAGCATTTCAAAAGATCAGATATATAGTTTATCCTTGAGAATCAAAAATAACCATTACATCTTTAGGCAGAGCTTTCCTGATGCCTTAACTAGAAAAATGAGATATAATTGCATGTTACCCGGACTTGTGGAAAAACTGAGGTGTTATAAGTAATTACCATAATGATAACTACTGTTTCCATCAGTGAGGTGAGGCTGAGGTTGCATCTCTCCTTCTAGCTAAACTACATTTGACTCCAGAAATAACCTACCAGTATTTCTCTGAACATCCATCCAAACTTTTAATTAAGGTCGAGATGGAGGTAAAGAGGTTTAAGAGAAAAGGAAAGCAAATATGCAAACCAACAATCTAAGCTTCTATAACAGGCAAGAAGGCCAGATAAAAAAATCAGTTGTTTTGGCAGGAAGTCTCTGCTCCTCCTCCCCGGCCTAGGCAGAGTTAAAAATGCCCAGCATGGTCTCAGGATTTCAAACTCCCCAGAACCACAGAGAGGACCCCCTAACCAGGCCTGATGACTACAACAGACAAACAAAAGCTTCTCCTGCATCCCCTGATGGAGTGCAAGAAAAAAAACCAACCAAACAAAAAAATCCACCTGGTAAACTAGACCTGCCAAATGAAAACAAACATAGCTTTTCACTTCTCTGAATTTATCATTGAACAAAAACTTTTTGAATGACTGCCTGGTTTACCAAATTATACCTGCAAAAAGACACAGATTTCATTATGTCTGAGGTCAAATGAAAGACTGGTGGCTTTTGGATTAGGTTTTGAGGATATAGTGGTCTAAAGTGACACTGCCATGAAAGCAGTACACAGCAAAGGAAAAAAAAAGATAAAACTCCAAAGCTCAAAAATAATGCATTTTCTGCAAGACACTCAATTCAAAGCAGCGATGTGGACTTGTCCAGAACTTCAGCTTGTGAGCTGATTAAAGAGCAGACCTTGGTTACTGCAGGTACCACATACGCACGGGACAAGTACTTGCACTGTTTAATTGACAGGGTCACTGCACACTGACACAAGTTGCCAGTTTGCAGCTGCTGGTAACAAGCTCTATTTGGACGATCAGTAACACACAACTATGTTAAAGTAGAAAGAGGGTGCTCTGAAACAAGGACTCTGCATAATACAATGTGGTGCACATTGAAAGGTCTGATCTGCACATCCTGGGCTTCTGACCTAGGATGCAGTGGAGAAATACTCAGGTAAGAACAGAGGACAGGTTGTCTTGTTGCTGAAGCATCAATTTGAGTAAATTCAGTAGATTCAGTAGATTGAGATGCCAGATTCCACACATGGCCTTGAGGAGGACTGAACCAGGCACTCTTCATTCTGTCCTGGTAACTGGGATTACAGGGAGAATGGGAACAGTTTATTTGGACATTACTCCAATGGGCAAGCACAGTTTTCTAATATTATTTACTGTAGCAATGAAAGCAATGAGCTTGCCATCAAAGAGAGGCCTCGCAGGTCCAGCTTATATTCAATATAAAAATAATCAGTGTGATTTACCTTCTCTGCTCTCTACTCGGAGATCTATGGCTTCTTATCTATTCTCTTTAATATGAAAAACTATTTTCCTTCTTCCTGGCTTTCTCCACAAGCCATTCTATGTATGAGGTATTTTTAGACTTACAATTTAATCCATATGAACAGATTTTGCCAATTGATGTTCAAGCCCTATGATGATATACTTTTAGATTGGTGCTTTAAACAGCTCCAAGAAATGTTTATCCTGACAGCCAAGAGTTTAAGCCACGCACAATTTATTTTTATCTTACTGGTATAACAAGGGCAGGTAAAGGGGATGCCAAGCATTTTCACATTAATTATGAATACTGCATTACACACAGGCTGCATCTTCAGCATTCCAGAGTCCTGAGATCTCCCTATCTGCTTGTAACCCAGAAATTTTAGTTTGCTGTATGTTACTTCAAGCAAATCTTATGAAACTAATCTTTCTTGCTTTTTCTTATATAGGCTCCAGTCACTCATGCCAAATTGTTTTGGTTTTGTTTATTCTTCATCATTTACTGTATTCTGATAAAACCTATCAGGCTTAAGTTCTATAAGTAGGACATATTATCTAATTTTTCAAGGCCAATTTCCTCAAAGGCTGTCTCATATTGGAAAGAAAAATTCTAGCTTAAGCACTCATTTCAGGAAGTTTAAATATGGGTATATTACATAACAATAATAAAATACATCTTAACAGTTTTATGTTGGACAAATACTCTGAAAGCATTTATTCAGTTTTGTTATAATCCTAGCAATTTAGTATTTCTGATTGCCCTGGCTTCTTTCAAACAGCCAAGACTGAAATGTAATCAGCATGACTAAGGAGAATTTATGGTGGGACTTGAAGATTCCATTTTTTAAACAACAGAAATTGCAGTTTCTTTCTACAATAATTTCTTTCAATGGCTGGTGTGAAATAACAGGAAAGAGGTAGCTTAAATTGTAGCAGTTTCATTAAAGAAAAAAAACACATCAACATATAAACTAGCAGAATATAGAGTCTGAGCACTGCTCTATAGAAACTACAGGATTTGTTGTGAAAACGTGTTCAGTAGCCTTAATCATTGAGAAAAAGCAGAATAGACCCAAAATATCTGGCACAATCCTCTGCGAATGCATTTGCACAGTTCAAAATGAAGTCAGAACAAAGGCTGGTATTTTTTCATTCACTGGAAAAGTACCTGCTCTCTTTCTGAAGGGGCAGGTTGAACAAGTGGACCTAATCAGGACATCCTGCAGCACACTCTCATAAGATATCCCATGTGCCTTGGGATCTGAACTTTAATTTTATCTTGTTAGTCTCAGGATTTATTGCATTAAAATGTAATGTGCATTTTATTTCATATCTAAAGTTACTTTAATACTATTAAGATTATACTTAAAAATTTAGAACTGGGTGTTATTCTTCTGAAAACTGTTTCCTTTCCTCCCATTACCTGGCCCACACATATTTGTCCTCCAAGAGGGGACCTGTAATTTACTCTGTTGGGTACAGGGAGGGATGTAAAGCAGAGACCAGACACGAAGAGCCAGCAACTAAATAAACAAGTGTGTGGTGATGACATACTTTTAATTATCCATGTACAAAAGAGCATCATTTCCAGTGACAGATCAGCTGGATTAAGAGTCTGAAACAGGAAAACACATACAGGTGCTAGCAAAATTAAAAAGGAGATTTGGACCAAACCCAACTAATAGAAAATAAATTACCACCTAATTTAATTGTAGACCCTTTGCTTGCACTTGAGCATCTGAGAAAGTATTTGCAAGTGCAGAAGCAATCTAAAACTGGTTACTGTACGAGACTAATTACTCATATCTTCCCAGGAATGCAGGATACTCACAAATTAAAAACCAACCAAACAAGAAACCCCTCAACACAGACAATTTTATGTAAAGAAAAATAAATGGCGGCAACTGCTATTAAGAAATAGAAATCCTCACTTCAATGAAACCAACCTAATTCCCCCCATCTGCAGCAGCTGCTCCCGCAGTACCAGGTACAGACCTGCCAGCTGCTGCAGCATGTTTCAGATACAGACACAGAGTTCTTAGCATGGTAAAAATCTATTCCTAGTGACCTTCCTTTCCATCACTTTCCCTTCTGCCTCCCCCAGTCCCCTCACAAGACGCATACCCTTCACCAACTGAAATAACAAAAATAAGCAAAACCCACTTAGGTTCTTATAATCCCCAGAGTTGTTGATTTCTGTATCAGCTCTGAAGTTTCCATTTGCATTATTTGGGAAGACAGGTCTGGCTGTAGCATAGTAAGTCAGGACACATTGGAAAATAAATAAATCCTAGGCTTAGTGCTGATATAAGAAGCAAAATTTCATAGTTGTGTTATTGCTTTTCTAGTTTTCCTAAGGTTTAGCTTGGGTATATGGTTCTTACGCTTTTCACTCATATATATATGTATGTAGCTGAAGTGTTTGCTTTGTAATTATATTCCCCATTTTTCCATACACCATTGCAAAGCTAACAAATGACTGGTATAAGACATTAAGCACTTATTTTTCTTGGGTTGTTTCAAAACCTTGAGCATAGTGATTATTTCCATTGTTTCTCAAATTTCTAATCTACAAAAGCATTTGCCTGCTCCCCCTGCAAATGATATAGAGCTTCAGATACTAACTCACCCAAGGCACTTTCAGGTTTTTTTAGTATCTTCTGGCAGAGAAAATAAAAATATTGTTATTTTTTCTCTTAGTCTGATGGCCCCTTTGATTCATGAACAGGCTGATACCACTAATGCATCAATACCAGTATTGGTGCATATTGTGCCTAGATACCATGATGATATCATTAAGCATAAAATCCATTAATGTGTTTTTTGAATTCTCATCTCCAGTTCCAACTTTCTTAACCTATTTATCAGTTATCTTCTACATAATCTGCTCACCTGTTCCAAAAGAGCTGCACCAAGGAATGGACACTGGTTCAAGATCCTGATCAGGAAAGCCATTAGTACATACTAAATTTAAATATATTCTTTAATGCTTTGCCTGATGAAGGCTAAATTTCTTTGTTGCTGGGAAAGAATGGCATGTTCTTAAACAACTGTCCCAGTTGTTGTTGTTGTTCTAGGTACAACAGTGTAAGAAACCTGGGAAGCTCGTATGTGATTTAACAGGAATAAGAGCAAGTGAGACTAGGATTAGGCTGAGTGTCGTGAACCAACATCAGTCACAAGTTTACATTTTCTTCCTCACCACCCCAACAAAATTCGACAGTAGGAGCTTGGGATACAGGCTCTTTTATAATCAGCTGAAGTTAATTGCCACTGCAAGCCGAAAGTGATGTCACCCCCAGTTGCCCAGACCCAGCCATACTGAACATATCTGAGCAATCAGATCCCAAGGTGACTCTCAGCAGCTCACAGAAGAAGAAAACCTTCAGATTTTCAATGTACATTGACATGTGAGCTACTACTATTGCTCTCATAATTTATTAATTTATTAGCAGTTAATTACTGTTACTTTTCATGTTAAGGATTAATGCAAGGCACTGTTAATAAGGGATGTTTTACAGTTTTCCACGTTGAAAGCACTTGACAAATGCTGAGGCTCACATGAACAGTGTACTAGGAAGGCAATGGGAAATACTTTTATCTTCTTATGCCTCATGCTGAGAATCACATCAATGATTCCCACATGCTGTCAAGACCCCAACTATTCCCTTTCTTCCTTTTATACATCTAGCCAGCTGTCTGGGTACCTGTGGTCTCAGGTCCAATTCACCACACTGTCAGCCCCCCGTGTTATCAAGAACAAGCATTCCTGAAACTACTACTGTCAGACATGCCAGAGGATTTTTTTTTCTTGTGTCCACTTTCTGTTCTTGTCATTCACTTGTCCAAACATGCTCTCTGATGCACAGCTCCTCCTCTGGAGTTGATACCGTGTTCAGCCCTGTGCCCCTGAAACATTCAACTCAGCTGGTTTCAGTGCTTCCCTTAACAAGAAGATATCCAAGTTTCAAGACTCTATTTTCCAAATGCTGTCCACAAAAAAAACCAGTTTCACAGGACTCCTCACTACGTATACACGGGGTTCTCTTTGAATAGAGACTCCTGCATCATGCGGCTGCTGAAGCCCATGAGCTGCATCACAGATGACACTTTGGGGTCAAATCCTGCCATCCTCTGAATGCAGCAGTTTGTTTGCTGAAAGCAAGGGGAAAACGTGTTTAAATCTTTCAGCAACTGTGTTGAGTGAAGCTGACCAATTTTTTTTTGGTGAAGTTTCCCCTCCTTTGGACTAAAGGAATCCATCTTCCAGTGGCCAGCTTTAACCACTATGAGTTCCTCCCCTTCAAAAGCACTAGAAATTGTAACACATCATGTGCATTACGTAGTGAACACACTGCACCCCCATCCACATCAGCTTTTCATTGGTTCTGGCGCCAGGAACAAACGGTATAATGGCTTTAAAAACCCAAGGCTCTTCAATGGGTCATTTTCAATAATGCCTTCTCCAGTATACTGGGAAACTCATCAGCACACATTCATATTGACTGCTGCACACTGGAAAGGTTTGGCATTTAAGCAATTTCTCTTGACATTAATACAACTACTCTTCTAAATCACACCCTCTGTAATTTAGTGTCCAAACTTTATCATCAACGGACTGCTTTCACAGAGTTCTTGATGAAACTCTAAATGGTTCATGGCACAGTAATTTTTCCTTGTTAATATTCTATTATCTTCTAGAAACCAGACAATGTTTTAAAAAGAAGTTGTTACACCAATTTATAAATTCATGAGTTAAAGCAAATCTTATTCTTTGGCATATGGGGAATAAAAGCAGCTTGCTAAAATCAACACCCTAATTTCATGATTCCTCATTGTGCAACTTCTGTCTGATTGTAATTAATGTTTGGTTTTCAGCTATACCTACTTTAACTGGCATGTCAAAGACCTGTACAGCATCCAGTCTCCTCCAGGAGTTAGGATATTCGCCCTCCTGTAAAACTGCAGCTTGCTGCAGAAGTATCCCAGAGGCTGATTGAGGCAGCTGCCCTTTTTTAGTCAATCTGTCCACGTTTCCGTGCCAGACATGAGAACTGGCAAAAAACCTCATGAACCATTCAGTAAGTGGGCACCAAGTGGGATCCACCACTGACTGCTTCTCAGTGTAGGAAAGAGGGCAGACTGGCAACTGGAAGAGAGCAGTCTCAAAAGGAACACACAGATGAAACTAGTGAGGGAATCCAACCTTGTCCTTCACCTCTGCTTCCCATGTGAGTCATCTTTAACTAGATCCAACTATAAATATGTAATAAAATGGGATTTAAGAACAATTATATGGCAAGAGTCAGACATAAAGATGATCGATATTCTTCATGAATCAGCTGGTCCCTGCAAACACCTCTGAGAGCGTTTCTCACTCTCTGTAATTAACTGGCAAGTAGACTCCTCTGTACAGGAAAATAGTGCATTTAGCCCCTAGGAAAAGGGAAAGACCACTCCCCACAAGGTGGTGTGGAAGCCATCCTAAACATGACATAGGAGGTAACACATCAGTCTGCATCTATTATGGCTAATCCAGAGGTCTCACATCAGAGGGAAACATGCTCTGCTAACTTGCCTGCAAGCACTCAGTGAGAGCGCCTACAGCACGGGAGCCTTGGGTGTGCAATTTGTGATGCTTTACTGACAGAATCAGACGCCTCAACAGCAGCAGTTCACGTGAAGGAGTGCCCTTCAACAGCAAACAGAGCTCAAACAAAATAACCTAACAGCCTGGAACTGCAAGAACACCATGTGTCCAGCTCCAACAGGTCGCTGGCTTTCCAGACCATGGCATGAAGAAACTCTCAACAGCTCTTCCCTCAGTGATGAGTGCCTGTGAGGTGTATTTGTGGAATGCTGGTTTGAATGTCTTTCTACCTTAATAATGAGCTTTGCCTGGAAAGAACATTTTCCCATTGCCTCATCAAGGCAGTGCTGCCTGATTATAGACCTGGGTCAAAATAAGCTTGAAATGGAGATGGGACCACCTGCACGCAGCAGGATAGCAGCTGTCACTTCAGCAAAAGTCCCCTTGCTGGTGACACAGCACTTCAGTAGCCATGGAAACTCCAGTGTAACTGTCAGCCAGCCTTTAGTGATGAGTAACTACTGGATTCTGACACCAGTGATACGGGTATGTGGTCATGTACCAATATATTAGATTCTATATAAAAAATTAAGATCAAAAGTTCACAGATTCCATTATTATTTCATCAGCAAATTGTTATAAGGGTGATAGCAGGGGTAAAAAACCACAAACCAAAAGTCTGACACAGGATAAGCATCATATATTTTTCAAAATTACTGTTTCCATTAAAGAAAACATACAAACAGTAAAGGGGATCTGATCTAAAGATATGTAAGTCTCTCTAACAAAACCTTTGTTTCCCTTACTTGGCAGCAGCACATTTAATTTCAATTTCATTCTCCTTTTAAGATGGCGACTGATAAATAACCAAAATGAGCAAAGAACAATTATATTCAGAGGCATTTCAGTCACTTCAAACCCAGAATTTTGCCCCAGCTGTTTGTTTTCAGCAAATATTTATGAACATTATGCTTTGTTCAGACAATTGCTTGCTGAAAGCAAAGCCTGGGACTGTATCTGAGATTCATTTAGACAGCAAACTAAATTTGTTTGGGGAAATTTAGGCAAAAATAGTTTACAAAATATATATTGCAAACAGAGCTGCAAAACAGTGGCATTAGTTAGCACATGCCCAGAGGCTTAAGGAGCTTAAGGCTAAATTAAATTGAAAGCAATCTTGTGTAGTGGGTGATTGTCATGTCATTTTTGAGAAAGAACAATGAGTTTCGCAGATCTAATTTACTAGAGCCAGCTCCAGAATTTGGAGAAGCATAAGCAAGTCTTTGGAGATGCTTTCCCCTTCTCCAAATAAGGGATTTACCAGGACTATCATGCCAGGGAATTGCTCCCACCCTTGGGGCACAGCAGGGTGAGGACATGTGACAGTAGCTGCTGCCCTGCACTCTTCAGCAGCCATAAGGATAGTGATGGATTGCCAGGAGGAGAGAGGTGATGGCGTCCCTCCTGCCCATCTCTAGGAAATTTGCTGCTTTAGGCAACAGCCTACTGTGCTTAAAGCTAAATATCATCCTGGAAAGAATATCATTTATTGCAGAATGCAGATGGGGTTAAATGCCAGGCCAGCTATTTGCCACTCACCCACATCTGCAATCAACATGCAGGTTTGCATATCTGAGTCACTGCACCCAAAAAAATCTAAACATCAGGCCTCTTTTCCTAGACATTAGTATATTAGGAACTGGGGCAAGATTTAGAAATTTTTTTACTGTCAGGCCTCAGAACATCCAACCAACCTGCAGAGAGTCACAGCCACACATGTCCGAGCAGTTCCTTGTGCCAGCCAAGCACAGGGACTGGTGGGTGCTGCTCAGCCCACTCTGTGGGCAAATGAGATGGTAAAGAAACAGAATCTGCTGGGTGTTGGTTTGATGCTGACACTTTCATCAGTACCAAAAGCAGTGTACAAAACAGCCATGGGCCATCTCACCACAGCACTTGGCTGCAGCTGCCCTGAAATATATAGCTGGCTTGGCCCAGGAGAAGGACCACAAGGCTGAACTAATACGTGCTTTGGGTTTGTGACTCGTAATTCCTGCAGAGCATATTGAAAAGCAACGGTCAGGAACAATTGCTCCCTCTCATCTAACAAAAGCCAAAGCTGTACAGGGAGAAACATAAATGGTTTCCACCACAGACAGCTGTGCCAAAAGCTTTGCTCCCTGGCATGGCTGCTGAGAGCCCTACGAGCAGTATCGTTATCCCCGAACACAAGCTTTGTGTTGGCACCTTGTCAGTCTTGAACACTATTTTTTAAAATATTTTGTTGTGGATTAAGAGTGAAGGAGTTGTTCAATATCATCATTAACAAGTCATTGATCCAGTTATCTGCCTTTCTATTTAATTTCAAATTTAAATTCTCATTACTGCTTCTGTGACAGGAATAGATTTTCAGATTATTTCAGAAGTAGTTGGGATGACATTATGACTCAATGCATGTGATCAAATGTCTCTCTGAATGAGTCTGTTGGATTAATGAAGCCATTTGATGAATTAAATTATATCTCAGCAAAGAGCAGATGATGATATTTCAAAATGGAAAAGATTTCTTTCACACATTCTGGTGTTTTCGGTGTCACTCAGTATTAGGGACAAATTCCAATTATGAGAGGATTTTAAAGTTCAAACACAAGGCTTCTGTGATGGTTCATGGGACTTGTGTCTTAAGGCCACTTTCTCCAGTCACGGCTGAGAAAACAAAGGCATAGGGCAGGTCAAACAACGCAGCCTTAATCCACATGTAAACCAGAGCCAACACATGGAGAAAAGCCAATAAACTCAGTAAATTATTCTACAATAAAGGAAGGAAAGACACAGAGTTCTACATCTCATTCCCAATCGCTCCCAGAAATGAAGCAGCTCTGAGCATAAGCTGTATCACTGTGATAAGATTTGAACTTTGAATCTTCTGCAGGGCTGGAGGAGGATGAGCAGCCCTGTGTTTGAGAAGGTTTTTTACCATTTCCTCTCATCAATTTCCACAGAGTATGCCAACAAACATCTTTCAACTCAAAATACCTCTTCCTAGCTTTTACATTATCCCCTAAAAAATGTAAACAAACAAACAACCCCCAAAAACCAGAGAATGCACTCTGACAAGAAAGGACCAGATCACAATCTTAACACTTAGATAATTTAACACTGAATATTTCCAAGAACAGTCAGATTAAGTGCATTCATAATCCTTAGTTTACTTTTTCAACATTCTCCCAAGCCACAGATATTACCATAACTGCTGGCCCTCAGATTCACTCTAAGTACAGCAGCAAGGCTGTTTTGGATTGGTTTTCTTTCTTATGAAGTTAAAGCTCCAGGGTTGCACTGTCCAAATGTGTTACTATGTTATTTACACCATCTCATCAAGGCATTTTAGTATCACATTAAGTGTATTTCTGAAAGAGAATTTGAGATTATAAACCCCTCATATGTCCTTAAAGCCACAGTGACAACAGTCTGAGCAGGCCTAGGCTCCCCACAAGACTCTTAGTAACTCCTATAAAATTTGGGAAAATAAGGTAAATTTTAAGGTGAATTTTAGGTCTGCTGCAGAGACACTTGGGCTCCTTTCGCATTTTGCTCCCTGCATAAGTAGAGACTGCTCTCTCAAATGAAAACAAGCTAGACACAAATCTGGCTCACAAAACTTAAATCTACTGTTTTCACAGGTGAAAACACACACAAATACTGAGATTAAATGCATGAGATCCTTATGCTTGTCCTCACTGCGTTGCCCTGGCTGAGGGAAAATGTCAATCTGTTAGCAGCAAAGAACTGTGGGCAGCAAAGATGCAGCATTTCAGCGTGCTTTTTACAGCACTATCCCCAAATCAGAATTTAATCCTCAATAAAGAGAGTAGAAGTGAGGGATCTTAATGTTTGATGGAATGGCAATGAAAAGTTCCCCACATTTACACTGGATTGGTACCTCCGAGTATATGTTTTAAAGTCTTGGTCAACTTTGCCCCAATGTTAAAAAATCCCAACATTCAAAGTGGTTCTTCAAGGCTGAAATGACAGAATGACAAGATCAGACAGTTCCTAGAGCTTAAGAAGTTTTTGGTAACTCAGAGCATACAACACAGAACAAATCAAATGAGTCATTGACCTATGTGCTATGTCTTGCTGGAAAAAGGTTTTGGAAGAGTTTGTGTAAATGTTTCTACCACAAATTAATTCAGTTTGCCTTTAACTGTTCTCTTATTGAGGCAGTGTAGCAGAGGTAGGACTATGTTCTCTCACATTCGTGGTAGACAGGCTTTTCCACGTCCATTTTCCTCTGAATTCTGTCTTCTTTGTAACACTGTCTGGAGAATGTCAAGGAGAAGTTTCATCAGTCAAATCACTGGGAACTCACAGTGATTTTTTTTCAAAACAAGCCACAAACTTTTGGAATTCAATAAATTGATTGTGCTCTTTAACTTCCTTTCCTCCCTGTTTTAGCATTTGAAGTGCTGTTTTCTTTTGCGTCTGGCTATGTTAGACTAATCAATAAGAAATTATACTTTTGCTTTTCTACATTCCAAGAAAGCCAAATGCAACATATTTCTCACCAATTCATATCGACTGCAAAGCAAAGCCAGAGAAAACGAATGGAAATTCCTTACAGTGTTCTTAATGCTGCCATCTAGTACTGGAGAACTGTACTGTCAATGCTAACTTAATTTGCAGACAGCATTATTTTTACAAGTGTGTACATCTGTAGTTGTGTGAAGATTTTTATTTTCAGTAAGTTTTTTTGTTATTGTTATTTTTGGGGGTGGTTTTTTTGCATTTAAACAGTGTTGAGCTGTTTGTCTTTTTCCTACAACTATGTATCTTCTGCACATGTATACCTACAAAACTCCTGTCACAGCTGGAAGAACGGTACCCTGCTTTAAAGGGAAATTACAGCACCTGCTCTAAATATTTTCTGGAAAGAAAAGCCCTACAGAGAAACACTGTCAATTATTTTTCATTTCTTCTCTTTCCTAGACTCTGTTTCTTCCTAATTTACTTTTTAGGGGAGGCCCTTTCAAGTTGAGAAAAAGTTCTGTCTTGTTGTGCAACCAAGATACCAGCAGGCAACGAGAGCCTGCGAGATAAATAGTGGCATTTCTGTTCAGGGTGGTTCTGAATAGGTGTCAGTAACACACCACTGGAAAACTGATTGTCAGTGGAGAGTGGAAGATGGGGATGGGTGAAATAACAGCCAAAAGCATATTTTTGGATGGTTTCCCCAGCAATTAATTCATTGTTGAGTCTGTCCCCCTGAAAGGATGCACCAAACTGGAGAGCTAAAATTTGAATGGCTTCATTCACATTAGCATTACAGAGAATTCATCTCAGAGGAAAGCAGAAAATAATGAAACCAACTGGGTTTTTTCAACAATATCACTTCAGTCTTTCCAATAAAAATACGTGCCTCAAAAACAAGCAGGAAAAATAGCAACAGAAAATTTGCATCCCAGAGAAAAGTTAATATTTCTACTTGGCTAATTCATCACTGAATAATGAAATGCTGACAACAGCATTTGACAGAATATTTAATAAGTTTAACTTGCAAATGCACCAGGGTAGATTTCCAATAGAGCTGAGGATACAGCATGCTTTTGGAAATCCTTGTGTTCCTTTTAGTGCTAATTTGGAGCCCAGCTCTTCGAAATGCAGATCCAGTTATAGATTGTCAGCAAAGTACAACACTCATTTCTTTTCCAAGCCTATTTCTACAGTGAACAGAGGCAAGGGAAAAAAAAATATAAGGTATTAGGAGTTTCCCTCCTATAATAAATGTACTAAGTAACAAATTCATCACCTTGACACCTATTTTTTCTCCCAGCAAATATCTCCTACATACAACACAAAAAAGAAAGCCACCTAATAAATACCAGCAAGGTTTAAATCACTGCAGTGAGAGCAATTTGAAAATCAGTATGTCCATCCATTACCTGTATCAAAACAAGGTAAGAACAGCAAAAAAGAATTTGAAATATGGTGACAGCAAGATGTTAAAAAACAATGAATGCAGTTATGGAGTTTTCAGTAAAATTCTACAGTGACCAAGGAAGTTCTGCCTGGAAGAACATGACCACTACTAAAAATCCAAAATATATTTGAACAAAATTTTCAAACACAGAATAGTAATTAAATCATAGGGGGGAAAATTGCAAGTTCCTTTAAAACACTTTTTACAGAAAGGTGTAGCAGAAAAAATAATTTACAAAAAAAGTGTTATACTTTGCTATTCTAGGAGGGAAGCAGTGAAAGCATCCTCTAGGAACAACTGAACACTTAAGAAAGAGACAGACAACTAGAGGAGTCAGACCAGTAAGGAGGGTATGACAGTGGTTACAAAACAGGAAATATATCCTTAGTTTTCCTTTTGTGCTCTGTCCTTGGAGGCCAAACTAAAAATCGTTTTTAGTTATCTGAAGATGCAGACACTGACATGCTAAGACTGAACAGATGAAGCAGTAGCTTCCATCAGCTTCGTGGCCTTAAGCCAGGCACCAGAACTCTTGACATGCCTGGCCCCTCCTCCCCGTAAAACCCAAATGACAGTGCAAAATTTGGCAAACTCTTGTCATCCGTGCAGCAAGAAGGACTTTCACACTTTTGCTTCCCTCTTTATTATAACTTGGTGTTTAGGCGTCCTAAAGGTCCCTGGGGCTGCTCAGATTCCGTTCATGCATATTATTGTAAAAGCAGCTTCTACATGTGGTGTTGCAATATTTCAATCCTTCTGCTCCACCTTGGGGCGGCTTGGCTCAGGTCAACTACTTCCTTACAGTGCAGCATGTCCAAAGGAGAGACACAGGGACAAAGAACCCTCCTGGGTGGCCTAAATCATTCTTAACCAGCATTTTATTTCTTTATTTACAGCTGTGATTGACTAAGTTCTTCTGCAATGATCACTGAAACACCTGTATAGCTGCAACGACGTGCAGTAATTGCAGACACGCTAATATTTCACAATAACATCATTTTGTCCCACTAAGCAAAATGAATTTGTGGCAAGATGTTATAATAAATCTGCAGAACTCGTAAGTGCCTCTGGAATTACCACATTATTCATCATTGAGCAGTCCTGGGTAGTGGTCGGCACAGGGCCACCTTTTTTTGCTATGAAGATATTTACACACCTCTTCCCCCCATAAACCTCTGACTGTTGCTGAGAAGATTTTTTAAAAATAGGTACAAACAGAGAAGATCTTCACTTGTGAAAGTCTTTAAGAGATGATAGACAGGAAAAGTGGAGTTCCTGTTCTGAATATTCCACAACAACAATCAGAACAGCATGCAACCAACTAAAAATAACTCACATAACTAGACAGCACGCACTTTTTTTTCCCTTGCTGAAAAGAACAAATCTGAGGAAGCTGCTCTGTTCAACGTGCCCTGAAGACACCAGCTGATTGCCAGGGAAGAGCTGCCAGTAAAATTTCCCCCCAACCCAGTTTAGTACACGAGGATTTCTGCTCAGTGCTTGGCTGGGGGGCCTGACCCCAGCATCCAGTGCTCTCTGTGCCTGGGACTCCCTCACGCTTCTCTTCACAAGCCTCTCGCCAGTGGCAGAAGAAAGGGCTGGTGTGATGGTTTGCCCAGGAGCCAGATCAGCCCTCCCTCTGGCTCAAAGGCCTCAGCCACGAGGTCCTGTACTGGCAGCTATTCACAAAGACAGCAACCTTTTGTACCGAATCAGAGGACACGTGCCAGGACACTCCAACATCACACACTCCACCATCACAGAGGAGGAACCAGACTTTGCTGTATGAAGCGTTTTGAACCAACTTCTATAATAGTATTCTGCAGTTCACTTGAGTTCATTTAATATTAATTGACTGTACCCATTTTTATGCTATTCCTGGTAAGACTTCTTTCTCTTAAGCAGAAAATTAAATTATTAGACTAATATATTGCCCTGAACATAGTTGCAGTCCATGTGAAAGTGATTATAATTAAGCCTGTAACCACAATTATTGTTATAATAACTAATTGTATTTCATGACAAGAAGTAACAGATTACTAATGTTAAGGCCTTTTGAAGTGATTTAGATGTGGTGCAATTTTCAGTTTAACAAGTATTTTATATTGTGAGAAAGCTTTTCTGTTTTTAACGCTGCACTGATGAAAGACATGCAGTATTATTATTAACATGAACATTTACTACAACCATTAAAATTTTACAATTACCACTATTGCCTGAAAGTTTACCTGCTTTATCTGGTTGCTGTGATTGAACAAAAGACATCACATCACTGTGTGAACATAATATTTTTTACATCCTTAGAGCACTGTGACTGCAATGCCATTGCTATTGATTTAAAATACTGCTAACGCAGTCGTGAGCAGAATTCAACCCTGCCTCAATCCCATTGTGAATAATGCCATGAAAGAACATAAAAAATGACATTCCCTTCTACAATCTCTTTTTATGATTAAAAATGGGCTTTAGTTTGTGGCACTGGATTTTGAAAAACACCCTGGACTGACAGAATCATTTTAAATAAGGCCTTGTGAACAGCTTCATTTCCTTCCAACCAGGTGTGCTAGAACTTACACCATCTTGAAACAAACATTATGTCATCACTTGACAAAAATAAATGCTCTTTTGGGCACTCATCGCCTAAACCATGTATGACTTGAAAATCCAATATCATCCCCTGAAGTTCCACTGATTTCTTACAATTCAGATTTTAAAGTATTCAAAGATGACAAGGAAATCTTAGGAAAAAGTGTTCTCCCATATTCTGGAATGGCTGTCATGCAGGGTTTAACACAGTGAATGATTCACAGGACAGTGAAGTCAAAGTGTCCATAAACTTTTACAAGAGTGGAATTAGACCAGAACTTTGTGTTATAGAAAATGTCACCCTCTCCACTTAATATTCTCTTGGGAGCAACACTGTAATAAAAGCAGAAGAGAATTTAGCATACATGGCAAGGCATGTACAGCAGGTCCATTACTTCCAAGGATCTCCTCTCATATTACAAAGATATTTCAGTATCATTACCTCTAGTAATGGGGAGATTACTGGCAGTCCCAGGAAAGGCTAAAGACTTGCTGAAGGTCACACAAAGTCAGCAGCAAGGTGGGAGCAGAGCAATACCAAGTCCCCAGGTCTGCTGCTGGAACGTGCTGATCCTCCTACTAATACGGCATGATTGCCGTAAATGGCCTTATCACCATCACCAAGTTAGAGAGATAAATGGACCTTTGAAAGAATTAGAGCTGCTTAAATGGCCATACATCACACAATAACAGGGTTCTTCTCATCACTTTTACAGAGACAGAATCCGATTCTTATGGAGAAAAATGTATTTAATTCCACAGTGGGAAGTGGGAAAGCAAAGTTGAGTCCTTTTACATGCAAATACGAAGAAAACTTATCAGCTAGCATTTCCAAAGCTGTTGTTGCATATGCAAGAGCTATGATGATATTTTCGATTCTGTTACTCATCTCTCCCACCTTAATTCTAGGTTGTTAGAAACTCCATGCAGGGGGAGGAGAGAGAAAGCTGTGAATGCACACATTTTACAAAATATCATCCCCAGAAATAGAGACTGTTTTTCAAAATTTGTCTGCGAACAAAATACACCTTGCAAGATCATAATCAATCACTGCAAGTACCTCATCTGGAAACCCAAGTGAATAAAACCATATTGCAAAAACTTCCTGTGAGCAACATAGTCTGCAACAAACCAGACTGTGAAGATTTGTGAGGATGCAAAACAAGTCACACAATATGTTTCTTGAATTCCTTTCATCCATCGTTTGATAAGATCCAGCTCCAAATAGGGGAGTCAGGTGTTGCACCACCCCTCTACTTATTGGCCTGAAAATTGAGCGCAATGCAGCAAGGAAATATGCTGCCCCAGCTGGCTTTTTTCCCTTTGTCTGTTCAAAATCTGAAAGAAAAAAATAAACCGCCACAACTCCTTCCCAGCTAGGAACATATCACTTTCAGCTAGAAACGTAACACTTCCCTACTCTCCAATGCAAGATGTACAACTTGAGTCCAACGTGGGGAAAATTGAGGAAAGCAGTTGTAGGAGTATTTGCTGAAGTGCCCATCGTGCAGGCCACTCTCTCGTTACCTGCCATGCTGAACCCCCTTTTCTGAACAACTTCAAGAGACAACAAAACACTGTACAGGCAGCAGGACTGGTGGGTCTGCATATTATGCCATATGTCACCTATGAGACCTTTGTGTTGGCTGCATCTATATTATATCCTTTTGGTCATACATCATTAACTTCAATAACTTTGAAATTAAAGTCAGCTTCCAGGGGTAAATGAACCAAAACCTTCTCTTTTATTGCTTGTTAGAGCTGTTAGCAGATGAGAACTAAGAATATTCTTTGCTGACAAGGCAGTACATCATTTCAAGATGAAGTGTAACACTGAATCACCACCATCACTGTTGCTACTTAACAGTAATCTGTTTCCCTATAATTTTATTTATTGATGTAATTTCACTTCAGTGCTGAATGTTCACTTTTTTTCCCAAGTTGATTTTCTAGAGAAAGCATAATTTTCTTAATTCCTTCTTCAAAATCTTAGTAGTTTCAGTTAATAAAATGTGAGCACTTTTTCTGTAAAATTAAGAGCAATGAAGTCATTGATTATATGCCTTTGTCAGATGGACGTGCATGTGTCCAAAATTAGTCTAATGGACTCACTGGAGGATGCCTGATCTTCTAAATTAGTGTAATTAAACACATGCTGCAATCATATTCTTCAAAACTTTGTAAAGTTAAATCTGTGGCTGCTGAGGACAGTTGATTAATAACGAAGATTGAACTAAATCAGACCAAAATTGTGTTTGGTATCATGTTATATTTATTAGCCCTTCACCAGTTTCACTTCCTTCTTCATGAGGTTTAATAGAAGACTTGAAAAGCACAAATCAGCACTTGTGGATTTTAAGAATAAATGATGTAAATTATGTGAAGTGCCAGTACACTGTGATTCAGGCACAGTCTGATCACAACATTATGAACCCACTGTTCTGCATTTCAAGCACTGGCTGCACTGCTGGAATGATGATACCAGTTCCTGCATTCCCAGTGTATAAGGTACCACACTTGGGGCACAAGAGATACATGTTTGTGTTAAGCAACTGAATTAAACACATCCATTCACGGATAATGCACCTGTTTCTGTAATCATCTACACTCTAAGGCAGATGGAAAAAGCAAATTTTCATAAATACTTGAGACTTGGTTTTAAATTCGAGGAACCAGTCTTGAACTGCCACATGTGAAGAGCCACATTCAAACCTACTCATCACCTGTCCCAGGTGTCACAGTTTGATACAAAGAGATGGTTACAGAGGCGATGTTTCAAACCCAACAGAATAAGGATAAACATATCAACATTGCCAAAAATAGAAAAATGCCTACCTTTGCCAGTGATGTTCCCCTTAAGTGCATAACTAAACTGCAAGTACAGTGGTGCCTTTCATTCCCAGGCCAGCAGCTCTGCTGGTGGAAAAATGCGATTGCTTGTGAAGTTTAATTGATTTTTCTAAGGGTCTGAAAGTCTGTTGTTCCTTTAAATTATTGATGGGTGCCCTTGGATTACTGTGTGCACACTGCTGTCCTTGATACTGGCTAGGCTGAAAAATGGGGCTGATTATCCCTGCATCTAAATGATTCTGCTTGATTAGGTCACTTGTCCCTGTTGGCACCTTGCAGGAACTTTGGGTGGTCTCCTCCCTCCCAGCTCCAGCTTCACTAATGATGTTCTGGTTTCATAAATTTTCCACAAGTTTTAAACAGAAAAGACCTAATTGTGTCCTGACAGAAAGACTGATGCAAAGTGCTCAGTTACCTGTCCTGTCTTACTCAGAGGAACCCAAATAGGAAAACATCCTTGTGCACCTCTAAGAGCATCTCAGCTTATTCTGCCTGGAAACAGGCTGAGGCACCTCCAAACACGTCAAGTGAAGGATCTACTTTTTGTTCAAGAAGGAATTATTTGATGTGAAACCTACGTAACTGATAATTTCTATTTGCAAAGCAATTAACAGTATTAATCACCTAGTACTGCTCCAAATCACTCTCCAAGAATGGGTAGCACCATTCTGGTGGCATATGAGGAATTTGGAGGATATGAGGAGGATGCTGGGAAAACAGTTAATCCAAGTCCTCATGCCATCTCCCATTTTCAGTCTCACTGTTCAGCTCTGACGGATTTTGATGGAGCACTGTGCACTTCCTCCATTCCGAAAACCGAGGGTTGATCCTGCAAATCAGATGTCTCCAATTATTCGTGCATGTGTTGACTCTGTTCACAATCCTCTGTGCTGATGAAGATACTGCCACTTCCTTGTGCTTTGCCTGAAGTTCACCAAGAGGTGACAACCCAGGCACTAAATAGCAAACTACACTGGAACAGGTTTAGAAACAAAATCACAAGCTTATTGAAGGAAAGCTGGTGGTACACAAACCTTCCACTATTGCAAATCAGCATGAAGGAATCCTGGTCAGTAGCTACAGCATTAACCTGCTATCAAGTCTTCCATTTCTCTTAATAAACACAAGAGCCTGTCCTAATTTTCTTTCTACAAGTTGGCATTTCAAATGTGTTGATTACAAAGGTCAGCTGTGTTTGGAGAAAAACAGTTTAATTGATTTTATTATTGCAGAAAAATAGAATAAACAATTGCACTTTTATTTTGCAGATAAAAACCAAAATTAATGGTTGCATATAGCTGAATTAAGCACTTAAAAGTTCAGTCACTACAGAATGCTGACAGTGTAAGCTTAGATCAATACAGAAACAATTTGCACTTTAGGAGCAGTGGCTCTGGCTATTAACTAGTAATTATACCAAGTTTGCTGTTAAATTGCTTTAACTGTTTCCAAGGTGTAACTGAACAACGGCAAAACTTGTTAACACTGTCAGAGTGGGAACTCACATCAACCTTGTACAGTCTCAGTTATGACTGGTCACAAATATTCATTCCATTTAATCTTCCACTTCCCAGACCTCCTGCCCTACTGTAAACCTCATTTCATTTCAGATTCTGGGTCTTCTACACACTGCAAGTTGTTTACCAGGATGAAGATGCTTTTCCTGGGTAAGAGGCTGCAGCCAGCACTGGCCACTACTCAGTCCCACACTGACCCTGAAATATTACAGGAATTGGTAATGCTTTTCCAATATTTTCACAAGCTGTAGGGAATGGCAACTAAACCTTGGACTTCATCTCCAGACTAGTATAGCTATCTCTCTAAGAAAACAAAGTCTAGAGCTTGGATTTGGCTCACTGCGGGAAACAAGTGTTTTCCTCAGTCAGTGAATGAAGCTCCCAAACAGTGACACAAAGATACAAATATTGCAAGTTTACTTACAAGCAAAAACAAGGTTTAAAACCCCTTCACTTTGAATTGCCTTCGTATCCTGCATTTCTCCTACAACAGCTGCTGAAACTAATCCCCTTTGTCAAGAAAGAACCAGTTCTTCCTTCGGATATTACCCATGTGGTGATGAAAAATGGAAAAACAAAGGTATGTTGAAGACAGACAACAGCAGAGAAATGAGTGAGGAAATCTGTTGGACCAGCAAGACTAGGAAAAGGAGAACTACTTGCCTGTCCCAGAACATGCTCTCTGTCCCCTGTGCCTGGCTTTAGCAAAAACACATTGTCGCACTAATGAGTTTCAATATTCAGGGCACCTGAAAGTAACTGCAGAGTTTGTTTTATGAAGGTACAAGTCAACGTGACCAAAGACTCTCCTGAGTGTACTACAGCATGTTCACACCATCATCTCCCTAATTTATGCCTCATGCTGTGGGCTTCACCTCCCTCTGCTTTCCACAATACTCCAACTCAAACAGCAGCCAGCACTTTATCAGTAGAACATGCATGTTCAAAAGTAGAAAAATATTTTTACACTTGCTGATTACCTGCATGGGTACATATTTGGCTTTCCTATCTAATAAAAGCAAAACTGATGAGAAGAAACAACCTTCAACACTTTAAAGACATCAAGTCCCTCACCCACATCTCCCTTCAGCTGATGTGTTAACATTGCCCCCCACTGCACACGGCTTTTTGACAGCTGATTAAGACCAGCTTTCAACGGATAGAGGTAACGTAAGACACACTGATCGGGTGAATATGGCTGAATTAGGCACTACACAATTTCATCTGCAGAGTTATTTTTTAGCTATATAAAAAGCCTTGGTCATCTGCTTGCTGAAAAGGGAAAAGAGCTTCAGCCCAGTTGCTGATTTTTAATCAGCCTGGTTTAGTTGCCAAACACATTATTTGGAGATGGAGTTGAAAAGAAGAAATCACAAGGCGAGCTCTCATAACACAGCACAGCTAATAACATGATGATAATTTTAAGAGTGAGATGGTTCTTTACACATGAGAGACATGATTTTTAAGGATAAGCACACTACTCACCAGGGTACCTCAACTTAGGAGACTTTCCCTATACCATCAACAGCAGGAGGGAGTCACAAACTGTGCAATGACAACTTCAGTATTTCTTTGTCAGACTCTTCTGTGGCCTGTCTGCACTAAGCATTGGGAAACAAAGCATTTAGCAGTTTTCTGTGTTGGACAGCATGAGAACAGTTGAGACTGACAGCATTGAAAATTGTAATTCCTCCTTTTGGCTTCTCCTGCTCAATCTCTTCCTTTCCCATCATCTGTTACATTCATCTCACTGCACCATTTTTTGTTTGCTTCAAAAGGCTACCCTGCCTTTGACAACTGCTGTGCACTTCAGCTGCTTGTCCTACTTCCACACAACAAACCACATACCCTTAATGTCTCAAAATCACCACCTCTTTATGCCCAAAGAGGTCTCACCTGCCATTGCTTGGTGCCAGTTCAGAAAACCTGCCATTATTGCCACACACGGCAGTTTCCTGGCACAGTGCCTTTAGCACTGCTCAGCCCTCCCTGTCTCAAAGCTGTGTCTTCTCAAGGGTTGCTCTTCCTAGAGAACAGTTCTGAGAGCCGGGTCAGTTCACTTTCTACTCTATCTCCTGGTATCCAAAACCAGAGAAACGTATCTCTTTGCATGGAAAGCACTGTAACCACAGCACTCGACTCTGTTTTTAAGTAAAGGCAGTTCAAAAGTATATAACATTAATTCACTGTCACCTGTTGTCTGCTGCAGAATCCAGAATAAACTTCTTGGAAGATTTGTGTGCATGTGTAACTGCAGTCCTTCAAAATAACAAACTCCTTTCTCTTCAAGTGCAGATGTTTCTGTGGTGACACCTTTTCCACACTAAGCCAGACAGAATTGATAGATTCACTTTCTACTATAAATAAACACTCTAGCTATTACAACCACATATGATCATCTCAGATTTTATTGTCTGGAAATAGCAATTTCCTACAAATACTGCCTACATACCACAGGTCCCTTTGCTGTAGTGCTGATGACTGAGAAAGTGCTTCCATCACCTGGTAAACAGTATCTGCATGGATTACCACTCTCCATAAGTGATCATGCACACACATACAGCATAAGCATCCTTAGCTATACAGAAGGTAAAATCAGAAGGAGAAAACCAGCTATGAAAATCCATATCCAAGTCCAACTCCCCTGCCTTCTGTGAAGCAACTACATCCATATCTACAGCTTCCAGCTTGGGTTATTACAGAAGCACAGTATTTGCAAAATAGCAATCTAGATTCAGCCACTGTACCGCTTGAGAGAGGACACAAGGAAGAAAGAAAGAATTTCAGATCTGTGGTTTCAGTCGGGCCAGAACAACACGTATTCATGCCTGGGATGGTCACCCCAGTCCATCCTGCTTACATTTTAACCATCTTTGTCTCAGGTGCTCCTGGGTTTTTTTTTTTGTGTGTGTCATTTCAGTTTGGGGTTTTTGTTTTGGGTTTTTTTTGGGGGGGAGGAGAGTGCGGAGCAGTGGTGCTGAGAGACAACACACATACAGAGGACAGTGACAGTCCTGCAGTCTCATTCCTGAGCTTGCTCCCAAATAACATGCTTTCCTTTCATTTGCTGATGAGACTGACATGCTTCTCATCTGGAGACAGACTCGTGACACCCCGCCCAGCTTGCATCAGTAACAGCAGGGCACCACTCTAATGTACCTGGTGTGTTTTACATGAACATTCCCAGCAGGTATGAGTGTGCCTGCCCTTGCCATGCCATGCAGAGGCTCAGAGAGCTCCAAGCAAGCTAACTCAGCCTCCAGAAGTGTGTGTGTTATCCTGCGCTCATATAGCCTGCGTCAAATTCACATTCACATCAAGAAGCTGAATTATCCAAGGGATACTATGGTGAACACTGCTCCCAGTTCCCCTTCTAGCTAAGAAGTCACTTAAAAATCAGCATGACACTGTATTTTTGCACTTAGACCAATCCCACAGGCTGTACTCTTAAATATCCTCACAAATCTTTTTCTTGCCAGACCTTTCCTTTGCAGAGAGCCCAACATCCTCTGCAAATCACTGGTATAAGTGTACACTGGCATCTTCTACACCTCCTCAGCAGTGCCAGCCTGCTCTCAAAAGAAAGAAGACAGCACAGGCTTCTAGTAATCCCCCCTGGAGTCCTTTGATGCAAAGAGGGAGAACACATTTTAAATGCCTATTACAAGTCAGGATGGGCAGTGAGTGCCATGTTTATCCTCAAAACTGCAGTGCCAGGCAGGTTTGTGTTGTTTTGATGTCAAAGCATAAAATACTTAGGTAGGCAGCTAATCTGTTGCCCACAGATATGCACCAAGAATTTAATAGTCACAAGCACCATTTAAAAAAATAAAAAGCAGTCACCAATGCAATTTATATTTTTAAGATCTTTCATTGAAAATTTTTCCTATCATGGCTAAAATTTGATGACTAGGGAATGTGAAATCGCAGCCTTTGAATATGATTCAGAAACTATTTTTGCAAACTAAGATAAATGTATTTAACCTCAAAATACTTTACATGATGTAAAATTTTACGATGTGCAATCAGTTCAAAGATTGCACAAACATAATGTCAGAAGTGGAAAATTAGTAGGCAGTGTGATTTTTTTCATTAAAGCCACTACAGCATCAGGAAAAAAGTAGATAAACTTTAGTAAACAAACCCATCTTCACATCTAAACCTCCCACCTGACTTAATAGAAATTTTTTATTCAACTATTTCCATGGATAAATATCATTGTATCTGGAAGTAGACAAACAGGACCCACTTGTCAGCATCTGCAGGCACTTATTTCCTCTAGTCATATTTATTTCCTGGGTGCCATATTTGAGCATAATGGATATAATGAAGAGTCCTTACACGAATTTTGTACAATTTCTACCAGTCAGTCCTCAAGCCAGAGGAAGGCAAAAGAAGACAGTCACTATATGTCACCGATACCCAGTTCCAAAAAAAAGCCATCTCTGGTGTCACAAAAAATTTTTACCATTTTAGTCAAGCCCTCAGAGCGGACCAATAACCACACAGATGATCTCAGCAGGCACCCATCAGCCCAAGCTTGGCAGTCAGAAAAGGCTCCTTACTATTTCACTTCTAGATGGAAGTAGAGGACACAAATTTCATATGAGAAGGCATCTCCTTTGCCACTTCCAGGCCTGACTGACTGGCATCCCTGTGTTCAGGCAGATTTTTCTCAGATTGACAGAAACCTTTCACAGAAGCTGTAGGACAAGCATGAAGGACACAGACAAGCAAGCATAACTGCAGAGCTCAAAATCAGAGCTTGCTGGTTGCTGGTTCTCGAGTGGGCTCAAAGATGAGAAAAATCCCAACAATCAGAGACAAACGCTACCAGGCAGAAGCCAGAAGGTGAAGTCATGGTGGTGTTTTTCACTGTGGGATGCTGGACATGACGGGGATGCCCTTGGCCCACAGGGCTCTCCCCCAGATGATGCACAGAGTGCTGCAGGGATAATCAGTACCACAGTGTTGAACATTAGCTTGAACTGCTTGTTGTGGAATGCCTCATGTTACCTAAATGTCTGGATCTGAAGAGGTTACAAACTAGATCTCATTGCACATCCTTTTTAACCCATAGCTGTGCTTGTGGCCATCTTCTAAGAATATTCATGGGGATTTTCCCTTACAGATGTACCCAGCAGGATGGATGAACTGTACCCAGCACAGTCTCCACACTGACAGTCTGATTCTCCTCTCTTACACCAGAGCAAGATGGAGCGAATAATTTCACAGAAGCCAAGAGAAATTAATCAGCATAAAGTCGGTATGAGAGAATGGAGCCAGGCAATCCACCTGGCAGGAGTGTGCACCAGCATGCTGATAGGGCTCCTCAGCCACTCACCAGTGCGTGGTGAGCTTGAGTGTGGGCATAGGTGCTTTTTGGCAGGCAAATAGTGAAAAAACATCAATCTTAATGCTACCAGGCATTTTACTCATCATGGCCATGCTGTGAGAGCCCCACCAATGTGTGTTGCACCAGCTGAGAGGCAGAACCGACTGCCACCTCCTGAGCTCCCCAGGCTCCAGCAACTGCTCAGCATCTTGAAAATTGGGACTGTTTGTCCATCAGATCACAGTAACAAGACACAAACGTCAGAAATAATTACAAGTAAAAACTTTCTGGCACGTCTCCTAGTGAAAACCTCAACTCTGATTAGATCACTTCCTTTGCCACTGATTTTTACACCCTGCTAAAAATTTTGCATCTCCTGGCTCTTGTATCAATTATTTTGACTGACAATACAGAAGCCAGAGAAATCAGAAAATTCTCTCATTCCAAACTTTCAAAGCCATTTATTCTGAGAAAAATTTTAGAATACTGTTATAACCTTCTTGTTACTGCAACACACACTTTCCAAGCAGAAATGCCTCAGACATCCATGAAAAATAAAAGCAAATAAACTGTCAAATATGTCAGTTTCTTGAGCTGATTTTTTTTTCCTTAGAAACGTGACCAGAAAGTTGAAAACTAAGATTGCTAGGTTGATAAGAATCCCAAATCCTATCTTCTAACTACTATAAATTGGACACTTACTTGGGCTACAAAGCTTAAAAAACCGAGGGCTTAGACAAGACAGATTGGCTTTGCAAACTAAAACCCTTCCTTTACATAAAATAAATTATTTGATAAAGGATTAGGTTGTTTACCAAGGAGTAAGTGCTTGCCTGCAGCATTTCTCATCTGCCAGGCGCTGTGGTGGTGGAGCAGAGCCGGCCGGCCCAGCGGACACACGATCCAAGGATGCCACCTACACACCCCAGAACCCACCAGCCGGGCTTCTGTCTTACCCCCCGAGGGCTGGGCCGGGCTGCAAGGTCCCTGCTCTGGCCTTATGGCATTTGTAGCTTTCCTGGCACTGGGAAATGCGACTCCTTTCTTTTTAGCAAGATCTCAGTCTTCTCTTTTTTGTTATCAAGTGCAAAGAGGCAACCACACGCACAGTGACTTCTTCCAGCAGCGAAACACTTCTTGCCCTCCCTCCCATGGCACTGCTGCCTCTGGAAATTGGGATTTACCCTTGCCACTTCTTTTAACCCACGCAGTCATTGACTACTGAAAATCAATATTAATTCCAAAATATCTCCTGGGGACAGGGGGAAGGGGCAATATGCAGAACTACCAGCTCCCACCATTTTATCTCAGCTTCCCAAAGGCTCGGCAATCTCCAAAGTGTCCCAAACTCAGGAACCATGTGACTGAGTCACATCTTCTAAAAAATAATAAACTTCAAATTACTGCACAACACTTGCAAAGAGAGCTTAGCCTCAAATACTATTAGGAAAATAACAAGACTTTTTAAGGACTGGGGAGGGACTTTATTCCTGACCTTTTATTGTTGGAACTGGCAGTGATGAAAATACTTTTTTCTGGCTGTGAACCTCATTACGAAGAGCAGATAATAGGTGCATTTTGCTTGTTTTGTTCTACAAGCTTTTCTTCTGGCTGGAGAAAGTGCACCTGTTTAGGTCTGTGTTGTTCTTCTGATTTTTATTATGCTGTTTCCTACTTTCCCTTCACATTATTTTCCATCCATCTTGCCAGAACTAGACAGAGGCAGTCCCATGTCTGCATATGAGTGCCCTATAACTCTGCACATCAGGGAAAATCATCTCTAGGCAGAGATGGCCCATAAGGGCCCAGCATGATTAAATCTCCACAATGGGCAGATATTTTTAGGTGACATTTAGGACATTGCCTACATGCTGTAGATTTACAAAACCAGCAAGGCAAGTTCAGGAGGAGGAAGATTGTGCCTGGATTCCCCAGAAAGAGTAAACTTGTGGAGACAGAATAATTCATTCACACCTCTTCCCCACTCCCTACCACTGACAACTTGCCAAAATCACAAATCGCAGAGAGCTGCTGCCAAGTTGCTCTTTCTTGGGAACAATTCTCGTCGTGGCTGTGGGACAAGCAGCCCTCCTTCCCTGGTGCCAGCCCACCCAGCTGCTTGGAGAGAATACAATGTGTGACAAGCCTAAGGAGGGTGCCACAGACTGCTCTCCAGTTAGGGAGCCGTGTCTGTAAGACAGACTGTCTCCCTGGGCTTTCTCCAAGGATTCCTGGCTCTGTACCACCCGCCTCTGCAGAACGTGGTTGTCGCCTGTCAGCTGTGACATTAGCACAGAGACTGGCCTGTTTCCAGCCTGCAACATGCCATGCTCTCTCTCTGCTCCACTGTGACAGGAGCCTTTCTCTTCCCCAAGACCAGGAAGGCTGGAGCACAATGTTCAACGCCAGCCTGCAGTTCCTACACAAGTTGTGCTCCAACTCACTAGAGCACACAAGAGCCACAGGCACCAAAGAGCTTCTCCCCACTCAAGCAATTCCACTTGCCAGCTCCAACTCCCAGCTATTCTTCCCAGAACTGCTTTCAACAGCATCAAATCCTTCAGAAACACAGTGGGGGGGTCTATCTGCAACACCAATTCCATAGGGAAGCGTAACTCCAAAAATCTCTGGAAAGAAGAGATACTAGGCATGCTAATGAGCTGCACTGGGGACCACCTCTCCCTCCTGCATAGGGGTGGGTAAGAACAAACTGGAGCACTGAGAGAGCCTGCAGTGGTTAGTTTGCCTGAATTATTCTGGGGGCTTCTCACAGATGTGTGTTATAAATGAAGTCCACAAGTGATGTAATACCCCCAAAGTATTACAAATTACCCCCAAAGTCGAGGGTGAAACCAGCAGCAGGCCATGGCTTCCCAGCAATGCCATGGACTGCACTGGGTTGTGCACGTCACAACACACTCTGCAGCTACTGAGCTAAAACACAACACTGCAGGAGGCTGACATTGCATAAATAATTTCAGAGAGCACCACACTGCAATGACTTGTTCCATAACTCATGCCAGTGCCACAGCAACTTCCCCACAGAGTCAGTGGAGTCCCTGCCTGGAAATAAGATTATTCCAGGAAGGAATATACATCCCCAGTCTTGTCCAATTGTTTCTTCAGTCTGTCCACTGCATAAGGTGTCTTCTGGAGCCCAAGAAAAAACCTGATGCTAAAGAAGTGAAGCCAGACTTGGCTTTTAATATATAGAACCTCTAGAGTTTTCTGTCACAGGGGAGAAAATATTCACATAACTATGTCATCACTGTTGTGTTTTCATGGCAGCAGAGTACACTTTGACTGCAGTTGAGGGACTAGGAATAGCACACTGAAAACAGTAAGAACTCACAGATCACAAATGCAGACTCCTGCATTTGTGCAGATCTCAGCTGCCTAATGAGAGAAACTGGTGTGGTGACACCCAGAAACAACATCTCAGTACCCGTTTCCCCACCCTCCACTGTGGAGCACAAACACTCCCACAGCTTTTTATGGGCAGCACAAGACAATCAGTCCTTACAGTCTCTAAGATTTGCACTAACAGAGGCAAGTGAGATGTTCCCAGACCCAAAGACACATGAAAATTACAGATAATGTGATGGCTGGTTTTTGGCCACACCAGAGGAGAGCAGCATTTCAGGCCACGCCCCTGCCAGCTTACCCAGCTGGCCAGAACTTTGGTGTCACCTTCCAGCCCAGGAATTTTCATGTGTATTCTCTCCAAATCAGAAGACTACTCAGGTGCAAAAGCCTCCAAGATCCCTTCTAACAAAGAAAGTCACTATTTGATTGGTTAGATTTGTTGGGAGCTGGTTCAGAACAAAAAAGGCCCATGCTGAAAATTTAGGGTAGAGGATACAAAAGTCATATTTAGAAAAATTATATAACTTAGGAAATCAAACCTATGATCAACTGGGCATGAGGATCAGGCAAGTCAGTTCCTGCACAGAACATGCCAAGTACCCAAAGGCTAAGGGTTTTTTTGTTATTGTTATTTAACATAAAATGTTTTGGCTCTTGAGAATTAGGTGCAGCTCATCATACTGCAGTGAGATAAAGCCTGTGTCAAATATGTCTAGAAAATCTCAAAGTGAAAAAAACCCAGAAAAATCCTGTGCCACCCGTGTGTATTTCTCTGCTGCTTTTCCCATGTGTTAATAGATAGGGACTGACTTTGTGAAATTGCTGCAGCAAGCTGAGAATGATGTATGAAGTGAGAAATTCTGCCCAATGCACAGAGAATATGGATGTGCTGTGTTACTTGCTGTGCACTGCACAGATACACAATATTCATCTCAGTCAGAGCAGCAGCCAGTAAAGCCTTCAAAGCCCCAGCAGTTGTGCACACCTGATGCAAGAGCCCAGCAAAGCTGATGGCTCACTTCCCACAGTGCCCCCTGACAGCGAAAGGGAGAGATGGACAAATGGATGCAAATAACGAGAGGTGAGGGGGGACAGGGGGTACCACAGGGCAGAAGAGGGGATCAAAAGCCAGAATCAAGAGTACAAGTAGCTCTGTAAGGATCAAGTCTCATCATTACAAATGCAATACGTGTGTGGAGATCCACAGGAGGGATTAAGCTCCAGCAGCACAAGGCCAGCCCAGCTGTGTGCATGGAGGGCACGGGGAGCAGAGATCTGAGCAGCAGCATTGGCAGGACCAGAACACACTAACCCAGAGGGCATACATGAACACTGGCAGTGACTGAAGCATCCCTGATTTACTTCCTGAGCCACTAAGTAGCTACTTAAGCAATAGTAGCAGGGCCCCTCTGGCAAGGAGCAGATCTTTGGTTCAGTCAACCACGGTCATAGCAAACCCAGAGCTATCCCTGCTGAGGCATTCAGCCCCCAGAGACCAGACCAGCTTATTCTGCATCAGGGGTGTATTTTGTGAATGCATGTATCTGCTGCCTGCCAAAAGCAGCTCTGTATGGGAATGGAGGTGTGAAAGAACAGCACAGAATAATAACAGCTCATAACAAAGTCCATGCTGACCTACAGCCAACCTTCCTTGCCTCAATCACAGAAGCGAGAAGTCCTTTTGCAAATCCATGCTGAAGGACCTCCTTTTTCAGGACTCAAAGAAAATATCAAGAGATATAAAAAGAAAAATTGCATCCTTCCTTTTTGTTCCTGCATATGCAGGACATACCCTTTGTGTCTTTGTGAGTATGTGTGAGTCTTCATGTGACCCCGGGAGCATGCTGACCACATCAGTTATTCTGTGCTTAGTGCCACGGGCTACCTGACCTGCATTTCAAAGAAACAAAATAGTTCTGTCATTCCAAAAACTCCGCTCATTATATGGCACTACACTCACAGCAATCTGTGGGCAGTTCAGCTCCCAGGGCAGATGGGAAGTCAGTGGTGCTATACAACTGATATGCTGCTTGCTGGTGAAGCTAAAATTCTTGTGGAAGACCAAATAGCAAGACACACTCAGGAAAAAACAAACAAACAAACAAAAAACCCCTACAACACAAAAAAAAAAACCTAACCAACCAAACAAATAAACAAAAAAAACCAACAATACCAAAACAAGCAAACATCAAAACGCATAGAAATTCTGTGTCTCTGTTCTAAATAATGCTACAAAAAAGTAAAAGCTACAGTACAGGGTGGGTGGGGTTAATGGTCATTGTGCTTAAACAGAACTTGCTCATCTTAGAATTATCCCGTTTTCCTTACAGAGCTAATTCAACAAGTTAGTAACTGACCCCATCTTGAATGAAAGCAGGAAAATATCAGTTTAATTAACAACACATACTGTTATCCCTGCTCATCTAACTTCCCACAGTCCAACTTGACCAGCTTTGACAGGTTTTCATAACAATAAAATGCAGTAAATGAATTTAAGTCCTAAAGGACACTAAGCAGCAATGTCAGAAAGCCATGGAAGATAAATGATGTCTTAACTAATTTATGATTTATTATTCCCCCAACTTTGCTCATCTTGTGATGAGGACAACCCATTTTTCTGTTTGGCAGATAGCTATGTCAACCCTGTTAATAGCTGCTATTACCATCATATAAATATGTTTGTGAAAACAAGTGTAGTTTCAATCTGACACTGACCTCAGCACTTCAGTTTTGTTACAGGCACAAGATCTGTCAGTAACAAAAATTGATGCACTTAACCAGAGATTCTGCTTGTCTTCCACTACCATTTTATTCATTTTTCTCCTCCGAAAATTCATCTTTAAGCAAGTGCAGATGCATGGTTTAAATTACTGTCTTGACACATCATCTGTTGCTTTGTAAATCCATACAAAGGATATAATTTCCACATTTTCAGAAGATAAAGGATTGTTGTTAACCATCACTGGGGGCACAGATCTGAATTTAACACTAACTGTGTAAACCTAAGTGGACTTAAAACCTGGTATTTTAAAGATTTCCTCAGCAAACATTCAAGCTAAGAATAATCTGAATTTAGTAACTCCATTTAAACAACTAACAAGGTATTTTTACAAATCAGGGCTCAAGAGAAGAATTTTAGGGTGAGACTTTCCAAATCTCAACTGTTTTGTCTGAAACTGGGGACTTTCAGTATTTAGTGGGAGTAGGTTTATATCAGCAGTTAGCAAATACTGAAGTTCTGTCCACTCTGTCACTCGAAGTGTATCTTCCAGCGACCTGAAATGACACAAAACAGAGAATACTTTCTGAGACATTGGACTAAGTGAATGAGTTACTTGTGTTGTTCCTGTGGGGTTTTGATGCAACATGGTCAGAGCAGAGCCTGACTGTGGAACATGCTCTTGGAGGATGCTGGGCATTCTACTTCAACTCAATCCACCCCATCCTCTCAGAGTTGTTAGAGTTGCTAGAAGAAAAAAACCTAGCAGCAAATCAGATCAGTTGTTTTCTCAAGAGGCTATGTGTGTTTTAGAAATTTTGTAAGTTTTATGCCTCAGAGAGAAGTTTTAGTACATCTTTCCCATTTAAATGAATATAATCAAAATATAAAACAACACATGGCTTTCCTTAAACAATTTGGTGTTTTACAGGGTGCACTTCACTGGGCTGTGTTTGAGGTATATCTATTTGAACAGTTTACTAGCTTTTTCAAACCAATATTAAAACCTTTCTGATCCTCCACTTTGCTCAGAAGTTGGTGTGAACTGCCTACCAACAGAAGAGACCTCAAGAGTCTAAAGAATGGAACACAACAGCCAAAGTCCCATATTCACTATCATCTCTGTATGACATTCTCTAAAGCAGCTAACCACTGAAAACAGTTGGGTTTTTTTCCATGAAGGTATATTAAATTCACCGTATGTACATGCAAGTCAGTGTGTAAGTGGGTGATTAACTGCTTTGTGCTAGATTCTGAAGTTTGTACAAAGAATTTTGCCTTCCCAGTTGCTGTGCAATCTATCCTGGTTTACTCTGTCATAAACACCTGCTGTTCAGACAACTGCATTTAAGATGGGCTTAAACATCATAGCATCGGGCTAAAACACCATAATGGCAGTCTTAAATTGGAGCCTGAGCTGGGCCTGGAGGAAATGTCTTACCATTGGGAGGCACATCATCCAGGGCTCTGGAGACAGATGGGACTGAGGGAAATGTCAGCTCCAGGATTGCTGTCTGGAGGTGCCACTCTCCAGTGCAGCAAACCTGAAGAGATGGAGCAATGATTAATGTCCCAGCACAGGACAGCAAAACAATGCCTGAAGTATGCGAATATGTGTACATGTACACTTAAATAAACTCAGTAGGCAAATTAGGGTGAAAAGCATAACCAGTCTGCATGGCAGTGAGTTGCAGAAGTCCTTTTAGCCTCCAGGACTTGGGATCTCCAGAGTCGATGGACAGGTTAGCTCTAGTTGGGCAGGGACATCTTTTCTATCTTAGCACTCTCACAGAGCCACTTGAGGATAGTGACAGACAGCTGATGCCAAGTGCCCAATGCAACATCTTCTCCTTAGGAGGAAAAGACACTCTCTCACCTGCCAGGCTCCACAGGGGCCAGTTGTAGCAGCTTTGACCTCTCTAGTCCCTGTGCCCACACTTCATTTGGACTGAGCAGCGCATCCAGTCTGTTCTTCTCTCGTGAAAGATCTTTTGTTGCCTTTCACAGCAGAGGTTGTGTTAAACCCAGAGTGATTTTTATTGCATCATCACCTTGCTGAATGAAAAATCTTCTATCACGTATCATATTAAAAATAGTATTAACATCCATCGCAGCAACACGGGGCTGGTTGACACCTCCTCTGTGAAGCTGATTCATGCTTGTGCTGAACCTGGGTAGGGTCCAGATGACTCAGTCAGCTAAGTTACTGCACTGCCAGTTTAATATTTTGCCATCTGCTAACTGAAAGCTCTGCTGCCTGCTGGGTCCCATAAAGACTTTTATTTATTGCATTACACATGGCAACATCTGCCACAGAATTCAGCTCAGCTCAGCTTCCTAATTAAACAAACAAACACTACATCTCCAGTACACGATTGGGTCTAACTATTATTTATAAAACGTATATCTTTTGAATACCTACCTCACATTATCTGTTTCAGATGAACAAATACCTCTCCCCAGTTTGGAGTGGCAGGGGAGGAACTGTTAAAACAAGCTTAGGATTCCCAAGTAATCTATTTCACTATCACAAAGCAACCAGAAGGTATTGCATTTGTTGTTGTTTTGATCTTATATTATTCTTTAAATTACTGAATTTACAGTAACAAGAAAAATCAGATTATTCCAAATTCCTGTTAGCTCCTCTCCTGGGTACTGTCTGTCTGTAAAGGCAGGACAGAATACAAATCTCACTTTGTTCTTGATTTCAGAGAAGAAAGTGGGGCTTGATTAAGAGAGACCTCATCTGAGTGATATTGCACTGTTCAGCCATCACAAAAGGCACCATGAATGTACTGCCCAAGTCCATTTCAAACTTTATTGCAATGGGAGAAATCACTGAACTATCACTGGCTATGCACCTCCATCAAGGCTCTCCTATCTGTGCTAATCACCTGCAGTTAAATCAGACGGAGAAAAACTGGATGAAATCCAGGCCAAATGAACTCAGTAGGAATGTCACAAGTTCATGTTTTTTAAAGTCAATCCTAAACAAAAATTTGAATTTTACTTAAACTTTAACCCTTCTTTGACCAATTTCTATCCTTTTAACTCATCTCCTATTTTAAATTGTAAAGGAAGGGTGTCTACAATTCCAGCTCTCAAAAGAAAATTTAATTTCCCAGGTTTAACTTTCAAAAATCAAATGGACAATATAGCTGACCTAGAGTCAGTTTCCAGTTTGCCAGTCTTTCATCTGGATTCTCATTTACTGCATTCAATGAGAAAAAATAAAAAGGACAAAGGGAAAGCCAAAACCAAGTCTCTGTGGGAGAAAAGAAAAAAAGAAAACCTCTTTTTGACTTATTCTTTAAAATACATGTATCTAGGTTTCAATTTTAACCAACTCCAATTGCCCCTATTCCCTGTGTCACATCAAGGTAGTCCTTTCATTCTTTTTAAAAATTTTTAAAAATCCTCCTTTAATCAAGAATCAGAAATCATTTCATTTGCACCACAGTGACAGGTGTGTGCTGGCTGCCAACACCCCCGGTCCCTTGGGGCAGACAGTCATCCCAGTCAAGAAGGAAAATAATTGTTTTATTTATGAAAGCAACATTTGATTTTTCAGTTAAAGTCATCAGGAAAGGAAATAATTGTTGTATTTATGAAAGTAACATTGATTTTTTTGTTAAAACCATTGCCTTTACAATGTTTTTTCAAGACCACTGATAAACTGGGGATTTTTCATCCCTGCATTTGGTGTTGAGGGTGGTGGCCACTCTCCCACCTGCCTGCCAGGTCAGGGTGGGGAAATCTACAGCCTTCACCCAACAGTGCAGCTCCCTTGGGGGACCAATTCAAGGCAACAGCTTCTCTCTGACATGCCAAGACAGGCACCTCTACAGCCACATTGTTGCCACAGAAATTAATCAGTATAACATACCACAGGATGACAAATCATCTGCTATTAAAAAGCTTCAGAAGCTGAGTTATTCAGGACCTGGGCTCCCCGCCTACCTCAACCTTTCAGCATTGGAGAAGCTCCCTATATAGGAATATAGAGGTTTATTGTACAACTCCTTTGCCACAACACAAATAAGACAAGACAAGATCATAATAAACAACTTATCAGCTCCATGATCCATAGCACCTATATTTATAAAAGTATTTCAATTTCCAAGCCTGAAAAAACTGGCAGCACTACATGTTCAAATTAAACATGACATGCTACAGGATATGTTGGACATAACTGCTTTTATCTAATTGTGGAGTGTAACATTTGGATATTTACAAGCTTGAGGAAATTATAAATCATCCTCAGTATCACTGATACCTGCACAATGAATTATTTATGACTGAATCATCACACACCG